>RDRW01000016.1:0-677500 GCA_007896445.1 Puccinia hordei | reverse complement strand
TTGGAAGTCACGCAAAGGATGGATCAAGCTCCCAACCAAACACCTCCGGTCTCAAGGTCCTTGATCTATACTTCACGGGGGCTATGTCAGCCTTATGTTACATCTGCAGTCTCCAGGCACCAACAAGACCAACGTATAAAAAGCTTGATGAGTGGTCAACATCAAATACGCATGAGCAAATGCGGATGCTTGCTGGTCTCCTGGTTTTTGGTCCAACAACCGCCTTTGTCACTAACAAATCCAAGTGCGAACATCCGACTACTTCAAATGCTTTGGCCTTATTGGAATTTGGCGCCAATGTTCTGAAACATAAGGTCAATAGTGGTAATACTTCTGTGATGCCTCACGGGACTTTGGATAACCTCCAATTATACTTTCTCAACTTTTTGTGCTCCATGGGATTTAACCGGATTAGCCATGATGGTTTGCCAATGGTTGATTGGAAAAAAACCCATGAAGAGTTTCACAAATGTTTTTCTATTCAAAACCTCCAAATTTTGTTTTCCCAAGATATAGAAATAGCTGTAGCCAACTACCACTTCTGATATATGTACTACCACTTCTGATATATGTACCGGGGGTTGTTTTTTTCTTTGGTTTCCCTTTTATTTCTCATTCACATGCCCTTGAGTTGTAATTTCCACCACTGTCTTGCTCATGCACTTGAATGAAACATCAGACCTAAGTGTTTTTTGAAATCTAAATGGTATTTTTTATTTCCCAAAAAAACAATGTCTTATATTTTTTTTTGCCCATTACATATCAGTTCAGGAATGTAATTCAGGCGTATATTCACCATTTGTAAGCATTTTCTAGCTGTTATCAGTAGTGTTTATAACAATTTCTCTTTCTTATACTTATTATTTGTGTGCGCATTATTAGTCTGTACTAATGTCTCTTTGTTGTTAATTACATTTATTATTTATTAATAAATTATTAACTTGCAATTATGTCTCTTGCTTTTTATTTATTTATTTATTCTATTCATTTCATTTATTCTATTTATTTTATTTTGTTTATTTTACTTGTTTTACTTATTTATTTTATTTGTTTTAAATAAAATTTTGAATGAGGATGATTGGGGAGGTTGTGTTATTCATAAATGATTAACTTGCAATTATGTCTCTTGCTTTTAATTAATTAATTACTTTTATTCATTTCATTCATTTCATTCATTCTAAAATAAACAAAATTATATTATTTAATTTTGTTTATTTTACTTGTTTTACTTATTTAAAATGCCGCCCTCCATAATTTTGTTTTGTTTTGTTTATATTCCTTGTTTTAATTGTTTATTTTATTTGTTTTAAATAAAATATCAAATGAGGATGATTGGGGAGGTCACGTGCATCAAATGCTGCGCTCCACATGCTATTTGCTTGAAAATTAACAATTAAAAAAAACCGGGTGTAAATGCGGAAAACCGGGTGCACTGCGCAGCCGCAGCTGCACAGCAAACCGGGTGTAAACGCGGAAAAACCGGTTTTTTTTATTAATGCCCTTATTATATTAAAGGCCCTTTTATTAATATTGATAACATATTAACTTATCATTTTGTATGTGTAATTTGTTATTGTCACATCTTATAAGTATTATTTATTATCATAGAGTAACCTGAATTATTCATGTGTTAGTTAATCAACATATTATTAATTTAAGTATATTATTTATTGTAAAGATTGATTGTAGTTTAATAATAATATATTATCACTCTATTATTTATTATCACAGAGTAACCTGAATTATTCATGTGTTAGTTAATAAACGTATTGTTAATTCAAGTATATTTAAATTAAGTATATTATTTATTGTAAAGATTGTAGTTTAATAATACTATGTTATCACTTCTTAAAGTCATGATGATGAATTAATAATACTAATAATATTCACTAGAGATCTTAAAGGAATAATATTAAAGAATAATAAGAATGGTAAATATTAATAAGGATAATAATAATTAGTGTTACTTGCAGTAGCTTGGTACATTTAATCATTTAGGGATCAAAGAGTGAAGAGTAGTGGAAGGGGAAACACAGTCTAGCCAAGCAGCTGCTCGGCTCTTGTGAAATAACCGGGAGACTTTAGGGAGAGGAAAGGGAATTGTGGGGGTCCGCTTGACTATCACACGTATCCAATGATTATCATTGAAAAATGATAAGAAGAGGGCTGGCAACGGTTTAGGGTCCGGGGGAACTGTGGCGGGAATATATGTGGTGCTCCCGCCCGTTCTGCTGAGGAAGACAAATGGCCGGTTATACGCATTGGCCAGAATCAGTCCCACATCCAACTTGCTCATCCATTTGTTCATGGGGACTGATCCACATGGGTCAGTCACCTGAACACGTCCGTAAGCGCGGTTGAATTCTGAAGGCCCCCCAAGGTATCTTGTCCAATGTGCCTTGTTCTTTTCCATCTCTTCTAACACATCCTTTCGCACTTGGTACCACCCATTGGCCTTAGCATAGGGACCCTCTGGTCTATCTGCTGCCAATGCATGTGCCACACATGCATAACCACAGTTCCCATCACCTGCAGGGTTATAAGTGGAATGCAGGTATTTTAAGATCCATGGTGGAAGCTGCGCCTGACAAGAATGATGAGTCGGTTATCAGTTAGAGTTAGTGCATTCCTCCTTGTCCGTGTCAAGCTTGAGTCACTCACTGCAACATCAGGGTTGGTATTTCCCTGTCTCGTTCGGCCAGCCTTGGGTGCAACCTCAGCATCTACATGCCGGTCCTATGAAACATACAATGGAATCAGACCTTGATAATCTAATGTCAAATTTATAGTACTTACCTTGGCTGTGGGGGGTGAATGTAGCCTGGCCTCACCCTGCAACTGATCATGAGAGCTTGAGGCTTTTCTTGAGGCTTCTGGAGGTGACAGCAGCTTTTCCTCAACCTGCATCTCAATAGATGAGGAGGAATCCACTGGGGGATCAGATTCTTCATCTGATTCCCCACCTTGTGCCTCAGATTCTGCGACTGATTCCCCATCTGTGGCATCAGATTCTTCTTCTGATTCCCCATGTGGGGCATCAGATTCTTCATCTGATTCCCCATCTGGGGCATCAGAATCTTCATCTGAAACTGCATCCGCAGAATCAGAATCTTCATCTGTTACACTATCCATACTACCATACTTGGGCTGCCACGTTTCCTTGCGCCGTGAAGTTCCTGAACCGGAAGACCCCCAATTCCGTTTCCCAATAGTGAGGCTGCCAACTCGTGGGGGGTGATTTCTCTTGACTGCTTAGTAAGTCCATCAGTTATCAGCCTCTTAAAAAGACATGCAATAAAGTTGCTTACACATGAGTGTCTCCACACTGGGAAGCTCATCCAGGTCCCCAGAGGAAGAAGCTGAGGAGTCCAATGGAGCCTGCACCCGCTTGGACTGTTGCTGACCCCCTTTTCCTTTTGATACACCGGCCTTCTGTCTTGCTTTCCTTGCCTGCGCCTTTTGGATGTGCGCTTCCACAATTTCCGCATGGGTGCCATCGCTGTGGTGTGCCAAATGTGTTCCAAGTATCAAATCACATAGAGTCACAGTTTACTATTGAGAAGGAGACATATTTCTAGATTTAATATTGCATAATTAGGTTCTACAGGTCATTTAACCCCTAGTTACTCAGTGGAACCACTAGGCTAGCTCCCCTTGTTTAAAAGATATCTGGATTAAACTGTTATTTCAGACTTTAGGAATATATATTGATAGTACATAGTATAGCATTAGATTCAAGTGCATAGTTTTAGTATATTTAATGGATACCACCACCACATAGATACCACCACCACATGGATACCACCACCACATGGATACCACCACCACATGGATACCACCACCACATGGATACCACAACCACCACACGGATACCCTTACCACCACCATCATATGAGCACCTCCATGGCAGTCAAACCAGCAGATATCCCTCACGTTTTACTATAAAAGGAGGAGGTTTTCTCTCCTCAGTTTCAGCATGCCAGAGGAGGAATCCTAAGCAGAACACACATCTCATTTAGAGTTTCCATCACAAATCTAAGTAAATCCCATAGTGTGATCTCAATCAAGTGACCCATCAAAGATGTATATATCCCCATACACATAATACATGTATGTATTATGTGTATGGGGATATCGCATGCAATATCCCCCCACATGCCAATTGTTTGGCGTGTGGGACCCGCACGCCAAACAATTGGCGTGTGGGACCTACACGCCAATTGTTTGGCGTGCGCTCCCACACGCCAATTGTTTGGCGTGCGCTCCCACACGCCAATTGTTTGGCGTGCGCTCCCACACGCCAATTGTTTGGCGTGTGGGAGCGCATGCCAAACAATTGGCGTGCGGGCCCTACAGGCCAATTTTATTTGGTGTGCGGGGCCCACACGCCAAAAAAAAATGGCGTGTGGGAACCACACACCATTTTTGGCATGCAGGTCTCACACGCCAATTTATTTTGGCGTGTAGACCCTACACGCCAAAATAAATTGGTGTGTAGGCCCCGCACGCCAAAAAGAATTGGCGTGCGGGTTGGCGTTGGCGTACGCGCTTGGCGTTGTGGTGTGCCAAATGTGTTCCAAGCATCAAATCACATAGAGTCACAGTTTACTATTGAGAAGGAGACATATTTCTAGATGTATTATTGCATAATTAGGTTCTACAGGTCATTTAACCCCTAGTCACTCACTGGAACCACTAGGCTAGCTCCCCTCATTTAAAAGATATCTTGATTAAACTGTTATTTCAGACTTTAGGAATATATGTTGATAGTACATAGTATAGAATTAGATTCAAGTGCATAGTTGTAGTATATTTAATGGATACCACCACCACATGGATACCACAACCACATGGATACCACAACCACATGGATACCACAACCACATGGATACCACAACCACCACATGGATACCGTTACCACCACCATCACATGAGCACCTCTATGGCAGTAACACCAGCAGAAATCCCTCACGTTTTACTATAAAAGCAGGAGGTTTTCTCTCCTCAGTTTGAGAATGCCAGAGGAGGAATCATAAGCAGAACACACATCTCATTTAGAGTTTTCATCACAAATCCAAGTAAATCCCACAGTGTGATCTCAATCAAGTGACCCATCAAAAATCTTTCATACCTCAGAGGATATATAAGTAGTCCAGTAGCTAGCATCAATATTTGTGCTCTTGACAACTAAAATTGACTTTACATCGTGCTCTTAACTGAAGGTTAAGGAAGAGGGCAAATACACTTTGAATGGTTCACATATCACATCAGTTCCATCAAGAATTATTTTTACTAGTTTATCTACACCTCAATTACAAATATATAAACAACACACAAAAGATATTTACTTTAAGACTTATTTCCATCATCTGACTCAAGCCTGTTGTAAACCACCCCGGCTCTATTGCCCATACAAATTCCACCAAACCCATTTCCACTGAATTCAAGTTTGATCTAGGTCTGATAGAGACTGCTATACATAAGTTTTCTCTATCATTAGTTTGCCACAACAAATCAAATAAATAAATTTGTTGTGATAGCTCTTGTGTAGTATCATAGAGGGGCAAGTCTTTCAAACCACCCGTAGCAGCTGTAATATCTTCTTACATATTTGAAATATTATTACTGGTATTTCCCCCTTGCAGAACTTCCACCCGTCCCAAAAGGAGTTCTCACAGCGTGCGTCTATCAATGCCCTTTTTTTTGGCATGTAGACCCTACACGCCAAAAAAAATTGGCGTGTAGGCCCCGCACGCCAAAAAAAATTGGCGTGCACTGCAAGCAATGCGTCGGGAGCAGGAATGGGTAAAGAAAAATTGGCTGAAGTAATTACCTTTGGATTCATGTGGAGCATGAACTACATGAGACAAACATGATCATGTGGCACATGATGACCTATTTTAAATATGGATGAGCTGGATGTGATGTGCAGCTGGTGGATGATAAGCTGAAGTGATTTTCTGGGGATGGTCTCCATTTGGTATAAACACTCAATGGGATGAAGGATGCTGGAAGATGATGGGATGCTGATTAGTGGAAATAAACATGTATCTCCTGAAAAGGGTATTGAAAACTAGGTTGCCATTCACAATTGGGATGAATCAACATCAGTACAGCTCAGATGTCATGTGAAAAACTCTCAACAATTAAAGAGGACTTGCTGGAACATGAGATAGTGTTGGAGGGACCTGGGTATGTCAGTAATGATCAAGGTGAACCACAAGGAGGATTGAACATGACTTTTCATCTGCAAATTTGATTACACTGATGTTGCAAAGAAGTTGGACATTTTGGATATCCTGAGGAGAATTTGATCAAGGGAGAAATGGTGTGGGACTGGTCAGCTTGGATTTAGATGATGAAATTGAGGGGTATATGGATGATTGGTTGAACTTCACATCATTCATGATGAAGGGTTAAATGATAATGTTTCACCTGAACCATACTTCCTTCAGCTGAGGAATTGCAGGACAAATTAAGCCCGCCGGGCTTAATTTTGCATGCCATTTGCTTTACCACCCATCCCCTCTTGTTCACATGATCCACCTTGTTGCATGATGTTATGCAGCTTGAAATTAAGCCCGGCGGGCTTAAATATGCCACCAAGAATCACTGTGATTATTCATGCTCAGAATCCATTGAATTAAGCCCGGCGGGCTTAACAGACAGCGTCTGGAGTTTGGTCCATCTGACTTGCTATATATTCTCCAACATGGTCTCATTTACGGGCGTTGATAAATGCACGCCAAGCGCGCACGCCAACGCCAACCCGCACGCCAATTTTTTTTGGCGTGCGGGGCCTACACGCCAATTTTTTTTGGCATGTAGGGTCTACACGCCAAAATAAATTGGCGTGTGAGACCCGCACGCCAAAAATGGCATGCGGTTCCCACACGCCAAAAATGGCATGCGGTTCCCACACGCCATTTTTTTTTGGCATGTGGGCCCCGCACGCCAAATAAAATTGGCGTGTGGGCCCCTCACGCCAATTGTTTGGCGTGCGCTCCCACACGCCAAACAATTGACGTGTGGGAGCGCACGCCAAACAATTGGCGTGCGGGTCCCACACGCCAATTGTTTGGCGTGCGGGTCCCTTGCTCACATAATCAAATGGGAGGGCCCATTCGGTTACGTGAGCGAGGCCCCTCCCGGCTGACAAGGTTATACAACCTCGTCAGCCGGGAGGACTTCCTCCCAGCACAAGGCTGTATAGCCTCGTCGGCCAGGAGGAGATCCTCCTGGCCGACAAGGTTATACAACCTCGTCAGCCAGGAGGAAGTCCTCCTGGCTGACGAGGCTATACAACCTTGTGCCGGGAGGAAGTCCTCCCGGCTGACGAGGTTTTATAACCTCATCAGCTGGGAGGGGCCTTGCTCACGTAATTGAATGGGCCCTCCCATTTGATTACGTGAGCGGGGGATGTGTATATCCCATGCACATAATACATGTATGTATTATGTGTATGGGATATACACATCCCCCGCTCACTTAATTGAATGGGAGGGCCCATTTGATTACGTGAGCGTGTGGGACCCGGACGCCAAACAATTGGCGTGCGGGGCCTACACGCCAGTTTTTTTTGGCGTGTAGGGTCTACACGCCAAAATAAATTGGCGTGTGAGACCCGCACGCCAAAAATGGCGTGTGGGAACCACACGCCAATTTATTTTGGCGTGTAGACCCTACACGCCAAAAAAAATTGGCGTGTAGGCCCCGCACGCCAAAACAAATTGGCGTGCGGGTTGGCGTTGGCGTGCGCGCTTGGCGTGCGTGTATCAAAGCCCCTCATTTACTATCATGTCTTTGGTCCGAGCCAACCAGTACCACATTGTAAGGTGGAGAGAAGATAACAAGTCAGGGGGACCCACATGACAAAGCTGTTGATTAAGCACGCCGGGCTTACTTCTGAAATGAATGAAGATGATACGGTGTGTTGCTTGCATGACCTGGCAGTTGCTGAGAAAATTTCTAAGATAACAAGTCGGAGGGACCCACATGAAGAGGCTGTTGATTAAGCCTGGCGGGCTTAATTCATTAGAATGTGAGCAAGAGAAATCACAGGGACTGTTAGTGGCATTTTTAAGCCCGCCGGGCTTAATTTGAAGCTGAAGGATCTGATGTGACTGTGTGAATCATGTGAACAGGAGGGGACGGGTTGAAAAGAAATGGAATTTCAAATTAAGCCCTCTGGGCTTAATTGGTCCTGACATTTCTCAGCTGGAGGATGTACAAGGGTACAGGAAAAAATATATTATTTACTTATTGACACAAAATCATGGAATGGTGACTAGGTAATATGAAGGGTGCTAGAACTGGGGATATTGAAAGAGGTGGATTCGCCTGTTGTATAGTTAATATAATCATGAGCAATACACTTGGCTAAAAGGTGGCGGGTTGGACAGATAAACTTAGAGACATCATGGGGGAAATTCTGAACAGAAGAGATGATTTGACAAATGTATGTACCAAGATTTAACCAGATTTTTCAGAAGGGGAAAAGTTTGAATTGGATACTTGATATATTTGATGAAATGCACAGATGATTTCAAGACAGTCACTGATAGTGTATTGCCTTTGATCTTGGGTGGTGTTGAAGAGTCCATGTACACCTCCCAGGAGATAGTCAATGAAGGGGAAGTAGTTGTGTTTACTGGCGATTTGGGAGAGGCTGGTGTGTTGCTCCATTCGGCGGGCAATTGTGGTATCAGAGGAGGCTAGTTGGGATTTCTTTTTACAAGGATTGAACTCCTCATCAATGTGGGCCTGGATGATGGTATGAGACATCATGAGATCAATGAAGATTTTGCGTAGGTCGTCCAATGCATTGTCTGTTGTTGATGCTGTTGCGGTTCTGAGTGGTTGATGGGAAATTTGCCCATCGGTATCCTCTCCTTCAGTCAGTTTTTGAAGGGTGGGCATGGTGGTTTTCATTGTATTGAGCCAGGTCAAGACAATGAGATGACGTTCGATGGAGTTTGGCTTTGCTTCGATTCGTGGTGCCTGGGGATTTTTGTCGGATATGTGTTGTATGGAGAGGGCAACACTCTTAGCCCATTCGCGGATCTGCCGATGGCTTGGTGTGTTGATAAGAGAGGCAAGAGCTCGGAAAAGGTTGGACTCTGGATGACTAGCTTTTGAATTGAGAGGGAGGACCGGGTAGTTGAAAGTAATTGGTTCTTCATGAGGTCCAAGTTAATGATATCTGGACTGAACCATGGCTCGGATTCCGAGTAGGATAGCATAGAATCA
The DNA here is from genome assembly GCA_007896445.1 of Puccinia hordei. NCBI lineage: Eukaryota > Fungi > Basidiomycota > Pucciniomycetes > Pucciniales > Pucciniaceae > Puccinia > Puccinia hordei. The sequence goes on along the minus strand of RDRW01000016.1, from coordinate 668,251 downwards.
CCTGAGATGTTTGATCAAAAATAAGTTGACTGGAATGGACGGAGGAAATGTACTTATACGGAGAAGGTAAAACACTCACTTGTTTCAGATATTTCTTTAATCCAATGGTCCTGGTTGAACTGAGCATTGTTATAGACAAATCAGGCAGTGGGAATCTTGGAAATGTCGGGAGTGGTCGGACAAAATTTCAAGAGGTGTTGTAGGGAATTCCAGCCTTTGCCCCACTTTGTCTTTGAGACTCGGCCTTTCTGGAACCACATGGCCAACTTGTGGAGTTATTTACGAAACGGTTCACTAGGAATGAGGGTGAAGTTGTCCAGGGTGACGGGGTTGGGTGCACCTGTTACTGACATCCATTAAACTTGCATTGCTTCAATACAACCTCTACATCCTCTACATCAAATTATTCTTGGATTTGTAACTGTTATCCCACCCAATTGTACACAGTATCACATGTTGTGGCCACTTTTTCCCAATCAATCTATGTGCCAAATGACACGGCACGACATATCTGACCCAAATTCCCGCTAAAATCTACCATTTATTATCTCACCTGTGTCCAACCAACGTCTGACACTGTAATTCCCTGTAGGTCAATTGATTCTGTCTGGCTAATTGAGCCTGGAGTTCCCCTTTCAATCCATCTACTCGCACTATCTATGTCTCATTTACATGACACAAGTTTTGTTGTTTTCAAAGCTGCAGTCAAAGTGTATGTAATTGACATCCTTGTGAAATCTCCCATATTGTTTCTCCCAGCTGCTGGAAATTTCATACTTGCTGTTGCTCCAAAACTGGAATCCCCTCTCTTCTCCGACCAGGCAAGTTTCAAGTTCACACCCTGCTTGCTCCAATTCAACAGTACATCTAATCTCCAACCGCTCAACTCCACCAGCCACTTCAAAACAATACTCGCAGTCCACCGGCAACTGTCTCTTTCCGCTTTCTACACGTTTTTCCACTGTAAGCTCCTTATCTTTGCTGATCGCTCTAACAACTGACGAGGTGTTGACAACATGGTTTATTTGCTTTTTTCACAGATCAATTGTACAAATCAATCGTTTATCCGCGTTGTCTTGCCTTGATCAAACAATCCTACTCCACAGGCGGATCAACCTGGTTGCTTTGTTTTTCTTTGTTGGCCTCACTTTCCTTGGAACAACCGGATTGTTTCGGCCCAAGTCAACCTTCAACGATTCTTGGTATGTTCCTCCTGGAAACTTTCCGCTCTTGTCCTCACTGCATCTAATCGATTGATCAATCTTTTACCTTCACCACTTGACAGATTGTTTCAATTAAATATTCCTCCCAGTTACTCAAAGTGTAGTTAATCACCAGCTGTACCACTCGACTCCAATCAAACGACATACAACCCATCCTGAACACCTCAACTTCCCTACCCCAATATCTCCAACAAATCTTTTGTTGTTCTTTCACTTATCAACTCAACTGTAAATACAACCTCACCTGAGACCCATCCAATGCGTTCTGCTCACCTTTGTCTCCCCATTTGGTAGAAGGACCTGTAATTGTTTTGTTCATACGACATATCAGACTTGAACATTCATTGATTGAGGTCAAATCTTGTTTGTCGATTCTCTTCCACTGCTCTAGTAATCCCTGGTCACCACATCTCCCCATTCAAAACAAGCATATTCACCTATATCGCTGTGGACCTCAACATCAATCTCTGGCTTGTGGCAACTGTAATTTATCCTTTCTGACATACAAGCTGTCATCATTCTAACCCAACACCAATATTTCCTTGAATTCCCTACTAATTTTTTATGACTCGTCCACCCATCCTTCTCAACTGCTATATATCCCAACTAACCAGCCTTACCCCCCCCCCCCCCCCCCCCCCCCCCTCATTCTTCCATTTGACAACCTTGGCCAACCAAGATACCAAGGCCATTATCCCCGGTCGTCATTCCACTTGGACTACGGTAATATTATTATTTCATCTCATAATTTTGTCCACCATCAACAAACAGTCAAACTGCAAGCTCATGCCATGCAATTCTTTTCCATTCTGCTATCCCTCACAGCTATACATCCTATCCCCCACTAATGACTCGCACCAAGCATCAAAATCAACTGCGAGCTCAGATCAGGACAGGCCCCTTCCCCCCGGGTAATCCTGGTGCTCTCAATTGGCGCATGGCCCTTGATCACCAGGATTATAAAGGGGGTTGTGTGGTCCATCCTTTGAGCCAGGACCGCCCATCAACTCCACCATCCACAAGCCCCTTGGCCCTGGGCAATCTTGGTCTGATTGATGGGCGCATGGCCCTTAATCACCAACTTTGTAAGGGGTCATGTGTGGTTTCTTTTCCCATCCTACCGTCAGAACCTTCTGAAGCCTCCACGTCTCAACATCCACCATCCACGCATGCCTCTCAAACTGACAAGAAGATGGCCAGATTACACCGCAAGCTGGATTGCAGCAATGACATTTGGATCCTTCCAACTTCCATCTCCCTCAACAAAATCAAATCAACCAAGCCCATTCAGATCCTGCCAAACTACAGCCGTCCACGTAACCTCATCACCAGTTCTGGCGGGATTCCCCACTTTATCCTTGAGCGCCACCCCTTCAATATCAGACCTCCAACCCCTACATTCCAACAACTATCTGATTTCATCAAAACAATCTATCAAATGGCGCAACACAAGGTGCAAAATAAAAGATAAAGAGCAATATAAAGCTCTGGGAGGATTTATAAGAGGTAATACCAATAAGGATATGAGGTATGAGGGGTAAATGATAATTAATTATATTAAATAAGTTTAATATAATCAAAATTATGAGGGGCCTGATAAATCAGGGGTTGTTTAATCCCTCAAAGGTATCTTGCAAGCAGAGGATTTAAGTACCTGAACACACTGGGGCCTGTAGACAGGGATGGTTTGAATCCCAGATAAAAGATGGGGGGAGAATCTCAAGAGAAAGGTTTATCTACTTACTAGTAATAAATTACCTTTACAGACTTGAGGTTCTTCCAGGGGGAAATTGGGCAGTTGGAAGCGCTTGGAAAGGGTGTGGGAAGAAGCTGGGTGGACACTGGACAATTTCAGAAGAGTAAGAAGGGGCTAAGAGACAGATACTAGGACCTTACCAGACAGAATAACAATTGTAAAGCTATGTAAGTGGGTAAAGGTTGTGGTATATATGTAAAAGCATGAGGAGGCAAAATACAGGGGGAACAAGGGCTCCTTAAATGCATTTCTGGAGCCCTGATGGCGAAACACAGGATATACTTTTGGCTATGGGAACATTTAAAAGGAAGGGTTTAAGTTTTTAATATAAATGTATGTATTTGTTTAATCAAATTTCCAAATGTACAGGCTGTCTACTATTGGTACAGCCTGTCTATGCTCTGTTGCTAGAATCTTGAGGCGCTTCTGAACCTCTAACAAGGTTTGTTAGATTTGTTGATCCAAGGTTTTAATTACATGTCAATAAGTATTTGATTACATGACATATGTACTTGTTGATCACACTTGTCAGAGTTTAAAAGATGTGTGTTGTCTACAATGTGAAGTACATCTTTTTATTTTTTCTGTGGGCGCTTCAAGAGCTTCTTGTTTGATCCCTGTCATGCAGGCTCTTTGGGAATGCATGACTGCAGGGATCTGTCAATCATTAATTTCCCACTAAGAATGTAATACATTTATTTTGAACAGTTGTTCAATTGGTATTTTCAGAAGGTTCTCATTTTAATTCCTTCCTCTTGTTCGTGGTCTTTGTCCCTCTGAATCATCCTTAGTGTACTTAGTATGTAATAAAATAAAATGAATAAATAAATAGATACTATACTATATTACTAGTGTTATATACTTATATTATTAATGTTATATGTATTTATTTTTATTTAAATACATTATTATTTCGTGGTTTTGTACATGTATTTATGGTTTTTATTATGTATTTTAATGTATAATAATTATTTCAGCGCTTTAGTGGTAATATTCTTTCAAGTTGTTTTACTACTAGAAGCTTTAAGTTATCTGGGGTACTTTGGCTGAAGTACCCTAGGTTATTTTACACGCTCTTTAAGATTATGAAATATATTTCTATTTATCTTATTATATATTAACATATTCATTGTTTTATACTTAATATTGTGTTTGTTTATTTATTATTAATTTACTATGTAATAATGTATTTATTATTTACATATTACTTTTTTTTTTTTGTTTTATCTTATTATTATTCGTTTATTACTCTTTATTAAATGATTAATACTATATTTTTTCATTTTATGTTTATTTTTGTTCTAGTCAGGTTGTCTCTGAACTAGTAGCAAGCTGACAGCTTTCATGCATCCCTCTAGGCACATATGCACGAAATAAATTAACCCCTGAACAAGAGGCCAAGTACAACCAGCTTTGGCAGACCCTCCAATCTAGCAACCACTTCCTTGCCCGCCGGATGGAATCCCTCTCTTCTAGTGCGTACCAAGACAACCAATCAATGATGTCTGCAAATGGAATACCCAATTGGAGTCAGCAGGAATGGACTGAAATGAGGATGGAGACCCAGGTCAAGTATAATTTTGCCTCCAATGTCTCAGTCACATTTGACAATTTTTACAACAAAGCCCATCAAGATGGTGGTGATCTCAATGGTTGGACATATGGTATCTTTTCTTTTATTGATAGAAAGACTGGTGAACCTATTCCCCCTCCTCACTCCAACGAGGGACATGGCTTTTTATTTCCACGGCACCCTTATCTCATTGACTTTTTCCATGCCAATGGTATTGTAGAACTGGTTTGGCAAACCACTCAGTTTGAACACCACATCACTAAACCTCCCCCTCATCTTCCCAAGCCACATCTTTGTTCCTGGAACCACTTTGGTTGCTCTTTTCAAATTAACAAAAAACTGGCTAATGTTGCTCTTTCTTTAAAAGGAAAGAGCCAACAAGTCATTCATGATGCTACCTTGTGTAAACACCAAAGATCAATTCCCAAATAGTTTATTTTCTTGTTTTACTGTCTTCCTCTCATCTCCCGTACATGTTTTGTGGCTTGATTCAGATTATTTTTGTTACATGTTTCCCCCACAATTTAACCCAGAAATCCATATCTGTTTATCATAGTATTTGGCTAAAATGATCATGCCAGACTACCACCGGATAAGGACCACTGTAAAACACTCAGTTTGACATGTCCAGTTATACAAACCAATTTCTCCATAACCCACATAGATTTCATCAATTCTCACATGGACCAACCAAAAACATCCATTCATCATCTGTCCAATTTGGGTATTTATACACACATGGATTTTCCTGTCTTTCCAGTCACATGAAAGCATGTAAACGGAGAACAGTTGGATTTTGGCATTCAGATCAACACAAACTTGGATGCTTTGATAACACATCCTGGATATACAGATTTGCAACAGTTTTATCTCAACCTGAATACTCTCTTTGGCCTCCCCCCCTCCCATGCCTCTAGGGTCACATAGTTCATACTGCTCTTATGTCTATCATGGTTTGCCCCAGGTAACAGTGGCTCTTTTTTACTCAAGTATTTTTTTTTACCTAGCTAATCCAACTGATCATCAACATGCCTTTTTTTTCCCAACCACCATAATCAAATCATCTTTCATTCAATAGACCCTAAATTACAACAAGAATACCTGCCTCATTTCCACAAGCTACTATCCCCAAACTCTCCCATTATAATTCTTCACTTTTACAGCCAATGGCCAATGTTCACTCACATGGAAGCCATCACATTGTATCATATTTTCAAGTGCATGGAAATCAGGTAAACTTTTCTCATACTCCACAAACTCCCCAAAATTATGAAGCATACCACAGCCTGGGCTCAATTCCTGGTAACACATCATTGGGGAAATCACATTGCTAATTATTTCCCAATATTCCCAATCCAATTACAAATTACAGATCAATTTGATTCATGACTGTAACAGGGCGTTGATAAACGCACGCCAACTGCGCACGCCAACGGCGCACGCCAACGCCAACCCGCACGCCAATTTTTTTTGGCGTGCGGGGCCTACACGCCATTTTTTTTTGGCATGTAGGGTCTACACGCCAAAAAAAAAGGGCTTGTGAGACCCACACGCCATTTTTTTTTGGCGTGTGGGCCCCGCACGCCAAATAAAATTGGCGTGTGGGCCCCGCACGCCAATTGTTTGGCGTGCGGGTCTCCCCTCGCTCACATAATCGAGTGGGAGGGCCCACTCGATTACGTGAGCGAGGCCGGCTGACGAGGTTATACAACCTCGTCAGCCGGGAGGACTTCCTCCCGGCACGAGGCTGTATAACCTTGTCAGCCGGGAGGACTTCCCCCCGGCTGACGAGGCTATACAACCTCGTCAGCCAGGAGGAAGTCCTCCTGGCCGACGAGGTTGTATAACCTCGTCGGCCGGGAGGACTTCCTCCTGGCCGACGAGGTTGTATAGCCTCGTCGGCCGGGAGGACTTCCTCCTGGCCGACAAGGTTATACAACCTCGTCGGCCAGGAGGAAGTCCTCCCGGCCGGCGAGGCTATACAACCTTTTCGGCCAGGAGGAAGTCCTCCTGGCTGACGAGGTTGTATAACCTCGTCAGCCGGGAGGACTTCCTCCCGGCTGACGAGGTTGTATAGCCTCGTCGGACGCCAAATAAAATTGGCGTGTGGGAGCGCACGCCAAACAATTGGCGTGCGGGTCCCACACGCCAATTGTTTGGCGTGCAGGTCCCCCCTCGCTTCACATAATCGAGTGGGAGGGACCACTCGATTACGTGAGCGAGGCCGGCTGACGAGGTTATACAACTTGTCAGCCGGGAGGACTTCCTCCCGGCACGAGGCTGTATAACCTCGTCAGCCAGGAGGACTTCCTCCCGGCTGACGAGGTTATACAACCTCGTCAGCCATGAGGAAGTCCTCCTGGCCGACGAGGTTGTATAGCCTCGTCGGCCGGGAGGACTTCCTCCTGGCTGACGAGGTTGTATAACCTCGTGGGCCAGGAGGACTTCCTCCTGGCTGAGGAGATTGTATAACCTCGTCGGCCAGGAGGACTTCCTCCTGGCTGACGAGGTTGATACAACCTTGTCGGCCAGGAGGACTTCCTCCTGGCTGACGAGGTTGTATAACCTTGTCGGCCAGGAGGACTTCCTCCTGGCTGACGAGGTTGTATAGCCTCGTCAGCCAGGAGGACTTCCTCCTGGCTGACGAGGTTGTATAACCTCGTCAGCCGGGAGGAAGTCCTCCCGGCTGACAAGGTTATACAGCCTCGTGCCGGGAGGAAGTCCTCCCGGCTGACAAGGTTGTATAACCTCGTCAGCCGGCCTCGCTCACGTAATCGAGTGGTCCCTCCCACTCGATTATGTGAGCGAGGGGGGACCCGCACGCCAAACAATTGGCGTGTGGGACCCGCACGCCAATTGTTTGGCGTGCGCTCCCACACACCAATTGTTTGGCATGTGGGAGCGCACGCCAAACAATTGGCGTGCGGGGCCCACACGCCAATTTATTTTGGCGTGTAGACCCTACACGCCAAAAGAAAATGGTGTGTAGGCCCCGCACGCCAAAAAAAATTGGCGTGCGGGTTGGTGTTGGCGTGCGCGCTTGGCGTGCGTTTATCAACACCCACTGTAACAGCCAATCTTCAACCAAGTCAAATAAATCATATTGGATTAATGCTGCTTTCCAATGAAATAAGCTCTCTTGCAATTTCTAGACAGATTGTGAGGAATCATTGGCCTGGAAACAGTACATTTGTTTCATAAGCATGACACCTTTCACTCATCAATCTTAATGCTTTAGAGCTTTCAGTTTGAATTCAATATCTTATTATGTCATGCAGAGCCATGTTCACCAATCTGAGAATTGTCTTGGACCAGGGATTGCCCAATTTGGTCTACTCATCTCTAAACAAACCTGTTATAATTTTGTGTAATGATGTAACATTATTCTCTTTAACTCAATCACCATATTGACTATATCCATTCATCTGGCAAGCATGACCCATATTCATACTATATATTGTAATTGATATCCATATTTATTTCAATATATATCAATCCCCATACATATATATATCTATGGATAGATAGACAGATAGTAGAGATATATACATATACATATTTACATTTATGTATATCCAGATATATATATATATATATATATGTATATATATGTTTATCCTCATATTTATATCTATATATCCGTATATCTCTACATATATTGATGTGGATATAGGATCATATCGCCGTGTATTTATAGATATATATACATCCAGATTTATATAACATATATTCACACATCAATTTTATATCCTTTTGTACTTATATCGTTGAATATCAATGTCACATACATATATTCATGTATGTGTTTATCCATAGTTGATTACATTCATATATTATCCTTTACATCCAACTGAAACCTAGAACCACTCTACAAATCTGATGTATATGCACATAATCCCATCTACATTTTTAAATAAAAATGCAATGACATCTCTGATTGTTTTTTGAACATGGATTCCTTTTGATCCCCCAGTTCAATATGCCTCAAGTTACATATTGTTGATTCTGGGTTGCTGAAAATATTCTTTTTGGTTTCTTTGTGGCTGAAAAAAATCACAGTATATAAACAATATATTTACACTCAAAGTGTGTGTGAGCTGGCCCAACCACCAGCTGTAAACCCCAACCAGTAACAAGGATACCTCAATTACATTCCTCAAATCCAGCCACGCAGACACTCAACACACAAGCAAATGCACACATGAAACAAACATCACTCTTTTTTTGCTTTCCTTTCATGTTGAAGATTTCTCTCCACCAGTCATCTGCAATTCTCCTACCCTTTCCAACACTGAATGGCAATGTTTCATTGTGTGAAGGTTTTCTAGTCTTTCATTGTTGCATGATGAATCACATCTGGCCAGATTCTCTCATAACTACAATATCTTTCACATGAGCTTTCAAGAAGTAAATCATTCACTTAAATCACAAGCCTGCCCAACCCTACATCTCTAATCTTCACTTTTTCACCATGGTATAGCATAATTCCCACATGTACCTTGAACCATACCATTTTACCTTGAACTTTAGCAAGGGAAGTATCCCAAACAAAACATTAATAAATTAAATGAAAGCTTACATTCATGGTTCCATTCATTTCTGTCAGAGTCTCACAGAATTTATTTCCCAGAAAATAATCAATGCTACTATGTCTTCACAAAATTGATTCAGTCATATTCATCTTTACTGTATTGCAACAACACTTGGCCAGTGGAACCTTCTTCCAGAATCTTTCACCTGACTTGACAAACAATCTTCCAAAGATCTATCCAGTTGTGTACTCACATACTCTATGAAGGCCTGGTGTCTCAGTTCATGCTATCTTCTTTGAAAAAGTATTCAATCACTGCTGATCAAAACAAACCCAAGTTATCCCAACACTACTCATTATACTCTCACTAGGTCCCCCCCCCTTCAGACAACCAAGATTTATGTCATGATTGTTCCACCTGTTAAGCATTCACCATCATTATCATTGGCTGCTGTCCCCACACATGAGATTGAAAATGGTCCATTCCTATTTCATATTGTAAATTCCTTATTGATGTTTAGTGTCAGTTAGAGCTGGAATAGTATCAAGATGAGAACACAAGATGGCTTGACGCCTCTGGATCTGTACAACAGGTTGAGAATGAGTTTTTTGTTTAAATTATAACACAAATAATATCCATCAAAAGGTAGATTTTTGCTTCATCAACATCTGATGGTTGGGATCTTATAGGAAGAAAATTAAGAGAAAAATGGAGGAAAATTGGCCCACTTGAACAAGCAAGGGTCAGAATTCACTGGTAAATCTTGATAAAATTAACATCTCTTTCTCCACCTAAACAAAATTATTAGACCAATACACACAAGTTCCTCACTGTGGTCACCAAACCAGCTTTCATGGTGAGGAATCAGGATCCATAAATCAAAGGATAATATGTATCATTCTCAATGCCGTATCTCAGTTTTGAGTTTCTGCCAGGGCAAAAATGATCCTTTCTCATCTCTATCAATTTTGTATTACTGTTCAACACAAATGTTCAGTTTTAATATTCTGTTTTATCCATTTTGTTTTTAATTTCTGGCACTACCAGCATAATTGCCTAGGTTGAGTTCATCCCAGTTAAACTAGGATGCAAACAACCAATTTAAATTGGGCGTTGATAAACGCACGCCAAGCGCGCACGCCAACGCCAACCCGCACGCCAATTTTTTTTGGCGTGCGGGGCCTACACGCCATTTTTTTTTGCGTGTAGGGTCTACACACCAAAAAAAAAGGGCGTGTGAGACCCACACGCCAAAAATGGCGTGTGGTTCCCACACACCATTTTTTTTTGGCGTGTGGGCCCCGCACGCCAAACAAAATTGGCGTGTGGGCCCCGCACGCCAATTGTTTAAGTCCTCCCGGCCGACGAGGCTATACAACCTCGTCGGCCAGGAGGAAGTCCTCCTGGCTGACGAGGTTGTATAACCTCGTCAGCCGGGAGGAAGTCCTCCCGGCCGACGAGGCTAACAACCTCGTCGGCCAGGAGGACTTCCTCCTGGCTGACGAGGTTGTATAACCTCGCCGGCCGGGAGGAAGTCCTCCCGGCTGACGAGGTTGTATAACCTCGTCAGCCGGCCTCGCTCACGTAATCGAGTGGTCCCTCCCACTCGATTATGTGAGCGAGGGGGGACCCGCACGCCAAACAATTGGCGTGCGGGGCCCACACGCCAATTTTGTTTGGCGTGCGGGGCCCACACGCCAAAAAAAAATGGTGTGTGGGAACCACACGCCATTTTTGGCGTGTGGGTCTCACACGCCCTTTTTTTTTGGTGTGTAGACCCTACACGCCAAAAAAAAATGGCGTGTAGGCCCCGCACGCCAAAAAAAATTGGCGTGCGGGTTGGCGTTGGCGTGCGCCGTTGGCGCGCGTTTATCAACGCCCATTTAAATTAGGTTGACCTCAACCAATGAAATATAAAACCAAGGGGGGTCCCTTGGATTTATATTTCATCAGTTGATTTCAACCAAGTTTAAATTGGTTGACTGCATCCCAGTTTAACTGGGATGACTTCATCCTAGGCAATTATGCTGGCAGTGTGGGGAATCCTCACCATTTATGGATCCCAATGAAATATTCAATTACCTGAAACTTCTGAAGCCCCAAAAATACAAATGATCATTTTCACAAATATTTGAATACAATTGCATGATGCAATTTGTTATCTTAGATAGTGATAATAAATTCAATTCTACCTGTTATACCTCTCAATTCATTGCCATGGAGTGGCAGTTTCTACTAGATTCTTATTTGTGGATTTTACTGAATTTGCAATGAAAGAACCATTTATCATTCATTTTATTTTGTGATTGGAAACCATAATCAGTTGCCAAAGCATGTGTAGGTAGGTGTAAACAATAATCCTACTAGAGGCATTATGAAAGTCAGTCTGGAGATAAATAACATCTTAATCTGCTTGTAAGTGTGATAATTATGTGACTATCACCAGTGAGAGACAACAAGACTCCCAATCATCTCTCATTTTTTTTGTGATGTTAATATATTGGATGTTACACATATTTCATCCCAACATACTTTCCATGGCTCAAATCAGGATCAATGGGTATCCTCAAGGGCCCTGGGGAGCTGCTAAGCTTAATAACTTTGTTGGCAATCCACAATCTTTACTATTAAATCTTGAAGAGACTTCTTGAACAAAAAAAAATTGCATTATTATAGGGTTCATTCCACAGCTAGTGGTAGGATCATCATTCCATTATAATTTTGTAGGGTGATATGAAAATAAAGGTTTCTTCAAATGTTTATGAGTATAATATTTGGTCTAATGAAATTAAATTAAATTTCTAAATGTGCAATGTGACCCTAATGTTGATGAAGTAATATTTTGTTGCATTGGTGCCATCTGATAATATATTTGGTAAGCATGAGTTTAAACTTTCACAGAATTAGAGGCACACTTTTCATAGATGCTTGTGGATTGTACATTTTTTAGGCTCCTGCTGCTAGTTTGCCTTGCACGTTCAATAATTACAAATAATCTGATGAAGGCAAAAGTTGATAATATGACTGTCTTTTGAACCTGGTGAATATAGAGGAAATATGGTATTGTTGGAGGACAATACAACATTGGCTTTAAATCAAATCAATAATGGATATAAAAACTCCATTGTCATCAACTCAAGGTTTTGAAATAGACCACCAGGATGGTCTAAGAACTGTTTGAATTCTCAACAGTGCAAGGTGGGTCTCTCTATTTATACTTTGCAATAACATCCCTCTGAATCATGTTGTTGACTTGAATTTGATTATCAAGATTTATTTAATTTCCAAGGTTAATCACATGTTAAATATATACCACATAGAAGCTAACGTATAGGTACATAACTTTGCAATAGACATATCTTAGTTAAAGATTCTAAGGAGGTCATGTTAGCCATGTTGTGAAGAAAGAAATTTCTATAAAAACAATTGGATCTGTTGAAACGTTTTTGAAAACTCCTCTGATATATCATTATATGTTGGTGATACATAATATATAGGCATGGAGATACCATTGGTGCACACCAAGGATACATAGGAGATAGAGGTGGGATACATCTGGGATATAGAGAAGTCACCTCCATGGAGGTTCCACCTTTTTTTTCCTGGTGAGGTGTTTAGAAATAAATTCTGTCCAAAAATCATAAAAAATCAACCAGTGACTTTAAAAATAAACTGTTTGTCACATTGAATTCTACACCCCTTAAAGTGTTTTAAAAGGATTTAAAATTTTGAGAAATCCTGAAAATTGAGCCGTGGGGATTTGTTTTGGAAAAACCGGGTGTATGGGCAAAGATAAATAGAAGGTGTTGTTTTTTTGGAAAATCAAAAATACCATAAAGTTACACACCCCTGGAAGTATATTAAACAATTTTTTAACGTTGAAAAAAATTACAATCCACCCGCAAAAAAATAAATAAATAAACCGGGTGTTAACGCGGAAAACCGGGTGTATTGCACTGCAAATTTTAAGTCGCCACTGCGTAAAACCGGGTGTAAACGCGGAAAAACCGGGTTTTTTTATTAATGCCCTTTTTTTTTTGCTTTTTTTTTGCTTTTTTTTCTGCTGTTTTTTTTGTGCTTTGTTCCCCATTTTTTTACCATTTTTTGTTTTCTTTTTCTGGATTTTTTTCACGGTTTTTTTTTGCTTTGTTTTTTGCTTTTCTTTCCCTCTTTTTTCACTTTTTCTTTTTGATTATTTTTTTTGCTTTTTGCTTTTTCCTTTTTTTTTGCTCTTTTTTTTGCTTGTTTTTTGCATGAGTTGTATTCTTTTTCTTTTAATGTTCCTTTTTTATTTTTTCTGTTTTTGTACATCCTTTTTTGGTTGTTTTTTTCTTCACCAAAGTCACCAATACTGTTGCTAACAACCAATAACATTACAACAACCAATCATGTTGCTACCAACTGAGGTACCCATATTGTACAGTTTTGCTGGCAACCAAGTCTAATCAATGTTGCTACCAACAACTAATTAATCAAACTGAAACTGCTGCTACCCTTTCTCCAGCCATAAATAGAGCTCTTCTTCACCTGAAATCTTCCATTCCCCAAGAATATCCCACTTTCACAACCATCATTCTTAAAAGTAATAATATGATTACCTACCACATACTGATATTGCATTCTAATTTCCAGCTCCCATTAATCTACAATGAACTGGAATAATGATGAACTGAGAAGAGTATACAACAGGTAAAGAAATGATAGGTTTTGGCAGAGGGAATTGACTTCTCAACTCAATCTTGCCACCACCCCTAACTGCAATCATTTCCACCATCCATCCTCTCCTGCACCTCATTCTTACTTTGTCAACTCTCACAATTCTCCAAGTCATCAGCACTTCCAAGGCAGTTTAATCAATAATCATCACCCTTCCCATCTTCAGCAGCTACACAATGACCCTCAAAAACACCATCCACATTCCCATCACTTCTCTCAAAATTCTCATCAAATCTCCCACCAACTTCAATCCTCAAGGTCCCGTCCAATCTCTCATCAAGTTCCATCCCCAACTTCCCAGCAAATATCTTATCAACTACCATCCCCAGTTTCTCATCAGAGATCTCATCATATCCATTCACTTACTTCCCATCAAGACTAACATTCAACTCACTCCCCAATCCAGTTTAATCAACATCATATCCCATCACAAAGGCATTCATTTTCTCAAATCACTCAACTGATGTGTCAGAACCACACCCGTGGAATTACCAATCAGACCAATAGAATTCATCAAACTCCTAACACCTCCTCCAGGGTTCCCATTTTCAACTTGGTCCATTCCCGAAATCTTTCTCCAAACAATCAGATTAATATCTACGCCAATTATGACAACTTGTTATTCTGCCTGGTTAGGTCTAAGTATCTGTTCTTTAGCCCCTTTTTATTCCCCTTAAATTTCCCAGTGTCCATCCAGCCCTTCCAACCACCTTTCCAAGCGCTTCCATCTGTCCAACTTCGCCTTAGAAGAATCTCAATATTGTTAAGGTATTTTTTACTAGTAAGTAAATAACCCTTTCTCTTGATATTCTCCACCATCTTTTTTCTGGGATTTAAACCACCCCTGTTTACAGGCCCCGGTGTTTTCAGGTACTTAAAATCCTCTGCATGCAAGATACCTTTGAGGGTTCAACTACCCCTGATTTATCAGGCCCCTCATATTTTTAATTATATTAGATTTATTTAATATAATTAATTATCTTCTTCTTATTAAAAAAACACTTCATTCCTCATATCAATATTGGAATTACCCTTTTATAAATCATCCCAGAGCTTTTTGCTCTTTATCTCCATATTTCGCACCTTGTGTAGCCTTATTGGCAGTAAGTTTGTATTTATTATATCTGATTTTTATGGTTTATAGAGATAAAATTGGTAAGAGAGAATAACATTTTATGGATAAAGGCGGAGAAGTTGAATGATGTGGAAGGTGATATTGGATTGAGAAGAGTCAAAGTTTGGGGGAAAGAACTTGAAATATGTGGATTATATTACATTTAGGAAGGGACTTGACTAAATAATTCTTGTCATCTTTGTTTTGTGTGTTCAGATGAAGTGCGTGCAGATCAAAGTTTGCTGAGTAGGATAAAATCAGCATTTTTGTGTCAGGCAGGTATTATGAGCATCTCCAAGGACAGAAGCTTACAAGATTATTGTTTTTTGGTGTTGACATCGCCAAGCCAAGCCACAAGGGCATCCAGGACAACTGGTGGTATTGGTATGTAAAAGAGTTTGAACACTAAGATCATATTTTTGAGTTAGTTAGATGAACTAAGACTTGTAAATACATGCTGTGGAATAGAACAATGATATTATAATAAGATGATAAAAATATATAGGAAAAGGCTCTTTACCTAAGAGCAAGACACAATTGACACTGCCTATGTGGAGTAAAGGTTATTTTTTGATTCTGTTGAACAGACAATTCTGACCAATTTTGTCTAATGATCAAAGATTCATCAGTCAGTCATTGGTTCCCTGAACTCTATCTTGGGGACTCTGCAGAAAAATTACTCACCTTTGTTTTTGGGTTGAGTAATTCTGTTACTGAGGCTGGAGCTGGGGTGGCCTGTATGCTCTTGGATGCTGAGATAAGTCCTGTATAATAACAATGTCATTATCAGTTCATGTCTCATTATCATACAAGTGGCTAGTGTTACTTACCTTTCCGGTAGTCCGCTTTGCTTACTTGATGGTAGCTCTTTGCTGGGGGTTGATGTGGCTATTCCTAAAGAGGAAGTATAAGGGTCAGAACTTTCTTGATCCCTTTTAGGAACGCATGCGTATTCACAGTCTATGAGGAGCAGTCATAGACTGTGCAAGAGGGCAACCTGTTGCGTGCTTGCACGCTCTGCCTGACTTGTAGTCTTGACAGTATGATCACCAGGGTCAGACACATCAGCTGTTTCTTTTTTACCCAGGGTGACAGTAGAAGCTGGTAGTTGGTTTGGGAGAGGTAAGATTCTTTGTCTCGGCCTTGTTTTCTATTTGCTTACCATTGGTCTCTTTACTATCTGCAGGTTTGATACTCTGAGAGTTGTCACTGAAAGTCATTTTGACTTCTTAATACACTATTTTTACTTGTTCCATAATCCCTTGTTCTTTTATGTTTATCTGTTTTTCAGATTGTTGTAACTGTTTTTTTTTTTAAGAATCTAGTCAGGTTTTCTCTTAACTAGTAGAAAGCTGACAAAAAATGAGAGAAGATATACTGGAAAGCAATTTTGTACAATTTTTTCTAGGGCTTTGATCCAGGTACAGCACCTCAGTTGCTTCCAACTGTGGTAGCATCCCATGATCCTTCATGTTGGGGGAGTATGGCAAAAATCTGGCATTGTATCTCACAGCCATAAACAATGGTTTATATACAGTTATGCTATATTTGACCTTTAATAACACAAATGAAAAAAAAAATATACTGGAAAGAAGCTTGTGATAAAGTTTTCTAGGGCTTTCACTGCCAGCATAATTGCCTAGGATGAAGTCATCCCAGTTAAACTGGGATGCACTCAACCAATTTAAACTTGGTTGAATTAAACTGATGAAATATATATCCAAGGGACCCTCCTTGGTTTTATATTTCATTGGTTGAGGCCAACCTACTTTAGATTGGTTGTTTGCATCCTAGTTTGACTGGGATGAACTCAACCTAGGCAATTATGCTGGCAGTGTTTGGTGTAGGTACGGTGAAACAATGGTCATCAAATGTCTGGCGATCCATCGTTTTTTCTTTCTGTGGGAGCAAACATAAATTTGGCATTGTAAATTACAGGGAGAAGGAATGAGTTGTTCAATCAAGGACTCAAGTTGTCACCAATGGATTCTTTTCTTGGTTTTCCAAGCCACCAACAAAATTTCAAGAGATTTTACACAACTACTTACAAGGTGCACACACCAGGGATGATTCCATGGCACTTGCATGCGAGTGCCTTTTCTTAACTTTGTCTTACTTTCTGTTGTAAGCATGGGGTGTGTTGCTTGTAACTCATATGTAATTATGGCCACATTTTGGACAACCCAGTTCCAACCTCAGATGAACCTTTGGGAAACTCAACTGTAACTTTGTTTTAACTCCACTGCAACCTTGTATCATATCAACCCTCCTGCTTTTTGATATCACTTCCAAATCTATACTAATATCAACAGGACGGCTCTGCCACATATATATCATGTTGAAAGTTTAACTTTGGAAATCCTAGTTGATATAAAGAAATCATTCACCCTGACAATGCAATTTGCAAGAACACTAATTTTCAGATCTTTCTTCTCAGCAAAAGTTTTTTTTGAGCTATGCTAACACAAACTAAACTGCTAGGAGAGATCTGTGGGTTGAACATCGCATGTTTGTTGATAAACATGTCCTAGCAAATGCTGTGTGCTGACCAGGAAATTTGCACCAAACACCTCAGAAACAACAATGTTTACATTTTTTATATAACTTGTAAGACTTTGGCGATAATCTAGGTGATGTAAATAACACCTTGTCAGATTGTAAAACCTACCGCTAACTGTAAGTGTAAAAAACCCAAGAGGATATTCTACCTTTATGTACTAACTACCAACCTTACCGTTGCCACAGCAAATGAACACAAGGCTGATGGAACAAACCCTGACAATTCTTTACTGCCTCCTGTGTCCCTGAAACGCCCCCGTGGCGAATCCGTGTCAAAGACTACCACCACCATTCCATAGTGCTTAAGCAGAAGTTTGAAGCTACCTGCACAACCTTAAAAAGGCATGAAAGTAGCTCACTCAGCGGCTTACTCATCCTCCTTCAGAACACAGAAATTTGCCTAAGACTCCACAAGCAAACAACAATACATCTCACCTACTTTTTCCTTGCCATCTCTGCTCTCTGCTCTTACATCGCTTTACACACATATCTCACATTCCAACATCAAAAAAGATCATTCTTCTCCCTTTTCCTTCTCATAACATCTCACTTCCTCTTATTTTCCTTTTACAATCAAATCAAATCATCTCTTGACGCTTTCTTCTTTCCCACTGAAAACACAAATCATCTTATCCATCAACAACTATCGACTATACAGCCAACAGCAGCTTACCTCTGCCCTTCTAGGTATGAGCGACTCTCTCCTTTCCCTTTTATTTCTTTCTCCCCAAGACACTTGTATATAGTTTGTAAAACGATGAAGCGAGCAGTAGACCTGATGATGAAATACATTCTAGACTTTTGTATTCTTTCACACCTATGGATGTATGTAGTGGATATACACTGTTTGATGATTCCTCAATATCTCCGTGATACATACAGAATGTGAGAAAGGGTTGTTGGCAACCAACAGGAGCTTGTTTTAGACCAAAACAAACACTACCATCCCATTGGCATTAATGTTGAAGAACAGTCAACCATTTTCAACCTGACATCTGATTCAGTTTTTCCACCTTCAGTCCCTTCCAAGACCCAGTCCTAATTTAGAAATGGCTGATGTTTTCTGCCTCGGTCAGATCCTCATTCAATTTCCTGCCAGATCAGCAACTTTCCCCTCTGATGTTCCCCAGGTTTCTTTCCTCCAGCAAGGTAACCGCCGAGTCCATGTGTTAGGTTCTGAAAGTATTCCTTTTGGGGATTTGAGCGAGATTCAAAGCAGGTTTATTGGTCCGTTGTTGGGGCTGGTTGGAGGCTGTTCTACTCGGATGACTGAAACGCAATTTTCTCAGCTGGAGCCAGCTTTGATAAAACTTCAAGCATTTGTTATTACAAAGAATCCAACACTTTTTCAACTGCGTGATTGTGTTTTCAGTCGTTCTGAGGGTTTTCAAACCCTTCTTTCCGCATTTTCTAGTGCAGGTGTTTTGGGAACTACAAACCAGACCTTTTCTTTCAGATACCACACCTCCAATCTCAACATCATCACCTTGGACAATCTACCAATCACAGTTGGCTTCACCCATACCTAATCCAGTGCCGCACAAATTTAAAAGATCACCAACTGAGCGCCCTGCAATTTCTGAAGAGGAACAAATCCAACAAAGACATAATTTCACAACTCTGGAACCACTCAGACAACCACTGGATCAGGGATAGTGTTGAAGATTATACTGGAATGATGACGGGGAGTGAATATGGAAAACCACGTGGATTGATACTTGCTGATGATATGGGGCTTGGAAAAACATTGACAGCATTAATGTTCATTCTGGCCACCAGCCAATCAGCCCACCGTTCTGCGAGATCTCAACTTGGAAATTCACCAATGATGTTGGCAGCTACTCTTATTATCTGTCCCTTGGCAACCCTATGGAACTGGGAAAACGAGATCCAAATTCATTTTTGAAGCACAAACAATACCCTACTGTGTCTTCCATGGAAGAAATTGAGTACAAATTGATCACAAGGAGCTGATGTCTTCAATGGTCGTCCTGAAAATGTATGACATGATTGGAAACAACTGGAACAGTTCAACAAGCCAGCCGATGATTGAATCTCTGAACATTTGCTGGTTCAGGATAGTGTTGGACGAAGCCCAGTGAGTACCATAGAGAAATTAAGCTGGAGCAAGAATTTTTGAGCAGAAAATGTGACGATACTGACTTTATGTCATGTGTAGTATGATTGTCAGCCTCCCTGATGCCAAGGACAAGTCCTTCTAGCTACAGGTGGTGCAAGGATATATGAAAAGAGTATATTAACTCTGGGTAAGGTACAATGTTACAATTCCCAAAAGATATGGGGGAATCGTGACGTAAAAATTGAGAGAAAAGTAGGTTAATAATTATATTAAATAAATTTAATATAATTAAAAACCAGAGGGGCCTGATAAATCAGGGGTGGTTTAGATCCCTCTAAGGTATCTTACAAATAAATGCAGAGGATTTAGGTACCTTGAACACTGGGGCCTGTTGGAACAGGGGTTGTTTAATCCCAGGAATGGAAATGGGGGAATATCTTCAAGAAAAGGGTTATTACTTACTAGTGATAAACCTTAAGGGATCTTGGGGATATTCTGGGTGAAACTGAACAGTTTGAAGCGCTTGGATGGATGGATGGTGGAGCTTGATGGGCACTGTGAAGTTGTTGGGGAAAACAGGGCTAAAGAATAACTACTAAGAAGCTTACCAGACTGTGTTATAAAGGTGTGTATATCTAATAAGAAGTGGGTAAGGTTGTTAGTGGGTATTGGGAAGCATGAGGAGCCTTCTTTGGGCGGTTGAAGAGCTCCTTAAATAGTCTTGAGTTCCCTCTGGGGACCCTGTAGGTATTATTGGCCAACTTGTGGGATCTTTGGACCACATTTTGGCCTTTTTTGCTTTCTTGGTGACGCTTCAGCAGCCCCTGCTTTGGATACACGTCACCAATTGATTTTATTAATGTATTTATTTATTATTTATTCATTTATATTGAGGTACAGTCTGTAGTACATTAGTACTATTAATATTAGTGGCTTATTAGTATTTTATAATAAGCCACAGTATTGATTGTACTGTTTGTGTACTCAATATATTTTATTTAATTGTACAAAATAAGTAATACTATTCAATATACTTAACTATTTAGTCCCCAGTAATCTTTATTACATATGTAACATATGTAATGAGGTTACTGGGGCGTGGTTTTGTTGAATTGGGTGTACCTGAGTGACTGTGGAGTCCGCGTGCCAAGCTGGGAGCCTGCAAGGGGCTTAATGCTTGCGCGGGGGTTTATATCCCAACTTTGGCGCGGGCTTTCAGTCACGCGGGTTGAACTTCAAGCTCTGCGGACTGCGGTACGCGGGGTTTGAGTAAACACGGTGTATTTACACTATCTCCCCCAATTTACACAACACCTCATTTCCGTGAATGGAAATGGGGTTTAAGCATATGTGTATGTATATATAAGCATAAAATAATGCAAGTGCCATTTTATTGAAAGGTACTTGCTATTTCTTATGGGTTAATTTACATAGTGAAGGAGTGGGAATTAGGGGTACCTGTGAGTGAGGTACCCTAGGTTATTTTTAGTGTAGATTCAGAATATCAAATAATATTCAAACTTTTATTTGATGTTCTGGGTATTTTATAATAATTTTTGTAGAAAACTTGTGACAGGTTGCTCTGTCATAGTAGCAAGCTGACAATGATCAGGAACCCGACTGCCATGAGGACACAGCTTATTCAATGCCTTGATGCAAAATTGTTTTTATGCTTACCTGGGACTCTGCTGCAGAACCACTTGACAGACCTCCAAAGTCTTGTTCAACTGTTGAAGATGAAACCGTGGAGTGAAGAATGGCAATGGATTAATTTCCTAATACCTAACATAAATGTTGGGTCAAGCCAAGCTATTAAATCGTTTAACAGACTCATGGATGGGATATGCTTGAGGAGGACAAAGGATGTCTTGTTTAATCTACCACGGAAGACGGAGCATGCAGTTGTGGTTCACCTCAGCCCCGATTGGAAGAAAGTATCAGACAAAATCCATCAGAATTTTGTTCAGAGTTTTGGACAATTAAGAACCTCGGCAGACGTTTGGAACTGTGGCAAATTCTTCCGTCAACTAACAAGGATCCAACAATTTTTTAATCACCCGCTTTTTGCAAGAGACGAGATTGAATTTGACGTACAGTGGGAGTGGAATCACTCTGCAAAGGCAGTTCATCTGATAAATAAACTCAAGGATTTGGAATGTCAAGGAAGTGAAAGAAATCGACCAAAGTCAGTAATATTCTCAAGCTATTTTGACTTTTTGGGACTGTGAGTTTTCTTATTTCCCAAGCTAAGACCGCTGTGCATACAATTCAATTTACTAACAGTATATACGATATGTGTTTCTTACAAGAATTGAAAAGGGCCTTGAAGCAAACAGTATACATTCCACATGGCTTACTGGGAAGATGAGTATCTCACAGCGTGATGAGAGTCTGGCTGTTTTTTGGGATAACAATGATTGTAACGTGCTGCTGGGGTCAATTGCAGCAGCAGGGGTGGGGATTGATTTGAGATGTGCTGAAAATGTTTATATCATGGTGAGTGCACACAAGGCAAGAAGAATATATGTATGGAGATGTGACATAAATTTGATTCCTTGAAGGAACCAAGCTGGAATCCAGCAATGGAGGCACAGGCTGTCAATTGTCTATACCGGCTAGGGCAGGTGAAGGAGGTGAATGTATATAGGTACTATGTACATTGCACACTTGAGACAAATATTTATCAGATACAGAGAAGTAAAGGAGAGCTGGCAGTTTAGGTATTTCTTAAATGTATAATTTGGCTTAGGTGTGAGCAAAAATGCCTTTGTAGCTGATGGTGTTGATATACATTGGTTTCTAGGTCAAGTGTTCCTTTGGGAGGTGATGAAGAATACAAGTCTGCTCAGTTGATCATGAGTAGCCTAGGAAGATGAGTGGGATGTGTATCAACTCACAAGTTAATTGTATTCTACTGAGAAGTGTAGAAAAGTCAATGGCAGGCTTCGGGCTGAGGAGTATTTTTTGTGTCTTGGTCAGAGTGTTTATGTATTCTGGAGCCTAGCAGTTGATTGGTCAATTTGTTGGTACATTAGAGCAAGCAGGAGGAATTGAAGAGATAGGATCTGAACAACAGTTTTCAATTGTATAGTTGGTTGTATATTTGGGGCCTTTTGTGTTCATTTTCTTCCAAATGTGAGTTTTGTTGAGTTGCTGAGCAAGGAGTTTGAATTTGGAAGACCTCCATAACAAAGGAACTTTGAAAAGTGGGTTTTCAGGTAGCTTTTCAGTTTCAGAAGAGCATTCAAGTGGATCAAACAGCTCTTTGGTTTCAGCTGTTATGTTGATAGTAGAGAATGTCTGTTGGCGGTGTTTTTTGAAGCTGGGTGTTTAATTTTATTTTTGTGCAGAATGAGTGTGGGGGAACATTGACAAGGGAGAGAGTGAGATTTCCCACCTGGTTTTGCAACTTGGATTGCAGCTCTGATTTTCTCTTCTTATTTTGGCGGACTGGCAAAAACCTGCCCAACCTGAGACTTTCAGCTCTTCCAAGGAACCACCGGTGCAAGGTACCCATGTGGAGTTCGTTGTTTGAAGCTTCAAAGGGATAAATGTAGAATATCTTGAAAACCCCTGATTGGTGGGCGTTTCGCCAGTGTTTGAGGATAAAATGAGCTATAAACTGATTCCAGGGCGATTCCCAAGGATGTTCCCACGCAAAGGTGGCCCCAGGAAATCCAGACGCAGAGAGATCTTGAAGATAGAGTACCCTGAACAGCTCAGGGATCTTCTCACTTTTGAGGACAGTTGCGCTTTTGGGAATTTGACCAATGGGATGAATTGTGATGGATTGTGGAAGGCAAAAGCCAGTCTGGAAATCTTGAGCAGATGAACAGATATTCCATGCTTCAGAACACTTGGTGTTCAAATCTAGGAGTGTGCGGGTGAAAGAGGAAAGACTTCGACAGAGAGGTGAGGTTGACTTTGGTAACACAGTAGAATAGATGTGATTGACTTTCCGAGTGTTGGTGGGAGGAGTATTTCGGGTGAAGTGAGAGCGAGTAACAGTCTTCATGGTGGGATGTTGAACCTTTGCCTGAGCAGATAGTCATAGACAGCGGTGTTCTTATATGAGTATAATTTGACATAGGGATTACCACAATGGGGGGTGAGCACCTGGTGAGTGATGGTGTCCCTTTATTATTACAGGATTCTCAAAGGGCTTATTAGCTACAAGTTATGTTGCATGAATGGGGTACAACCAAATAAGTTTGCCTGTGTAGTGTATTGTGTGGTGGTGTGTCCCTCGTTTAGCTGATTTTGTTGAGTGAGTTCATGTCACCAAAGCGTACGCGCGTACGTTTTGGTGACAACATTCCAGGGGGAAGGCTGAGATTCCAAAAGACACCATTGACAGCAGTTTGAATTACCACTGCACGCATGACCTAACACCAAACCAACATGGTTTGGATGGCTTGCCTACATGTGAATTCCACATCACTCAACCAAACAGCCTCCCGTTAGTTGTGAACACAACATGCTGGTACGCTTATCATGTACTTCTTATGATGCATTGCATCAAGGTCACAACAGCAGGTGATTTTTTTCCTCAAATTCCATTGGCAACCAGGTACAGTCAAGGCACTTTATGCTCCATTGATGTAGCGCATTGCGATTAATTTGGATCTGATAACGGTGATTGATACTCATTCATAGAGTCCTTAAACAAGCAGCACAATGCAAGGGGGAATTAACAGAGTTAGAATGGTATATCAAAATTCTGAGTGTAACATGACCAGCTGATTCTGTATCAGGAATCATTTGATAAGGATAGGAATTGCTTCTTTGGGTAATGTTTGAACTACATAACATCTACTACAGTCGGTTTCCCAGAGATCCCAGAGGCTCCAAAACTGGATGAATGGATTTTGATTAGAACCAGAGTATAAGAGTGCATGTCTTTGAATCAAACTAGAATGGATCTGACTGTATCTTGATGAAATAGCACAGCTATTGCCCAAGGGCTTTATATTTTGAAGTTCTAGACCCAACAAGACCAGTTTCAACATCATGTGTGAACTTCAGTGGTCCTAGCAAAGATTAAAATGATCAATCAGTACTGCCGAAGGACAGGTGAATCAATGTGGTGTCCAAACCTCTTCCAAATCGGTTCCTTCTGGCCATCCAAGTTGCATTCACATTGGGAACAGCCCAGTGGGGTATTTTATGATTGTAACAGTCAGAAAGCAGTTTAGATTGGAGGTGAAAACAGCGGTTCCATTTAACCGAGTCAGCCGGAAAATTTTCTTGGATGTTGGCAGGGGATGGTGTATTGTGAGGGAAAGGTTCGATCTCCTCTACAAAGCTATCTATTATCTCTTGCTTAGCTTTAATCCAATGGATTTGGGTTTCATTGAAGATAAGTGTGGTGGGCATGATCATGTTTTAATAGGTGGAGATGGACTGAGCTGGGAGAAAGATTATTACGGATGGTGAAATAACTGCCCCAAACCAAACAATTTTTGGGTATTTAAGTCCAGGTTACTACAACAGTTTGAGGTGATGATTCAGATGTGTTAAAAGGGAAAATTGTATTTTACGGTACCTTTGGTGAGGCATATTATTAGTTAACAAATGATTGAGTTGGATTTTATGCGGGCATCCCAAATGCAAATCATAGATTAATTGAGATAAAACAGGTGAACCACATGTCAATCAGCAATTTGATATCAACTGCAGAAGATACACATGTGAGGGGCTTCACTGCCAGCATAATTTCCTAGGTTGAGTTCATCCCAGTTAAACTAGGATGCAAACAACCAATTTAAAGTAGGTTGACCTCAACCAATGAAATATCAAACCAAGGGGGGTCCCTTGGATTTATATTTCATCAGTTGATTTCAACCAAGTTTAAATTGGTTGAGTGCATCCCAGTTTAACTGGGATGACTTCATCCTAGGCAATTATGCTGGCAGTGTAACCCTGTTGGGGTGTTTCCACCTTGGAGGAGTGTTCATCTTACCAAAATTCTCCACAATCTCAATAAAATGGTCCAAATGCAAGCAACCAATCACAAGAACAATTCAGACAAACAAGAAGATGTACGCATGTTCAGCACGGAACCATGCAAAGGCGGTTGGTGGGGCTATTCGGGCTGCGCGTAATTGGCCAAAAGATTGTTATGATCAAGTTTTCTGGAAAGGTCTTACTCAGTTTGAGCAGTATACTGTCTCCATAATTGCTGAAGTCAACATTGAACATAATGCTGAAAGCTTGGCTAAACTTTGCGGCAAAGGTAATCACACCCTTCCCGGCGGTCCCTCTGAACAAGGCGGATCAACCCGTGGTCAGAAACGATTTCAGTCTTGAGAAGAAAATGACGAAGGATTTGACGGTGAAGCTGGACCCACTAGGCCGATGAATGTTGATTAAAGTAGAAAATCAATGTTGTATCCAGTATGGTAGTTGTTCAATGTTTTTTTAGGTGAATGCACATAATGTGCCTCGATAATGGTTTTTCTTGGTCTGTGCCTGTCTTAGCCCGTATATTGGCTTCCCAGATTTTGTTGTATGTTTGTGTCTGCATGCCTGATTTGGAAAATTGGTGTAGACTGGCTTGGTGAGGATTGATTCCTGCTTGGGGTAAAGATTGGATTCTCCCCCAGCAAATGTTTGTCACACAAACGTACGCGTGTACGTTTGTGTGACAAAAAGTACACCACCAATTGGGATTGCCAAAGGTGCCTCTGGCACCCATTCATCACCGGTAAGTACCAACTTCCAAGTAAAACAAGTCCAAGGCCAACTTAACTGTAGATGAAGTGTGGGATAAGTCATGGAAAAATGTGAGTTACCCCACTGTTCATCAACCCTTATGACCACCTTGAGCAAAAATTGTTCCAGCATGATGCTGCAGTCAGATGAACACCAATGTGTAAGCAAAATAAGACATACACTGTTGCCCTTGAGGAACACATGGTAGCCAACTGGAGTAGGAATTTATGAGGGTAAAATGACGTGCTTTATGGCCTTCAAGCAAAGAAGCAGGATCTATCTCCCAGACATCAGCTGTGTCGCTTCCAAGCACCAAATCATGAAAATTGATGATGTTTTCCTTTGTCTACATGGATGCGCAGTAATATAGAATATCCTTTCTTATACGTATGAGAAAGGATTTTCAATTATGTGAGTAGATTGTGGGTGCACAACACCCCCTTTCTTGACTTTTGCCCTTGCCATTTCAGCATAAAAAGAGGCACTCTTCCCACATCTTTCCTCACTTCCCCCCATCCATCAAAATTTCCCCCCATCACAATACTTATTCAAATCGTCTTCATCCATTTGCCCAATCTCTACTATTAAAATTTCAACACACCAACTCAATGAATATTGACAATCCAACCTCTGATCACCCCATTCCCTTACCTGCGCAACAGGATGCTCCTAGAGGATCCTCCTACACCTCCACCAAGTAAACAAATATGGCGCATCATGCTTGTTCCTCAGATCTGTCACGCTACAACCAATGGGCTCAGCTTCGACTACTCATCAAACTTCAAAATGCATCCTCAGCCTTGAATGCATACTCAGCTTCAAGATGCTTCGGCAAATGCATCTTTGACATTCATCTTACTTCAAATGCAATTGCGTGACACTTAACTCAACAAACATCTTCAACATTTAGTCAACCTCCTTCAAACTAGCATTTCTAAAAACTAGGAATTGCTTAATCCGGTGATCCTCAGTATCTTCGAACTAATCAATAACCCTTCTTCGATTAGCACTCAAGATCTGGAACCTCAGCCTGGCACTTACCCTCTTTCATCAAGCCTTGCACTTAACCTTATCTTATCACACAGGATGTACACACCACTCATCTGTTTGAAGTTCCTTTTTATCACATGTTCAAATCAATCATAGTTACCGTCATAGCATTGTTTTAAACCTCATTGGTATATCTTTTTTATATCCGTGTATTTACTTCATACTTGTTGGTACATCTTTTTATTATCCGTGTATTTACTTCATACTTGTATCTTGCCTCGACACTCATTCATCACTCAGATTCAACAGTAGTTCTTTTTAATATAAATACTGTTGTATTTTTCTCTTCACTCTCTTTCCTCAGTTAATTATAATAAAAGTTCTTTACGCTAAAAATCCTCTGAGTCCAACTTGACCCATTCCCTTGAGTTGTGCTCATAGACTTCCTCAAGCATCTTATCTTTGAATTTATCTTTGAACCTTCTTCGAACTAATCTTTGATGATCCTAGCCTCATTTCTCCTTTGCGCTTTGACCAGCTAAATCCCCTTAGTATGTTGGGTTGGTTGCATGACAAGATCTATCTTACTGACTGATTCGAATTGTACAGCATCACAGGTTTTGCAGCAGAACTTCCCTGGTCAGGTGTTGACAGCAGCAACATTCAAAGAGTTCTCAATCTCATCAAATAATACTATTGTTCCAGAGCCACTCAACTTGGACCAATCAATCCTAGAAAGCGAGATCCAGCAGATTACAGCTGCAGAATTCAATCACAATATCAAGCTGAATCAACCATACTTGGCTTAATCAACCTGAAGCTCCCAAAAAGCCTGAAGCAAAAGATTGGAGAATGCGCTAATGACATCCAGAACTCAAAAACAAGTATGTTTCCCACGGATCCTCACTTGACTTTTCTGTCAGCTTGCTAATATGACAGAGCAACCTGTCACAAGATTTCTACAAAAATTATTATAAAGTACATAGAATATCAAATAATAGTTAGAATATTATTTGATATTCTGAATCTACCCTAAAAATAACCTAGGGCACCTCACTCATAGGTACCCCTAATTCTCACTCATTCACTATGTAAATTAGCAAATAAGAATTAGCAAGTACCTTTAATAAAAAAGGCACTTGCATTAATTAATGCTTATATGTACATATACATATGCTTAAACCCCATTTCCAGTCAAGGAAATGAGGTGTTGTGTAAATTAGGAGAGATAGTGTAAATACACCGTGTTTTACTCAAACCCCGCGTGCCGCAGTCCGCATAACCTGAAGTTCAACCCGTGTGACTAAAAGCCCGCGCCAAAATTGGAACATAAGCCCCCGCGCAAGCATCAGACCCCTTACAGGCTCTCAGCTTGGCACGCGGACTCCTAAGTCACTCCAGGTACACCCAAATCAACACAACCACGCCCCAGTAACCTCATCACATATGTTACATATGTAATGAAGATTACTGGGGACTAAATAATTAATTGTATTGAATGGTATTATCAGTTTATACATTTAAATAAAATATATTGAGTGAATAAACAGTACAAACAATACTGTGGCTTATTATAAATACAAATAAGCCACTAGTAGTAAATCTATAATAAACAGTACCAATGTACTACAGACTGTACATCAATATAAATAAATAAATAATAAAATAAGTATCATCATGTAAACCCCCCGCGCGGGCTTCACCAACAATTCAAGATTACATAATCAACTCGACCAGTACTTAAACTCATCACTCCCCGCACCCCACCTAGCTCAGTAGAGACTCTAACATTTATTCCTACTG
Source organism: Puccinia hordei (assembly GCA_007896445.1). Classification (NCBI taxonomy): domain Eukaryota; kingdom Fungi; phylum Basidiomycota; class Pucciniomycetes; order Pucciniales; family Pucciniaceae; genus Puccinia; species Puccinia hordei. The sequence continues at coordinate 639,191 of RDRW01000016.1, read as the reverse complement.
AGCTAGGTGAGTAATATCATTTCTCTTATCTTTCCTTCTTTTTCATTACCTCATTTCTTTTATTCCAGTTGTATATACGGAGAGACTCTAACATTTATTCCTACTGAGCTAGCAATATAAACTCAGGTTCTAGAATCGGTCTCCCAAGACATAAGGTCTTGTTCTAGCGCCCCAACTCACGAACAGTGAAGAAGTCGAAAAGCGACTTCTTACACATCACAAAATCAATTGGTGACGTGTATTCAAAGCAGGGGCTGCTGAAGCGTCACCAAGAAAGCAAAAATGGCCAAAATGTGGTCCAAAGATCCCACAAGTTGGCCAATAATACCTACAGGGTCCCCAGAGGGAACTCAAGACTATTTAAGGAGCTCTTCAACCGCCCAAAGAAGCCTCCTCATGCTTTTTTGAACACCACCCAGACACTTACCAATATTCTATCAGATATCAACCTCTATAAATATCCTGGTAAGTCCCTTAGTAGTATTCTTCTTAGCCCTGTCTTCCCATAAACAATTCAGTTACCACCCAGATTTACCAATCACCTTTTCAAGCGCTCAAAACTGTCCTGTTTCTGCCCTGAATATCCTCAAGTCCCCTTTGGATTATTACTAGTAAGTAATAACCCTTCTTTCTTGAGAATATTCCCCATTCCTTTCCACTGGGATTTAAACCACCCCTGCTCAAACAGGCCCCAGTTTTCCAGGTCATTGAATCCTCTGCATTTACGTGGAAGACACCTTAGAGGGATTAAACCACCCCTGATTTATCAGGCCCCTCTAGATTTTTTAATTATATTAAATTTATTTAATATATTTAATAATCTATTTCTCTCAAATTTACCCTACAATTCTTAATATTGCCTTGAGAATTAGGCCTCATCATTACCTCCAAGAGTTTTCTACTCTAACAAATCTTACTTTGTACCACGTGTAGCTAGAAGGGTTATGGCATCACGTAGGCTGACATTTTCCCTGTTAGGGCTGATCTGTTTGCACAAACCCAGCATTTGAGCAGACAGGAGAGATACCTGACAATGAGGGAATCAAGATCAACCAAGCCCATTCATCTCTTCCTTCCTTGCAAACTACAACCTCGCCATCAGTATCCACAAAAAGACCTGCCAAGTGAGTTAAAAATTCCCACTCTGTCAATCCAGCATCCCTGTTGACGAAAGCACCCATCTCTGCCAGCCCTGCCAACCAACATGCAACTGTTGATAGCAGTGATCACCCAGCAGTTCCCACCACCTCGTCACTCCCCAACCCTCCATCAACAATAACCCCAACCCCTCCAGCAGCCCCTGACCAGACAACCTCTGATGTCGCCTCAGGAACCATCTCCCCTGTTGCGCTGTTGAAACCTGTAGACTCTGAGGGTGCAAAGTCCGCTGAAGTTGATGAAATAAATGAACATTCCAGCACTCTTAATGAAAATCGTGGTATGTTTCTGTTTTTGCCTGTCCTCCCCAATTATGAAATTTTCAGGGCTACAGTGCCTACAGCATGGTGGAAACTGAATACATTTGCAATGTACTCAGGTCACCCTCCAGAAGAAAATCATCAGTCCTCAGAAAATCTGGCCCCAGCCTCATTGGCCACCTCCCAAGCGCCAAGCAATGAAAAAGTTAGCACTGAAAGTACTCTTCCCATGCATCCCCCGCCCCCAAATGCTTCAACCAGCGGTCCCCAAGCATCAACAGCCCCACTCCCAAATCTCACTATCTTCAAGTCTACCAATGCACAAATATCCGTCATTAAGATTCATCAGCAGGTTGATGGGGTGAAACCCAACTGGGAGAGGTATCAAACTACATGGGCTGCCCTCTCCAAACTGGCCCAATTCCGAGCGAAGTCTCTCCATAACCCAGGACCCGATAATCCTGATTTTCACTTTGAAAGGACAACCTGCTCATATAATTCTTGGATCAAAGCTATTAGCTCCCTTGGTTAGTTGAACCATTGTTATTGTGTTTTCCACTGGAACTTCCGCACTAAAAAAATAGCATCTCTTCGCCCAGCCAACAACTTCTTAGCTCCATCACCAAATGACCAATGGAACTGCCCTGACATTGTGGATTTCCCCTTGATTTTGTCGTATTCCCAATTGGAAAAGTCTGGCTCCTCCCAGCCATTCATTTCTCCAACTGTCAAAACCAAACATGCCGAGTCCACCATCATCCGCTTCCTCCACCGCCTACAAAGTCCTCCCCCTGCAATCATCTCCGAATGGGCCAAAATCATTGCAGCTTCTATTGAGGTCATGGCATTCAAGCTCTACAACCCACCTCCTCCAACCCCAGATACCAATGCCAATCCAATCACCCAAGGACTCCAAGTTCTTCACTGGCCTGAGGGACTGAAGAACTCACTGTCAACTTTTGAACCACCTGGAGAGACCCAACCAACCTCAACAGCCCCGGAAGGGGAAGGTGTCCTGCGCTCTCACGCTATTGATGTCTTGAAAGACTTTTCAAAGCTTATAATAGACGTCTTGATGGGTTACATCATTTGTCAAGTTCATGCTCTCAGCCCACCTCCCTTAACAAACACCCAAAGGAAGAGGCAACCCCGAGACCAGAAAGCCTCAGCTGACCAGGACAAATATAGCTCTGCTGTTACTCAAACAACCACCACCGGTGATGCAGTCACAACCAGCAACACCTCTGCCAAGCTACTGAAGTCAATCCAATCCCAAAACAACTTCCAGCTGCTTACATACTTCCTTATTGGGGGTGTTCGAGGTCTTTTTGTCTGTTCCAGAAATCACCGTACATCTCCAATATCGGAATGCATGTCCTTCATCCAGGAAATGGAAGCCATCAGTCGGTACTCAAAAGTCACCCAAACCCCCAAAGAACCCATCTGGAAAAACCTGTCTGCTTACCTTGTCCAAATATTCCAACCAGCATTCCAGTCACCTGGAAAAATAGTTCCCCTTCACAAACGGCCTGATCCTCATGAGCTAGCCCAGGCAATTAAAATTGATTTTTTGACCCATTGGAAGACTAAGCAACCCTTGTCTCCGTTTTTATTCCCCAGTCACCCCGCCAAATTTCTGAAAAATAAGAGTTGTTTTTTCAAATTAGCTCCCTCCTCACACATTGTCACTCTACAATGCTACCGCCTCATATTACCCATGATCTCTCTATTCTTTTCACAACATCCTACCTTCCAAAACTGTCATATCTGTCTTCCTTTTTTCGCCAATCTTTCAGCTCTTTGAAAATCTTTCTTATTCATTGGATGTCCAAATTTTGTGTTCTAGATTCTATGGAAATACATGTAGCTCAAAGTTTCTCTTGTTGGTTTGAATTTATTTGTCATGAGTCTCTCCATGAAAAAAGCCTGAGTCCCACTTTGTAGCACTCACTGCTTGTCCTGGCTTTCTCTCAACACCTTGTTGGGTCTCATAAGGATGGTCTTGGGGCGTTGATAAACGCACGCCAAGCGCGCACGCCAACACCAACCCGCACGCCAATTTTTTTTGGTGTGCGGGGCCTACACGCCAATTTTTTTTGGCGTGTAGGGTCTACACACCAAAATAAATTGGCGTGTGAGACCCGCATGCCAAAAATGGCGTGTGGGCCCCGCACTCCAATTGTTTGGCGTGCGCTCCCACACGCCAAAAAATTGGCGTGTGGGAGCGCACGCCAAACAATTGGCATGTGGGAGTGCACGCCAAACAATTGGTGTGCGGGTCCCACACGCCAATTGTTTGGCGTGCGGGTCCCCCCTTGCTCACATAATCAAATGGGAGGGCCCATTGATTACGTGAGCGATGTTTGGCGTGCGGGTCCCCCTCGCTCACATAATCAAATGGGAGGGCCCATTCACTTACTTGAGCGAGCCCCCTCCCGGCTGACAAGGTTATACAACCTCGTCAGCCGGGAGGACTTCCTCCCGGCATGAGGCTGTATAACCTTGTCAGCCGGGAGGACTTCCTCCCGGAATGAGGCTGTATAACCTTGTCAGCCGGGAGGACTTCCTCCTGGCCAACGAGGTTGTATAACCTCGTCGGCCAGGAGGAAGTCCTCCTGGCCTACAAGGTTGTATAGCCTTGTCGGCCAGGAGGAAGTCCTCCCGGCCGACAAGGTTCTATAACCTCGTCGGCCAGGAGGAAGTCCTCCCAGCCGACAAGGTTGTATAACCTTGTCGGCCAGGAGGACGTCCTCCCGGACGACAAGGCTATCCAACCTTGTCGGCCAGGAGGACTTGCTCCTGGCTGACGAGGTTGTATAACCTTGTCAGCCGGGAGGAAGTCCTCCTGGCTGACAAGGTTATACAGCCTTGTGCCGGGAGGAAGTCCTCCCGGCTGACAAGGTTGTATAACCTCGTCAGCCGGGAGGGGGCTCACTCACGTAATTGAATGGGCCCTCCCATTCGATTATGTGAGCGAGGGGGGACCCGCACGCCAAACATTTGCTGTGCGGGGCCCACACACCATTTTTATTTGGCGTGCGGGGCCCACACACCAAAAAAAAATGGCGTGTGGTTCCCATACGCCATTTTTGGCGTGTGGGTCTCACACACCCTTTTTTTTTGGCGTGTAGACCCTACACGCCAAAAAAAAATAGCGTGTAGGCCCCGCACGCCAACAAAATTTGGCGTGCGGGTTGGCGTTGGTGTGCGCCGTTGGCGTGCGTTTATCAACGCCCTGGTCTTGCCTCACAAGCTATGGCACCAAAGGACACAGTGTTATGATTTGGTTGCGCAAAACTCCTGGTGGAAGTGAATATCTTCCTGGTTTATTTACAAAATGCAGAATTCCTGCTTGACCTCAACCAGAATACTTCCTGCTGGAAATCCTAGTGGGTACCTGAGTTCTCCCTCCTAATGACTCCAGTGACACAGATCCCAAGCTTTGGTGGCTTGCAACAACAATCAAAAATCACCTCTTCCTTATGTTCCTGATGGACTAGATTGCCTCCTTGTAATGATTTTCACTGCTTAGAATCACATGTACAAGTGTTTGTTCAATGATTTGCATGTTCCCACATCCTAGAACCTCCTACCCCAGGATAATTGAATGAGACTAAAGAGTCAGACAAATACAAAATCTGAAGTTACATGGACACCTGAAAAAAAAATTCTGAATCTTCCTGCTTGGGTACCATGAATATATACGAGTTTAACAAAGGTGAATTCAATTGAACACCTCTCTTCATGTGCCAAGGATATCATATCATATGCTCCAATTTACCTACCATGGATAACTTGAAGCTATGATCACATGTGACCCGTCATCCCACTAATTATATGTTTCCAAAATAATTCCAGCTGGCAAAAGAAATCCTTCCGCTAGTATCCCAAACCAGACATTGTCAAATGTAGCATATATCCACTGCAATTCCTACTGCAAAAATCTCAAGACCGTTTAACTCTAAAAGAATAGGAATAATCCTTTGAAAAGTTTCAATGAATCTAGAAGTGTAATAAGAATTTTGATAAAACCTAAACATGAGATATTGAGTAGATATATACACCTAAATACCACAGTATCAGTGGAACAAGCGTAGTTTTGGGTTGAAGAACAAGAAGGGAGCAACAAAAATTGGAGGAGTTGTTGTGGTCTTAAATAAAAAGAAACAGGGAGACAAAGGATATATATGGTTGTAACTCTTCATTCAAAACTTTTTCGCGGCTGACTGGGATGATCTGATCTTGCGTGCCCTTTTTCTGGATGACTTCTCTGGCGCCCAATCACCTACAGTCAACTGGTGAATTTTTTTTGGATTGGATCTGAGGAGATATCTGGTTGATTCTGACTGTCCTAGGAGTTCCAAGCTTGAGACCTTTCCAAGCCACAAGTGCTACGTCAACTACATAGTTCCCAGCAGCAACAGTGGGTATTATTGTAGCTAAAGACTTACCATTGATTCCACGATGTGAGGGTCCTTGAACAAGTCACTACAAGCCTTCCCGCCAAACTTAATCCAGTCCCCACGTTTAAGATGACTCATCTTTTCCAAAATATCAGAGTCCCAGGTAAGAAGCTGAATGCAGGTCCCCTGACATTTGATGAACAAGGGCATGTTTAGTACAAAAAACTCATTAATAAATCACATTGGTCAAATTGTACTACATACCCGCTTTGGTGATGGATCTAAAACAGTCAAATAGCTGCATAGGGGAGAAGCCCAATTATAGTTGGAGCTCACTACATATCCCAATCCCCATACTCCTGCCTTGTGGAAGTTTTTGCCTTGGTGCAACACCCACTTACCAGATCCAACCATAATACGCGGGTAGTTTCCAACTGTACAGCCGCAAGATGTCCAGTAAAGAATATCTCAGTCGAAGGATGTAAGCCCTGCTCCTCACAGGCTTACACAAACCTGTCACAAGATTATATAAGCTATTCTGCCTTGTATTTAGTCTCTTCTTTCCCCTTTACCTAGACAGCAGAGATCTTTCTCTCCTGTCTAGGTAAGTACCTTTCCTTCATTCATTCTCTTCTCAATCCCTTTTATCATTGCCTTCACTTGTAGATACTAACTAGAGAGATCTTTCTCTCCTGTCTAGATTGCAATTCACCTCACTTTGGTACTAGAACCCTCCAGAGGCTCTTAGCCTGGTTCCTCCGTGCCACAATCCTGACCGCTCCTTCTATAAAGAACCAGTGAAGGGACTCAACCCTTACACTTTTTTTTTCTAGTTCCAAGACCAAGAAAGGCAGATTTTCTTTGAAAATTCATCATCGTGCCTTATCTGAGATTCCACCATCTCTTCTTCAACCTCGACTAACATCTCTGACAGTACCGGAAGCAAAACCAACTTGATTTGATCCAAATTCTCCCTCCGCTCACTCAATTTTACTCTCTACTCACTTCATCGAACTAGTCCAATGAATCAATTATCCTCAAGCCAACCAAGGATGAACCAAGGAAGGCCTAAGCCATTTTGCTACCAGACTAAGACCAGCGGCTACGAGGAACGTATCCAAAAGTTGGAGGAGATCGTTTCCCTGTTACTGGATAGAACAAACCCGCCTTGGCCACCTTTTTTATCCTTGGTTTCTCCAACTGGCTTGTTCCAATATTCAGTCAATCGGTGCCTGGTACCAGTACTATCCAAAGCTGCAGCCAAATCCTTGATGAAAACACCAGAAAAAGGGAGACCAACTGTCCATCGTCATCATCATCATCCGTATGTTTCCAAACCAGCACTAGCGACTGCACCTTCAAAGTCGCCTACATCTACACCACGCACTCGATCTCCCAATGAGCGTCTTACTTCAGCCTGTCTCACCAAACTTCCTCGGTCTTCAAGAGACTATCCACCTCATTTACAACCGCAAGCCTTCTCAATCTTGCCCGATCATCATCTTCTCTCATCCAATGGTGAACTTTCCTTGGCAAAGCCATCATCACCCTTGGAGCTGTCTGAAGCGCCAATATCCTCCACGGGACCAACACCAGCCTCATTGGACTTAGAATCGTCCTCGTCGAAGTTGTCTGGATGCTCACCAAGTACTGATCAAATAGCCCTTGCACCACCTTTGGCAACTGCTTCCTTGCAACCTCTTGTCTCACCAAGCTCTGCCCTGGAACTAGCGACTACACTTTTGGAGTTGCCTACATCTGGGCTATTGTCTAGTCAAAAATATGCTGAATTTTCTGCTGTACACTCGGCACCAGCATCCTTGCCATCTTCAACATTCAACAGCTCAGCCACCTCGGTCTCTTCTCCTTCTCCCCCTCTTCCGGTCCCCGCTCCTGTTCCTTCCTTGCATGTTGGTCCCTCAACGACCAGACCCTTGACGCCTGAAACTGCTCTTGCCGATTCCCCCAAGCGACCCGCCGACACTCTTGTCAGCAGCAAGCTCAGCGTCACCCCGACTGCACTTGTCTCTCACTTCGTTTCACAGTTGTCTTCCACTCGCGCTTGTCCAACCAACCAAACTACATCCCCTGTTACTTCTAAAACCACCGCTTCAACCTCTCCAGCCTCCAATCCAACATCATCTATCCCATCGGGATCACCAACCCATTCAACTTTCAATTCCAACACCCCCTTGCTAGCATCCAAGTCGCTTACACGCAACCAAACGAACCAAACTGCTTGGTCCAACCTATATGAAGCCAACCCGCCCCTCCCAGCTGTTACGAGCTTACTCTGCGCGACTATATCCAGTCCGAGTTCTCCCTCTGAAAGCAGCTCAGCAGCCGCCGTTGTTAACCCCGCTTCAACCTTTTCATCAGAATCATCCAAATGTTCATCATCACCTTCCGACCAAGCTCATCCCACTCATCAACCCACTCTCAGAAGTCCTCCTCAAATGCACACCAAGGACACTCCAAGTCCTCAAATTTGCCTTGAAGACTTTGATATAGCTGAAGTAGGTGGCATCACCGTTGTTGATGAATTTTTTGAGTGTGTGGAACCTTGAATCACCCCAGATCTTTCCCGAAAAGCACTGGAAGACCACCCAAACCTTGGACAACTTCTGGAGACACTCAGCTTCCTGGAACTTGACAACTGTCTCAAGGCGCTAGAAGAAGAGAAGAAACTTCAAGCAGAAGAGATTATTGAAGAAGACAACTCAGTTGAAGCAAACCATATTGAAGATAAAAAGAAAAAGAAGAAGAAGAACAAGAAGAAAGCCTCTAACTCGACTTCACCTCCCGACAACCCGGTTTTATTTTATGTTTGATATCTTCACCCTCTCCATCATCCTCCACTTTTCTCTGCTCTATCTTACCTGAAATCTTCAAAACATCTTCTCCATCCTTGACTGCCTCCACATCCCAATTGAGAACACCACAATTCTGATCCCTTTTTTTTTCTCTCTTCCACCTTCCTACCTCTCCTCTTCTTTGATTGTTGAATTTTTCCTCCTTCACTCTCTTTTATAGGAGGGGAGACTGTAAGCCCTGCTCCTCACAGGCTTACACAAACCTGTCACAAGATTATATAAGCTATTCTGCCTTGTATTTAGTCTCTTCTTTCCCCTTTACCTAGACAGCAGAGATCTTTCTCTCCTGTCTAGGTAAGTACCTTTCCTTCATTCATTCTCTTCTCAATCCCTTTTATCATTGCCTTCACTTGTATATACTAACTAGAGAGATCTTTCTCTCCTGTCTAGATTGCAATTCACCTCACTTTTGTACTAGAACCCTCCAGAGGCTCTTAGCCTGGTTCCTCCGTGCCACAATCCTGACCGCTCCTTCTATAAAGAACCAGTGAAGGGACTCAACCCTTACAAAGGATCATGAATCCAAGCAGGAGGTTCTGGGCAACAAGTATGGAGAATGATATTGAATTTTGAGAGTTTGTCATGTGGTGTGTTATGTGCAATCCGTGAGGAACTGATCACACTAGTAAGATGTATGTTATTATCTGACAAGCCGTCAATTGGAGATATTTGAGCTAAAGAGGTATGAAGGTTTCCGGATATCTCAAACATAGTAAAGGGTTTGCTCAAGTTTAATGTAATAGTAGGATGAAGATCAATACCTGATGTTTAGAATATTTGGGGGTAGTTTGGGACGAGGGGAGAGAGATCATTATGTTTTGTTGGTGCCTTTTAAGTCAGCTGTGGAGGATGTTTTCCTCTTGCCTGACCATCACCCCAAATCCTATTTGCTGCTTGCTCCCCTTCACCTTGTTTGCTCAAAGGTACCAGATTTACAGCAACTGGACTCATCAAATACACAACATACTACCACAGGTGGGCATTACATTTGAATGAATCAACTGTTTCTTCATGCAACATTATATTTCAAGGGGTCACCAGCTGTGATGAACAATGGATCTTGCTTGGTATTTGGCTGATCTCGTTTGGGTCTTGCAGGAAATTGGGAAAACCAAACAGTAATTAATTTGGGCAAGTAAAAAGGGCTTTATTCATTGTTATGTTGTGCCCTTCTTCACCTGGTATCAATTATGTCATTTGAGATAATGATGCACAAAGGAATGATGTAACAGAAAGGACTTATAATCCAAACAGAATGTTTGTGTTTGCATGATTTCATGTGAATCTGTGCACAGAAAGGGCAAAGTTCCATGCACTCCCCGCCATTCCTCACCTTCACCATGTGGCAGTGGAGATGAAATGTTGTCACCAAAACATACGCGCGTATGTTTTGGTGACAAGATTTCATCTCCTCCAGTGCCAAAGGCATTCACATCTGTTGCTGACCCTCCTACTGCATGGCACACCATACCATGGAGAAAAGGTTCCACTTGACTAACAGCAACATCAAAACCAAACATCTACCACCCCGTTGCTGGTTAGACAAGTTGGATGCTGATAAACACCTCCATTTAATTGTGTCTTCCAGAGGAAAAAAATTGATCCTCACTTACACAGAACCTCATAATAAGCTAAACAACCTCAAATATCAAGCATCAAAATCACAAATACCTCAACTGTCCTCCTTTTCCAAATCATCTCTCAGGGGCTAATGGACTGTTATGGCCTTTGCCAGCTGTTACCCACCATTTATAACTTGCACACACACATATTCCCGTTCAAAAAAGAATCCGTCTCAGTTAACTCTGCTCTCCAAGATGAAAAGGAAATTCCCTTTTCCCTGTCATGCAGTTCATGCTGTACACTTGTGATGCATCTCCCTAGGCAAAACAAAGAATTAAAAATAGCCATGTAATCAAAACTCATCTACGTTCTTACAGTCACCAGCCAATCAACCCACTCAACCCATTTTCAAACTGTTCTGGAATTCCCTACAGATCTTGACCTCTTCCTTTTTCAACAATCTTATTTGTAACATTATCAGTAGACCATCTGCACAACAATTTCTAACATTTGTTAAAGCAGAGACATCCACTAGTAGTTTTTTTCAATTTGTCCTGCTCTTTGAAGTTCATCTCACGTCTCCTGCTCAATAGATGTACAGAGAGGTACAAATTACACAGTGATAACAACATGATCCTGAGACTACACAACAAACGCAACATAACCACTTTCCCTTCACATCCAACTTATTCAAAAGGGCCACACATGTGGCAACTAACCTCAATTCCCATCCACAAACTGGGCCACAAGCTTCAATCAGAATGATCCACCTGCCACACACACAATAATATTCAAATTTCTTGTTCATGCACCCCCTGCCACTGGTTTGGGTCAACTCTCCAAATCCATGTGAATCAACTGAACACATAATCTCTAATTGTTGCACCATTTTCAAATTATAATTTCCATTTCACCTTTTCTTTCAGCTGAGTTCAATGTTGTTGGTCACTTTTACAGTGTTTGCTGCAAACTATTATCCTGTTGAATCCCCTATTCCAGTGCTTCAAGAAAAGCAGACACAAATTATTTGGATTTCATTACAGAAGCCTCCATAATGGAAATTACTTCTCTACCAATCTACCCCAGGTGGAACCCAAAAAAAATTTATGTTCAAGTTTGATTCCACACTTTCCCTGAAAGTACATTTCCAGCACCGGCAAGTTGCCTTCATCCAATATTGTGAATTTCAAAAAAAATCCTTTTGCCTTTAAATCACAAATATCATGTCCTTGGAATGATGGTGTGAAGAGATAAAATTCAGGTGTTGCTGCCATGCAGTATGCGCGATTCACACACTCTCACATCAATGTTTCCAATGGGACACGTTTTTTTCACTGCCAACATGCAGGTGAGCAATCATTTGTCTCTGCAGTATTATCATGTCTTGTTACTTCAACTCTCACACACAGACAATGATCATATGTCCTGTTAATCCACCTCTGTCTGCTTTCATTGGGGGGAAATGAGTAATGCTGGGTTGCAGTGTTTTTGAGTTTACAATTTGTTTTGTTCACACATCTGCTGAGGCTTGAGAAAGCATATCAGCCACCTGGACGTGTCCCCTTATACATGAGTCCTTTACAACAGGCAGTGTCCTGGCCTCCTTGACTGCTTGTAACTTGTTTGCACCGCGAAAAAAAAAAGCAAACACCCCCCAAAAAATGGGGATGAGTGTGCTATGTTCTCATGGGAGTAGATGTTTTTTTTGTCAATGTGATGATTGAAATAATCACATTGCTTTTAATGTGCTTGTTGGTTGTCTCAACTTGGACCAAGTTGTGGTGAAGTCTTGTTTGTTTGTTTGAACCTTCCCTCCTCTCTCAACTGGCCTCTCTCCCTCCCCCCCCACTCAAAAAATTCCTTGATCTTCTTGGGCCTTGATTTACTCAACACAGCACATCATTTTCTTGGTCGGTAACTACACTCAATCCCCACTTGCGACTACGACTTGATTCAGCCCTCAAATTAACTTCCTTAATTGTTGCCTCATCCATCGGCAACAATACACCTTGATCCAAATGTCTCCTTCCCTCAGCCTCAATCCAATACCAAGGATCAAACAAACCAATTGTTTCAAAGAGCCCAATCAAACGTTGTCTCGGTCTGATCGGATTATTAGATTGCTACCTAATAGTAATACCCCTGTCACTACCACCCTGTCTCAAGCTCACCTTTATCTCCATAGTGATAAAGGTAAAGTGCCATCGCTCTCATCTCAGAACATGTATTTGCTTAGTCCATGAATCAATCTGACTTTTTTCTGACATATCTCTCTCCTCAACTGCTCCAATTTTGATTAAACGCTACCCATTTCTTCAAACGAACGTGTTTACAACAACGTTTGGGGACCAGCTACCTTGCTACCCTTACCAACACAATCTTCATCTCCATGCGCTTGAATCAATAAACAATCCCCTTCTCCTCGGTTGTTGTCAATAATACCCTCTCCTAGACTGAACAACGTAATGAATTGATAAACAATCACATTCAACTTGATTGTTATCAGTCATACTATCTCCTAGATCGAAATCACATCAATTAACGATCAAACTCTGCTTGATTGTTATCGGTGATCCTATCTCCTAGACTGAATTACACCTCACTCCTGATTCAAAACAAACAATCCGGTCCTTGTGTATCTCTACCATCCTAGAAGCTCCTTGTGCTAGTATAAGTATGTCATTTTTTTTTGTTCTTTCTTCACAAAATGGAATCGTTCTCTCACTTCACCTATCTACCCATTCAAAAACACAAAAATCGACATATTCTTATTCCAAATTCATCAACTGCTAGCTGACATCACAGGTTTCCTTCATCTAGAAATTCCTGAACTTCAATCAAATGCCAACTTGAACTCCTTTGATGATGATTACGCTGGTGCCACCAATGGTTGGTCCCAAACTTCTTCACTTGTTCATGGGGAGGCCCGGTAAGCGCCCTATTCACTCCTCCCCTCCTTCCTGGTTCTTTTTTCAGGGGATCAATGCTGTTGGCCTGAGCATCTATTCAGGCCCGATTGATCTCCAAGAAATAGACCAACAACCCCCTCCTCTTCCCTGTTGGACTCAGTCTACCAAGGGATCATGCTGTTGGACTGAGCATCTATTCAGACCCGGCTAATCTCTCACAAGTAGACTGATTGCACTGGTATCTTATGTGGATTGGGTGCTGTAGGACTGAGCATCTATTCAGACCCAGCCCTTTCCACATCAAGATCAAGCATGGCCCTGGTCTCCCCATGAAGTCCAAATCAAACTGACCCAGATTAATTGCTTTCCCACAGAACCCAGTCCAAGAAAAAAGTGCGACCAGGGAAAGATGTTAAACGTTGGGAATTAAATAAAAAAAAAGCTGCTGCACCACTTGAAGGATCTTCTTCAATTTTGCAAAATGAAGAATTTGAGACCAATGTTTTTCCTGAGTCTAATCCCACCACCAACAACAACAACTACTACAAACATAACAGCCAACGAAATCAAGAACATGTCTACTTCTACCTTGTACCCCCTCACCGTCAGATTGACCCCAATCCCCGTGAAATAATCACCACTCAAAACACCCTCCAACACTATCATCATTTCACTCATGGCACTTGTGTTGCTGCCCCTAGAGGTGGACCGGCTTTCTGCAAGGTTAAATACGTTCCTTTCAATTCCATGTCTCTTGAACAGATTAAAGGTTGGGAGAAGCTTGTCTGTCACTTCTTTGAAAGGATGAATTACATCGAGGTGGTCAAAAACCACGGGCCTCTAATGGATGGAGCAATGTGGGCTGATGGATGGCGTAAGTCCTCAAAGAAATAATCTTTTGGACAAAATAATCTTTTGGACGTTATTGTGCTGTAGGTAAACTTCAGAAGATGATGCGTCTGGCCAACTATAATCCTCAAGATGAAGCAACCTCAATCAAAGAAGCAAATGACTTTATCTCAATCCAACTCCAACATCTTGCCCCTGGTGTCTTCCAATCCTACCGTGAAACCCTCATCAACAACAACTTGCCATCCATGTCTCATATGGAATATCCTTTGCCTTATGATGCCCTTGACTTTGCCTCCTTCCTCACCTTCACCATGTACAACTTCCACAATGGACCCCACCCAGACACCGACAAAAACAACTGGACTCTTGTCTGCTGGATTCCTATTTTCAACCCACGCACTGCTTCAGAAGAAGACCCAATTTTGGCTGATGAAGGTTTTGATATGTTGGGGGGTCAATTCACCTTTAGGGATTTTCAGCATCATGTTTTGGGTGTTACTCTCTGTGTTTTCAGGTCCAAAAATCACACACACCAGACCCTTCCTGGAGCTTCTCCATCTAACAGGTATACTTGTATAGGTTTCTCTTGTCAGATGTCTGAAGCTATGACTAAGGCTGTAGCTGCTTACATTAATGGCACAGCTCCTTCCCTCGAGGTGGCTGGGCAACAAAAACAAATATTCAATGCTCAGAAGAAGTTGTATTAATCTTATCAGTGTTGGGTTTCTAATTTTCTGTCTGTTTATCCTCTTTTTACTCTTTTTGTTAGCCTGTCAACACAAAAGAATACATATTTTTGCACTCTTTGGTCTCTAAATGTCTCTTCCACACACATGTTTTAAGAAAAAATACACAAATGCATCTACTTATTTTCTTTTTATACTGATTTAAAGCTTTAGGGCACCATTATTTGGTCACACTAAGCTTGATCTAGTTATCTGGTCAAATATGACGTAATATATTCACTGCCTCCACAAGAAAGGTATGTAAACATAAACATAATTGCTGTGGAGACAAATTCCAACATTAACTCTTAATTAAACACTTCAATTAACCATTCCATCACTTAGAAAGTCTGGCATGCCAATCATTAAACACTCAGCCTCACTCCTTGAACAAACCTGTTCCACTTTGAATTTGGATGTGAGCAGAGGTTTGAAAATAATATGTATGTATTGCCTTTCAAAGACACAGCTGAATAGCAATAACCTTTCTAGAAGATGCCTAGATGGTGTGTCATTGGGACTTGAGAAACAAACTATCATTAAATTTTTGATCAACCTTGAGAATCAACTTTGGGAGTCATGTGTTGCCTTTTCAGGATCACTACTCAATTTCTAATTCAAATTTCTTTAGATTCAAGACTGATTTGTGGCAGCAGGTGGCCTGGTCTTTCTTGCTTAGAAAAATCCTCTCTCAAGCTCAACAGATATACAGAACCTGATACTCAAAATATTCCTCCATCTTTAATTTATGGGGAATTTATCCAAGATTGCAGTCAATTCTGCATTCTCCCAATGCATAGAGAAAGAAATATGTCCACCCTCTCTTTCAAAAAAATTAAATGGGAATTCAAACCATGTTACAAACATTGCATGAATTTACCTTTAGACAAATCCTACTCCTCTATCCAAATAAATCTCTGTATTGAAAACACTTTCATTCAACACATTGAATCTTGAAGAGATTCTCACAGGTGTAGGGATCTTCATCTTATTTAATGCACATTCTCAATGTGATCTTAACATCACTTGAGATGATTGAGCTCAACTAACAGTGATCATATCTGATGACAGAAGATTTTCATCTCATAAAAAAATTTGAAGTTTTAATCTTCACTTATTTAGTGTGTATTGTTATTCTACACAGGCTCTTGAGGCAGAGGATAGTATTTCCATATTTTTGAATCAGTCAGGAAAATGCAAAATTTATTTTACAGCTGCAATTGAAATATCAGTTATCCATGAGTAGAACATCAGAACAGCTTTACTTGAGCCACGCATGCGTTTGATATATGAGTTTGATATCAGACCAAGTTACGCATCACATCACACTGAGAATAAAATCAGTTGGAACAAAGTTAAGACTCACATCTTAAGAGTTAAGCCAAAGTTATTCAAAAAGTTACGTGAAGGCACTTGCATGCAAGTGCCATGGAATCATCCCTTGTGACAGCAATAGATGTCGTCCATTTTGGCTCCAACACAGTTGTAACCATCACCCGAGGTTTTGACAAAATTAGCGGTGATCACTGGTTGTCCAAATATGATCCATACAATCCCACAGGAGGAATGAAGAATGAAACATTTCAATGTGAATTGCATTCAGCCAGATCCATACAAACCAACACTTACGGGTAATTTCTGTGTTCTGGTTTTGGGGGTTGACTTTGGAGCGTCCGCATGCTCCTAGGGTTTTCCCCATTGATTTTGATGGACAACGGAATTTGACATCGGTGTCCTTGTTGAGAAGGCTCAGGACTTGGGGTAGCTGGCAAACCAGGGTAGTAGTGAAAACTATGGCTGATAAGGTTGAAAAGTGCATTGTGCGGCTAGATGGCTACGGTTTTGGAGAGAGTGAAAGAATACGCAAGTCTAGAATATATTGCTCATCAGGATTCGCTACTCATGTTTCATCATACAAGCTTCATACAAGTTTTTTTTCTATTATCAGAGAAAGGAGAAAAGAAAAAAAGAGGAAAACGGGGTCACTCATACCTAGAAGGGTAGAGGTAAGCTACTGTTGGCCGTGGAGTCGGTTAAGCAGTTGAGGTGATCTGATAAGAAAGGGGAAAAAGCGTTGGGATAGTTGTGGTTGCTATTGAGAGAGATAAGAAAATGGAAGTCGTTGAGGAAGAAAGAGAACGAGGATAGCTTTTGTTAAGATTTGTGTGATGAAAGCGAGTCTGAAATGAGATGAGACGCGGAGAAGGTAGAGTATGTTTTGTAGAGGATAAGATGATGAAAAAGAAAAAGCTTTTGTTGTTGAGTGTGGATTCTAGGTAAGATTCTAAGTTGCGTAAGAGGATGGGCAGATGGCTGAGTAAGCTATCTTCATGCCTTTTTAAACTGATGCAGGTAAGTTTAAGTTTCTGCTTACAGTTACCGGTAGGATTTGTAATCTGACAGAGAGGTAACACATTTCATATATCCTTCCCAGCATATGAGCATCAGTTGACCACATCCGAGCTAATTGGTTACGCAAGGCAAGATGGTTGACAACAGAAGGATTTTGCCTGTCGATTCAAACTCGGTTTCAGAGCAACCGATGAAGCAACTACTTCGGTTGGTCGGCAGACGAGGCAACGTCGCCTGCCTGAACCCAATCAACGGAAGCTCGGTTGAAAGCCCGAGCAAGATTTCCTACAATTGGTTGATGCGAACCAATGAATCTGAGATAACGAACCTCGCAACGGCACCAACCAATGAGTCCGAAGCAGTGGTTACCGGCTCAACCGAAGAAGGTCTGGTGGCTCGCACTACAAATATTTTTAATTTTTGAAAGAATAGCAAGGTCTAAAATATATATTTCAAGTTATCAGGTTTAAAACCGTGCGGAGTTCGGAGTAAGAAAAAGTGGCGTGTATGTAAATCGGAGTGGGTATGAGAAATGTCTCCAAGCCGCAGTTGTTATACTTTTTTTTTTTTTTTTTTAAGTGTAATTTGGCCTTTGGCATTGCACACTATGATTCTAAGCGACAACGAGGAGTGAGAAAACAACACTGCATGAAACCTTTGTAGCACAACTATTACAAGACTAGTTGTTATTTGATAAAGCAAAGAACCTGATAACAAGAAAAAGTTACGAGAGAGACACAAAGAAAAAGAACAAAACACAAAAAAGAAAATGGAAAGAAGAAAAGTAAACAAGATCGCGCCGGGAGCTGATCTTTGAACCTATTGGTGGCTATAAGGAAGGATGCCAACGGCTCTTCCGCCTTTTGATTGCCCAACAATAATTCCAGTCTATTTGAGTTGAAACCTATTCTCCTACGCCTCAGATTCCTTTGAAGAAGGGCGTTGATAAACGCACGCCAACGGCGCACGCCAACGCCAACCCGCACGCCACTTTTTTTTGGCGTGCGGGGCCTACACGCCAAAAAAAATTGGCGTGTAGGGTCTACACGCCAAAATAAATTGGCGTGTGAGACCCACACGCCAAAAATGGCGTGTGGTTCCCACACGCCAATTTTTTTTGGCGTGTGGGCCCCGCACGCCAATTTTTTTGGCGTGCGGGTCCCCCTCGCTCACGTAATCGAATGGGAGGGCCCATTCAATTACGTGAGCGGGCCGGCTGACGAGGTTATACAACCTCGTCAGCCGGGAGGACTTCCTCCCGGCACGAGGCTGTATAACCTCGTCGGCCGGGAGGACTTCCTCCCGGCCGACGAGGTTATACAACCTCGTTGGCCAGGAGGAAGTCCTCCTGGCTGACGAGGCTGTATAGCCTCGTCGGCCGGGAGGACTTCCTCCCGGCCGACGAGGTTATACAACCTCATCGGCCAGGAGGAAGTCCTCCTGGCTGACGAGGTTGTATAACCTCGTCAGCCGGGAGGACTTCCTCCCGGCTGACGAGGTTATACAACCTCGTCAGCCAGGAGGAAGTCCTCCTGGCCGACGAGGCTGTATAACCTCGTCGGCCAGGAGAAAGTCCTCCTGGCTGACGAGGCTGTATAGCCTCGTCGGCCGGGAGGACTTCCTTCCGGCCAACGAGGCTATACAACCTCGTCGGCCAGGAGGAAGTCCTCCTGGCTGACGAGGCTGTATAGCCTCGTCGGCCGGGAGGACTTCCTCCCGGCCGACGAGGTTATACAACCTCGTCGGTCCAGGAGGAAGTCCTCCTGGCTGACGAGGTTGTATAACCTCGTCAGCCGGGAGGACTTCCTCCCGGCTGACGAGGTTATACAACCTCTTCAGCCAGGAGGAAGTCCTCCTGGCCGACGAGGTTGTATAGCCTCGTCGGCCGAGGACTTCCTCCTGGCCGACGAGGTTATACAACCTCGTCGGCCGGGAGGAAGTCCTCCCGGCTGACGAGGTTGTATAACCTCGTCAGCCGGCCCGCTCACGTAATTGAATGGGAGGTCCCATTTGATTACGTGAGCGGGATCCTCCCACACGCCAAACAATTGGCGTGTGGGAGCGGCACGCCAATTGTTTGCGTGCGCTCCACACGCCAATTGTTTGGCGTATGGGAGCGCACGCCAAACAATTGGCGTGCGGGGCCCACACGCCAATTTTATTTGGCGTGCGGGGCCACACGCCAAAAAAATTGGCGTGTGGGAACCACACGCCATTTTTGGCGTGTGGGTCTCACACGCCAAATCAAATTGGCGTGTAGACCCTACACGCCACTTTTTTTTGGCGTGTAGGCCCCGCACGCCAAAAAAAAGTGGCGTGCGCGCTTGGCGTGCGTTTATCAACGCCCTTTGAAGAACATTCCTTTGAGTTCTTGTTGCCGGACAGAAATTCATTAGACGATTAACTGTTTCCCTGCTGCCACACATCGGGCAGAGGGGATCCACGCTCCTATTGATCTTGAACAAGAAATTCTTCAGTGTACAGTGGCCAGAGGCCAACTGATTGACAAGAGAGCTGAGGGAAATGTGTAAGCCTGAGGGGGTCGGTTTTTTCTTTGATGGGTCGTGCAGGGCTTAGTGTCTGATCTTTAGCCTATTTCCCTTGACAGCCAAGAAAGGTGTAGAGGGGGACTCTACCGCCTCCTTTGCTAGCTGGTCCGCCATTTCGTTCCCTGGAATGTCCTTGTGGCCTGGACACCAAGCAAAAACGATTTCCATATTTGGTGGGAAGTGTTTAATGAGGCGATCGATCTCACCAAAGAGCCATTGACTGGGTTTCGGGATTTTTGGGTCCTTTGTCCTGAAAATGACCCCTTGGTGATCAACGTACACAATCATTTTGTGGAAGGGTGCCTCCTGGAATAGTACCCCCGCAAGGGATATTGCCGCCAGGACTCCAACCGCTTCACACTTGTGATTCGAAATGACGGCCTTGTTCCCCATAGTTAGGGCTTAAAAAGCCTTTCGTGCTGGGAAGATGGCTGTCCCTGCTCCTCCCTTTTCAGGATGGAAGGACCCATCGCTGAAAATTTCCAACACCCCTGAGCATGCAGAATTTAGAATAGTGAGGGACTTAACAGCATTTATCGCCTCTTCTTTTGGAAGCCCTTCATTAAGGTATTTCAACCTCTTCTCCTCTTCAGGTCGATAGTTGAAACCTAGCTTGATGAATTCCGGATCCATGTCAATAGCGCATCATTGATTTTTGTTGTCGCCATACCAGATTGAGCCGCGTCCGCAAACTTCTCTTGAGAGCTAGCCCTGCTGGATAGTATGAGAGATAGTACAACATTTTCAGCTTTGATTGTGGTGATCTTTCGATAGAAAAAAGACAAACTTGTTTTTATGACTCCTTCCAAGAAGCCTGGGACAGCTGATCGCAAATTGATAAACTTGTTGGATGATGATTTGAAGACACCCAAGGAGAATACTCCGTTTAGTCTGTCGATCTTTTCAGCTAAGGCTTTGATCTTTCCTTTATTCGGGAGTGTGGCCCAAACCGCTGCTCCATAAGTCAACCTGGGGAGGAGAACAGTGTGGATCAACTTGATCCAATCAGTTTTGCTAGCGCCCCATCTTGAATTTCCGAAAATCCTTAGCTGCTGTAATTTCTTGCTTGCTTTCTCCTCTAACGCTTTAAAGTTTCGATTAAAGAGGAGTTTCCTATCCAACCACATTCCTAACCATCTTACCTCCGAC
The DNA here is from genome assembly GCA_007896445.1 of Puccinia hordei. NCBI lineage: Eukaryota > Fungi > Basidiomycota > Pucciniomycetes > Pucciniales > Pucciniaceae > Puccinia > Puccinia hordei. The sequence goes on along the minus strand of RDRW01000016.1, from coordinate 618,398 downwards.
ATGGACTTGAGCTGCTGAGAACCAAAGGGAAGACAATCATCCGAGGTCCTTCCTTTGGAAAACCAAATGAACTGGGCCTTGGCTTGATCAAAGATTGCCCCATGGTGTTGAGGTATCCAAGGACAATCTTGTTGTCATGTATTCTCTCTTCTTTATTCTCATATTCTGTATGCTTCTCACCTGTCATGTACATGTATCTAGCTGTGACATTTCTCTCAAATCTCTCTACATATAGTCTGAGTGTACAAGCTGGAAGGTCTTTTCCTCATCCTTCCAACAACCATCACTCACCTTGCTTGTGCACTCAGGTTTGTCTTTTCCTTCTTTCATTCTCTTTCTTTCTTACTTCTCATATGAAATATGATCCTTCCAACAACCATCACTCACCTTGCTTGTGCACTCAGGTTGTTTACATCAACAGGTTATGAGACCCAGTGGCGCTTGAAACAAACACCGTTTCCAACGCGCTATTCTCGAAGGATCACCGGCTTTCAAACGTCGAAAGCCACTTCTAAACAATTCTCCACACACCGGAATACTTCTCCGCCGTCATGGCCGACCAACCACCCGACAACAACGACTATCAATCTCTGAAGGTCGCAGGAATCCCTCTCCTCACATCGGCAGATGCCGACTCAAACTACCTTGACTGGAGCTTCGTACTTCTTCTTCACCTACGTTCACTCGGCATGGACTATGTCCTGGATCCAATCGAACCGAAAGACCGCCCTGCTAAATGGACTCAGCACACCAAAGAAGTGTGCTCTTTCATCGCTCGAACTGTCCACCACTCCAATCTTCGCCTCATTCGTGCACATGGATCCGATGCTCACGGCATGTGGCAATCCTTGCGTGCTGCACATCAAGATTCTTCAGCCGGCGGCCGCATTTACTGGCTCAGGAAGTTAGTCCTCCTCCGAATGAACGGCGACGATGTCGATGCCCATGTTTCCGAGATGGCCACCTGTGCAGAGAAGCTCAATTCCCTGGTCACCGAGGACAAGCCTCTAACTACTGACGATATTCACTCGGCGGCTCTTCTCGGCTCCCTCCCGTCTGACTGGCTTCACTGCGTGTCGTCGATGATGAACGACGACTCAGTTTCATCCTCCAAGATCGTTGGGGCCCTCAAAGCCGAGTCTCTTCGTCGCAAAGCCCGTAACGAGGAGGATCTCGTTACTGCCTCCTACTCCAAAGCCAGATCGAACCCACCACCAGGCAGAACTCGTCCTCGCTTCAACGACTCCCTCTACTGCTCGTTCTGCAAGATAAAGGGGCACGAGCTCACCGCATGTGAGACGGCGGCCCGGATCTTATCAGAAAACCCCCTCAACCGTTCACCCTCTTCGGAGCGACCCGCCCAACAGCCATCTAGGCATTCTGACAACTCTGACCGTCGTCAACAATCTCGACGTAACCGATCTCCAGCCGCTGCCGGCCATACCTCTGTCGTGGATCTAGGCTATGATTCTTACGACGAGGATTCGGATTTCTCCGTTCCGGAAAGGGCCGGCAACGCCGTGGCGATTGGTCTCCCATTCCCAACCCAAGGAATCTCCCATCCGATGGACGCTAATATCGACTCCGGTTGCTCTGTTTCGATGACGCCTGACCTTACTTCTATTGTCCACCCAAAGCCGAACATCACCTCTGTTCGCCTAGCCGACAAATCCGTTGTGTCAAGCACTCACCGCGGGTCAATGACCCTCCCTCTAGACGTCGATAAACAAGTCCCTGCTTTGGTGGTCCCTCGACTACACGAGCCCCTCTTGTCAGTCGCCGGGATGTGTGATAAATCTATGACCATCGTCTTCGACAATAATTCATGTGATATCTACGAGTCGGCCTCCTTTCGTCCCCTCGGCACGATCATTGGTCGTGGCTATCGCAAAGGCAACCTTTATTATTTACCTTCCGGTGATGTACATGCGTCGTCTGTATCCCTTCCTCCGCCACCTCCACAAACCTACTCACTCATGGACTACCATCTTCGTCTTTCCCACATAGGAATCAAGTCTCTCCGACGTCTCCTCACCTTAATCGGCGTCCGTCCGACGGATTCTGACGATTCGGAGGTACGCAAATGCCCTGTGTGCATTCAGTCCAAAATGCATCGAGTTTCCTTCTCTTCTCGTCTCCCTTATCGTTCCACTTCCCCTGGCCAACTGATTCATTCAGATGTCGGTTCTTTTGAAATTTCATCTCGTGAAGGTTACAAATACTTCGTCACTTTCATCGACGATTATTCAAAATTTGTATCCGTTTACCCTATGAAACACAAATCCGACGTTTTCTCTTGTTTCAAAATTTTCAAAATCTTTTTCGAAAAAGATCAGCAATTCAACATACTTTCCCTTCGTTCAGACAACGGGGGAGAATATATTTCCAAATCGTTTGAGACTTTTCTTCTCTCCTCCGGAGTCCGACACGAGCCTGGTCCCCCCCATTCTCCCGAACTTAACGGCGTGGCAGAAAGGACTAATCGCACAATTGGTAATCTCATCCGATGCTCTTTGCTCACTGCTCGTCTCCCCAAGTCTTTCTGGGTCGATGCGCTTCGTCACATCTTCTTTTCATTCAACTCTCTTCCTTGCTCGACCCCAAGCGGTTTCCTCTGCCCGAACACTCTCCTTAAGCGACCCCTCGTTCCTATCTCCACCCTCCATCCGTTTGGCTGTCTAGCCTGGTACAAGGTTCCTGAGGCGAATCGTCAAAAACTTGATCCAAAAGCTAAACCAGCTCTCCTCCTCTCCTATCTCTCCGACGGCAATGGTTACCGATTGTGGGACCTCAGATCAAAATCGTCTATTAAAACCCGGGACGTGATTTTCGATGACACTGTTTTTCCCTACTGCCTCAAACTCGACGTTTCTTCCCCCTCGATATCGGTCGAACTGCCTTGGCCTCGACATCAATCCTTGCCTGTCGCTCCCGCTTCCCTCTCCATTCATCCCTCTGTTCATACTTCTCGTCCTCCCTCTCCCTCACTGTCATCTGCTCCCGAACCATCTGCTCCCCACTCAAATCTAACCCCCGCCGTCACCAATTCTCTCCCTCCTTCTCGGCCATCGACCGCTCTCCCGTCATCATTTCGCCATGCTCGAACTCCGCCTCCAATAATCCCTGATTCCCCCACCTCGAGTACCTCAGACTCGGATGGTAAGTACTCTGGTCTCGCCTCTCCTATCATCCCATCCTCTCCGATTCCCTTTCCCCTTCCCTCCAACCCCTCGAGTAATCCGGTTCTGACCCCTGTCAGCCCTCAGGTTCAACCCGACGTCGCTCCTTCTTCTTCCCTAAATCCCGTCTCCGTGTCCTCTCCGCCTACCGCACCTCCGGTCAAGCGCTCTGGAAGAACCCGCAGAGCTCCTGACCGCCTCGGAAACTGGGCCAAGTCATCAACTATAGACACCGACGTCGACACCCCCAAGACCTGGCGACAACTCCAACGCTCTCCCCACAAAGCTAAGTGGCTCAAAGCGGCTGAAGAAGAATTTTCCTCCCTCATTGGCATGGACACGTGGAAACTGGTCCCTCGTCCTCAGCGCCGTCGAATAATCAAGTCTAAGTGGGTTTTCAAAGTGAAACGCCGCCCAGACAAGTCCATTCTTAAGCTCAAAGCTCGCTTGGTCGCGATGGGCTACTCTCAAGTCCAGGGCGTCGATTACCACGAGGTCTTCTCCCCCACCCTTCGTCTGGAGACACTCCGTCTCATCCTAAGTTTATTGGCCTCCAATCGATGGACTGGCCGGCAGGTCGATTTCAAGACTGCTTTTCTTAACGGACACCTCGACGAAACTATTTTTATGGAGCAACCACCCGGATTTGTCGACTCACAGCAACCTGACTATGTCTGCGAAGTGAAGCGCTCATTATACGGCCTTAGACAAGCCCCGCGCCAATGGAATCACGAACTCCACTCGGCCCTTATCTCACTAGGCCTCTCCCAGTCTCAATATGACCCAACCCTTTACTTTAAAACGCTTTCCGGTCGACTTATCGGCGCTCTTACCGTCCATGTCGATGACTTGGCCATCGTCGGCGAGCCTACTTTTGTGACCCCACTGATCCGCTCCCTTGGCTCCAAGTTCACTATCGGCGCCGATGAAAACCTCCACCACTTTCTATCAATCAAAATCGATAGGGACTTTGATCAACGTCTCGTCCATCTCTCCCAATCCCACTACATCGACGACGTTCTCTCCAAGTTTCTTCCCTCCTCTTTTACTCCCACGCGAACCCCCACCGACAGCTTCTTCAAAAATCTGATCAAACGCTCCGACTCAGAGGCTTCCTCGTCCGGCCCCTATTCCCAACTCATCGGATCTCTTCTCTGGGTTGCTCAATGTACGCGGCCCGATGTGGCTTTCGCGGTGAACAAACTTTCTCAATTCCTCCGCGACCCTTCCGAATCCCATTGGCTGGCGGCACTTCGTGTCCTTCGTTATCTTGGATCCACCAAACACCTCCGTCTGCGCCTAGGTGGTCCTCTCACTTTCAGCGGATTCTCCGACGCTGACTGGGCTGAAGACCGCGAAGATCGACGTTCCACGTCAGCATATACATACCGTTTTGGGGTCGGCGCCATCTCATGGAAATCCAGAAAGCAGGCGACGGTTTCTCTCTCCAGCACCGAAGCGGAGTACAAAGCGTTGGCGGATTCTTGCAAGGAGGGTCTATGGCTCCGCAATATACTGTCCGAATTATGTATTCGACCTCGCTCTTCTATTCCTCTTCACGTCGACAATGAAGGCGCTGAAGCCTTGGCAAACAATCCAGAACATCACTCTCGCACCAAACATATCGACGCACGCTACCATTTCGTCCGTGACTGCGTCAAAGACGACATCTTCACCATCATGCACGTGTCGACCAAAGACATGCTGGCTGATATGCTGACCAAACCACTCCCCCGTGTCCTCCTCGAACGGCATCGTGAAATGTTTGGCATCATTTAGACTCCAGGGTATCAGCAAGGGGGGGTGTTGAGGTATCCAAGGACAATCTTGTTGTCATGTATTCTCTCTTCTTTATTCTCATATTCTGTATGCTTCTCACCTGTCATGTACATGTATCTAGCTGTGACATTTCTCTCAAATCTCTCTACATATAGTCTGAGTGTACAAGCTGGAAGGTCTTTTCCTCATCCTTCCAACAACCATCACTCACCTTGCTTGTGCACTCAGGTTTGTCTTTTCCTTCTTTCATTCTCTTTCTTTCTTACTTCTCATATGAAATATGATCCTTCCAACAACCATCACTCACCTTGCTTGTGCACTCAGGTTGTTTACATCAACACATGGAGCCGTCCCCATTGGAGTGATTGTTCTCCTTCCTTGATCAGCATGTCTCTAGTTACCTGTTGCGAATGTCAGAATTTCAGTCTACGTCTCCGCTCTCATCTCTTACATGGTATACTATTCACTCTTTCTATTAACTTATCCATCACAACATGTGATGTTTTATCACCTTATTTTCCATCAATATTCTGTTGATGATAATCCATTACTTGTTGTAATGTCTCATTCCATTGTCTTTTGAACAATGTTGATCCATATGTTACTAGTTAGTAGCATATGCTTGTTATTTGTTTCAGCTCAACCACATGTTAAACTCCTTGTAGTAGTCTACTTAAACTGACCAAATGTCAGTGGTAATTAAAGCATCAAGTCTGAGCATAAAATTCTTTTTCATCCTGCTCCCAGCTCCTTGGTCCAATCAGACCCTCCACGAAGATTGCCCCCTTTCTCGAGTCTCATTTTCTGAAGGTGAAATCTTGACAGATTTACAGTCTCGAGTTCTTCTTTAAAAACCTTTGCTTCTACCTCCAAACCTCACCTTCTATCCTTCTCTTCCTTACTCGTCAACTCACTCAGTCAAACATGACCAGCAAACAGCCTAAACTTCCCCTCTTGACTGCCAACAATTTCCTCGAATGGAAATTTAAACTTACGGCTGTTCTCCGTGGTCTCGGTATGATCAAGATGCTCAACGGTGAGAAACTTCGGGACTCAACTGGAAAATTCATTGCCGATGATCCCGATCTCAAGGATGCTGCGATGTCTCTCCTGGCTCCTCTGATACATGGCTCACTGGTTTCAACTGTCACCGCGAATGGAGGTGATACCGACCCGATCAAGTTATGGCAAAACATTCTAGCGTTTGGATCCTCAAAAAAGGAATCCAACCTTTTTCGAGCCTATCGCAACTTGAATCGAATCGAAATTGATCCCTCCAACTTATCTGGATCCATCCTCAAATATCGCGACGCCATTGCTGAGCTGAAATCTCTTGATCAGACACTAGACGAGCGACAAACTGCCCACATCATCCTCGATAAAATCCCAGAGTCTCTAGGGTCGATTCGAGATGCTATTGTTAGCACCGGTCAATCATCGACTGTAGTCACATACGATCTAGTTCTAGATATGCTCGATGACAAAGCGAAGACATCATCGAGCTCATTGGCACAACAGCAATCATCTCTAAGGGTTGAAGACTCTGAAACCGATGCTGCCTCAGCCCTCCTCACCTATCAATGTAGAAAATGGACGGCATGATCCCTCAGCGAAGCACTCAGAAGCTCAGTGCTTTGCCAAACATCCTCGGAAGCTGGAAGAATATCGACAGCGACTCAAGGAACGACTGCCAGCATCCTCTTCTCCTGAAACGCATCTAACTACCGCTGAACAAAGTGCTAAGCTCACCAACGATCTTGTCGCTTCCTTTGCTTCAATCGCAGTCAATGATCCGAGCTACGACTCCGATGGTCATGAATCTGAAGTCAGCCTCCTCTAAACACATCCCCATCCAACAACATCAACATATCACACTCTTCAGTCACTCTTATCAAATCAACTACTCTCCCATTTCATCGCATGTTTGCGCGGGGGTGTGTCAGAACTTCAGTCTACGTCTCCGCTCTCATCTCTTACATGGTATACTATTCACTCTTTCTATTAACTTATCCATCACAACATGTGATGTTTTATCACCTTATTTTCCATCAATATTCTGTTGATGATAATCCATTACTTGTTGTAATGTCTCATTCCATTGTCTTTTTAACAATGTTGATCCATATGTTACTAGTTAGTAGCATATGCTTGTTATTTGTTTCAGCTCAACCACATGTTAAACTCCTTGTAGTAGTCTACTTAAACTGACCAAATGTCAGTGGTAATTAAAGCATCAAGTCTGAGCATAAAATTCTTTTTCATCCTGCTCCCAGCTCCTTGGTCCAATCAGACCCTCCACGAAGATTGCCCCCTTTCTCGAGTCTCATTTTCTGAAGGTGAAATCTTGACAGCGAAGGGGATGCAACTAAGTGCACTACGTCATCCACGTATCCAATCAACACTGTATCTGTGAGAGTTGTAAAATGTTTGTTCAGTAAAGAGTTATTATAAATTATGTAAAGTATTACCAATAATGGGGAGCCCTGAGGAAGTCCAATATCAATGTTGAAGGTCTTGGAGATATAGTCGCCTAATTTGATGGTTGTCGATCTGCCTTTGAGGAAATCCGCAATCAACAATGTCAGGTACGTAGGGCATTTTAGCTGGAAAAGGTAATGAATAAGTCTTGCCGGGTGAACCAATGGGTAGGCCAATTTGACGTCCAGGAACAGCCCTGCCACAGACTTTCCTTCTCGCCACTTGGCTTTTACCCAGTGCTCAAGCGCAAATAAGGCGTCTTCAGTCCCGGACCCCTTGCGTCCTCCAAAATGTCCGGACGCCAGAACACCCGCAGCCTCAGCCCACGCAGTGAGACAACGCGCCAAAATGAGTTCAAGAAGCTTGCTCATTGACCCCAGCAGAGCAATTGGTCGGTCCGCTGATGGGTTTGTGTAATCTGATTTGCCTTGCTTTCAAATTATGGTTGTCACCGCGACCTTCCAAGCAAAGGGGAATCTGCTCTGTCTCATAATGTTGTTATAGAGTGTTACCAGCAATCCGACCAAGGAGGAGAAAAACATTTAATGAATTCATTGTTGATTCCATCAATCCCTGGAGCCTTTTTGGGCCGAATTCTTCTCAAGGCATTCAAAACTTCCTCCTCATTGACTTCGGGGTAACTTGAGAATCTACAATTCAGATCAAGGTTGATATCACTAGTGTCAATTGGGACATTAGACAGAGAAGTACCGTTGAAAAGCAACATAGCTTGTTCTTCCTTATCATGAATAACATAACCATTGTTATTCCTTAGCGGGAGAACGTCCCCACCAGCTGATTGATTGGTGAATCGCAGGATTCAATAGAGGTCGCCGTCCTCTGGGGATTCCAGGAGCTTTCGCCAGTTCCGCTGTTTGAGGGAATGAACTAAATTCAGGAAGTACGCATTCCATTGTTTGTAGCATTCAATTGATTCCCTGGACTTAGCTAGGATCATCCATCTCCGCGCACGGTTTCGCATTTGTAACACCGGATCCAGTGTTGCCTTGCACCACCACGGTTTTCTTCTGTCGGGATTTACTCGAACCCTACGGCCCAGGGCCTCCAGATGTGGTTAATGCTTTTGCTTGGTTGTCGGGGTCACTCATAGTGTTGAAAGACGGCGGGGGAAACTTAGCCATTTGTGGTGTTAATCGGTCCTTTTCCAGCTTTTGCCAAACTGGGGGACACCAACGATACAACGGGGTTGGTTTCTTGACATTCAAATGAAGGTGAAGGGCCTGGTGGTCCAATCCAAAGTTTTCATTGGAAATCTTGGCGTGTTGGATTAGCTGGGAGCCTAGGAAATTCAACCAAATGAGATCAATGGTCAACCCTTTACCTTTGGATGAGTAAACAGTGGGAACATGTTTGGGGGAAGATAAACGGAAACCATAGCGGGATAAGAAACTTAGAAAGTTCTCCGCTTCTTTGTCTCGTTTCCTGCACCCCGGCGGGTTCCAATGCCTATGATGGACATTGGTGTCCATGCATAGGAATACCGGTACCTGCCGAGAATAGAACTTGATCAGCCAATCTTGCAAGACTTGAATCAATAGGAAGGAAGGGGGAGGATTATATAAATTTAATAAAATAAATGATTTCCCTGTTTTTGGGGAGAACTCCACAGCCACTAGATTCTGGGAGCCTCCTTTGAGGAGCTTGATGGACTGAGAAGGAATCAAGGCTTTGGCGTAGATCACCGTCTTATGGCGCTGATTCCACAATGTGGGTTGATGTTCATAGGCCATGTATGCCTTCCAAGTCAAATGTTGCGGGGGTCAAAGATTGAATGGGTTGACCCAGGGCTCCTGAAGGATAAGGAAATCAAATAAAAATGCTGAGTTAAGTATGCTAAGAGTTACAGATTTGGAAACATGACAATTGAGTTGAAAAACTGAGGGAGAGGCCTTTAGGTGAATATTCGGTGTGATGGATGAGAGGAGGTTGCTATGGAGAATTGAGGATGTAATTGAGGAATCTTGGGGGTAATTGAGTGTGTGATTGTTGGGGGTTGCAGAGGGTGTAATTATCATGAGGATAATTGTTGACGCTTCTCTAGCCATGCCTTTTTGTAAGGACGTAGCTGATTGAATGGTGTATGATCGACTTCAGAGACGCCTTGAACCTTGTTCTTGACCCCTTCCTTGCACAGAATACAAGATTTAACGCCACCTAGCCCCTCTGGGCATTCATTCGTCGAGTGATTCCCGGCACATTTGGCGCATCGGGCGGTTTCACAACACCAACGTCCAAAATGCCCCATGCAAAGGCATTTGAAACACTGTGGGGGTCTTGGTTTGAATCTTGCCGTTTGGTGAAAGTCGTAGTTCAGAAAAATCCCAGCTTTCTCCACTCGATGAGCTAGGTCCTTATTGATGAAGGACAAAACTAAGGACCCCGCCTTTTTGGGTGAAGGCTCTTTTGAGCCCATCCATCTGACACGGGCCAAGTCAGATGCTTGGAAATTGTTTTCAGATGCCAAGGTGGCTAGGCTTGCCGCTTGGGAGATGTCGAATATCTTTGGAACTCCATGGACTATGACCAAATACGTGCTTGGAGATGCGGCTAGATCTGGGTGTACCTCCTTGGACCACAAGTGCTTGTTGGAGGAAAGCCAATTTTTCTGGTCTCGATTCTTGATGTAAAACAAAACGTCGCCAGATGGGAGGACGCTAGTGCCTCTGACGGCCACTGCTTTGCCGTGTGGGCGTTGATAGACGCACGCCAAGCGCGCACGCCAACGCCAGCCCGCACGCCATTTTTTTTTGGCGTGCGGGGCCTACACGCCAATTTTCTTTGGCGTGTAGGGTCTAAACGCCAAAATAAATTGGCGTGTAGGCCCCACACGCCAAAAATGGCGTGCGGTTCCCACACGCCATTGGCGTGTGGGACCCGCACGCCAATTGTTTGGCGTGCGGGTCTCACACGCTCACGTAATCCAATGGCCCCTCCCATTCGATTACGTGAGCGGGGGGATCGATATGTGTATCCCCATACACATAATACATGTATGTATTATGTGTATGGGATATACACACCCCCCGCTCACGTAATCGAATGGCAGGGGCCATTCGATTACGTGAGCGAGCCCGAGTCTGTTTCCGGACTGGGGCTCGCTTATGGTCCTGGTTTTTTCAACCAGAACCACAACAAACCCCGCCCACCGCTCTCCGACTCGATCAACCAAAGCAAAAAAAAAAAAAAAAAAAAAAAAAAAAAAAAAAAAAAAAAAAAAAAAAAAATCAAAAAAAAAAAATCAAAAAAAAAAAATCAAAAAAAAAAATCAAAAAAAAAAAATCAAAAAAAAAAAATCAAAAAAAAAAATCAAAAAAAAAAAAAAAAATCAAAAAAAAAAAAAAAAAAAAATCAAAAAAAAAAAAAAAAAGTCAGAAAAAGAAAAAAAATCAAAAAAAAAAAAAATCAAAAAAAACGAAAAAAAATCAAAAAATGAGAAATAAAAAATGAGGAAAAAACCCCAAAAAAACCAAAAAAAAAGGGTTTTTTTGGGGTTTAATTTTGTGGAAAAGCCCACAGGCCCAGGGCTCCAAGACCCAACTGGCCCAAAGACAGGGCCCAATGGCCGTAAGAAGGGGCCCGCCTCTGCCCATCACCTCCCGTGGGCCCACAGGCCCACTTTGATGCTCCAAAGGGGCAATAAAACATTCAAAGGGGCCATTCAAACCCCCCAGGCAGCTCAAAGGGCCCCGTATAAGCCCCAGACGCACACCATCCCCCCAAAAGTGGCCCATCTCAAACACATCTCTTCCTATTTCCATTTTTTTTCACCGTAAATATAGTAACACGTGCTGACAAACTCTCCCATTCAAATGCAAACAGATTCCGCACAAATCACCAAATCAGCAGCAAAAGATGTCACACACCGGTGATTACAACTCCGCAACCAATCAGCCTCCACGCCCATACGGATTCTATGAGGTTGACCCCAACCATCACCCGCACGCCCCACTTGGCAACATGTATCAAAATCAAACCTCTGCGTATGGAAATCCACACGTGCTTGGCCAACCTGCAGCTCCAATCAATCAATCAGGCCACCTAGCAACTAACTATGGCTACCCAAGCAACCAATATGGCCAAGCCCCCCAGCCCCTTACTGTCCCCTCAGCCCACCCAGCCACCTACAGCTTCAATGACAACAACTACAGACTGGCAATCCAGCCAAACCCTGGGCCCCCAGCCCACCCAGTAGCGCAGCCTGTGTTCCGCCCATATGAGGTACAATTGCCTCAATTCACCCACTATCACAATCGACCTCCAGCCTCTACCTATCAGCTTGATCCAGCCCAACCATCCTATCTGGCTCAGCCAGCCCTCTACGCACCACCTCATATAACTCAAGCCCCACCATCCCATCCGTTTCCGCAATCCCATCAAGCACCACAAATCTCAAACTACTGGCAGCCGGGACCCCAACCATTGTCCCACCCAGCCAACCCATTCACTCTTGGACCCACTCACTTCCAAGGCCTGCCAACCTCACACAATTTCCCCGTTGGCCAACCATCAGTGCCCGCTCCGCCGCAGACAAATCAAGTCCCTTCCATACCCGTCATGCAAGATATGCAGCCATCTCTGGGGGAAATAACCTCCTCTGCGCCATTTAGCCCTCAAATTTGGCCACCAGCACAACCAAGTCCTCAACAGTTTCCCCAAGGAACTTTCAGCCCTCAAGACCCTCAAAATGTGGCTGAAGGTGAGTCTTCAAATACTTCTCCACTTTGTTTTCATATTAACAAGAACTAATGTTTACCTACTCAATCTCCCAGTCAAATACCCAAGGGCCATGGCTACATCTCCCGGCGGATATCAACCTGCATCACCCAGCCCTCAAGCATTTCCCCGAGCAAATTTCAGCCCTCAAGTCCCTCAAACTGTGGCTGAAGGTGAGTCTTCAAATACTTCTCCACTTTGTTTTCATCTTACCAAGAACTAATGTTTACCTGCACAATCTCCCAGTAAAATACCCAAGCGTCACGCCTACATCTCCCGGCAGGTATCACCCTGCACCACCCAGCCCTCAACCGTTTCCCCCTGCAACTTTCAGCCCTCAAGTCCCTCAAACTGTGGCTGAAGGTGAGTCTTCAAATATTTCTCCACCTTGTTTTCATCTTACCAAGACCTAATGTTTACCTAGTCAATCTTCCAGTATACCCGCTCAATCCTTTAGGACGTTCACTGCTGGCCCCCGCAATGTTACCCGCTGCCAATCAACCGCATAAAGTGTTGATGAAATCTGAAGATGTACAATCTTATGATTATTCAGTTGGCAGTAAGTTCTTCTAGTTTCTTAATTCGCCCACTTGAGGCAGACTGGCTGAACTGCTTGTGTTTCCAGATGCAATGGATGCACCACCCGAATTCCTTTTCACATGTGTCACTGATCTCAAACACTTTGTCACCACATGGGCCCACGAGCATGGTTACGCTCTGAAAGTTTGTGCTTCCAAGAGGGACAAGAACATCTACTTTGCATGCACAGTTGCCGGGGAAGACCAAACCTCAGTTGATGCTATCCGGTTTCGAGAGTCTAGGAATAAGCGACTGGGGTGCTGCTTCAGAATATCCGGCCACAAACCGACTTCAGTAAAACTCAAGGATGCACCATGGGAACTCCGATGCCAAAAGACAATTGAGCACAATCATGGTCCAATCGATCTGGAACATGTAGTCATCCACAAGAAGCTCTCTGTCGAAGGCCAAACTGAGGTTGCTCGCTTATCGTCTCTAGGAATGCAACCCCAGGCAATCACTAGACTCCTTACTAGCAGTGAGGGAAGGTTTGTAACCAACAGGACGATATACAACACAAAGCAGGCACTGAGGGCGGAGAAGAGGGCTGGCAACACCCCAATCGAGTACCTCCTACGTTGCCTCAACGAATCCAATTGGACACACGAGGACGTTTACGATACGGACGGCAAGCTCCTTTACTTGTGGTTTGCGCACCCAGGATCGTTGCTTCTTGCTCGCAGGTTCCACCATGTGGTCAACATTGACTGCACTTACAAGACGAAACTGAACAACTACCCCCTGCTGCATGTGGTTGGCCAAACTGCAACCAATCACAGTTTTTCGATTGGTTTTTGTTTGATGCGAAACGAGAAGAATGAGGCCTACTCATGGGCTCTTGATAAGTTGAAGTGGGTGGTATATTTGACTAATCACCTATTCTCATCATAAACTGACTGTACTCCGGTGCCTGTGTGATACCCATAGATCTATATGGGACGCTGACCACGCGCCAAAGGTGTTTGTGACAGACAGGGAATCAGCACTGCGTAATGCTATCTCAAAGCACTTTCCGAATGCAACCGCGAACTTGTGCATGTGGCACATCGATCGGAACATTGTGACAAACTGCAAGCAAGCCTTTGCTGGCGATGGCGAAGAATGGGCCAAATTCATGAGGCTCTGGCATGAGGTCGCACATGCCCCCAATGAGGACACCTGCAACTCAAAGTGGGCTCAACTGACACGGTACCTAGTCACTCGAACTAACGTCTACGAATACCTGTACAAGAACGTCTGGAGCGAGCGACAGAAGTTCATGAATGCGTGGGCCGGAATGACACCCCATCTAGGAAATCTGACTTCGTCACGATGTGAATCTGCCCACAGCTGGCTGAAAACCTATGTGACGTCGGCTAGGTGCGACTTTGCAACACTTTTCATTACAATTGCTGCAGCAGTGGACCGAAAACTTGACACAGCCCACACGAACCTGGCACACGAGTTACAGAAGGGATTAACCGGACTACCAAATGCCTTCAAGTCCCTCAGCTGCAAAATCTCCTGTCATGCGCTCAAGTTGGCCTTGTCTCAGTACAACAAGTTCATCAAGATGAAGAAAACCAAGCCTGGGGATCCCAGCCTTCAATGCAAAGGTAATTTCCAGGCTGGCTTGGGCATTCCGTGTTCGCACACTATTGAATGTTTGGTCCAGGGGAAGGGAGATGTGGAGCCTTCTGATTTCCATGTCCAGTGGCATCTGGCCTATAACCCTGATGGTCCAGTGAGTCCTCCTGATGTATGACTTGTTCATGTCCCTCCTAGCTAATCTTCATCTATGTTCATTGCAGGCTCTTGATGAACCACTGTACGACTTTGACAACGATTTTGAGGATTTCAAGCAGGAGATCTTGGCGTCCCACCACCCCTCGGCGTTAGAAGCAACAATGAAAAAATTACGAAGGGTCCATGCAAATACACACGTGGTCCCGCTTGCAGAGCCTGATCCTATCCGAGTGAAACACAAACTGGAAAGGCCGTGGAAGAAGAGAAAGGGTAGTGGGCGAGTTCAAAAGCGCGATGACACCCATGCGGAAATTGTGGAAGCGCAAATCCAAAAGGCGCAGGCAAGGAAAGCAAGACAGAAGGCCAGTGTATCAAAAGGAAAAGGGGGTAAGAGACAGTCCAAGCGCGCGCAGGCTCCATTGGACACCTCAGCTTCTTCCTCTGGGGACCTGGATGAGCTACCCAGTGTGGAGACACTCATGCGTAAGCAACTTTATTGCATGTCTTTTTAAGAGGCTGATAACTGATGGACTTACTAAGCAGTCAAGAGAACTCACCCCCCACGAATTGGCAGCCTCACTATTGGGAAACGGAATCAGGGGTCTTCCAGTTCAGGAACATCACGGCGCAAGGAAACGTGGCAGCCCAAGTATGGTAGTAAGGATGGTGTAACAGATGAAGATTCTGATTCTGCAGATGCAGTTTCAGATGAAGATTCTGATGCCCCAGATGGGGAATCAGATGAAGAATCTGATGCCCCACATGGGGCATCAGAAGAAGAATCTGATGCCACAGATGGGGAATCAGTTGCAGAATCTGACGCACAAGGTGGGCAATCAGATGAAGAAACTGATCCCCCAGTGGATTCCTCCTCATCTATTGAGATGCAGGATGAGGAAAAGCTGCTGTCACCTCCAGAAGCCTCAAGAAAAGCCTCAAGCTCTCATGATCAGTTTCCGGGTGAGGCCAGGCTACATTCACCCCCAACAGCCAAGGTAAGTACTATAAATTTGACATTAGATTATCAGGGTCTGATTCCATTGTATGTTTCATAGGACCGGCATGTAGATGCTGAGGTTGCACCCAAGGCTGGCCGAACAAGACAGGGGAATACCAACCCTGATGTTGCAGTGAGTGACTCAAGCTTGACACGGACAAGGAGGAATGCACTGACTGTAACTGATAACCAACTTCTCATCATTCTTGTCAGGCGGAGCTTCCACCATGGATCTTAAAATACCTGCATTCCACTTATAACCCTGCAGGTGATGGGAACTGTGGTTATGCATGTGTGGCACATGCATTGGCAGCAGATAGACCAGAGGGTCCCTACGCTAAGGCCAATGGGTGGTACCAAGTGCAAAAGGATGTGTTAGAAGAGATGGAAAAGAACAAGGCACATTGGACAAGATACCTTGGGGGGCCTTCAGAATTCGACCGCGCTTACGGACGTGTTCAGGTGACTGACCCACGTGGATCAGTCCCCATGAACAAATGGATGAGCAAGTTGGATGTGGGACCGATTCTGGCCAATGCGTTGTGGTGATCCATTCCACTTCATTACTATATTGTAAAGATTACTTACCATTCATAAACCCCAAATACTTACACATATACACATATAAATCCCAAACCTTACACATATTCACCATTATTATTGCATAATCAGATTCTACACCCCATTTTAACCCTAGTCACTCACTCCAACCACCCTCAAATTCCTCATGGTTCAAGAGTTACAGGCAAACCAAGAATAATCCAGCAAGTTACAGTGTAAAGCAAGTTATAGAATACAATAAGTACATATTATAAGTAGATATATTACACAACCAAGATACAAAATAAATATTATATAAAATACATAGACACTACATAACATACACTGCACATGACTAGGCTTTATTCAGTAACATCTTACATCATATCTACTGTACATAAATTCTACCTTCCCACTACTCATCTGTCACTATCATGACTATTTCATATAAGTCACTTTCTCACTACTCATCTGTCATGTTCTTCCTTTTTCCCACCAGCTACATGTCATAGCCTAGTTGTTCCTCCCTCCAGCCTTATGGCTCCTCCTCTTTCTCAGATATATAAAGGACACCTGTTCCTCCCTCTTGTTCCCTTATGGACCCCCAGACTTACTAAATTACCCCAACATATACCAACATTACAGATCCCATAAATTAGTATACATATTTAGTAGAGTTACCATCACCCTTAGGAATATATAAATATACATACCAGCTTAAAACTCAATATAAGAAGACTGCCCCTCTCTTGCTTGACCCACTTTGACTCCATAGCTACCAACCCTGCCCCACATTATACTTTATATATATACTTTACACAACTCATTCCCCCCTTCATCCATTCCTCTCACCTGGTGTGTGTGGTAAACAAGCACATTAGTATTAGTCTTCTAAGAGTAGATATAAATTAGCCACACCTTTTATTTTATTCTTAGTGTTACACTCATCCCCTTAGCTTTAGTCAGGAAGGCAGCTCTTATATCAGCACCTTTGTCATAACCTACATTAGTACTAGTGTAGTTATACATATCCCTTCCAAGCTCTATTCTGCCCTTTGAGTAGTTCCACAGCGTATAACCGGCCATTTGTCTTCCTCAGCAGAACGGGCGGGAGCACCACATATATTCCCGCCACTGTTCCCCCGGACCCTAAACCACTGCCAGCCCTCTTCTTATCATTTTTCAATGATAATCATTGGATACGTGTGATAGTCAAGCGGACCCCCACAATTCCCTTTCCACTCCCTAAAGTCTCCCGGTTATTTCACAAGAGCCCAGCAGCTGCTTGGCTAGACTGTGTTTCCCCTTCCACTACTCTTCACTCTTTGTTACCTAAATGATTAAAGGTACCAAGTTACTGCAAGTAACACTAATTATTATTATCCTTATTAATGTTTACCATTCTTATTATTCTTTAATATTATTCCTTCAAGATCTCTAGTGAATATTTGCGCAGCTGCGGCTGCGCAGTGCACCCGGTTTTCCGCATTTACACCCGGTTTTTTTTAATTTTTAATTTTTAAGCAAATAGCATGTGGAGGGCAGCATTTGATGCGCGTGACCTCCCCAATCATCCTCATTAAATATTTCATTTAAAACAAATAAAATAAACAATTAAAACAAGGAAAATAAACAAAACAAAATAAAAATATGGAGGGCAGCATTTTAAATAAGTAAAATAAACAAAAGTAAATAATATAAAATTAAACAAATAAGAATGAATGAAATGAATAAAATTAATCAATTAATTAAAAGCAAGAGACATAATTGCAAGTTAATGATTTATGAATAACGCAACTTCCCCAATTATCCTCATTCAATATTTTATTTAAAACAAATAAAATAAATAAGTAAAACAAGTAAAATAAACAAAACAAAATTAAATTAAATTAAACAAAATAAATGGAATAAATGAAATGAATAAAAGAAATCGTGGAAATCAAGCTGTGAGGATTTTTTATGAAAAATCCGGGTGGATTGGCCAAAAAAAATAGAAGCCATGGTTTTTTTGCAAAAAGAAAAATTACTATAAAATTCTACACCCCTGTAAGTATAATAAATAAATTTAAAATCTTGAAAAACAATGCAAATCCGCCCGCAAAAAATTAAATAAAAAAACCGGGTGTAAATGCGGAAAACCGGGTATACTGCGCAGCAATTTGGACGTCGCCGCTGCGTAAAACCGGGTGTAAATGCGGAACAACCGGGTTTTTTTATTAATGCCCAATTTAAATATACTTAAATTAATAATACCTTGATTAACTAACACATGAATAATTCAGGCTACTCTGTGATAATAAATAATAGAGTGATAATATAGTATGATTAAACTACAATCAATCTTTACAATAAATGATATACTTAAATTAATAATACGTTGATTAACTAACACATGAATAATTCAGGTGACTCTATGATAATAAATAATACTTATAAGATGTGACAATAACAAATGACACATACGCATTGATAAGTTAATATTTTATTAATATTAATAAAAGGGCCTTTAATATAATAAGGGCATTAATCAAAAAACCCAGTGTTTCCACATTTACACCCACTTTTCTGCGCAGCTGCGGCTGCGCAGTGCACCCGGTTTTCCGCATTTACACCGGGTTTTTTGTATTGTTAATTTTTAAGCAAATAGCACGTGGAGCGCGGCATTTGATGCGCGTGACCTCCCCAATCATCCTCATTTGATATTTTACTTAAAACAAATAAAATAAACAATCAAAACAAGGAATATAAACAAAACAAAACAAAACAAAAATATGGAGGGCGGCATTTTAAATAAGTAAAACCAGTAAACATTATTTATTTATCAAAATTTTAAATTTATTTATTATACTTAAAGGGGTGTAGAACTTTGTGGTAATTTTTAATTTGCAAAAAAACTGTGTCTTCTACTTGTTTTGGCCAATCCACCCGGTTTTTTTTTAATTTAATTTTTTGCGGGCGGATTTCCATTATTTTTCAAAGTTTTAAATTTATTTCTCATACTTACAGGGGTTTAGACTTTCATGGTAATTTCTATTTTGCTCAAAAACCATGGTTTTTTTTTTTTTTTGGCCAATCCCGCCGGTTTTTTCATAAAAAATCCTGACAGCTTAATTTCCAGGATTTCTCAACATTTTCACATTTTTTAAACTTTTTCTAAGCACTTTAAGGGGTGTAGAATTTAATGTGAATAACAGTTTTTTTTTTAAATCACTGGTTGGATTTTGATGATTTTTGGACTCAATTTATTTCCAAACACCTTCACATCTGTCTTTCAAGATATTCAGGGAGTTTTTAAATGGATTCATACACTTTAGAGGGTGAAGAATTCATTGGAAACAAATACTGATTATAAAATTGACTTCTTATCAGATTTCATGACAAAGAAATGGAAATACAATTATACACAGAGGTATGGTATATTGCATGATGCTTTGGAGTGTTACATGTCGTTTATTAAATAACCAACAACCGGGTGTAAATGCGGAAAACTGGGTGTAAATGCGGAAAAACTGGGTTTTTTTATTAATGCCCTAGAATAAATGAAATGAATAAAATAAATAAATAAAATACAAAGGAAGAGACATAATTGCAAGTTAATAATTTATTAGCACACAAATAATACGTATGAGAAAGAGAAAATGTTATCAACACTACTGATAACAGCTAGAAAATGCTTACAAATGGTGAATATACGCCTGAATTACATTCCTGAACTGATATGTAATGGGCAAAAAAAATAGAAGACATTGTTTTTTTGGGAAATAAAAATTACCATAAATTTCTACACCCCTGGAAGTATATTAAACATTTTTCAAATGTTGAAAAAAAATCAAAATCGGCCCGCAAAAAAAAAATCCAAAAAAGGGTTTAAAAGCGGAAAACCGGGTGTGCTGCGCAGCAAATTTGAGGTTGCCGCTGCGTAAAACTGTGTGTAAACGCGGAAAAACCGGGTTTGTTCCTTAATGCCCTATAATAATTATGATACCACTAAGGAATCCCAATAGCCCAATTCTGGATAATCTATAGTTTAATGCTGATATATCATCAAGAATTGGCCACAACCTACCTTCAATAAGGTAGAAACCACAAACCCACATGAGTACTCCTTGGATGCCTATTAATAATACTCTGTTTGGGTTATATTGCAAAAAACACTTAAGTCTGATGTTTCATTCAAGTGGATGAGCAAGACAGTGGTGGAAATTACAACTCAAGGACATGTGAATGAGAAATAAAAGGGAAACCAAAGAAAAAACAACCCCCGGTACATATATCAGAAGTGGTAGTTGGCTACAGCTATTTCTATATCTTGGGAAAACAAAATTTGGAGGTTTTGAATAGAAAAAGATTTTGAAACTCTTCATGGGTTTTTTTCCAATCAACCATTGGCAAACCATCATGACCAATCCGGTTAAATCCCATGGAGCACAAAAAGTTGAGAAAGTATAATCGGAGGTTATCCAAAGTCCCGTGAGGCATCACTGAAGTATTACCACTATCAACCTTATGTTTCAGAACATTGGCGCCAAATTCCAATAAGGCCGAAGCATTTGAAGTAGTCGGACGTTCGGACCCCTATTTGTTAGTGACAAAGGCGGTTGTTGGACCAAAAACCAGGAGACCAGCAAGCATCCGCATTTGCTCCCGCGTGTTTAATGTTGAACACTCATCAAGCTTTTTATACTTTGGTCTTGTTGGTGCCTGGAGACCGCAGATGTAACACAAGGCTGACATAGCCCCCATGAAGTATAGACCAAGGACCTTGAGACCGGAGGTGTTTGGTTGGGGGCTTGATCCATCCTTTGCGTGACTTCCAAGGTTTTCATAAGTTCGTTGGAATGCAAGATGGGCAGTATGCACCAAAGATTCGTCCAGGGGGAGAGGCTGCCATTCACTGCCCTGTTGCTCCATGTGTCGAAGGGCCCAGCAGTCTTGCAAAGCACTTTTAAGCCGGAGATAAGCGTGGTCACTTGGAGAGAAGTATGAGGCCAGATTCGCCGCAAGTGTGTGGGTCTGGACACGTTTGGACAGCGGCGCCTTCCGGTTCTCCTGGGAAGCCTCGAGCTGTGCCATGTTGACAACTTCAGGAGTTATCAGAGAGAGAGCACCAGGTTGAGTGGGGTTAAGAATTCTCTCTGCATACCACACAAATATCAGCCTTTGTGATGTATGAACAAGTGAGAAAAAAAGTGAGTATTTACCAGATTTGCATGCCTTCAGAAGTGTATCCACTTCCCTCCAAACAACTCGGCTGAACTCCTGTGGCATCGTTGGATGTGGTGTGACCATTGAGGGGAGGTGTGTGAGGATGAATGCTATGTTTTCAATCATTTTCTCGGCTGAACGGTGTGACCACACAATTCCACCCGCCAAATTTTCATTCAAATCATCTGCCAATGCTTTTGGAAGCATTGGGCCAGGGATAAATAGACCCATAGCTGTGCGCAAAGGAGGGATGTTAATTACAAGATGGGTGTGCATAAGCAATGGGGAGTGACTTACAAGGAGGCGTCAGGACAGGGGGAGGAGGAATTGATTCGCCCGGTGGTTTTTGGGTAGGTGGCTTGACTGTTGATGGCCCAGCAACAGGGGGGTTCCGTGGAATTCTGAGGCCTTGCAGTGATTGCGCAGAGATGAATTCGTGAGAGGTGGGATGAGGGGTGAAGAAATTATACATGGGGCCTGTATTTTTAGAAGAAGAAGCAGAGTTGTCCAGGCGCGCCTTTTTGCTCGTAGGGTCTTCAACCGTAGGATCTTCAATTCGTACCATGTCATAGCGATATCGGGTTTGTTGTGGCACCGGTTCATGGACTGGCTCCTGGTGGAAGGTAGGTTTGGGACGTCCATGAAGGAATCGTTGGGGAATTGCTGGTCTTCTGCACCATCTTCAGAGTCATCGGTTTCACCCTCTGCGTCAGGGTCTTCAGAGCTGTCCCGGATGGCTGGATTGTTAATTTCTCGTCTCCCGTCCGCATTGGGGGCTTTGGAGGACTTCTGGCCAATGAGTTGTTGGGCTGTTTGTACGCTTTGAAAGAAAGACTGGCCAAAGGTGTTGAGGGTTGTCTTGTGGCCTTCGACATCTGTCCGCATCTCTCCGCTTCGACGTGGGGATCCATCAGCTGGGTTTGTTGTGTTGGGCTGGCCATATTGAACATCCTTGTTTATTTGGTTTGCAAATTGATTGAGGGTGGGGATTGGGTTGGTTGCTGGAGGTAGGTGATCAGGAGTGGGTGCATATAAGTATGCCATTGAGTCGGTTGCAAATTCAGGGCGGGGGTGGGACTGTGGTGGAGCAGGCCTAGTGGCGCCTAAGGTGTTTTTAGCCGGGGCCAGGGTTCTGGAGACCTGTTCATTCTCATTGTCTGACTGCTCGTATTCAGCCTTTATTTTAGAGGCCCAATTCTCCAGGTTTTCACGTTCATCTGGTTTCAACGCAGGGTGCCGCGCCAGCTCTGTGCATTTTTCCCAGAGATCCAAACCTGTGTAATGGTGGGAGGGTGGGTGGGAGTGAGCCAGCTACTTATATTATACACAAAATAAAGGAATGAATCTCATGTCCTAGTTCACAGGTCTGATGTGAAGACATTGTTGATTGTTGAAGTCAAGTTGGTGATTTGTGCAGAATATGTTAGCATATGAATGGGAGAGTATGTCAGCAAGTGTTACTATCTATGGTAAAAAAAATTTAAAAAAAAAAAAATGGAAGAGATGTGGGGGAATGAATGTGTTTGAGATGGGCCCATTGGGCCACTTTTGGGGGGGATGGAGTGCGTCTGGGGCTTATACGGGGCCCTTTGAGCTGCCTGGGGGGTTTGAATGGCCCCTTTGAATGTTTTATTGCCCCTTTGGAGCATCAAAGTGGGCCTGTGGGCCCACTGGAGGTGATGGGCAGAGGCGGGCCCCTTCTGACGGCCATTGGGCCCTGTCTTTGGGCCAGTTGGGCCTTGGGGCCCTGGGCCTGTGGGCTTTTTTTCTCCCACAAAATTAAACCCCAAAAAAAACCTTTTTTTTGGTTTTTTTGGGGTTTTTTCCTCATTTTTTATTTCTCATTTTTTTTTTGTTTTTTTTTTTTATGTTTTTTTTTTTTTTTTATGTTTTTTTTTTTTTTTTTTTTTTTTTTTTTTTTTTTTTTTTTTTGTTCCTCAAATTTTTTCTTGGGTGGTGGTGTCTCAAATTTGTGGTCGTTCTGGTTGAAAACAACCAGACCGACGGTCTGATTCCTGAAAGGAATCAGACTCGGCGGGCTCGCTCACGTAATCGAATGGTCCCTACCATTTGATTACGTGAGCGAGGGGATATCGCATGCGATATCCCCATACACATAATACATGTATGTATTATGTGTATGGGGATATCGCAGGCGATATCCCCCCACACGCCAAACAATTGGCGTGTGGTACCCGCACGCCAATTGTTTGGCGTGCGCTCCCACACGCCAAACGATTGGCGTGTGGGAGCGCACGCAACCAATTGGCGTGCGGGTCCCACACGCCAATTTTCTTTGGCGTGCGGGGCCCACACGCCAAAAAAAAAAGGTCTGTGGGAACCGCACGCCATTTTTGGCGTGTGGGAACCGCACGCCATTTTTGGCGTGTGGGAACCGCACGCCATTTTTGGCGTGTGGGTCTCACACGCCCTTTTTTTTTGGCGTGTAGACCCTACACGCCAAAAAAAAAGGGCGTGTAGGCCCCGCACGCCAAAAAAAATGGCGTGCGGGCTGGCGTTGGCGTGCGCGCTTGGCCTGCGTTTATCAACGCCCTTGCCGTGTATGTTGGTGTTCATCTTCTGGAGAGCCTCGTTTGCTTTTTGGACAAGGTATCCACAGGGGATGTCTTTCAGCAACGTATTGCTTGGATCGGAATGGATAACAACCTGTTTGGGTTTCAAAGAGGCAAGGGTAGCCGCTGTGGGGGGTCTGGATTGCGGCAGCTGCACGTTTGTCTTCAAGGCTGCGACTGTTGCAAATGACTTTTTAGCCTGCGTTGGGTTGAGCTTGCCCGCCGAGATGGCACTTTCCAGGTCTGCAACTCAATCCACCGTATTCTCCAGGCGGCGTACTAGTTGTTCGGTTTCCGCCGAAAGGCGGAGAATGACATCAACGAGACCCGTGTCGATCTTGACTGCGCCAGAATCATCCCTATTGGATGGGTTCTTCAAGATCATCTCCAAGAGGGTGTGGATGCCAGATGAGGGGGGTTTGGAGGTGGGTTTTGGTGGCACCGTGAGTATCAGCTCGTCTCCCATGACGATTTTGTCCATTGGCTACTCATTGTTGCATCTGGTTGGGTCGGGGGCGGATGGGGGGAAGCATGTCTGCTTCGTAGAAGGGAAGGGAGAGGAAACTTTCTGTTAGATGGGGGGGATAGGTTGATGATACTGAGAAAAGACGCGATAGCAGTTTTGAAGCATCACGCTTGCGGGGTGGTGACTTTGTGGTTGCGGACAGAAAGTTTGTTGTTATACTGGAATATCAGGATAGTGTAGAATGTGATGGAAAAACTCCCCCGAGGGATACATAATATTGCAAATAGTGGTAGTTTATAAAGTATCCAAACTAGGGTTTGTTTGGATGAATCTATTTATTGCTATAATATAGATTTAGAAAGGATTCAGAAAACATAATCTAATTCTAAGTACATGGGTATTTATAGTCTAGATTATGTACAAAGTAAATGAAATGCACGTGTGAAAGAGAGTATGTAAGTTGTCGAGAAAAGTCTTCCATGACTAATGTAGCAAGGAGTAATCTTGTATGTCATGATTACGTATCTGGCTACAACACCCCCCCACTCGACAAGAAACCTAATGCCATACTCCTTTGGACAGTGTGAACCGACACGGGAAGGTTCTTCGTGAAAATGTCCGCAAATTGTTTCTGGGTAGGGACCCAGGTTACACTTATTTTGTTTTCAAAGAGAGCTTGGTTGGATATGTAGAATTCTCGGTCCGTATGCCGCGTTCGTTTGTTCAAGCCGCCATTAGCACAAACTGTAACAGCTGCTTGGTTATCACAGTAGACGTGGCCGGTAAGCCACACGCCACATAGGTCAAAGAGTAAGTTCCTTAGACATAAAATTTGCTTGGTGCAGTGCCCAAGGGCCATATATTCTGCATGAGCGGTGGACGATGCGACAGTAGCAAGGCGACGGGAGACCCAAGTAATAGGGCAACCATGGTACAGAAGAAGCATACCGTATGTCGACCGGGAGAATTCGCCTCCCCAGTTAGCATCCACAAAGCCACAGAGTTCAGGGCTATCGGTGTTCGGAAAGATGTTGAGAGTGTCGTCCCTGGTTGAGGCAATATAATTGATTAAATGACAAAGATTATCCCAGTGAAGCTTTGAAGGGTTTTTGGAAAACCGTGCCAAAAAATTTACCGCAAAACTAATGTCAGGTCTGGTGCCAACCGCGACGTAGCTCAAGGCACCCAAGATAGCTATGTAAGCTGATGTATCTATCCCCGGTGTGTCGGGGTCATTGGTAGGGGGCAGATTTCCAATGGGCAGGGGTGTCTTCGCAGCAGAGGCTCCATCCCAATGTTCATCAAGTATTTTGGAAATGAGTTTAGGCTGACTGAGGGAGAAACCCAAGGAGCTCCGGGTGATACTGAGGCCTACAATGTTGGTTAATGTATCCTGCCATTTTATTTTAATTGTCTTTCGACAGCTCTTGTTCAAGCTGCTTCAGCACGGATTCAGAAGGTCCAGTGATGATACCGTCATCAACGTGGATCCAGACAACGGTTTGACCATCAGATGATGATAGTATATAGACGCTGGAGTCGTATTGGGATGCTACATAGCCGAGAGACCCAAGTGACTGGGATAGGAATCGCCACTAGCAGCGCGCTGCCTGTTTGGTACCATAGAGTGCCTTTTTGAGACGGCAGGCGAAACCTTGAGGGCAACTGAGACCTTCTGGTGGCTTTACCCAAAGTTCTTCCTCAATGGGCGAATTGAGGTATGCCGCAACGAAATTGAAGGAATGTACTGGCCACTTCCTGACAGCCGCAATAGAGAGGAGTATCCTCATGGAGACAAACAAAGCCGTGGGGGCAAAAGTTTCACTGAATTGAAGACCCTCTATCTGAGAGTAACCACGCGCAACATACCGCGCCTTGTATCTCCCCACAACTCCATCGTCGTCACTTTTCTTTGCAAAAACCCACTTGGCCGTCATCACCTTAGTTTGGGGAGGTACTCGTTCGATACTCCAAACGTCGAGGGAGTTTAAATTGTCGAGCTCCTCTTTGATAGCACCCATCCAGAGATCACGCTCCGTTGTCTTCAGTGCTTGTTTGTAGGTATTCGGTACTCCAACAGAAAAACCCTCAGGAATTGCACAGCTAATTAAGTCAACCATGCGTTCCTGGTCTTGCACCATAAGTTCATCAGAGAAATCACCTAGCCGCAACTCAAGCATGTTGGCTAGGCAGGGGCTTGGAGGTGTCGTAGGAGGAGTTGTCCTATAACCAGAAAAGGTGGCAATTGCCGAGGATACAAATGAGTTCGACTCAGGCAACCAGAAATACCATCCCTTGGAACCCGGGAGGAAACCAACCACGCGTGCCGGCACTGCCCTGTCGTCCAGCTTACGACGTTTTTCTACTGGTACGTGTACAAAGGCTGTGTCACCAAAACGCCTCGCAGAGTCTAAACTAGGCTTGATCTTAAACATGCGTTCAAAAGGTGTTACATTCCCACTTGCTTTGTTGGGGATGCGATTCAGCAAGTGACAGGCCCATACAAACGCAAACGCCCAGAAAGGTTTATCTAATCCGCTACCCAGCAGCAATGTACGCCCCATGTCCTGTAGCGTACGGTTGAAGCGCTCGATGGTTCCATTCTGGTAATGGTGATATGCTATCGCTCGTTCAGCACGAATCCCTTTACCTTGGAGAAATTGGATTAGAGTGGAGTTGTTAAATTCCCCTCCGTTATCAGAACGGACGCTTTTCAAGGGGAGGCCTGTTTGCTTTTCCATCTCTGTGATGCAGTTAATGATCGCACGGGTCGCCTCTGACTTAAGGGATAGTATCTTTACCTCGCTATACCCACTCCCCACATCTCGCATCGTTAATATATATTTGCCCCCCCCCACCGATGGGACTTCAAAGGGCCCTATCAAGTCAATATTCCATAAGTCCATTGGTTGAAAATCACGTCGCTCGGAAGACAAAGTGTTTTTTTGTACACTTTTTGCAATCATACAGGTTGGGCAGTGGATGTGCCCCTTTGGCAGGACCGGTGGTAGTCCCAAAGCAACTCCTGCTTTGATCATGTGTCGTATGACACGCAGGCTTACATGACCCAAGCGCTTGTGGATGGTGAATAGCAGCTCTTCATCTGCTGTTCGGTTGATTTGTACAGTTTCACGGGTTACAGAGTGAGGTACAGTATATACAAAAGGATCGGTGAGGGTAGCCGGGGAAGACATGTTTACAGCGTTACAGGAAAAAGGGGAAAAGGACTCGGAACGATTGACAAGGGTGGGAAGGGGAGGTACGGGGGAAAGTAGAAGCCATTTTCTTGTAGTAAGGTTGAGGGATGAAGAAGCCCGTACACAAGATCGGAAGGATAAGAAAAAACAATCGGTTAAAGTATCGTATGACAAAGAATGACCCGCGATTCGAAGCGCCGCCGCTGAAATCAGGGTGTGACCAGCATTCTCGCAGTAGAGCACGTCCTTAAGCTCGATAACCATTGATTTCAGACCATGAAAAGTCAGAGTACCTGTGGCTGTGACAAAATTAGCGGGACCATCAGTGGCTACTTTCAAGGGAATCCGTTTGGACAGTAATGTAAAATTCGAGAGTGCTGACTTATCACCGGTGATGTGATGAGTGGCACCGGTGTCAAAAATGATCTCGGGATTGCCATCTGTTGCTAGATTAGCTTGACTAGCCTCGGGCAACGGTTCAGGGTGATCAACAAATGCCATAGGTTCGTCCGCATATTGATCACTTGTTAAGTCAGCGTTGACCACCTTAGCCTCCGGACAAGGTCTCCCATTCTTTGTATCGGATCGATACACAGGTCAATAAGTGTCAGCTGGTTGTCCACCACTTGCAGGTGTAGGCTGAGGTTTGACCGAGTGCACAGGAGGTCGAAAGCCTACTGGAGGAGTAATAATGGGGTAGTGTGCTTGAAAAGAATTCGGATTTGCTGTTATAGTCTGGTGAGTAGGTCTCGAATGTCGTGCTGGTTCAACACAGTCAGCAATCTGGTGAGTGCTAGAACTACAGCGAAAACAAGTTCGTATCCGACCATCTGTTCTGCGCTCCGGTCTACCCGCCAGGCCATAAACGTTGCCTGGATGACTCTCAATCGAAGGGGACCTTTCCACCGGGTTGGCCATGAAACCGCTTGCTTGAGTGTCTCGATGATTTGCACGAGATCGTGATAGAAGTTTTGCCTGACTGTCTGCAAGCAGGTCGATCATCCGGTTGAAGGAAGGAAGGGCATTGTTGTGCCAAGAGAGTTCCATCTCCGTCTTCTGGTCGAAATCGCTGCGTAACTCGGTCCCCGGAATGATGGATGATTGCAGGACCAGACCTAGAATGTTGTCCTTGGATAGCGAAATACCAGAAGCGACCAAATCTTCATAACGTGACCGAAACAGGGAAGAAAGCTCACTAGCATTTGTGTCGCCAGAAATCGGTACTTGCAAAAGATCAACCCATCGTGACAACTGGGAGGTGCGACTTATGGAACCAAATCGTGAACTTGATTGCAGCTAGCATGTCGTGGCTTTTCCCAAAATCATACAGGTCAAATCGAATTGAGGAGTCGACGGATCCAAGCAAGATGCTACGGGCAGCACGCTCCAGAGGGTGCCCGGTTTGGTCAGAAAGATAGAATCGCTCGTCATGGAGGTAAGAAAAAGCAATCTCCACAAGTTCTCGATGCCATATGCGGAAATTGGATCCATCCGTCCGGAGGAAGCAAGCGGCGAATCTAGACACCGCATCCCGAATAAGCGACGCCTCAGCCCGGTGATCACTGGCTGACAGGAGCCTTGGGTCAGGTCTGGAGTCCGGAAGACCGTAAGTTTGGGGACGGGCCTGTGGTTGTATTGCCGATCATCGTAGTGTCATCTTCGTTGTCAGAAACTGGGCGAGATTCGGCACGCCGGCGGGTGGTGGATCGGGTGGCGACACTGACGGGGGAACGTTGGACTGACATAGTGGAGAAATCGGGAAAGAAATAGGTACAGGAAAAAAAATATGGAAGGGAGAAGGTAATAGGGTTGTAGAAGGGATAAAAATTGGAAGGGGACAAAATTGAGGTTGGCACTAGTAAAGTTTCGAGAGAAAGGAGTACTGGAGTAAAGGCACACAAAGAGAGATAGGGAGAGAGAGCCACACAGGCTGATTTATAACAGACGATTGAGCCACACAGGCTGGTAACACCACACAGAAAAACACACTAGATGCCACACAGGCGAAAAGACTAAGCGATGAATGCCACACAGGCAGGGATTTATGAGAACACAAAACCACACAGGCTGAGAGACATTTTACGCGGCCACACAGGCGGCAAAAAAACGATTTATAATAAACTAGATTGTAATTAACACAAGAGGCTCATAACCTAAAGTATCCAAACTAGGGTTTGTTTGGATGAATCTATTTATTGCTATAATATAGATTTAGAAAGGATTCAGAAAACATAATCTAATTCTAAGTACATGGGTATTTATAGTCTAGATTATGTACAAAGTAAATGAAATGCACGTGTGAAAGAGAGTATGTAAGTTGTCGAGAAAAGTCTTCCATGAATAATGTAGCAAGGAGTAATCTTGTATGTCATGATTACGTATCTGGCTACAACAGTTTATATACTAAATCATTACATAATTGGTGTGATGAGAAAATATGTCTAATAATGGATAAAAGTATGTAATAATAAATGATAGTATGTAGTATGAGAAAGTATGTATATATGTATATTATGTGATACCTAAAATGTGCTATCATAACACTCCCCCCCTCATCATGTTGTAGCATAGCTACGGAATCCTTATGTAAAAGGATTACCTATAGCTACAGCTACGTCACCCATGACATTCTCGATGTCGACGTCTTTCTCCTTGCTGTTTCCTTTTCTCACACTCATTTTCTCTCACATAATATTACATAATATTCGTTTCCATCTTTGTACATAAATGCATACTATAAATAACTCAGTATTTACAGTACATTATGTGGCTCTTTTTCTTTATGCAATCTACGATATATAGTTTATCCTAATTATTCACATACTTGGGATCCTTTAGGTTATGAGCCTCTCGCATTAAAATCTTAGATCATCAATAATTATAGTTCTTTCTCCTGTGTGGGGTATATTTTCTCTCTTCATTACACCTGTGTGGTTATCGAATCGACCTGTGTGGTCATCTACACGACCTGTGTGGTCATCCAAGTGACCTGTGTGGTCTATCCTTCTGTATACTCCGAGTATATCTTTCCGTCTTAAACATTACCTATTTGATACATCTACTTCTATAAATATACGTCCTAACGACACCAATTTTTCCTTTCCCTCATCTCTCATTCACCCCTTTTAAAATCTTTTCCGACTTCTTCCACATATTTTTTACAATCTTCTTTGTCCATATTTTCCAACACCCATCTTCCTTATGTCTTTACAACGATCCCCTGTCAGAATGACAACCCGTTCCTCCAACCAAGCCGGCTCCCGCCCTGTTTCCGATGATGAAGGAGCCGAGACGACATTTCTGGTTCAACCGGCACCTGCGTTTTCGGGACCATCCTTACCACATCAGGAACCAACCTTAGGGGGTCACCCATTCACTCCGTCCCCTGATCATTGGGCCGAATCTTCATTAATAAGAGACGCTACGGACCGTTTCTCTTCCTGTTTTTTAAAACCTGACGGTACTAATTTCCGTGTTTGGTACCGCGAATTAATAGAAGTGGCGTTCTCTTACCTCCGAAATGAGCGATTCTACCTCAAGGACCAACGTGGACACCCTTTGGAACGTGCGGCCAGAAGTATATTGTTGGGATCGGTCGACTCTTCGATCAGATTTGACCTATACGATTTCACAAACAGTCACGAGATGCTTTGCGGGATCAAAAGTCGTTTCGGCACCATCAGTAGGACTTCTCAGTTGTCGAAGTGGACTGATCTTTTCCACAACCCCATTTCCACAGATTCTAACGCCAGTGAATTATCAGTCGCTTTCCGCTCCAAGTTTGAGGACCTTTTGGCAGCTGGGATCTCCCTATCAAAGGACGACATCTTAGGCTTGATTCTCCAATCAGCCATTCCTTTGGGCACCGATCTCCGCAATGATTTTGACCAGAAAATTGACATGGAGCTCTCCTGGCACAACAACCGGCTCCCCTCCTTCAATCGAATGATTGATCTTCTTTTGAGAAAAAGAGAAAAAAAGAAGCAAAGAAAACACAAAACAAAAGAAGAAAAAATAATTGAAGTTGCAAAAAATTGGAAGAAGCTGATAAAAGCAGAAGAATTGCCATGATGTAAACGTATTCAGAGTCGAAGAGAGAGAATTTAGAAAAGAAAAGTAACAGAAAGAGAAATTAATCCAGAACAGAGAGAATTCGCCGATCCACAAAGAGAAACACCTGAGAAAGAAAAACCGCCAATCCTATATTGAGTCGAACAGCCGCGTGCAGGAATAAAAATATGATTGGTGTGGTAATCCATACCTTTTCACATACAAACATCAACAACTTACATTTCCTCTCACATATACTTCATTGTTATTACATAATCAGATTCTACATACAAAACTACCCCTAGTCACTCACTCAAAGTACCCCTGATTTCCCTTTGGTTCAGAAGTTATTGGCATTCTTAGAATATTACCACTTATAACCACATAACTTTACCAATACTACAACCCCATAGGATATTATACAAGGTATTGATTTATAAATATACAGTACATAAATAAAACACAGATATTACATACTTTTCTTTAGTTTATATCTTCTTTGGTATTAAGTTGTACAGCACAGTCATTTATATTACATAGTTACATCTTCTGCCTTTATCATCCTCTTTGGTTACTAGTCACATTACATTCCTTATATGCATAGTTACTAGCTACATTGGCTCATCTTTCTTACACTATCACTACTCTCTTTTGGTTGTATACCTCTGAACACATTTCCCCTTTCTCTTTACTGCCAGGATCAGCCATCTTGTGCCCTTTTGTATAAGTAGAACTCCCCTTAGTTCTATAGAAAAATTATGCACTCCCCTTTTATTAAAAGTACAGTTTACATTTACATTCACCTTTAAACCTTTTACATTTACTTTTGCATCAACCTTTACCCAAATAACAATCATAACACATACCCCATACTCTTTCTCAGTGCTTTTCTCACTCCTCTTAAGGTCCCTGCCTCAGATTGATTAAACAACCTAAGTTCCCATTAGTAGCAGCAGTCTAAGGATTAGTAGAAATATAGCCACACCTCTTTTCTTTCTTTTTCTTAGTGAAACCCTTTCCCCTCAGCATTAGTCAAGAAGGGCAGCCTCATCAGCACCTGTAGCTTCAACATCTTCTATTTACTGGATTTGTTGTCTATTTCCCCTTCAAGCTCTTTCCTGATCCTTCAGGAGTTCCACAAGTGGTGTCCCAACAGTGGCTTTATTTCCTTCAGTTTTAATCTTTCAGTCTTAGTTTCCTGCTACTACACCAACTTACAATTTCAAATCAATTCTATCATACCTAATCCCTTCATTCCATTTCTAAGTGCATCATCTATAAATAAAACCCCTAAAAACATATCTTCCTGTTAGTTTCTCTACATATCACTTCCTTATCTCTCCACTTACTTTCCAACATGTCCAGCCCTCAACAATCCCCTGCCCTGAACATCAGCAACAACCTAGGAGAAACCTCTGGCCTCACCCAAGGATCAGCCAACAACAACCAAGGATCAGCCACCAACAACCTGGAACCTAGTATCCCCAACAACCCCAATACCTCTAGGCCTGCTGCTCCATTCCAACTGGCCAACCCTGGCTCATTCACTCACTACAGAAATAACCCTGCAAACTCAGAAAGCTCCCATTTGGAAGGATCCAGGCATCAGTCCCCAACCCAGCAAACCTCAGACAGAATGAACACCCACTTTTTGGAAAGAGAAGCTGTAATGCCCAAGTACCAAGGACCAACCAAGGCTGTCAAGATTAAACCATTGGACAAGGAACTATACTTTGATGGAACCAATATGCCTGTGGAGAAGTTCATTAAAAGGTATGAGAATGCTGGATCAGCTGATGGAGCTTCCTCTAGGGACCTGGCCATGCAAATTATTTCTTTTCTCAAAGGGATGGACTTAAAGGATGAAGTAGAGGAGATGACTGGCCATGAGGACTTGGATTGGGAGGTCTTGAAGAAACAACTCTTGGACAGATATGGATCACCTCTTCCCCTGGTGAAGTATACCAAGCAGGACCTAAAGAAGCTCAACTACTCTACCATCCAAGCTGGAGGAATTAAGACCCTGGAGGAATTCAAAACATT
The DNA here is from genome assembly GCA_007896445.1 of Puccinia hordei. NCBI lineage: Eukaryota > Fungi > Basidiomycota > Pucciniomycetes > Pucciniales > Pucciniaceae > Puccinia > Puccinia hordei. Next base: position 584,853 of record RDRW01000016.1, on the reverse strand, counting down.
CAGGACTAAGTATGAGGTAATAACTAACTATCTTTTCAGAATGGGACAGACATCACATGTGGAGGAATCTAGGGAAATCTTATTGTACTCACTCAGCCCAGAATTGGAATCTTCAGTCACCAAGGAACTCATCAGGGACAACAAGATGCTAGCCTCAAAGGATGGAGGTGATATTCTTCCGAATACCCAGGTCCTGGTCACCTACATACACAGGGAGGTTCAGTCAGCTTCAGTAATGGAAAGAAGGAAGACATCCAGGAAAGATATCAGTCAGGAACCAGTCAACACACCTTCTATAGCCCCACCAGTCAAACTCCCACCTGTATACAAACCCCCAGCTCCAACCACCTCTAATTCCACAGATCAGAAACTGGACTCCCTCATTAAGCAATTTGCAGCTCTTGCTGCTGGAAAATCTGCCCCACCTCATTTTCCTGGAAATCCTTCTGGACAAGCATATGGACCAAGGAACCCAGACTCCAAGTGCTTCTACTGCTTCCAACCAACCCACACAATCACCAGATGCAGTCTCTTAACCTATGATGAATCAGTTGGATCAGTTCTCAAGGATGGAAGAGGATTCAAACTTCCAGACAGCTCACCAATTCCCTGGGATTCCAGCAGGCCAATCAAATCAGTTGTGGATAAATTTATCAAGGATTCCTCAGAGGCCACTACATCATTTGGACATATATCTTCCTTTGGCCAACTAGAGGAAATGGACCCAGAAATCTAAGGATTCTACGAAGCAGACCTAGGGAAAAGGACTAGAGGAAACAAGGACCAAGAGGAAGAATCAGATAAAGGAAAGAGGAACAAGAAAGACCAGGAAACTTTAATGGACATGGATCAACAGGACTTACTCAGAATGGCTACCTCTTCCCCAGACCCCAGTTCCAGGTTCCCTTCCAATCCTCAGAATACTAAAGTCAGGTTCCAATCCAGTGAAGAATCAGAAAAACCACCCAAGGACAAGGCCCCAAGGAAGACTTACTTGGAAAAGACTCTGGCCAAAGAATACCCAGGAATGGAAGAAGAGACAGCAGGAAGGATTATGAAAACTATTGTACCCCTTACAGCAGGAGAAATATGCACCATAGCCCCAGGAGTGGTGGACCACATCAAGAAAAGGATCAGTAACAGAAGAATCCCAGTGGAACCTAATGTATCAGTATACTCAGCAGCAGTGGAAGAAGAGGATGAGGAAGAAAAGGATTCAGTCACACATTATTCCTGCCCACTAGGTTATGTCAAACTCACTATACATGGAAAAACCTTGGAGGCACTTTTGGACACTGGATCAATGGTCAACATCATTCCAGAAAAACTTGCCAACCACCTTGGATTATTTATAACACAAAAACCAATGAAGCTCAAAGGAATTGGAGGCCATCACACTGAAATAATTGGAATTGCTGAAAAGGTGGAAGTACTGGTGGGTAGAATAACCAAGTTTGTTCATTTCTGGGTGGCCAGAGGTGGAGTCCAGTTCATAGTTGGAAAGCCCTTTTTAATGGACATATCAGCAACCATCAAATACAATGGACCTAGGGAAGAATCACTCTCAATAATGGAAAAAGGACAAGCTTACCTGGTACCAATCCTCCTCCCCACTCATCACAAATGGGAAACATCTCTTCCAGTCAACATTGTCACCAGGGATTATTTGGACCAAGGGCAGAAATTCCATTTCCCATAGGAGAATGGGACCTGCCAAAACAACCATCAGAAAAATTATGCCCCTTCCTTTTCATAATCTCATATCACCTGTGCAGCAAAATATAAATCAACACAAAAAAAAAAAAAAAAAAAAAAAAAAATCAGCCTAATTCATTCCTTCAGCAAAAATATAAAATCTAAAAATAAATAAATAAAATAAAATAAAATAAAAACTTACAAGCAAGTACAAATAACTAAAAAAAAAAAAAAAAAAAAAAAAAAAAAAAAAAAAAAAAATAACAATAAATAAAAACATAAAAGAAAAGAAAAATAAAAATCAGTTTCTTGTCTTTTTTTATTTATTTTTATAAAAAAAAAAAAAAAAAGAAAAATATACATAGAAAAAAAAAAAATTAAAACAAAACTCACTAGAATAAAACATTTACATCCTGTTTATTTACAGGCCATATCCTTTTTTTTCTCTCATCCTTCTTGGCTCATCAGTATTTTACGGCTTGGTTTCGGCAAACGGCTTGGGTTCGGCGAACGGCTTGGTTTCGATGATTGGCTCGTCCAGACGCGGCGCGGCGTGCTACAGGGCAACCATAACACCAGGAATATTGAAGAGGAGGAGGATGTCATCGATAACGGGCGAGTAGGGGACAACATGCGAGGTGAGGAACGACAACGATATCGTCGAAGCCTTTTATAAAAAAATCAATCCCTCATCTTTCGACGCCGGTGTACGATCCGGAAACGCGCTTTTTTTTATCTTTTATACTATTAAAAATAATCATCTCATCTTTCGACGCCGGTGAACTACCCGGGAATACGTTCTTTCTTTGGCCTACTACATTTATCGATGCCGGTGCACGACCCGGGCTTCATTCTTTTCTTTTTATCTTTCATTTTTACTTTTTCCTTTTTCCTGGTCTTTACATGGACCGTTCTTCTTATCAGTAAGAAGAACGGTTCGCTTTTTCATCTCCGAGGTCGTTCTTCGACCCGGAGGGAAGTGCCTGCTTTGGAGACGCCGGCGATTCCGCGGATACAGTATCGCCGGGACCCCGCGTCCACTCTCCGCGCGGATTCACCGACTTCATTTCCGGTTGCACCTCTCACCTCGCTGGAAAATCAAGACCATGATTTACCTTTAAAAAAAAAAAAAAAAAAAAAAAAAAAGACAAAAAATATATAATAAAAAAAAGTAATAAAATAATAAACAAAAAAAAAATAAAAAAAAAAAAAATAATTAATTAAAAAAAAAAAAAAAAAAAAAAAAAAAAAAAAAAAAAAAATGACCATATTAAAAAAAAAATGACCATATTAAAAAAAAACAGACAATATTAAATTTTCTTTTTTTGGATACCAGAAAATACAGGAGGCTGGGAAATCAAATCACCAGGAAGACTTAAAAAGGGACCCAGGAGGACAACTAAAAAGAAAAAAAAAAAAGAAAAGAAAAAGGAGGAGGAATCATCCCATCCATCCATCCATCCATACCCCCATCCATCCATCCATGATCCTCATCCTCTTTTATTTTTCCCTCTTCACTCCACTTCCTGATTTCTGGACCACCTCCTTAATTATTATAACTCTTTACTCTCCTTAACCATTAGAGTTTTTATTGAAACATATATATCTTAAAATTCCCTTTGCATATAACATTACCCCTTTCCATCACTTTCCTTCAGAATCCTTTACCCTTTAATACATATATAAATCTTTTAAAATCATTACATATTATAGGATACTCATATACATTCACCCTTCTTCTCTTGAATTACCACCCATTACCATTCTACCCTTTCTTTCATCATACATTTAAATACTACATATTATCATTACCCTCTTACCACATCATCAACACCTCTCTTTCTTCTTGCCATTATCCTTACCCTTTCCTCTCTTCCCATATTACCACCACCCCTTTTTCTACATTATCTTCTTGCCATTACCCTTACCCTTTCCTCTCTTCCCATATTACCACCACCCCTTTTTCTACATTACTTTCTTACCATTACTATTGCTCCTCACTTTATTTCCATATTACCACTACCTCTTCTTCTACCTTACCTTTACCCCTTATCTTTCATTACTCCTTTAGTCCTCACTCCATTTCCATATCACCACTACCTCTCTTCTCACATCAACAACTACCCCATAACATTTAAACCATTACCATTAACTTTTTAATCCATTTCCATATTACCACTACCTCTTTTCCCACATCAACAACTACCCCATTACATTTAAACCATTACCATATCACCATTACCTTTTACTCTATTACCATATTACCTCCAATCCTTATTAAATTACCCTTTACATCATTTTATATTATTACATATATTACATCTTACAGTTATAGGATACAAACTCTGGATTAGAAAGCACTGGACTTGGATAAAGGAATAACGGACTCACTTGGATGGTGGCTCTATGAGGATTACCTGGACCTTGACTTGGACCTTTGGACAGCAGAAACTTGGACTAAACCCTGGATCCCTCCTGCATGTTGTTTAGAATGGAATTTATTTTTAGGAGCCTTGGACTTTGGACTTTATTGGACCCTGGATTCATTCTGAGTTGGAATGTAATATAATTCTAGGAGGCCACTGGACCTTGGACTTTATTGAACCCTGGATCATTCTAGCATGTTTTTTTTGGATGGATTTATTCTTTAGGAGCTCTTGGATTATGTTGAATATTGGCTTTTCTGGATATCTTGGACAACTATACTCAGGATTCAGTAATATATGTACACTAGGCCTCTGGATTTGGATCAAGACTTCCTTCTTCAGTATGTGGACCTAGGAATTGGCCACCTTGGATGGATCTGGACTTCCCTCTTTGGTTTTGGACTTTTCACCCTTTCCCCCTTACTCTCTGTACTTCTCTCTGGGAAAAACTAGTGGACTCTTATTTTGGATACAGACATCCTTTTGTGGCAGCACCTCTTTTATTTGGACTGGACCTCCTTGGCTTGGATACAGACTTCCTTCTTTGGCTATGGACTTTTCCTTCCCCTACATACCCCCACTCTCAGGTTTCTCCCTAAAAATTCCCTTTGCATCATCATTATTACTCTGGATCAGGTTCCTCTTTTTTCCCTGCCTGGGGACAGACAGCTTAGTTGGGGGAGGATGTGGTAATCCATACCTTTTCACATACAAACATCAACAACTTACATTTCCTCTCACATATACTTCATTGTTATTACATAATCAGATTCTACATACAAAACTACCCCTAGTCACTCACTCAAAGTACCCCTGATTTCCCTTTGGTTCAGAAGTTATTGGCATTCTTAGAATATTACCACTTATAACCACATAACTTTACCAATACTACAACCCCATAGGATATTATACAAGGTATTGATTTATAAATATACAGTACATAAATAAAACACAGATATTACATACTTTTCTTTAGTTTATATCTTCTTTGGTATTAAGTTGTACAGCACAGTCATTTATATTACATAGTTACATCTTCTGCCTTTATCATCCTCTTTGGTTACTAGTCACATTACATTCCTTATATACATAGTTACTAGCTACATTGGCTCATCTTTCTTACACTATCACTACTCTCTTTTGGTTGTATACCTCTGAACACATTTCCCCTTTCTCTTTACTGCCAGGATCAGCCATCTTGTGCCCTTTTGTATAAGTAGAACTCCCCTTAGTTCTATAGAAAAATTATGCACTCCCCTTTTATTAAAAGTACAGTTTACATTTACATTCACCTTTAAACCTTTTACATTTACTTTTGCATCAACCTTTACCCAAATAACAATCATAACACATACCCCATACTCTTTCTCAGTGCTTTTCTCACTCCTCTTAAGGTCCCTGCCTCAGATTGATTAAACAACCTAAGTTCCCATTAGTAGCAGCAGTCTAAGGATTAGTAGAAATATAGCCACACCTCTTTTCTTTCTTTTTCTTAGTGAAACCCTTTCCCCTCAGCATTAGTCAAGAAGGGCAGCCTCATCAGCACCTGTAGCTTCAACATCTTCTATTTACTGGATTTGTTGTCTATTTCCCCTTCAAGCTCTTTCCTGATCCTTTAGGAGTTCCACATTGGTTAGAAAATATTTCTTATCAAAATACACAATCATAGATGATTCCTGGGAAGGAGACAAACAGATGCGGGGGGTGCATGTTCATCGCCCCTAGCGCATACTGTCCCCCCTTTACTTGCCAAAGTGATGGTTGTGCATCTAAGCCCCATCTGAGTGGCAAGCTCCAAAACCTTCCGCCATCCGAGTGCTTTTGTGAAAATGTTGGCGAGTTGATCATTTGTTGAAATCCAATCAAGACAAACTTTTTGTTGATAAAGTAGCTCGTTGATGGTGTGAAATTCCCTGTCAATGTGTTGATGTTCTTTACGGGTCCCACAATCCTTGCTGATGTAAACCGCAGCTTTGTTGTCTGACAAGACGATTGGAGGCAGAGGTGAAAAAATTTTTGATACAAGTGAGTGAATATAGCAATCATCTTTTGACGCAAACAATAAGGCCATGTATTCTTCCTGACACGTCTATCTTGCGCAACAAGTCTGCCTCTTTGACACCCAAGAAACAGGAGCACCCCAAACTGTCAACACAAAACCGTGGACCAATCTAGATCCTTCTCCACCCCAATTTGCGTTGACATATGTTTTAATTGCGTCATTGACATCTCCCCCTGAGATGATGGGAAGAGAAGAGTCAGACGTGTAACGGATATAACAAACCAGGTGATCCAAAGCGGCCCAATGGGAATCGTCGGGCACCATTGAAAAGTGGGCCAAAAAATTCACCGCATAAGTGATATCTGGTCTAAAGAACAACAGTCACTGAAGCAGTCTTGGTTGTGAAATATATCTACTTATAATATGTACTTATTTTATTCTATACCTTATACTATAACTTGCTGTATTATTCTGAGTTTACCTGTAACTCTTGAACTATGAGGAATTTGGGGGTAGTTGTAGTGAGTGACTAGGGTTAAAATGGGGTGTAGAATTCGATTATGAAATGATAATAGTGAATATATGTAAGGTTTAGGATTTATATGCGTATATATGTAGGTATTTGGGATTTATAAGTGATTAATAGTCATTGAAAATATGGTAATGAAGTGGAATGGATCACCACATCCTCCCTCAACTTATTGTCTGACCCCAGACAATGCAGCCAGAGAAAAAAGGCTGGAAAAAAAAGTGATCCATGGAGTCCAGAGTATTCCTGTCCAAGGTCCAAGTGATCCAATCCAGTATTAGTCCATGCCAGTGTCCAGTATGAGCCAATCCAGTATAATTTGATTCAAAGTCCAGTGTCCATAGCATTCAGTATCCATGTATCCCTTATCCATTGTATTAATCTTCTTGTAAAATATATATTATAGTCTTTAAAGTGGTTGAAATTCCTTCTAGTAGAATATGTTCTGCATGTAAAAGTATCCTTGAAAATCTTGAGTTTATTTTAATTATAATCTAGGTTCATTATTTATTAGACTCAAATACCAAGCCATCAGTGTACTTGTATACATGTATTTCTAATAAATGTTCATTCTAGCCTTCTTATTCTTATTAATAAATGCTTACTAATAATTCTTGAGGTGGTGGTGTAGTAGGAGCAACAATTCTTCTTAGTCTGGTTTTATATATCTTCTAATCTGAGTAATCCTTTGGCCTCTGGGTAATGGTGCTGACTTGACTATGTCCTCTGGGGTATGGTAAAGTATCCTGGTGTTGGGTTCCAAGTGGTTCCTGGTCTCTGTGTATTGGTGCTGATTTGACTATGTCCTCTGGGGTATGGTAAAGTATCCTGGTGTTGGGTTCCAAGTGGTTCCTGATTTGGTTGGATGAGAAATTTTAAATGGGTGAATGGTGAAAACTGAGAGACTGTTTAATGGGTTGGAATGAGTTGGAATGGGTAGAGAAGTATTTATAGAATGAAAAAGGGAACCTCTGTGTGATGTGATGTTGATTGGTTGAATGAGTAGGAGATATATAGAGTTGGTGGTGAGATGATGATAAAGTGTAGTGAGTAGAAGATATGTAGAATTTGTGATTTGATGATGATGAGTTGGAGTGTGTAGAAAATGTCTAGAATTTGTGATGAGATGATGAAGATGTGTAATGAGTAGAAGATATGTAGAGTATGTGATTGGATGATGAGGAGTTGGGATGCAGAAAATATGTAGAGTGTGATGGGAAGATTTTTGAATGAGTAGAAACTGAGTAGATAATCTGGTGATGATGAGATGGAATGAGTAGGAAATATCTAGAATCTCTGATTTGGGGATGATGAAGTGGAATATATATATATAGAAACTGTGTAGAATATGTGATGATGATGATTTATTTGATGTCTGGTGGTTTAAGAATCAGGTCAGGAGGGACAGAAAAAAATAAAAAATTCCTGGTGATTTTCCCTTTGGTAGTGCAGTGCTCCTCCCCCAACTTATTGTCTGTCCCCAGACAATGGAGGGAAATAATCTTGAGAGAATGACAGGTTGGATGGATGATGAAATGATGAGTTGGGATGAGCAGTAAAAAAATAGAAGGTATCCTGGGAAAGAAGTGATGAGAATAGAAGATTTTGTGGGATTATTATATAAATGTAGTGTTGATGTGTTTGTATTATTATGTTTATTTGTTTTTATTATTAATTTTTTTTTTTTAAATTATTATTTGATTTTATTTTATTTGATTTCATTTTATTATTTTATTCTATGTATTTTGAGTTGATTTTACTAGTTTTTTTTTTTTTTTTACTTGTTAATATTATTATGTTGAAAAAAAAGCAATGCCGGTTCGATGTCTGAGCGGGGAACGATATGTATGCGGCGTTCCGGTTCGCACACCGGCGTTGATAGTGTATGCGGAGGGATTTGGCGGAGCCGCGGAGTCCAAACAAGGCCGCTAGTTATCTGAGCCCGATAAAAGAGAAAAGAAAACAAAAGCGAGAGAACAAAAGAAAGGAAAAAGATTACAAAAGAGAACTGGGTCGGCCACCAGAGTCGAAATGGCTCAAGAATCTCGTCTCCAGACTGTAGTCTGAGAAGCGAGATCCTCATAAGAAAAAAACTATGCCCGGGTCGAGCACCGGCGTCAAAAATTGTTAACGGAATTCCTTGTCGGCCTGGTTCGTCCACCAGCGTTGATACGGCTTGGGGAGATGACCGCTCGTTTTTGTGGTAGTAGTGAAGGGAAAAAAATACTCGTTTCCGGATCGTACACCGGCGTCGTAACTAAAAGAAATCTTTTGGCTTGCTGGTTCGTACACCAGAGTCGCTGTGTAACCGATGCTTTTATAATGGCTCGACGAGATTGTTGGTTCCCTTTCTTGATATTGTTATTGATAATTTAAACGAATCCCTTCCCATTTTTAGTTATCCAACCTGTCTTAACGCGTCTGGCATTGGTCTCGTCCCTCCTTGCTGTTCTACTGTCCGCGTCCAGCCCTTCTATCGTTCCAGCCGATACCGTCTACACCAATCGATCAAAGGTATCCGTCCCTTTATTTCTGTTCACAACCTCGCGTTTGAAAAACTACTGCACATATTAATATTGATTTACTTTTTATCCCCCAACCAGCTGGATCCAAAACATGATGCCATATGAACGCCGCGCCGCATCTGGTCGAGCCGTTTGCCAAAAAAATAAATCGCAACCTCTTGTGTTGATCGTATTTTGAAGGCCTAAGAATTTTTTATATATATAAAAAAAGAAAGATAAATAACTAACTAAGAAAAGGAAAAGGAAGCTGATTTTTTATTTCTATTTTATTTTCTTATTTCTTTGTTTGGGTGATTGCAGATATATATTCTAAGAGGAAAGAAAAGGACTTCTTGGAAAGTATTTTATTAATTTGTCTTGTTATTTATTTATGTTTATTTAATTTTTATTTAATTTTATTTTAGGGCTGACTAGCAAATGGTCCAGAAAAGTGAGTTAGATTGAGAGATATGGCCATGAATGAAAATTTGATTGACTGATTATTATTATTATTATTAATATTATATTTATTTTTCTAGTTTTTTTTCTTTCTGTCAAGGGAAAAAGTTGGTGTCCTGGCCCTGGTCTACGAATTCCTTGGTGGCTGAATTTGCTGGAAGGGTAGTTTCCCATTTCTGGTTGCTGGGGAGAATGATGGGTACCAAGTAAGTCTGTCCAGATGAGTCCATAATAGAAAGTGATTCCCCTTGAGCTCCATTGTATTTGATAGTGGCTGATACATCCATTAAGAAGGGCTTTCCAATTATTAGTTGCACAGGTCCATCAGCCACCCAGAAATGAACAATCCTGGATACTTTTCCAATGATTACCTCTACTTCCTCAGCAATTCCAGGCATATTAGTATGGTGGCCTCCAACTCCTTTAAGCCTCATTGATTTAGCAGTGAGTACCAGTCCTAGTTGGTGAGCCATTCCTGCAGGTATGGGATTGACCATTGATCCAGTATCCAACAAAGCTTGATGGGTTTGTTCATTAATGTTGATTTTAACATATCCCAGGGGGCATGAATAGTGAGTGGTCTGATCCTGTTTTTCTTCCTCTGCTTCTCTGCTTATGACATTAGTTGACCTAGTGGGTTCCAAAGGCAGCCTTCTGTTTGAGATCCTCTTCTTGAAAGCATCAGTGACACCACTAGAGATAGAAAATATTTCTCCATAAGCCAGTTCCATCTTTTCTTCACCAAGCATTCTTTTGGCAACATCCTCTTCAGCTCCTGGGTATTCCTTGGCCAAAGTCCTCTTCAAGTAGGTCTTCTTTTCTGGCTTCTCCTTGGGTGGGTTGTTAGATCCTTGTATGTCTGAGTCCTTGAATCTTACATGGGGGTCTGATTTGGGGTCTTGATTCTGTATCCTGCCTGATGGAACTGGGGTCCTGGCCATATGTAGTAAGTCTTCTGTATCCATGTCCATCATGTTTTCCTTTTCTCTCCTGATCCTTTTGTCTGCCATTTTGGGTTCTTCTGGGTCCTTGGTTCCTCTGGTTCTCTTTCCAAGGTCTGTTTCATAGATGGTGGATTCTTCAGGGGTGATTGCTTCTTCTAGTTGTCCAAAGGAGGATGATACAATGGGTTGGTCCTTGGGGAAAGCTGATACCACAGATTGAATTGGTCTTCTGGGGTCCCATGGAATCATAGTTTTGTCTGGAAGTCTGAAATCTCTTCCATCTCTGATTACTGATCCTTTGGTAACATCTTCTTCTAGGGCCCTACATCTGGTGGTACTGTGGGTGTTTCCAAAGCAGTAGTAGCATTTTAAGGTATAGCTCCTAGGGGCTGAATTGAATCCTAGGGCTGGTCCAACTAGGTGAGGAGGGGCTGATCTTCCAGCAGTAAGGGCTGCAAGTTGTTTGGTGATTTCTTCTAATTTCTGGTCTGTAGTCCTGGATTCCATTGGTTTAGTGGTCCATGGCTGGGTAGTTGAAACAGGGTTAAAGGTATCTATTGGAGGACTTGGTTTGGAGATGGTAGTGAGTGGCTTCTGGGTAGGGTTTTCTGGTTTCCATTAGGCTCTTTTCCAAGACTGTAGCTGACTGAACCTCTCTGTGTATGTAGGTGAACAAAACCTGGGTGCTGGGAAGAATATGGCCTCCATCCTTGAGTGAAACCATCTTGTTGTCCCTGAGAAGTTCCTTGGTGATGGATACGGCTTGAGTTGGTTTGAGGGCTTTGAGCAGCAATTTTCTGAAGTCCTCCAAGCTGGTTTAGTATCCTAGTCTGACCAAGTAGTGGGTAATAGTTTCAAATTTGGTCCTAAAGCATTTGAATTCCTGCAAGGTGCTAATTCCTCCAGTTTGTGTAGCCATATTTACCAAGTTCCTCAAGTCTTCTTCAGTGTACTTGACCAAGGGGAGAGAAGGTCCAAAACTAGTAAGTAGTTTCTCCTTCAAGGTCTCCCAGTCTGAGTCCTCATAGCCAGTCATCTCTTCTACCTCATCCTGGAGGTCTGATCCTCTTATAAAGAAAATAATCCGTTTGCATAGTTCATGGGGAGAGGCACCATCAGCTGATCCAGCAATCTCATACCTCTTTATAAATTTGTCCACAGGTATGTTTGATCCATCAAAGAAAAGGTTCCTGTCCATGGGTTTGATCTTGACTGCTCTGTTTGAAGGCATAGAGTATCTGGGCATCCTGGGTTCCTTATCCAAAAAGTGAGTAAATGGAGTTTCTGAATGTTGATGAGAAGGTACTGGAGATTGAGGGTGCAAGTGGATCTTCTGAATTGTCTGATGAGTGATTGTTGTCCCTGTATCTTCCAGTATTGGGGATGTTGCCAACATTGGTCCTGGAAGGCCTGGCTGGGTTGGGATGGGAAGTCTGTCCTACATTGGTATTGATTGGTTGGCTGACTGGAGGGTAGATACTGGGGGCTGAGTAGAATCCTGGAAATCCTTGTTGAGACATGGCTGGTGAGAGGTAGGTTGACAGATGGAAGTTGTATATGTATGTAGATGTTGAGTGTATGTATAAAGAGTGTATGTATAAAGAGTGTATTAAGGTATGGGTAGTGAATGTGGATATGTATAAGTCCTTTGAAAAGTTTATGAAGATATAAGTTGACTAATTTATATGTATTTTATGTTTTGTAGATGTTGAAGATATGGAGAAGAGAGAAGGGGAAGGTGAAGTAGTGATGAAGCTGATAGTAATAGGTTTACTAGGACTAAAGATATCTGAAGAAGTTAAGCCACTGTTGGGACACCACTTGTGGAACTACTCAAGGGACAGAATAGAGCTTGGAAGGGAAATGGATGACTACACTAGTATTAATGTAAGTTATACCAAGGGTGCTGGGGTAAAGCTGCCTTCCTGACTAATGCTATGGGGATGAGTGTAACACTAAGAATAAAATAAAGGTGTGGCTGATTTCTATTTATTCTTAGATGACTAGTACTGATGAGCTTTGCTACTACACCTATAAGGTGGGAGGAATGGAAGAGGGGTGTGAGTGGTAGAAAGTATATATATATATATAGTATAATGTGGGGCAGGGTTGGTAGCTTATGGAGTCAAAGTGGGTCAAGCAAGAGAGGGGGCAAGCTTCTTATATTGAGGTTAAGCTGGTATGTATATTTATATATTTCTAAGAGTGATGGTAACTCTACTAAGTTATGTATACTAATTACATAGGATCTGTAATGTTGGTATATGTAGGGGTAATTTAGTAAGTCAAAGGGTCCATTAGTAAGTCAGGGGGTTCATAAGGGAACAAAAAGAGGGAGGACAGGTGTCCTTATATATCTGAGAGAGAAGATGAGCCATCAGGCTTGAGAAAGGAAACAACCAGACTATGACATGTAGCTGGTGGGAAAGGAAAATATGACAGATGAGTAGAAGACAGTGACACATATGAAATGGTCATGACAGTGACAGATGAGTAGTGGAAAGGTAGAGTTTATGTATATGATGTAAGATGTTATGTAGTATGTAATATGTATTATGTATTATGTATCTTGGTTGTGAAATATATCTACTTATAATATGTACTTATTTTATTCTATACCTTATACTATAACTTGCTGTATTATTCTGAGTTTACCTGTAACTCTTGAACTATGAGGAATTTGGGGGTAGTTGTAGTGAGTGATTAGGGTTAAAATGGGGTGTAGAATCTGATTATGAAATTATAATAGTGAATATATGTAAGGTTTAGGATTTATATGTGTATATATGTAGGTATTTGGGATTTATAAGTGATTAATAGTCATTGAAAATATGGTAATGAAGTGGAATGGATCACCACAGCGTGTGGGAACCACACGCCATTTTTGGTGTGCGGGCCTCACACACCCTTTTTTTTTGGCGTGTAGACCCTACACGCCAAAAAAAATTGGCGTGTAGGCCCTGCACGCCAAAAAAAATTGGCGTGCGGGTTGGCGTTGAGTGCGTTTATCAACGCCGCTGAAAATCAGGCAGTGGGAAGCAATGAAATTTTCGTCAGACAATGCTCAAAACGGCACTAGAAACAACGCCGCAACTGACTGAGGACAATTATGTTGTCTGGAAAGACAATATGAGCACAATTTTAGAGCTTTGAGGACTACTCAAAACTCTAGAGGATCCAGAGAGAGCGCTCTTTTCAGATCATGATACAGAACTGCAAATTTTAATAATGGCAAAAATGGACACGGTTAAACACAACAATGTGCTAACAGCTGAGAACAGGACATTGGAAAAGCTACTGTGGAAGTCAATCACTGAACAATTTGTGTCTTCACAATCATCAAATTGTGCAAGGGTATTCAACAATTTTTTGTACATTGAATTCAAAGAAGACAATGTTGAAGGATTTATAACCAAAACCCAAGTGGCAATCAAGAAACTAGTGGAAGTTGGGATAGACCTACCGCAGGATGTGTTGGAATACTTGATACTATTCAAGTTTCCACCATCATTATAGCCACTGAAGAGAAAAATAATCCACTTGACAAGGAACTAAATGTGGAGTTTTTCTGCAATCATCTGATACAAGTCAACAACAAATCTTTAGCCAAGAAGAAAGAATTTTTGAGTCAAGCAGATGCCGCTTTGTTTTCATCAAAAGGGAAGAAGCTGTCAGGAGGGAAGAGTGTGTCAAAGAACTTGACCTCAGGAAAGGGTAAAAAATGCACAGATGGCTATCATAACCCAAACCAAGATGAAAAACACAACAGCAACAATTGCTGCAATCTACACCTGGACAAAGCGCCGGAATGGTGGAGAGAAAGCCAGTCAAGCTGGAAGGCAAACAAAACTAACTCAAATTACTATATCAGCCTTCTAAATCTCTGGATCAACAAAAGCAATCAGAAAAACAAAATAATCTTGGATTTGGGGTCAACTTCACACATCTTCAACAGTAGCAGATTCTTACAAGATCACAAAGAAGGGGATCATTATGAAATTAAAATGGGAAAGTAAAACACTTTGTTACCTGTAAAAGGAAAGGGGATGGTTTGATTACAATGCAGACACCAATCAATCACCCTAAACAACTGTATTTTTGTACCAGATATTGTAGTGAATTTGATCAGTCCTGGTTGTCTGGACCTAAACAGGTGCTTAGTATACTCAAAAAACAGTCACTTCTCTGTCATCAAAGGCAATCTCTTAGCCATGAGAGGAACAATCAAGGGACAAATCTATACAGTGGAGAACCCTACTCATGTAGGTCTGGTGGAAAATGAAGCTCAATATAGCTTGAGTCCAATAGATCTAGGTTCAATACATGAAAGATATGGTCACACATCAATAGCTAGACTTCAATCCTTCATACCCAAGTCAATTTCAAAAGCAGATCAAGAGAACTTTCAATGTAAAGCTTGTGTGTTAGAAAAAATAACCAGACAACCTTTTAAACACATATCCAGAGTAGTTGACAAAACCTTCAAGAGAATTCACTTAGATCTTATTGGCCCAATCAAACCACTTCCCAATCAAACAACTGTCAGCGTCCAAAACAAATATGTACTGATGGTAGTTGACAACTTCTTGGGTTACCTAGCCGGCTTCCCTCTATTCAACAAATATGACCCAGCCACCTTGATTATCAATCTTCTGGAGCACAAACAGAAACAACTTGGATATTACCCAAATCAAGTGTGTTCCAATGGAGGTGGAGAATTCATGGGGGCTAGGTTATTCAAGTTCTTGGAAGAAAAGAAAATTCAGAGACTAATCTCTGAACCTTATCATCTGTAACATAATGGTAGGGCGGAAAGAGCAAATCAAACCATAATATAATGTATGAGAGCAACATTCAATTTGTCAAGGTTACCAAAAACCATTGGCATACAATTCTCACATCATGTTTTCTGGCTCTCAATAAAATACCAAAAAAAGGTGATTTGATTTCTTCTTGGGAAATTATGCAAGGGTATACGTTTATACCAAGAAATTATCTGAAACCTCTTGGTACTCCTTTAGTGTACCTTCTCAACAAAATAACAAAAGGTCTGAAGTTCAAAGATCATGGAAGAGAAGGAACCCTAATTGGATACAATCATCAATTTCTATCATACCAAATCCTGACCAAGGAGAAAACCCTAATCAACACAAAACATGTATGATTTTTGAGAAGAGATCTAGTGGATGGTTTCACCCATAACAACGTGGATGAATACTGTAAGAATCACCGACATGTCACACCTGTGACAGAAAGTTCTACAGTAAACTCACTCAACTGACTTGTGTCCTCTCATCAAGACTCAAATTAACCTCATCATCAACCAACCCGATATTCACTCAACCATCATCAACCACAATCACTCATACTCATCAACCCCATCTACCACACTTCACTTCTTCCCTTTTGCCTATCTCTTCTATTCCTTCTATTCCCTTCTCTCATTCTCTCTCTCTCTCTCTGATATAGTAAATTGTCCTTTGCTGTCTGGTGAGATTCTCAACTACTACAATCTATTCTATCTCTTCAACTCACTTGCTGATTCGTCTTCTCCCAGCTCTTTTCACAGCCAGCATAATTGGCTTGGTTGAGTTCATCCCAGTTAAACTAGGATGCAAAAAACCAATTTAAAGTAGGTTGACCTCAACCAATGAAATATAAAACCAAGGGGGGGCCCTTGGATTTATATTTCATCAGTTGATTTCAACCAAGTTTAAATTGGTTGAGTACATCCCAGTTTAACTGGGATGACTTCATCCTAGGCAATTATGCTGGCAGTGTTTCTGTCACTTGTGTCCTGTCTCTCCTCATTCTGTCTAGCCTTTAATCACATATTCCTGTGTCTCCTGATGTTGGTATATTTCTCTTTTCTTCCTTCTATCTTATATTCTGTTACTTGTTTCTAAAATCTCTTTCTTTTAGTGTGCCGGCTCTTTTTAGAAATTCTGTCATCAATTCAATCTCCTTTTAAATACTTCAAACAAGAAGAGGAAAATCAAGGAAATACGGGTGAAAATTTGCCTGAAAAGGAAGGCACTTGTCTACCAAATCAGGAAGAGAATGAAGACGATGATTTGGAAAACAACCCGCAAGATCCTATTGGGATCTTGGAAGATTGGATATCTCAAATTTTGCTGAAAGAAGAATCAATGATACCAGAAGGATTTCCAGACAGAACTCTCAGAGACCACACAAGCCTAAGACCACCTGTTAGGTATGGCTTTCACCATTCCTATGAGCCTGAAACCTTTGAGAATGCAAAAAGGGATTGAGAATACTGGGAGGAAGCAATTGAGAAGGAATTGAATTCTATAGAAGGCCACAAAGTCTGGGATGATTACTGGAAAACACCTCCCAATCCACTCAACACAACTTGGACATTTACCATCAAAGACAACTGTCACAAAGACCCATTCAAATTCAAGGCAAGACTTTGCGTTCAGGGTTTTGATCAAATAGACAGTGTTGACTATGGGCAAAAATTTGCCCCAACAGGGAAATAATCAACTCTATGGCTCTTATTCTTATATGCACTTCAAAACAAACTTGAGATTCTTTAGTTGGATGTGCAAGGGGTGTTCTTACATGCAGCTCTAACTGAAGATGTTTATATCAAAACCCCAAAAGTAAGTCCAATGGAAGCGCCCTATCTCAAGCTGAAGCAATCTATATACGGACTGAAACAATCACCAAAGCATTGGTATGATACCTTGACCACGTGGATCACCAAACAAGGCTTCTACAATTCTAGTTTCAATCCTTGCCTGTATCTGTGCAAAGATAGGGTCTCTAGAATTTCCTTCCATGTGGACAATCTCATTCTAGTGGGCTCAGGAAATGACTTTTGAGAGAAGATTGAGAGAAGATTCAGTAAATCAGCCTGTCATGAACCAAACACCATACTTGGCATTAAATTCAAAAGGGTAGGAGATAAAATCTTACTTTCTCAACCCAAACACATCCAGCACGGCTTGGAAGAACTGGGACTTGAATTCAGACCGTCATCCAATCCTCTATCCGAACAGAAAATTGACAGAAGCCTCAGATGAAGAATACAAACAATTTCAGTCACTCAACATCAACTACCAATCAGCTATAGGATTAATGAACTATATAGCAATGCACACTTGTCCTGGTATCAGTTTTTTGGTTTTGAGCCTGGCTTGGTTCTCAATCAAACCCAGTATTCAACATTGGCAAGAAGTCAAGAAGTGTTGGAAGTATCTTAAACATACTCAAGACATCAGATTAACAATTGAAATTAAAGACTCAAGCAAACTCATTGAAATCTATAGTGATTCTACCTGGGGTGATGATCCGGAGACTCAAACCCCTCAGTTAGGATACTTGTGTTATCTATTTGGTATTCTAGTCTCTTGGAATAGTTTTTGACAAAGGAATGTTACCTATTCCTCCACCAACGCAGAGTTGAATCCATTAATTGACTCATTCCACAAAAGGTCTTAGCTCAAGGCTCTGTTAAGCAACATATGGGGAAATGTGATCAAAGCAGCTACTCATTTCATTGATGATGAAGAAATTCAAAAGGTCCTCAAGCTTTCAGATGAAGACTTCAAGATTCTCCTGCAAGATTACAAGAAGTACACTCAAAACAATCATTATATCAATAAAAAAGGATTAGACAACAAACTCAAAAAGTTTGGTTCCAACTCAAAAACAAGACACATTGATCTAAAGACAGAAGGTCTTTGTCAAGAAAACAAAGATAAAAATATCAACATTATTCTCATCAAGACAGAAAACATGCTTGGGGATCCCTTAACCAAGAGCTCTCCGGCATCTGGACTGGGTCTGAGGACCAATGCTGTATCAGGCCAACAGCTGGCAGAGTTTTCTGAATCCTGGTTTCTTGGGTAGCATGTGGCCTTCTGTTTATCTGAAACAATGCACAGGTTCAGATATAACTTTGAACATCATTGTACCTCTGCGGCCACCACCTCCTCCACAAGCTGCCCTGAAGACAAAACCATGGCTTGACAGGTGGATTGAATTGGAAAAAGATGCCTTCAAGGTGTCAAAAAAGACACTAGTGGTAGCCATCACCCATGGAAGCTTGGTGTCTCCCCTGTGCAACAAACTAAATCACTACTGAGAGAGTGACAAGTTTGGTTTTTGAACCCCAGCAAGCCCAAACCCTGGCCACTACCCCTTCCAACCCAGGACAACTATGTAGAACTGTGCACCAAAGATATAAGTTGTAGTGGTAGAAAACTCCCCCAAGGGGATATATATTTCAAGATGAGTAAAGTATTTATAGTATTTACAAGTATGCAATATGTATTTGGCTTGATGAGAAATAATATTTATGTATATAGTGAAAATATGTATATGTATATAAATATATGGTTTATGTTTATGTACTAATGATATAAAGATATGTACTAAAATATAGAACCATAATCGTGTACTAACAACAACCTACACCTACCCCTTCAATTGAAAATAATTTATCAGTGTTCCCTTTGTTATGACAAAATATGGTTTTAATATTATTTTTATACTTCACACGCTATTTTCATATTTTGATAGTAGATTATGTATTTATTTATTTTCTCACCAATCCAACTATGTATTTACAAACACTATATATAGTTTTACTACTCATGAAATATACTTTTTTCCCTCGGGGGAGTTTTTATCATCAAACATTACATCTCTAGGATTTCAGCCTCTACAGGTTATGAGCCTGCGCTGTTACCAGCGGCGATATCTCCCAGTATTCACCCTTCTGTGAATTAAGAAACATAGTTTTTTTTTTAATCTTCACCCTTCCGTGAAGCTTAATATTAGTAGACTTACCCCCAAATCTTAATGGTTAATACAAGATCAGGTAATCAAGACATAATCCAACCAAATTTCTTGGCAAGAGTTACTCCTCCAACACCGCGTCAAGTCTCGGCAGTCAATCAATCTTTTGAATCAAACGAATTTGTCTCCGCCGACTTGTCTTTGTCCTTGAACACGATGTCCGCTTCTCAGTCAAACGTTCCTTTCCCCTCGTCTTCGGATACTCAAGATGCTAGTCTGGTCTCTGGACCTGCAAATTTTATCGACAATCAAGATTCAAAGCCCCCGGAATCACTGGATGCGATAATTGCTAACAAGCTCGAGCGGACTGGGTTATCAGGAATCGATGATAATCTGTTGAAGCTGCTTCTCATCCGCAATCTGAGTGGTACCAGCAACATGATGGCAACAACTGCGGCGGCTACTGTGTTGAGTCAATTGCGATGGAATCAGTTGGGGAAGGACGTCTCTCCCCCACTGGCAATAGACGGGACAAATTTTCCCTCATGGTTGGCATTGGTCATTGGAACCGTCCATTGAGTTACTCAAAACAGCAAGTTTTTCAATACCGATACATCGACGACGGATCCTGCTTTATCAAATGGCGTTTTTTCCTTGATTCAGATGTCTGTCAATCCGGTGCTGCGCTCATCCCTCAACGGATTGTCTGCGTATGGGGCTTATCATTCTCCTAAGGAGAGTTTTGCGGCAACCTCCTGGTCTCTCCTTCTTAGTCGATACTCTGACATCGCTCAAGCCCCAGATGCCTCAGATTCTCTTTCGGCCAGCTATGAAGCTTTGAAGCAGAGCTGGACTGATCTGGAGGAGAGATTAGGGGGGCTGACTGAAAGAATACGGAAATCTAGAATATATTTCTCATCAGGATTCGCTCTACTCATGTTTCATTTTACAGGCTTCATACAAATGTTCTAAGAGTAAGAAGAAAAAGGAAAAAGTGAAAGGTGATGTCACTCATACCTAGAAGGGTAGAGGTAACCTACTGTTGGCCGTGAAGTCGGTTAAGCGATAGAGGTGATTTGATAAGAAAGGAAAAGCGTTGAGATGGTTGTGGTCGTAAATGAGAGGGATAAGGAGAATGGATAGAGTTGAAAGAGAAAGAGAACGAAAATAGTTTTTTGTTAAGGTTTTGTGTGAATGAAACAAGTATGAGATTCAATGAGAAGCAGAGATGGTAGAACGTGAATGAAGAGGAAGAGACGATGGAAAAATGTCTTATTGTTGAGTGTGGTTTCTAGGTAAAATTCTAGGTTGTGTGAGAGGATGAGCAAAGTGCTGAGTAAGCTATCTTCATGCCTTTTAAGCTGATGCAGGTATGTTTGATTTTCTGCTTACGCACTCTGAGCTAGCGGTGGTAGTCTTCGCCAGGGATTCGCCACAGGGGCTTTCAGGGGAAGGTGGCGGTAGGGTGTCGTCAGGGTTTGGATCATCAGCCTTGTCTTCATTTGCTGTAGCAATGGTAAGGTTGGTAATCAGCAAATCAAGGTATTTCTCTTTTTATTGTTTATTTTTGGGGTTTTTGGACACTTACAGTTGTCGGTAGGGTTCAGAATCTGACAGCCTGACATGCTTCGTGCGTCGGAGCACGAAGCAAGGATGCTGGAGTCATCCCGTAGATGGAGTTGCAAAGCTTTGATGATTCTGGTACGGCCGACCGGTTTGGTGAGGAAGTCGGCGTGGTTGTTGGCCGAGGAGACATATTGAAGCTTGATGGTTTGCTTCATCAGTAGTTCCCTGACAAAATGCAGTTTTAGATCCATATGTTTGGTGCGGAATCCATTCTGACTGACTTGGCTAAGTGCCAAGTCAATGGCACCTCGATTATCCACTTGGATGGTAGTCGGCGACGAAGGACGAGATATACCGATTTCTTGGATGAGATGGTCCAGCCATGTGACCTCTTTGCAAACGTCGGCAAGTCCCTTGTACTCAGCCTTGGTAGATGATAGTGAGACCGTGGCCTGCTTGGTTGATTTCCATGAGACCAGATGGTTGTTGATGGTGACAACGAATCCCGTATGAGATCGTCGGGTGTCAGGGCAGTTGCCCCAGTCTGCATCAACACATGCTGAAGGAGGATGCGCAGTCGATGCTGAGAATGTCAACCCCTTGAGTTTGGTACCTTTCAAATATCGAAAGACCTGAAGGGCGGCTTTGTAGTGTGAGAGTCCGGGGCACTCTAGAAATTGAGAGAGCTTGCTGACAGCAAACGATATGTCCGGCCTGGTGAGAAGACTGATGTAGTTGAGTGATCCGATCATGGCTCTGTAGTTGATGTTGAGTTTTTGAAAGTGGAGTGAATCTTGTTCAGTTGCTTGTCGCAGATGATACCTGGGATCGAGCGGGCAGGAAGAAGTGTGGAGATCTTCAGCACCGAATTCAACAAGTTTTCGCTCAATATACTGTGATTGATTGAGAATCAATCTGTCTTGATTCCTGTCCAGTTTCATTCCGAGTAGGAATTCAGCTGCTCCCATGTACTTGATTGAGAATTCCCTCGCCATCTCATCGCGGAAGTATTCGGGGTCTTCTCCAATGATGACCAGATCGTCGACGTGAGCAAAGATCCAAAGAGGCTTGGGAGAAGTTCTCCAGAAGACACAGGGGTCAGCAACTGAGATGAGGAAACCAAGGCTGTTGAGAAAACTACTAAGCCTGTTGTACCAAGCAAGAGACGCTTGTTTTAGCCCGTAGATGGCTTTGTGTAGTTGCAGCACGATATTCAGCCCGGTCTTGTATCCTGGAGGAGGAAGCATGAACACAACATTGTCCAACTTGCACGTGAGGAAGGCGCTGCGGACGTCAAGTTGATGGATCTGAAGCTGGTTGATTATCGCATGAGAGAGAAGAATTCTTAGCGAAGTTGGTTTGCCTGTAGGTGCGTACTTGAGGTCAAAGTTGAGTCCATGCGTTTGTCTGAATCCTTGCGCGCAGATGCGTGCCTTGTATTCAATGACTTCGTTGTTGCTACCCAGCTTCTTCTTGTACGCCCAGGTTGACGGGATCGTTGAATGAGACGGATTGAGTGGTATTTCCTTCCAGACTTCATGAGATAACATGTTGTTGATTTCCTTTGCTTCTGCCGCTCGCCACTGTTCATGCTCTTCGCATTTCATGGCTTGAGCATGGTTATGAGGCTCGACGACGTTGGCGGACAGGATTGTGGGTTGCCTTCTTGGGTGGTTGATGACGTTACTTGCTGAAACATCTCCATCGATGAGAGTTGGATGAGGTCCCAACCTCAGGACCAATCGTCTCTTGACCGGCCTCTGATCTTCTTCATGAGGTGAGCAATCCAACTGCTGGTCGGGTGAATCATCATCTTCCATTTGATCTTGGTCCTGTTGTGAGATCATCGTGTCTGGTGAGGAAGGTGGGATTGTGTCAGTTTCACTGTCATTGAATGGAAGATTAAGAATTCCTGAGAAGTCAGGAAGAGGTTCCAGCGAAGACGCGTCGACACTAGGATTGATCGCCGCTAGAGTTGGAAAAACTGCTTCGTCGAAGTAGGCGTGCTTCGTCTCAATTATGCGTTTGTCCGTCGTCCTCACTATTCGATAGCTTGAGAAATCGTTGCTGTATCCTATGAAGATACCATCCCATGAGATCGGGTCGAATTTGGATGTTCTGAGTTGATTGGGCTTGACCACCCACGCCTTGCACCCGAATGGACGAAAGAAGGTCATGTTGGGGGCCTTTTTAAAGATTTGTTCGATGGGTGAGACATGACTCTTGCTAAGGGAGGGAAGGCAGTTGGTGGTGGCCATTGCTGTCAGCACCGCTTCTCCCCACCATTCCTTGGCCAGTTTTGATTGTATCATCATACACCTCGCCATGTTGATGATGGTTTTGTTAGCTCGTTCCGCAACTCCGTTGTGTTGCGGCGTGTAGGGTGGCGATATGTTGTGCTGGATGCCTGCTCCACGAAGAATGGAAGAGAGATCCTTGTTGCAGAATTCTCCTCCTCCATCGGTGATAATTTTCTTGATGTCGTAACCGGTTTGTTTTTCAAAGAAATTCTTGAAATCTAAGAATGATTGCGTAGCCTGGTCCTTGGTTTTGAGTAGTGTCACGCTTATGAACCCGGTGTGCTGATCAACCAGCGTTAGGAAGTATCTGGCGCCCGAGTTTGTTGAAGGGGAGACGGGTCTGACGATATCTCCATGGATAACTTGAAGAGGATGATATGTGCGAACGAAGTGTCCTTTGAATGGGATACGGTTAGCTTTTCCCTTTATACAAACGTCGCAATTACCTGCGGAGACCAGAGAATTGTCAGAGATGGCTGCCTTGATTCGTGCAATGCTAGCATGTCCGAGTCTGGCGTGCCATTTGTCGAAGGGAGATACATTTTTGGAGTGTGATGTTGATGAGAACGCGACAGGAGACAAGTTCAGAGGTCCAATGTGGTGGTCGATTTCCAGAATCCCATTGTGCGACTTGCAGATGAATGTGATGGTTCCATTAATGTTGACCCGGATCTTCGACTCACACAAAGTGATCGTAGTGGATTGCTTTGTTAGCGAAGTGAGTGATATAAGGTTTCGAGTCAAGAGAGGGACGTAGAGTGAGTCCGGAAGAGAAACGTTTTTTCCGGATGAGTCAAGTACGTTGGCCGTACCGATGCGAGTGGCCAGAAGTCTGGCGTCATTGCTGCCAGTGCTGATGGGAAGGTGACAATCCTCGGTGACGTTGAAGAAGGCTATGTTATTGAACATGTGATGTGATGCTCCTGTGTCAAGAACCGTGGGGCAGTTCAATGATGACGTATTCAAAGCGATCACCGTTGTGATATTAGCAAACGCTGGTTTTTCGAATTGAGACAAAGGTGTTTCAGGTGTCGCCGACGATGTGGATGCTAGCTGACTGACGTAGGACCGGGGTTTTCGGATTGGTCTTTGTTCAGGATGTAGAGACCAGCATTTGTCCTCGTGATGGGTGGCCTGAGGGTTGTGTTTCCCATTCTTGCACCCAGGAGGAGGTCTGGTTCGCGTGGAGAATGCAGTTGCCGTTCGTTCAGCAACAAGCTTTCTTCTTGCTGGTTCTTCGTTGGCAGCGATGTCCTTTAGTCTATCCATGAGTGCCTCGTGATTTCTCATGAGTTCTTCATTCAGCAAGATTGAATCGGTGAGTGCTCGTCGAGTTGGTGACAACTTAGCTAGTATTACACTCGTGATTTCGTGACTGGAAATGACATGATCGATTGCTGCAAAGTTAGTGAGGCAGGTTTCTATGGCATCAAGGAACTCCATCATGTTTCCGTCGAACTTGATCATCTGCCACGCAGTGAGACATCGGTTGAATCGCATTGAGGTGTTCGCCGCGTATCTTGCCGTGAGCTTGCGCCACATGAGATATCCATTGTCTTCTGTCTCAGCCGTGACGATGCTGTTGTATAATCTTTCGCTAGTTTTTATTCCAATGAGGTATGCGGCGTCGGAAAGTGCCTTCCTGAGTCGAGCATTTGGATTCTCGCCTGGGTCTCGTTGAATGCTGTCCCACAGATCTCGGCTTCTGAGCAGGTTCCTCATCTTCTTTGCCCACGTTGGATAGTTACTTTCGCCAAGCAAGGCTGGAACGTAGGATAGATCATCTTTGTTGACTTGAGCAGCTGCGGCCATTATCTTCTATACCCTTCTGATTTTGATTCCTGAGGTGCGTGTGGTTTCCTGCTGTTCGAGACTGTAAATCTGAAAGAATACGGAAATCTAGAATATATTTCTCATCAGGATTCGCTCTACTCATGTTTCATTTTACAGGCTTCATACAAATGTTCTAAGAGTAAGAAGAAAAAGGAAAAAGTGAAAGGTGATGTCACTCATACCTAGAAGGGTAGAGGTAAGCTACTGTTGGCCGTGAAGTCGGTTAAGCGATAGAGGTGATTTGATAAGAAAGGAAAAGCGTTGAGATGGTTGTGGTCGTAAATGAGAGGGATAAGGAGAATGGATAGAGTTGAAAGAGAAAGAGAACGAAAATAGTTTTTTGTTAAGGTTTTGTGTGAATGAAAAAAGTATGAGATTCAATGAGAAGCGGAGATGGTAGAACGTGAATGAAGAGGAAGAGACGATGGAAAAATGTCTTATTGTTGAGTGTGGTTTCTAGGTAAAATTCTAGGTTGTGTGAGAGGATGAGCAAAGTGCTGAGTAAGCTATCTTCATGCCTTTTAAGCTGATGCAGGTATGTTTGATTTTCTGCTTACGCACTCTGAGCTAGCGGTGGTAGTCTTCGCCAGGGATTCGCCACAGGGGCTTTCAGGGGAAGGTGGCGGTAGGGTGTCGTCAGGGTTTGGATCATCAGCCTTGTCTTCATTTGCTGTAGCAATGGTAAGGTTGGTAATCAGCAAATCAAGGTATTTCTCTTTTTATTGTTTATTTTTGGGGTTTTTGGACACTTACAGTTGTCGGTAGGGTTCAGAATCTGACACTGACGGCAGATAAGCTGCTTTCCTTATCTTTCCATGATTTGGTCAAGCGGTATCAGCATAGCATTTCTGACGCGATTGATTCTTGACTGGCCATCAACCCCAATAAGAATATCCCGTCAGTGGATATCCTCAACATCGCTACTCGGCTTCATCAGTCGGCAATGTCGTCAACATCGCCGTTGGCTATGGCGTTGTCAACCCAAAACCGAGGTGGATATACTCCAGGTAGTTGAGGAGGCAGAGGTCAATGGTCAAGCCAAGGACGTGGTCAGTTTTCAAGAAATCAACGAGCTGGGCCAAATCATCAGTCTACCGCAACAGTCCCTCCTGCCGACGCGTGGGCCGCGAAACATCTGACTGAGAGTTTCCCTTGCAACGTTTGCTGGGAATGGGGCCACTGGGGCCCGGATTGTCCAAGGGTAAAGAACAATCTTCCGCCACTCAAGGATCCACGTTTATCAATCCGAGAATGGCGCCCCAAGAAGTCAAATACTTTGTCCGGTCAACTAGTCAAGACTGGAGGTCTGGCTTCAATATCCGCCACTCCGGACAACCCTTTGGATTTGTTATGCAACACGGGAGCTACACACCATGTAACGTCCCATAAAGAATTTTTTACTCACATTCGCCCAACTAATATGGGTCTTCGTGTGGCATCTCAAGAGTGACTTCTCGTAGATGGCGTTGGAGACGCAGCTATTCCAACCATTTTTGGCACTCTGTTTCTGAAGGATGTGCTCCTTGTGCCGCAAGTATTGGGCACTGTCATCTCAATTGGATATTTTGACCGTTGGGACGGGAAGGTCTCTTTCGAGAACGTTGTATTTTCTTTCACTCAATCATCCAATTGTTTTCCGACATATACCAGAAATTATCAATGGTTTATTCGATCTCCTCTTTCCACATTGGCGACTCCATTTATGCCCACTTTGTCTTCCATATCTGTCTCTGATCTTTGGCATGCTCGACTAGGTCATGTTGCAATACGATTTTTAAATAAAACTATTATCAATCAATGCGCGCAAGGTGTCCTAATGAAACAGCTACCCGTTTCTAAGTCCAAGTGTCACTTGTATTCGTTATCAAAAAGCACTCATCTACCAGTTCAATCGCCATTGCGGGATCTGGTGGAAAGGCCGGGTGATATGGTAGGCATCAATTTAGTTGGTCCTTTTCCAGCTGCTCTTGACGGAAGTGTTTATGGCTTGTTTATTCATTACATCTTTTCTAAGCTGACGTCTGTAGTTGGTTTGAAGACCAAATCTTTGGCGGCTGCGGCGGTAATCAATTGGATAGTCAAATTCAACAAAAACACCAAGCATGAGGTCAGAGGGATCAGATCAGATAACGGCGGCGAGTTCAACTCAAACACCTTCAAGAAGTTTTTGCACGAAAATCATGTTACGCACAAGCTCAGTATCCCGTACGAGCACCATCAGAACGGCGGAGTTGAGAGGACGAACAGAACTCTGTTGGACATGGCCCGGACTCTGTTGATACACGCTAAGTTACCAAATTCGCTCTGGTTTCTTGCGTTGAAGCAAGCGGCGTACATTTTCAATCGCATTGTTCATACTGATGCTGACAAATCGCCCTATGAAATTGCACTTGGCAAAATCCCTTCTTTAGACATGGTACGGGTTTTTGGCTGTAGGGCCTATCTCCATAACACCAATTATGTGAAGCAATTTGTGCCACGGTCTACGGCTCTCATCCACGTCGGTATTCTTGAAGATGCTCATGGTTGGTTACTCTGGAAACCGGTCTCCAAAAGACTTGAAAAAGGCGCGTCGGTGATCTTTCATGAAGATGATCTTCCTTCACAACTCACAAACTTGGGGACGGTGAATGCAATCTTGAACACTATCCGGGTGGATACTCTTGGTGATTTCAGTGGAATTTGCGAGCTAGAATTACAGGACGCTTTTCTGGAGTCTGCGGTATCTATCTCTCCGTTCGCTTCTGATGCTCCTAATACTTTCCACCAGGCAACAAAATCTCCACTGGCTGCGGAATGGAAGGAGTCAATTGAGACTGAAGTCGCCATGATGTTGAAACTTCGTGTATGGGATGAGGTTGATGAGTCATTGGGCAAAGATGTGGTAACATGCCAATGGGTTTTTGCTCTCAAACGGAATCAGGAAGGAAAGATTACTAAATTCAAGGCTAGAACTGTTGCCCAAAGTTTCAAACAGGTCCATGGGTGAGACTTTCGCGCCGACTCCGACGTTTTCCTCCCTTTGTTTGCTTTTGGCAATGGCATCTCATCACGACTGGCCGGTGGCGTCTTTTGACGTGAAAAGTGCATTTTTGCACAGCAACATCGACTATACAGTTTTCATCCGCCCCCCTTCCGGTGTATCAATGGCGCCTGGACGGGTCCTCAAGCTCAATAAGGCTTTATACGGTAGACGTCAGGCTGCCAGGTGTTGGTGGTTACACCTTAAGTCCACACTTGGCAGCATTGGATTTGTTCCAAATCCAGAGGATCAAAGTACGTACGCGTACTGTTTTGGACCGGATAAAGCTTTCCTGTGGGTACACGTGGACAATGGTTTGTTCACCGCGAGTTTGCATTGACTTCTTGATGAGCTTAAAGCTAAGCTCTTGGCGGTATTAGATCTCAAATGGGATGAATCCCTATTGAGCATTGTTGGTTTGAGGGTCCAAGTAACCGAGGGTGGGTGTCATGACTCAGCATTTCCAATCAAACTGAACTACACTCCTTAACCAAAAGGCTATGAAACTGGCTGAATGACCAGTTCATATTGGAAATTTGTAGTGTCATATACCACCGTATGACAGTACCCCCGGGGTTAAGGGCACTTTGTCTTGAATGTGCTATGGCTGGTGGCACCAACCCATGTCAACTCTCATGGAGCCATATTCAGACACACTCTTGATGCTACAAGGAACCGCCAAGACTGCGGGGGAGCTTCCCTCAATGATAGAGATGCTTTGAACCTTGACTTTTGAAGCAGCTTCAAAGTTATCTTTGAACTTCGAAGAAGTGAAGCTCGAAGATAACTACAATCTTGCTACCAACGGGTGGAAACCCTTGACAATGGTCACAGGCTAGAGATGTCCTGATTGCGCATTGAACCCGTGGCAGGGTTAGCCAGTTTACTGTCATGACTCGCATTTCCAATCAAACTGAACTACGCTCCTTGACCAAAAGGCTATGAAACTGGCTGAATGACCAGTTCATATTGGAAATTTGTAGTGTCATATACCACCGTATGACAGTGGGTATAAGATAGATCAGCCCATGCTGATTGAAAAGATTCTCGCGTTCCAACAATCCAACATCTGTACGAGGAATCCAATTGCCTCCACCAATCTCCAATCAAACTTATTGAACGGATCAATGGACCACAATTATCTATCACGCATTGGGTGTCTCCTTTATCTTGCCATGGGATCAAGACCGGATATTACTTTTTTTGGTGCATTTTCTAGCCCGTTTCTCTTTGGCGCCCAATGAGTCTCACTGGGCGGCCCTCGATCATCTCATTTCATATTTGAGGTACAGCTCTCATTTTGCTTTACCGATTGTGGCCAACAAACCTTTTGGCAATGGCGTGAAGACTTTTGTAGACGCAAATTGGGGTGGAGAACTCTCAAGATCCGTTCACGGTTTCATTACAATGGTTTGGGGCACCCCAGTCTCATGGTCGTCAAAGAGGCAATCATGCATAGCATGCTCTACGTGTCAGGCGGAGTACATGCACTGCCAGCATATTTACCTAGGATGAATTCATCCCAGTTAAACTGGGATGCACTCAACCAATTTAAACTAGGTTGATATCAACTGATGAAATATAAGTCCAAGGGACCCCCCTTGGTTTTATATTTCATTGGTTGAGGTCAAACTACTTTAAATTGTTTGGTTGCATCCTAGTTTAACTGGGATGAACTCACCCTAGGCAATTATGCTGGCAGTGATGGCTTTGTCTTTTGGCTCTAAAGATGCTTGCTGTGTATCTTCAATCCTCTCAAGTTTCCTCAAGATTCCCCCTCCGTTAATCCTGTCCGACAACAAGGCCGCGGTGCACATCAGCTCGGATTGCGGCACACGAAATGAGCATCGTCATGTGGACCGCGAATTTCATGTCATAAACAAACTTCTGTATTT
Source organism: Puccinia hordei (assembly GCA_007896445.1). Classification (NCBI taxonomy): domain Eukaryota; kingdom Fungi; phylum Basidiomycota; class Pucciniomycetes; order Pucciniales; family Pucciniaceae; genus Puccinia; species Puccinia hordei. Next base: position 554,909 of record RDRW01000016.1, on the reverse strand, counting down.
GAAGAAGGTTTGTTTGGAATGGATCCTGACCACTTCTCAACTTGCGGACATTTTCACCAAGGCACTGGGTTGGAGGAAGGTTAGCGGGTTTCTGGTGGACGTAGGATTGCATGTGCAATCCAACACTATGGCAAGTTCAGGGGGGACAGTATGCCCTAGCGGCGAGGAACATGCGCCCCCCGCATCTGTTTGTCTCCCTCCATGGAAATCATCTGAAGGAAATGGATGATATTTTCACAAGAAGCTAACCTTCTTGTGGGTATATTTTACAGCGCCTGGATCCTCTTCGAAATTTGTGGTCTGGTCAACTTTGCGATTTGCCACTCGCCTCTTATTTCTCTATCCTTTTTAATTTGTTATTTTTCATTTTTTCATCAGTTTTCAGTATGTTTTACTTGTTTTGTTTCTCAACATATTTGTTATCTTTTATTTCTGTTTTGTTTATTTCTTTTTTGATATTTTTCTTAATTTTTAGTGTTTTATCCTTGTTGCTGTTTCAATCTCTTGTTCTTATATTTCTTAATATTTTTCTCCTTCCTTTTTTCTTTTTTTCAGGGATTATTGAGGGGGGGAGTGTTATGACAAAATATGGTTTTAATATTATTTTTATACTTCACACGCTATTTTCATATTTTGATAGTAGATTATGTATTTATTTATTTTCTCACCAATCCAACTATGTGTTTACAAACACTATATATAGTTTTACTACTCATGAAATATACTTTTTTCCCTCGGGGGAGTTTTTATCATCAAACATTACATCTCTAGGATTTCAGCCTCTACACCCTTCATAACCCTCCTGCTCCAACAAACCCTCTCTTTCACTTTCAACACCCATTACCCATTTAGAATCCAACCTGAGAAGACTAAAAACATCACACCCCTACCACATCCCAGTAGATCAAATTGTCTCAATTGCATACTCACAGAAAATTAGGTCCTCATAACACTGTGTACTTAACAATTGTTATAACTTAAACCTTGTAGTTAGAAACAAATGATATTCATAGTGTGCAATGCCAATGGCAAAATTACACTTTAAAAACATAAAAATTGAAAACAAGGTGTCTGAATGTGTCTGTCATGTAAGCACACTAGACTGTAATCAACTAGGGGAATATAAGGTTACAAACTTAAAATCTAAACACATAATAGGGGGTATCAAATATGACCAAATCCACAATTAAAACCCGTCAATTAGAAATGACCAAATCCGCACTTTCTAATTGACAGGTTTCCAAAAAGGGGTAGCCCAAAACCAAACGGGTTTTGAAAACACGGAAAACACAAAAACCCACATATATCATCCAAACCCGTCACTTCCAAATCCGTCATTCCTGCAGCCCTGCTGGTCACCAATACACCCCTCATTTTTTTTTTTTTTTTTTTTGGTATGTGTTTCTTTTTTTTGGCACAGGTTTTTTTTTTTTGCTGTACAATTTTTTTTTTTAAGCAAGTTCAAACATCAACGCTTCCCAGGATCAACCCGACTCCTTCTGCACCTTGCTAACCAACCAGTTACCCTTTTTCAGGCCCCAGCCCCCCCCAATGGAAACCTCGAGTCTTTTTGGCGGAGTCTCCAAGAATATTAACAACAAGCATCGGATCCGAGGTGACATCAATGTCTTGATGCTCGGAGATCCTGGCACAGCTAAGTCCCAGTTCTTGAAATACGTCGAAAAAACCGCCCACCGTGCTGTCTTCGCCACCGGCCAAGGTGCCAGTGCCGTCGGTCTGACAGCTAGTGTCAGGAAAGATCCGGTGACCAGAGAATGGACTCTCGAGGGCGGGGCTCTGGTGCTTGCTGATAAAGGGACATGTTTGATTGACGAGTTTGATAAGATGAACGACCAAGATAGGTTAGTGCCCTTAAAGCATATCAAGAATATCTATTTGAAGGGCTAACCGTGTTGCGTTGATGAAGAACTTCGATCCATGAGGCTATGGAACAACAAACCATCTCGATATCCAAAGCTGGAATCGTGACTAGTCTCCAAGCCAGATGGGCGATCATTGCAGCAGCCAACCCAATCAGAGGCCGATATAATTCCCAAATCCGTGAGTGATCACGGGCAGATAACTTCTCTTTCAATAAACCTGCTGAGACACAATTGATTCTGGACAGCCTTCTCACAAAACGTCGAGTTAACCGAACCGATCTTGTCTCGATTCGACGTTCTCTGTGTGGTCAAAGACAACAGCGACCCTATCGTTGATGAATTGTTGGCTAAGTTCGTCGTCGGCAGCCATTTAAGAAGTCACCCAAACTTTAACCCCGAAGTCGATGAAGTTAATGTTCAGACTTCATTTGATCAAGACGTAAGCTGCGGGAAAAAGGCACAAAACACAAGATCATGGAAGTATGGGGGTCATAGAAGGCTCACGAAAGAACACGTTTGTTTTTTTGATGTCAGATCATTCCTCAAGATATGCTCCGGAAATATATCCAGTATGCACGAGAGAAGGTTCGACCAAAACTACATCACATGGATCAGGACAAGATGTCGAAGTTATTTTCCGAGTTACGAAGAGAGTCATTATCGACAGGATCGATACCGATTACAGTACGACATTTAGAGTCGATGATCCGGATGTCAGAAGCCAGTGCCAAGCTCCATTTACGCGAATATGTGCGCTCAGACGACATCGATCTGGCAATCCAAGTGGCCATTAATAGCTTCATTCAATGCCAGAAAATCTCTATCAAAAAACAACTCCAACGTGGTTTCCGTAAATATCTTAGAGTCGCTGATGATCATCAGGAACTCCTCGGATTCCTGCTAGGTCAAATTGTTAAAGAAAAAATCCGGTTCCATACCGGCAAACTTAAAGGTTTACAACGTTTATCTTCTGAAGTTTCTGAACAACAGAGGCCCGAAACGGTGACTATCAGGACCTAGTCCCACTTGCCCATTGAGTCGATCTGGATGATTCAGCACGAGAGATGGAGCGGCCCTCGGCCGAGCAAGTTCAAGCGACCGCCGACCGCACTCGAATGGCACTTGAGAAACAAACCAACATCCGCATCAAGGCTGCCCAGCCCAAACATGTACCAGAGACGGGCGGGCACGTCAGTTTTGTCGAACGTGGCGGGCGTCGATCGGAGAAAGCAGAGGGACACAAGAGCGACGATGACGGAGGCAGCGAAAATCTCAACGATGACGCGGCGCGTGAAAGAATACAAAAGTCTAGAATGTATTTCATCATCAGGCCTGCTGCTCGCTTCATCATTTTACAAACTACATACAAGTTTCTTGGGGAGAAAGAAATAAAAGGGAAAGGAGAGAGTCGCTCATACCTAGAAGGGCAGAGGTAAGCTGCTGTTGGCTGTATAGTCGATAGTCGGAGATGGATAAGATGATTCGTGTTTTCGGTGAGAAACAGGAAAGCGTCGAGATCGAGATGATTTGATGTGATTGTAAAAGAAAAATAAGAGGATATGAGATGTTATGAGGAGGAAAAAGGATAGGAATAGTCTATGTTGATGTTGAAATGTGAGATATGTGTGTAAAGCGATGTAAGAGCAGAGAGCAGAGATGGTAAGGAAAAATGGGTGAGATGTTTGTTTGCTTGTGGAGTCTTAGGCGAATTTCTGTGTTCTGAAGGAGGATGAGTAAGCCGCTGAGTGAGCTACTTTCATGCCTTTTTAAGGTTGTGCAGGTAGGTTCAAGCTTCTGCTTACATACTATGGAACGGTGGTGGTAGTCTTTGCCATGGATTTGCCACAGGGGCTTTTCAGGGGCAAAGGAGGCAGTATGGAATCGTCAGGGTTTGTTCCATCAGCCTTGTCTTCATTGACTGTAGCAACGGTAAGGTTGGTAGTTAGTACATCAAGGTGGAATATCCTCTTGGGCTTTTTACACTTACAGTTAGCGGTAGGTTTTGCAATCTGACAGCCTGACATGCTTCGTGCAACGGAGCAGGAAGCAACGATGCTGGAGTCGTCCCGTAGGTGACTTTGCAGGGCTTTGATGATCCTAGTCCGCCCAACTGGCTTGGTGAGGAAGTCGGCATGATTGTTGGCCGAGGAGATGTATTGGAGTTTGATGGACTTGCGCATCAGTAGTTCCCTGATGAAGTGTAGCCTGAGATCCATGTGTTTAGTGCGGAATCCATTCTGACTGACTTGACTAAGAGCTAGGTCAATGGCTCCTCGATTGTCCATCAGAATGGTGGTTGGAGAGGAAAAATGAGATAAACCGATTTCTTGGGTGAGATGGCCCACCCATGTGACTTCCTTGCATACTTCGGCAAGTCCCTTGTATTCAGCCTCAGTAGAGGATAATGAAACCGTGGATTGTTTGGTTGATTTCCAGGAGACGAGATGATCGTTGATGGTAACAGTGAATCCCGTGTGAGATCTTCGGGTATCAGGGCAGTTGCCCCAGTCCGCATCAACGCATGCTGACGGAGGATGCGCGGTTGATGCTGAGAACGTTAACCCCTTGAGTTTGGTGCCCTTCAGGTATCGGAAGACTTGAAGGGCGGATTTGTAGTGTGTGAGTCCGGGGCGTTCAAGAAACTGAGACAGTTTGCTGACGGCAAACGATATATCAGGTCTGGTAAGGAGGCTGATGTAGTTGAGCGATCCAATCATCGCTCTGTAGTTGATGTTGAGGTTTTGAAAGTGAAGGGAGTCTTGCTCGGTTGCTTGGCGCAAGTGACACCTGGGGTCGAGCGGGCAGGAGGAGGTGTGGAGACCTTCAGCATCAAATTCAGTGAGTTTTCGGTCAATGTATTGGGATTGATTAAGAATTAATCTGTCTTCATTCCTGTCGAGTTTCATCCCGAGCAGGAACTCGGCCGATCCCATGTATTTGATAGAGAATTCCTTTGCCATTTCATTGCGGAAGTGTTTGGGGTCGTCTCCGATGATGACAAGATCGTCGACGTGAGCAAATATCCAAAGGGGCTTGGGGGAGGTTCTCCAGAAGACACATGGGTCAGCGACTGAAGTGAGAAAACCGATGCTGTTAAGAAAATTACTAAGCCTGTTGTACCAGGCCAGAGATGCTTGCTTAAGCCCGTAGATGGCCTTGTGCAATTGTAGCACAATGTTCAAGCCTGTCTTGTATCCTGGAGGAGGGAGCATGAGAACAACATCGTCCAGCTTGCATGTAAGGAAGGCGCTGCGGACGTCGAGTTGATGTATCTTGGGTTTGTTGATTGTTGCATGGGAGAGAAGAATCCGAAGTGAAGTTGGTTTGCCCGTGGGCGCATACTTAAGGTCAAAGTTGAGTCCATAAGTTTGTCTGAATCCTTGCGCGCAAATGCGTGCCTTGTATTCAATGACTTCGTTGTTGCTTCCTAGCTTTTTCTTGTACGCCCAGGTGGACGGAATCGTTGAATGAGATGGGTCAAGAGGAATCTCCTTCCAGACTTCGTGAGTGAGCATGTTGTTGATTTCTTTCGTTTCCGCCGCGCGCCACTGCTTGTGCTCTTCACATTTCATGGCTTGAGCATGATTGTGAGGCTCGACGGTGGCGGCTAGGATTGTCGGTTGCCTCCTCGGGTGGTTGATGACGTTGCTTGCTGACACGTCCCCGTCAATGAGGGTTGGATGAGGTCCCAACTTTAGGACCAATCGCCTCTTGGCCGGTCTTTGGTCGTCTTCATGATGGGAGAGTTCCGGCGGCTGATCTGATGGGTCGTCTTCCTCCATTCTGTCAGGATCCTGTTGGGGGACTATGGTGTCTGGTGAGGAAGGTGGAGTGGGATCAGTATCATTGTCATTGAAAGGGAGATTGAGGATTCCTGAGAAGTCAGGGAGCGAATCAAGTGATGATGCGTCGATACTAGGGTTGATTGCCGCGAGCGTTGGAAACACCGATTCATCAAAGTACGCGTGTTTTGTCTCGATTATGCGTTTGTCGGTCGTTCGTACTATTCTATAGCTTGAAAAGTCATTGCTATATCCTATGAAGATCCCATCCCACGAGATCGGGTCGAATTTGGAATTTCTGAGTTGATTGGGTTTGACCACCCATGCCTTGCACCCGAATGGACGAAAGAAGGCCATGTTGGGAGCTTGTTTGAAGATCTGCTCGATGGGTGAGATGTGGCTTTTGCTAAGGGAAGGAAGGCAGTTAGTGGTGGCCATTGCCGTTAGCACCGCTTCTCCCCACCATTCCTTAGCTAATCTTGACTGTATCATCATACACCTCGCCATATTGATGATGGTCTTGTTGGCTCGTTCCGCAACTCCGTTGTGTTGCGGCGTGTAGGGCGGCGATACGTTGTGTTGGATTCCTGCTTCACGTAAGATGGTCGAAAGATCTTTATTGCAGAACTCTCCTCCTCCGTCGGTGATGATTTTCTTGATGAAGTGTCCGGTTTGCTTTTCAAAGAAGGTCTTGAAATCCAAGATGGATCGGGTGGCCTGGTCCTTGGTTTTGAGCAGCGTCACGCTGATGAACCCAGTGTGCTGATCTACAAGAGTTAGGAAGTACCTGGCGCCTGAGTTAGTCGAAGGGGAGACAGGTCCAACGAGATCTCCGTGAATAACTTCAATGGGCTGAGTTGTTCGATCGAAGTGCCCTTTGAAGGGGATGCGACTAGCCTTGCCTTTGATGCAGACATCGCAGCTGCCCGCAGAAACCATAGCGTTGTCGGCGATGGCCGTCTTGATTCGTGCAATGCTGGCATGTCCGAGTCTGGCGTGCCATTTTTGGAAAGTGGACACATCATTGGAGTGTGTTGTTGATGAAAAAGCAACAGGGGACGAGTTTAGGGGCCCTGTGTGATGGTCGATCTCCAAGATTCCATTGTTCGATTTGCACGTGAATTTGATAGAGTCATTGATGTTGACCATGATCTTTGAGTCGCACAAGGTGATTGTCGTGGATTGTTTTGTCAGCGAGGTAAGTGAAATGAGATTTCGCGTCAAGTGAGGGACGTAGAGTGAGTCCGGAAGGGAAATGTTTCGTCCAGATGAATCAAGTATTCTGGCCATACCAATGCGAGTGGCTAGGAGCTTGCTGTCATCGCTGCCTGTGCTGATGGGAAGGTGGCAATCCTCAGTGGTGTTGAAGAACGCCAGATCGTTGAACACATGATGTGAGGCTCCCGAGTCAAGAACCGTAGGGTGGCTTGATGACGACGCGTTCAAGGCTATCACCATGGTGACATTGGCGAACGCAGGTTTCTCAAATTGAGACGGCATGGTTTCTGGCGTTGCCGATGACGTGGATGCTACCTGATTGACGTAAGTCCTGGGTTTCCGAATTGGCCTTTGTTCAGGGTGCAACGCCCAGCATTTGTCCTCTGGATGGGTGGCGTGAGGGTTATGCTTGCCATTCTTGCAGCCAGGAGGAGGCCTAGTTTGAGTAGAAAATGCCGTTGCCGTTCGCTCCGCAACAAGCTTTCTTCTCGCTGGTTCCTCGTCTGCGGCAATGTCTTTTAGTCTATCCATGAGGGCCTCGTGATTCCTCATGAGGTCTTCATTCAATAGAATTGAATCAGTGAGTGCGCGTCGAGTTGTGGACAGCTTGGCCAATATCACGCTTGTGATTTCGTGGCTGGAGATGACGTGGTTGATTGCTGCGAAGTTAGTGAGACAGGTTTCTATTGCATCGAGGAATTCCATCATATTTCCGTCAAACTTGATCATTTGCCACGCCGTAAGACACCGGTTGAAGCGCATTGAGGTGTTTGCTGCGTATCTCTCCGTGACCTTGCGCCACATGAGGTATCCGTTGTCCTCCGTTTCGGCCGTGACTATACTGTTATAAAGTCTTTCGCTCGTTTTTATTCCAATGATGTACGCGGCGTCAGAAAGTGCCTTTCTGAGGCGGGCATTTGGGTTCTCGCCTGGGTCCCGTTGGATGCTGTCCCACAAGTCGCGACTCCTGAGTAAGTTTCTCATCTTCTTTGCCCATGTTGGGTAATTGCTTTCGCCAAGCAACGCTGGAACGTAGGAAAGGTCGTCCTTGTTGACTTGAGCAGCTGCAGCCATTTGTCTTCTATACCCTTCTGGCTTTGATTCCTAAGGTGAATGCGGGTTCCTGTAGATCGAGACTGTAAATCTGAAAGAATACAAAAGTCTAGAATGTATTTCATCATCAGGCCTGCTGCTCGCTTCATCATTTTACAAACTACATACAAGTGTCTTGGGGAGAAAGAAATAAAAGGGAAAGGAGAGAGTCGCTCATACCTAGAAGGGCAGAGGTAAGCTGCTGTTGGCTGTATAGTCGATAGTCGGAGATGGATAAGATGATTCGTGTTTTCGGTGAGAAAGAGGAAAGCGTCGAGATCAAGATGATTTGATGTGATTGTAAAAGAAAAATAAGAGGAGATGAGATGTTATGAGGAGGAAAAAGGATAGGAATAGTCTATGTTGATGTTGAAATGTGAGATATGTGTGTAAAGCGATGTAAGAGCAGAGAGCAGAGATGGTAAGGAAAAATGGGTGAGATGTTTGTTTGCTTGTGGAGTCTTAGGCGAATTTCTGTGTTCTGAAGGAGGATGAGTAAGCCGCTGAGTGAGCTACTTTCATGCCTTTTTAAGGTTGTGCAGGTAGGTTCAAGCTTCTGCTTACATACTATGGAACGGTGGTGGTAGTCTTTGCCATGGATTTGCCACAGGGGCTTTTCAGGGGCAAAGGAGGCAGTATGGAATCGTCAGGGTTTGTTCCATCAGCCTTGTCTTTATTGACTGTGGCAACGGTAAGGTTGGTAGTTAGTACATCAAGGTGGAATATCCTCTTGGGCTTTTTACACTTACAGTTAGCGGTAGGTTTTGCAATCTGACAGCGCGTGCCCGAGACGAACTAAGGAAGGAGAGACGCAAGGAAAGAGAACGAGAGATGCGGATAAACAACATGGGTAACGAAAAACGTGCCCAGCATTTTGTGCGAACTCAAAACCGGGACATCGGAGAGAAGATAGCGCTGGGTCTGGCCAAGCCAACAATCTCCAAAGAATCGATGATCGATTCACGACTATTCATCCAGGAGAAACTAAACGGCTCGTTCGGCGACGAAGTCTCCTACAACCTTTACGACCACCCTCTTTTTTCGGGCTCGTCTGCTGCTGCTGCAAGGGCCTGCTGATTGTTTGTGTTGATGCAGGCTCACTAACGAGCCTTTTTTTTTTTTTTTTTTTTAGATCGTTTTCACTCGGAATGAGCTCTCAGCACCCCTGCCTCATTTTCACTCCCTAAGCGCCAAGCTACCCATTATCAGGCCCCAGCCCACCCCAAAGGTGAGTGGGGCCTGCTGATTGTTGCTGATGATGTAGGCTTGCTAACAAGCCATTTTTTTTTAGATCGTTTTTGCTCTGAACGAGCTCTCAGCACCCTCCCTGCCTCATTTCCGACTCCCTAAGCATCCAGCTACCCATTATGAGGCCCCAGCCCACCCTAATAGCCGCCACGTACAACATCCTACACGTCTTCCCTCCCCAATCCAACCTGACATGCCTGTGTGCAGTCCAAGATCTCAATGAATTGTAACATCCATTGGTGATGTGCTCTTTGTCAAGATCTTGGGCTGGCTCAGCTTGTCAGTGAGGAGCAAGGAGGGGAGGACTCTCAAGTTTGGAACTCATTCTCACGTACTGGCGCCTCAACTAGACCTCTTGGACCGCTTCTCTCCCCAATCCAAGCTGACATGCCTGTGTGCAGTCCAAGATCTCAATGAATTGTAATGTCCATTGGTGGTGTGCTCTTTGTCAAGATCTTGGGCTGGCTCAGCTTGTCAGTGAGGAGCAAGGAGGGGAGGACTCTCAAGTTTGGAACTCATTCTCACGTACTGGCGCCTCAACTAGACCTCTTGGACCCCTTCTCTCCCCAATCCAAGCTGACATGCCTGTGTGCAGTCCAAGATCTCGATGAATTGTAACATCCATTGGTGGTGTTCTCTTCGTCAAGATCTTGGGCTGGCTCAGCTTGTCAGTGAGGAGGAAGGAGGGAAGGACTCTCAAGTTTGGGATTTGTGCTCATGTACCGGTGTTTCAACTGGAAATCTTGGATGCCTTCCCTCCCCAATCCAAGCTGGTGTGCCTGTGTCCAGTCAAAGATCTTGTATGAATTGTAACATGCATTGGTGATGTGCTCTTCATCAAGATCTCTGGCAGGCTCAGCTCCTTAGTGAGGAGGATGGAGGAAATGTATCTCAAGTTTGCTACTTCTGCTCATGTACCGGTGGCTTGCCCAATGATTGGTCTACTGACAATGGCTCACTGAAGTTTGTTGTATTAAAGATCCAAAAAAAGGTGACTGGAATATTAGATATATGGGAAAATGTTTGCATAGCTCTTTAATTTACCAATGGAAAGCCACTGCTTATTCTCACCTGACCCTTCCCTCAAAAATGGCTCCCAACTCTTCACATACTTGAATGGAGTTATCTTGCCAACTAGGTTCCAAGATTGCTGATTAAGTCATCACATATAAACAATATTGAATATATTAGCAATTGTCAAAAAAGACAATGAAACAACTGATCGATCTTACAAGTGGAGCCCTAGAGTTACTGGAATCCACAGATACATTATCTGAGTCATCTTTCTCAAAATGTTTGTCCAAGTTGTTGTCCTTGGGACCAGATGAGTCAGAGCTCTCTTCACCGTTTTGAGCATCAACTTTGTACAAGGGCATCACAAATGGTTTCTTCCCCATCAGCTGATGCATAGCATAGAAATGTGGACACAACTTGTTGAGCTTCTTGTCAATTGTGATAATGACTGCTTATTGGTCTTCATTGGTGAGTCCAAAGCCAGTGGAGAGGGATTGGGTATGTGTTTTCTTGTACTTGTCCTTGTAGCTGTTAAAACAATTTTTCATCTGCCTGGGGGTTAGATTGATTTGTGAAGGGGATTGATTGCCATCAGCTCAAATCCATTAATCTTCCCTTTGGCTGGCCTTCCAACCGCCGGTGCCTTACCAGTTCCAAAGCACAAATCATAATTCTTTTGGATTTTGAGCCAGTCAATGATTATGAGGAAGTCGTCCTTCTTTAGGTGAGAAGAAGTTTTTCCGGTTGTATCATCGTCAGAGACGTGTTGTGCTTGCTTCTTGATGGGTTGCTTCCTGCTTGCTGACATCTTTGGTATCACCTTTCCTTTTCTGGTGATGAATTTATTCGTTTTTTTGATAGGCATTGTTCTGGGATCAGGGAATGATCGATTAATGTTTTTTCTGCAAGCAAGTTTATAATTGACTAAACTTACTAGGTTTTGAGGAAAACTGAAGAACAAGTTTGGGTTTCTGATTGGGTGAAGTTGTATTGGCAACGATTTATTGTTGGTTGGGGTTGAATCGTGGAGGATTATTGATTGTATTGGGGTTGTATATTGCAAGTTTGGATCCTGAGTTGTGATTGGTTGAAATGTGGAGGATCGTGGTTTTTGTAATTATATTGGGGTTTTTGTTGTTGATACTTGACACGTCTAGTGCAAATAATGGCATTATTTGGAATTGTTATCCACTGGTTTCATAATTGTGGATTTGGTGAAACCCGTTGATTAGATAATCGTGTATTTGGTCATATTTGATACCCCCTAATATTCACATCTACATATTATGTCATAAAACCCTACCTAGTACTTCAGTTGTGCCCATTGGTATTGGCTCCTCCTAAGATTGGGAGAATAATACAAACTATTAACTATTTTTAAACCAAATGTTACCTATGCTGACCCCAAAATCCTCCTTTTTGTCAGGTTCACATTCTTACACAGAGTACATCTGATGCCTGTTGGTTCAAAAGCTGCATCATGCATGACCTGCAGGCCAGCTTCTTTAATGGATGAGGCCAAAGACAAAATAATTTGGAGGAGGTTCACATCTTTCTGGACTGCCTTCAATTGTACCCTTGGCTTGAAATCAAATAATAATTTAGTTGACAACACTGTTTTGAAATTGCCTCCAATCTAATTGAAGGCTTCATTTTTTTCAGAAAACCCTATCTTTTTGGGAGTCCCCATGCCCCAACTTGGGAGAGGGTCTGACAATTACATATGTACGTAAAGTGGGTAAACATTTTTTTTTATCTCTTCAACTCTGAATTTTCTCCAGGCTCCAGACTCAGCACTTCTCTCTCCTGACCATGAACCAACTAGAACTGGAACTCCCCCAGCATATCCTACTGCTCCATCTTTACCAACTTCATCTCACCCAGGCTCGTCAACTAACACCCCGACTTACCATCAGACCATCCTACCAGTACACCCCACTCGGCAAACTACACTATATACCACATCCAACCACACCTAACTCAGACATCGAACAGGCCCAACTCAGCTCGGCCATCTCAACCTACCGCCGACACATCTCAATCTCCATTGCCTGTTTGCGATCAATCATCAGTCTTGCAGACCAACCAGCCTCCCCAAGTGCACCTTCGATTCCCATCGAACTCAACCTCTTTGCCCGTTCCCAACTGGTTCAGATCCTCATCGGGGAGACCAAGGAGTACCAACTAGCACACCAAATCACACAGCATGCCCTCAATCTATCCCGCCAAAGAGATTCTCTCACACCCTTCAAGCTCTCTCTATCCGAATCCCTCGTTACCATTTTAGCCGCCGATCCTCAAGTCTCCTTTAGGCAGATCAAAAAACAAATTGAGCGCTGCATCCAACTCACGCTCAAGTGAGTTACCCAACTCCATCCACCTCCAGAAAGAAATCCCAGGTACTGATCAACCCGATGCTCACAGAAATCAGACGGTAGATTCAAGACTTGTCTCCTGGTACTACCGCTTCCAACTCCTTCTCTGTCACATGTCTTATGAACGCGCCAAAGACTTTCCAACTGCGATCGCCGCGTTAAGGAACATGATCAATCTGGCCGAATCAAGAAACGACCGCGAGTTGTGGATTGCTTGCAAGGTACACGAGGTCAAACTGGCCATGGATCGTCACGAATGGGGCTTGGTTGGCCAGCTGTTTGACTTGATCATACCCCTCATCGACCTCCCAAACAAACCTTCTGGACCTTCTCCTCAGCTCACTCATCCCCTCGACACGCCTCAAGCAGTACCACCCCTACCCCCACCCCCTCGACCCCTTATCATGATAGGCCAACAACTCAAGAATTACCTTGTGCTTCTATTAATTGTTTACTACTTGACCGTTGGACAAAGTGAATCCGCTAAATGGTGGCTAAAGCATCTAAGAAACGAAATGGATTCCCCCACGCGCGAAGAAGGCGAAGCCGAAGGAACCTACAAGGTAAATGGTCTTTCCTCCAATCAAAAAGAACACGCCTATGGCAAAGAAAACCCAGGTATTCTAATTGTCAATAGCTAGTAGATCTACTTGCAATCCCATTCCCCTCAGAATTATATTCATTACCCCGCTCAAATCTCACCTATCAACACGACCTTCCACCTTTCCTCGACGGTCACCCCACGCAAGAGAATGTACGAAGATGATTGCAAGTCTCCCAGCTCACCTCAACTGTCGACTCACAAGAGCTTCACCCTATCCGGATCGACATCCCGAGACACACAATACGTGATGATCTCGATCATGCCTAGAGAGCTCATGTACACACTTACCTATCTCGTCAGTCTTGCAGTCCATTTCGATGGCCATGGAAAATCGTCAGCTTCTCTTTCAACGTCCTCAATTTTCTGATATGTCTTTCTAACTAATCATCTCTTCCGTCCCGGCTTTTCTCTCGTTTAGACCCAAATCATTAGTCTATGCACAAGAAGGCTTGAAACAAGTTGATCGTCAGCTCACCCTAGGTTTCCAGTTCCTTACTCAGCTTTCTGCCGCCAGACAACCTGACCCTCTCAGCTATTCTCCTTCCATTCTATCCTCCATGAACGTCTACTTGGACGTTTTGATGAATATTAAGACTGAGATTAACATCATGTCTACTCAGATTGCTATCGTGCGCTCGGATTTTCTCCACGCTGATCAGGTTAGTTCTTATCCTCACGATTATTCCGTGTCTTGATCCCACTGCCCTTTTTTTTTTGGGACCATTCTGATCAAGAAGCAAATCCTTTCCTGAAAACTTAAAATTAAAATTAAAAAAACGCGCAGCTCTTAGTGGAGATTATCAAGACCGTTTGTGAGCAAGATCGATGGGATTTATACAGTCCCCGGATCTCGTTTCTGAAAAGCATGCTTTCCAACGCGACGGGAAATCTACCATCGGCGCGACAATCGCTGTTGACGACCCTATTCCTTGCAAACAGGCAACTGAAGACGGTACATCCACCACCGGTCCGACTGGGCTTTATGGCTGAATTAGGCACACTGGCCAAGGCGTGCTATGTTCTGATTCGCTTGGCAGAAACCGACGGCTGCCTTTCGTCCACCGATCTCGATTCCGACACGCAACTTGCCCCACCTGCGGCCGATCTCTCGAGATCTTTTGCCGTTGATCGGCTCATTCATGAGCTGTCTTCACTTGCCAAAGTCTCCCTTCCTAATGTCTACATGGCTATCCAAGTCGTCTTGGCCATCAGCTGCGGAGAAATCGTTAAAGCCAAGTCAGTATGGTCTCATTTCACAAAACAAAACCAAAAAAAAAAAAAAAACATTCTCATTGACCGGGGGATTTCATTTCGGGGATGATCTAGACATCATTTGACGAGCGCATTGAACGAAGCCAATAAGACTTCAAATACCCATCTCAAAATGATCTTATTAGGTTTATTATCCACCATGTTCCTGAATACCCGGAGTGATCAAGCCACTAAGATGTTGAAATCGTGTTACAAACTTGCCCAAGGCTTTTCGTCTAACCATCAACTCACTTCCCAACAACAACATGCACCTCTCCAATCTCGACCGGCTTTGGAGAACTTGCCAGGGGACGTGTCACATCATGAGCTGGTCGTTGGGAATTCTAGTTTGGCACTATGCGTGGGGAGAAAATTGGTCGGTTCGTAGATCTTTTATCCCCCCCCCCTTTTTTTTCCCAATAGTTTCACTAACATCATATATTGTAATCAACTCGGGAACCAGAAATTTACGAGTTTCAATCATCTTTGGGTGGATGCGGAGAGAATGGGTCGGAGGGAGGAGCAGATGGGGATAAGATCGATCGGCAGCAGAACGAGCTCAGGAAGGACCGACTCATCTTGGCCAACATGGCCTACCAACGAGTGCTCAATCAAACCCCATTACTATGATGGTTAGAGTTCCTTCTACTTGGTGGAATAACATCTCTTTATAATCATCTTGTCGGATGGGAGGATCATTAATTTTGGTCGCGGATGTCTTTTGGGAATCGGCTGGATGATTAATAATAGCCATCATCGACACTTTTGGAAGTTCTTAACATGTTTCTACTACTGCTTACTACCCGGCTTGAGTCTCTCGGCTCTGATTCCCTAGCTGGTCTATGATTAACTCCAGCTGTGTTACTTGATTATTTTCATTATTATCTTTGAATGAACTGTGTAATTCATTGTCTGTCTGTATCTGAAGACTGAAACAAACAATATGTAAATATATCTTTTTTTGGTTGAAATTGAGTGGTTAATCCCCCGGTCTGTGATTCGGGGTTTTTTAAGCTCATCAAACCTTTAACCACCAAGCTCTCACTCACTCACTCACTCACTCACTCACTCACTAACAACCGAAAATCAACCAAAAAGAAAAAACCAAAAAAATTAAAAATTATTATGAAAACACAAAACAAGATAGACCAACTCATTCATCACATCTACTCAAAATCTATTCAACTTATCATTAACGCTCGAACTCAATCAATTAGTACTACCTGCAGGTTAGATAAATGGGTAAATAAATCACTTTTATATATACATTTATGTACTAGTTTACTTATAACCACCTTATTAACTTATTTTTTACAGTTTAACCTCGAACTACAGGAACCAGATTATTTTAAGGAGGAACTCAAAACTTGGAAGTCAACCTCAACTATCATCAATAACCATCAACAACTCATCCCCATCCTAATCTTCGAAACCATACTCGATATCCAAGCACTCCCTCCCAACTCATCACTCAGCTTGATCCTAACTCAACCTCAACAGCAAGACCCTACTGAGCATACCATCGATCATCATCTACCTCATCACCATCCTAACAGAGTAAGGACTCATAAGAATATCGTCATCGAACGATGGTCAGTCTCACTAATCGATCCCATCCCATCACATCAATCCAATAACCTCGAACCACCAACGGTCTATCGTCATTCGATCATTCACTTTAGAGCTTTGTACACTTACCTACGTACCATGCCCGCCTCTAACCTCTACCAGAGGTTAAAGAAAACTACTAACCCAGAACATGGCCTACTCAAGATCGGCTGTCGAATCAGTACCACCAATCCAGCTCAACAAGACTACCTAAACCCCTATCAATCATACCTAAACTCTAACCAACACCTACCAGATGAGATTGGAATCTATCAAGACCTCTCAAACTCTCAATCTCACCCTCCTGATTCCATCACCACTTACGACTTCCCACCCATTCAAACCTCACTCGGTTCAATCAAGACTCGCGTCATCTACCGTAATCAGATCGAATTCAGGATCGAAGATAAAGAAAAATTACTCAGCTCACGATTCCGTCAGGAGGATCAACTCATCCAACAACCTCCACTCAAACCTCCTACCACTACTCCCATCGCAGCTTGGGTACTCAACTACAGGACTGCCTGTTCTAAATTCACCAGATCCGGACTATCTGTACCCACCACACATACCACCACCACCACCACCACTACTACTACTACTACTACTACTACTAATACTACTAATACTGCTACTCCTGCTACCACCTCCTCCGCCACCAATCATCCTCCAGATCCACCTGAATCAGATCCCCCTCCTCCCACATCTTACGGCTCTCTCTCCTCTCGACATCACCCTCTTCCTAAACAACTCAACTCTACCTACTCCGATCAACTCTTCACCCCTGTCAACAAGCCATTAAAACCAGCGTCGGATTCAATCACCGCTGAGATCCTTGCTGCAACCGAATCCTCTCCATTTTCTCTTCAACCGCGACCCTCTACCGCCAAGGTAAGCTCAACCCTCCCCGTCCTTTCTTCTGTTTCAAAACGGGAAGAATACTGAAACTAAGTTTGACGATCACACAGAGTTCAGCATTAACAGCCAAACTAAATGCACACCGACAATCACTACCGCCAGTACTATCAAATGCCCTGCCACTACCATCATTGAACCGGAGCAATTCAACTACCAACGCAGCTACTGGCGGGAACAGTAAGATGGGAGGGAGCAACACAGGTGCCAGTCCCCGGCAGTTCTCAATCCTCTCGAGCAGCCCGTTATCCGGGCCGTCTTCGTCTATCAGGATCTCCACCAGTCGGCCCTACTCCCAACAGACCACCTCATCCAACACCGCCCATCTCCACCCAGGCGCCTCACCCACCACGCCGGCCTACTCGAGCGGGTCCTCGTATCCGCCAATCGCAGGACCTCTGAGCCCGGCGCCCGTAGATCCAAATCTGGCCTCACAACGTCCAATACTCCCGGGGCAGCCTATGATGAGACGCTACTCATCCTCGCGCCATTCGCGCTCGTTCGGCCAGACCTCGTCATCCGGAGGCACAAGCTTGCAAACAGCTGACTCAGGTGGCTCTCTAGGTAGACGCGCGCTCGCCAATTCCTCAGCCTTCGAAGAACCTCATCATCCCTCAAAACCTGTTGATGAGAGCCAGGAGACCGAGATCAATAAATTTATCAAGTTCATCGAAAACTCCCACATCGAACCTCGCTCTCATCCTCACCAGAACTCTCGGCCTGCCGGTCATCTGCGCTATCAGAAACGCACAAGAGACTCGCCTAGATCTGATGACCTCCTCGACCCCTCCCTTGACATCACCGCACCCACCATCGAAGAAGAAGAAGAAGAGGACGATGATGAACGCCTGAACCTACTGATGAAAGAAAAACTCGAACTGACCCTCAAGAAACTTGCTGGAAGCGTCCGGTCACCCAATCCAGACCCTATCCATCTGGCTTCAACCGAAGGTGCTAGTCGTCTACCACCACCTACTAGAGTCTCAGATCCGCAGCTCTTGCCATCGGCAATCAGGGACTGTCCGTCCCAGGATCCTGAGTCCATAAATCCTCCACACAATCTGCCGACGGATCGTAAAGGAAAAGCCCGCGCCGGTGCCTCGTCGCTTGTTCCTCCCCCGCCTAGCTCCTTTTCCCTAGAAAAGCTTAGAGAAGAAGAAGAAGGACAAGAAGAAGAAGAAGAACAGCAAAAAGGTCTTGCCGACCGAGAAATCAGGCCGCTCTTCGTTGATCGCTCCGATCAGCTTGACCTTCTCAACCAACCTTGTCTGCACCATCCATCTACCAACCATACCAATCCTGTCGATCGGCAACTCGATATCGATGGCCAACGGCTGCTCCATAATGGCCCTCGGAATATTAATCAATCACATCTTTCTCTTCTCAATCCTCAACTCGTTCGGCGAGGACAACAGCTTAATGAGGATGAACAGGATCTCAATCGTGCCGATCCTTTGGAATCTATTCACATCGAACTCTAACTCTCCCTTTGCTTTGTGTCATTTTTCTTTCATTTTTCTTTTCTTCTTTTCTTCTTTTCTTCTTTTCTTCTTTTCTTCTCTTTTTTTATTTATTTATTTATTTCTCATCATAATTATTATTCGTATAATACATACAGACGAAGAAGAGGAACAAAAAGAACAAATGTAAATTATTCTTTCAAGCTACATAATTACAAAGGTTTTACATTTTCCTCTTGATTCAATCAGTCTGTTTATCTATCCATCTATCTGTCTATGTTTCTTTATATATGTAAATTGTGTATGTACATACATGTGGACACATTGATGTATTTTTTGGATGCTGTTGTTGCCATATATACATATATAATTTTTTTTTTTCCTTTTTTTGTTTAGCTCTGTTCATGTAGGAGCTTTTTATGTTCAGGTGTTGCTGTCCAATTGTGATGACATGTTGGTTGAAGTGATTTACACAAAATCAGCTCAATCTCGTCACATCACCTCACCTAACTGCTACTCCCCTCCAATTTTTGCTGATGATGGGGTAAAGTGCACCTAAAGATTTAACTCATGTAGGTGTGCATATTTCATAAACTTTGCTTGTTGATTGGCTAGGTTGGCTTGTCTAAGCAGTTAGTATCTGCACTGTTGGTGCAGACTCTGTCTTTCCAAAGGCTTTGCCTCTCTCTACCTTTGCAAGAGTGCTTTCTTCTCCTTTTCTAGGGCCCAACCTCTGTTTTCCCTCCAACAAAAACCCACCTCATCATTTGCTTGGCACACAATGTCTGGGAAATAGAAGATATTTTGTGTTGGTAATGTCCTGTAAAAAGACATAGAGCTACTTCACTGGAAAAGGATGCAGCCCTACACTGGCACTGTCCCCTGGAAAAGGCAGTGGTGTTTCTGTGGTAAAAAAAGGCAGAGGTTGTTCCCCTGGAAAAAATGCATCAACAATTCTCTGGAAGAAAAAAAAGGCAGCTTTGATGCTCTGTTGAAAGATAGAGATATTATTATAGAAAGTTAGGGAGTGGGACTGAACTATGGAAGGTTACTGTTCTAGAAAAGGAAGAAGTCTCTGCCTTGGATATGACTATGGGAAATTCCCTGGAAATGGCAGAGGCAGAGGTTGTACAGGTGTGTGTGTACAAAACACTGGATTAATGAATATAAAACCTCCAGGGACTATCTGTCATGTGACCAACCCAATTTACTAAGAGGGGATTGAGTTGGCTGTAAGCACAACATGGAGAAGAGGCAAAGTTTCAAAGAAGTTTTGAAGATAAGTTTGAGGGATTTGAAGTTTGAGGATGACTTCAAAGGTGAAGATGGCTGAACTTGGATGGGATGGAATCACTTAGTACTCAGCCAGGATGATGGCAAGCTGAATAGTTCAGTTTGTAAGCATAAAAAAATGCTATATTAATTAACTAAGGAAAGAGAGATTGATGAAAAGTACAAGAGAATTTATAATAAAGACAAAAGGCTATGTTCATTGAAGATATGTAGAAGATGTGTTGAAGACAAATGATAGAGTACGTACTCAGAGATGAGAGATACAATGATTTCCAAAGAAGAATACATGATGTTCAAAGATGGACTAATGAAATGAAAAGCACATGATAGTTGAGTTGAGGATGGGTTGTGAAGTGAATGTCTTCAAGTCAAAGGTGAAATGCCTAAGACGGAATGTTTTTTTAACAGAATTTTAGTCTTTTACCTACTGCCTTTTTAAACCCACTTGGCATTGGTGAAAATGATAAAATGTAAATCTGGTTGACAACAAGAGTGGGTTTAATTCTCACCAGATTCATATCAAAGGGACACAGAAACTCAAGATGTGGTTAAAAAGAATGATGGGAAGAACCAATGGTTTCATGTATCTTCATGTAGCCTGATTGTTAAAGGCTAACTAAAAGATGGTCAAAATATGGTTGAGGTGAAAATGAAGGAAATACCATGATGAATGAAAGGCAGCCATCAAGACCAAACAATTATGAAGAAATTATGTAATGTATAACCATCACTGCAGAAAAAAACTGGTTCAACTGCTTGCAGTTGAAATGCAGCATTCTCCAACCAAGCATCAACACCTGTTTACATATGTGGCTTTGCTGTAGAAGTCACTGCACCATGGCACATTCACTGTGCATCAAAGATTGATTGATTCAACTTTAAGATATGTTGGAGTAACACCACCAGCTTCATTAGAGTTTCTGCATGTCATCTGCAGGAAGTTCAGCCAGTTTGTTTTTTCAGTGGTAGAGTTTCTGTGATGTGAAATATGGGTGAAATAAGGTTTCCCACTCCAGGAATGTCACCCACTCCTTGAATTTTTACACTCTCCCTCTGGATCTCACTTACTTCATCTATCCACTTGCAAACCATATCAACTTTTTTGGCTCCTTAACTAGATGGAATTTTTTGGACCGGTAAAATTTATAACTGTCACATGTGTGAAATTCCACTCTCCTCTTCTCTTGTCCTCACTGAAACTCTTAGCTCAACTCAGATTTGATTCTCTTCACTCACGCAACCACTCACTCAATTGACTCACTCAAGCTTAACTCACAACCATCACAGCCCTCAATCCTCCTGAACCAAACATCAACTCTCACTCTCATCCTCTCTTCAATCACATTCCTGTCTCTTCCTCTTCTACTCATATTTCCTCCTTTCTTTCTTATCTATCTTCACTGTCTCTTTTCTTTCTTTGTCTAGTAATATTTTACTCAATTCAATAACTGCCTCACAATCAATTAACTAACAACCACTCCATAGTCTTTCCAATTGTATTATCTTCCATAGTTCTCTGATTCATTGCCTGCCTTTAAAATACATTTCTCTGTCTATCTGGCGGAGGGGAAGTGTTGGGTTATTTATTTCTTTCAGTTATTCTTTAGGTCTTCGTTCTTTTCTTCTTCTTTTTCTTCTTTTCTTTCTCCTTTCTTCTTTTCTTCTTTTATTCTTTTATTCTTTTCTTCTTTTCTTCTTTTCTTCTTTTCTTCTTTTCTTCTTTTCTTCTTTTCTTCTTTTCTTCTTTTCTTCTTTTCTTCTTTTCTTCTTTTCTTCTTTTCTTCTTTTCTTCTTTTCTTCTTTTCTTCTTTTCTTCTTTTCTTCTTTTCTTCTTTTCTTCTTTTCTTCTTTTCTTCTTTTCTTCTTTTCTTCTTTTCTTCTTTTCTTCTTTTCTTCTTTTCTTAATATCTAATTATTCCTTCTTCAGCATATTGGCTCTGTTTGGGGTAATCGATCATAAATCCAAAATTATTTAGGATCCTCAATAATCATCAATACAGCCACACTCAACTCATTCTCACTTTGGTAAGAACTTGAACTCAAAAATCAAAGTATCTTCATTATCATTTTATCATTGTTGCTAACCAACTATTTCTTTGATAGTATGTCAGTGCCATGTGTCTTTATCTTGATTTTCATCCTAGGATGATCTCTATATCTCATTACACCTTGGTTGTAAGTTTCCTGTCTTTATTCTCACTTCTCATCTCTTCATCTTTTGGACTTGTGTTTTTCAGTTTAGTTCAGGTTTTATGCAATTTCATCTACTTTTCTCACTACAACTCAATGTCCATTGACTACAGGGTGTGGTTATCAGTATTGAAATCCTTAATTACCAGATCTTTAACCGTGGTTACTTGATCATTTAAGTTTAGCTCTCCAACTTCACTTCCACAAAGCAATTTAGCTCTATTAATTAATTTCCATCCACACCAAGCTTCAGCTTAGTAACTTGAACTGTTTTTAATAAACAATAGATATTTTTTACCAAATCACTTGTGTTCACTCTCCTTGAACATGTAATAAATAAAGCAAGATATTCAATGGTTTTGGGACACACATGATCTAGCTGAGAGGCAGAAAGGGAGGGTAGATTTGTAATCAACTCAAGGACCATGGATCATCTTAAGCCTTGGAGCTTTTCTTTTCAGAGGTCCTTAATACATCAGGGACATCCTTGCAGAGCCAAACAAAAGAATTTGGTAAAAACTTGCATTCCTCATCTGTAAACCCTTTTATAAATAAAAACATGTCATACAGTATTATAGTTTAGATTTTCCAAAAATTGGATGGTGAAATTCTCATTCTATTATATACATCATTCCCCCTTAGAAAAACCAACAATAATAGAGACTCAGTCCTAGGTTTAGTTGGCAAGGTAAGGTTTTCCTTTCTTTTCCCACTGTAATCACAACTTGCTTAAGTGTTGGCGGTTGACATGCAGGAAACTCCAAGCAAGCTGGCATCATATCTCCATATGGCTGCCTAACAGCTGCTGTGGAATGTAGTGATTCTGCATTGAAGCTTGGTTGAAACAAGGGTTGAGAAAGTTTGCAACAACATCACAAGCTTCCTACCATTGTTTCCACATCTCAACTTCTGGCGTTTAAGCAAGCTTTCCTTGCAGCAACCAACTTGTCCAGAGTACAGCTTGAATAAAAAAAAATCAAAAAACTATAGACATGAGAGGATTGGAATAGAAAGTTGGCTGTTTCTAAATACCTTCCAAGTCAATTTTGACCAAGTAACTTATGATGCATGTTGTTTCAGTGGGCAAAACAGACCAAGGCAAATCTATACTCCACGCATGTACGTATGGAGACAAAAACAGATACATCCACAAAGTAAAAGAGGTGAGGATGAGATTGAGATTGAGGAAGATGGGTGAGATGAACTGTGTCAAGAACATAATGGTTTATTTTTGTCTACTTGGTAAAGTCAATTGGTTGCTTTTGTCGAATCAGAGGTATAAAATTGGAAATAAACGGTATGTATGTATCTGTGTACTCTCAAGTCAGGAGATAGAAGAACAAGAAAAAGCCCCCCCCCAAAAAAAAAAAAACACGCGAAAAACAAGACGAACAGATAACAATTTGAGAATTTCTGTTCAAATAACATCAAAAGATGAGACTGTTCAAGACGGCCTAGAGAAAGACAAAAGAGATTCTCAGCAGCTGGTAAATTCATGGTAATGAGATCAGCGGAAGAGAGGGGAGAGATTGGAGAGTAAAAGACTTACAAGAAATTGCCGATGATAAGACACGGTAAGCCGAAAGAATCTCTGCGAACGGTGAAGGAGAAAGTACAACTGATGAGATCGGACACGGCGAAGGATTTCCCAGCATGGTCGAATTCGTAGGCCTCATTATGGCCGTTATGATGCACAAGCTCAGACGAAGTCCCGGGTGGTTGTTTAGAAGATCCTTGGGGATCGTCGTGCTGCTGGTCTAGCTTTGGTTTGGGCTCGTTGGGTGTCGATAATGAGCTCGACGAAGAGGGGGAGGGCGGTCTGGGTTCCTCAGCTTTCTTAGGTACCGATTGACCCTCTTCCTTTTCTTTGAATCGGTACAAAATACACGACGTTAATACTGCCTTTAAATAGAAAAGGAATGGTCAGATCTGACTTCGACTATTGGGTGGTTATGGTTGGCTTACTTTTTGGCCTTCATCCAAGGCGATCCGGTTGAATTTTTCCAGGAAGTTCAGCCCACTATCGGCGTCCCAAAGCTGATGAATCTTAATAAATTCTCCGGATTTCTTTTGGTGATGATGATCGAAAGAAGATAGGAGAGAAAAGCATGGGAAGGAATGGATCCCAACCAAGTTGTTGAATTGTTCATTGGTCTTATAAATTTCCCCGCCCCGTCTCCAAATGCAACCCGGTATAGGTAGTGTGTCGAGGATCGGAAGACAGGTCACTAAATTCCGCTGAAACTGGTATTCGGCTTCAATCAAATCGTCGGCAGTGTGTTGGCTGGTGGTCGTCTGTTTTAGTTTTCGCTTTGAGAGAGATCAGTGATTATGAACAGCTAACTTGCAGATGACGATCTCGTAAACTTACGGAAAATAAGGTCTGAGCTTCGTGCCAGAGTGTTTGCATCTTGCTCTTCGAAGGCTCACATATTCTGAATAAAACCAAGAAAATAGATCATAAGTCAAAGAGTAACATGAAACCAAAAGTGGATATAACTGCTCAACTTGTTATCAATCCATTGGGCCGTTTCTCTTCCCGACTCAGAATAGTCAAAAGCTTCGAGGCCGGAGCTCCGAATGATTTGGCCCAATCGATCTTGCCTGTTCTGTTGGACATCGTGGGGCTGGACGAAGTCCAAGTGATTGAGAAAACCAAGCGAGGAAGAGTCGTTTGAGGTTGAGAGAATCTGGTCGTAGTTGATTGCAGCGGGCGAGATCCCGATAGTCTCGAGAAGCTCGTGACTAACTGAAGGCCCGTGTTGGCTGTTGACACTGTTGATGTTATCTGAGAATAGGCCGGGGTAGGTGTTCAGGAAATCGCTCAAGTCGATCATCGATCCTTCAGCCTTCGAATCGAGGGTCTCTTTGCTGTCTTCGAGGAGGGTGTTCTTGATGCATTGATCTGGCTCGTCATGAATTGGTCCAGGTTCTTCAAATAACTTGAGTCCGCTCGAGCCTTGAAAGAAAGCTATGATTGAGGAGCAGGTGAGAGATGAAGTGGTTACAATGTATATATAATCTTAGCAAGCGAGGCTCGTACGGTCACAGGGGATAGAGAGGCATACCTAGCGATTGATCAAGTGGGTTGCTGAGGGGGGAATCGGTGGATGAGGGGCTAAGTAAGAGACGGGGGCTGAAGAGAGTGGTGAGATGAGAGAGTTGATTGATTGGGTTGTCTACTGTTGGGGCGATGGTATTGCTGTTGTTCTGACTGGGGCCTGATATGGAAGGATCGATGAGAGTGGACTTGTGGACTGGTGGATGATCGTTCTGTTTCTTGAACGGGGGCTGATTGATAGGATGGGGCTGGTGAGTAGGTTGGGTTTGAGTTTGGAGCTGAGGTTGAGTTTGAGCTTGGGGGTTATTATTTGGTTGAGAGTGGTTCTTGATGGTTGATAGTAGGTTAGATCTTTCGCTGGCCGATGGAGGTTCATCACAGCAGAGATGTCCGATCTCTCGTTTGATGCTATTTTTTTTTGATGTTATTTTATCAGAAGGTTTAGTAAACCAAAACAATCAAAAATTAAAAATAGGAATAAAACTTAAAACTGACCATCTTCCACAGGGACGAGAGTCATCGCAGGTCATATGAGAACGTTTGCAGAATAGACATGCCTGTGAACATCCACAATGGTTATGGTCAATGTTAGTTAGAGATCTTAGACTGAATGGATTGATAGATATCTGTTTACCTTTGCTACTTTTCTTCTCTTGGTCAGTGGTTTGGTGGTAGTTTTCTGTTGGTTGAGCTGAGTTTTTTCTGAGGTAGTGGGTAAGTTGAATTGGTTTGGTTCATCCTGTTGTTGTTGATGTTGATGTTGATGATGAGGTTGAGGTTGAGGTTGAGGTTGAGGTTGAAGTTGTTGAGGATGAGGATGAAGTTGAAGTTGATGTTGGGTTGGTAATGGGTTCAGTTGAGATGATGACATTGCTGTGATGTGATGTGATATGGTGAAGTTAGTGCGTGAAAAAAATAAAAAAATATCAATAAATAGATCGGAGCTATTAAAACTCTGCAGATACTTAAATCGATAGCTCGGCTTATGCATATATGTACACATCTGTATTACGTCAGCTTCAGCCTTACATACACATCCGGCGAGTCCCGACAACCTCCGACCTTCCCCGCCCGACCAAATTGAAAACTCACGTTCGACCGACGACCAGAGTTCCGTGTCCCTCAAAAAGGGGTGAAAGACCTCCCAAGGGTGGGTTAGATATAATATCCTCCTGTGGATTTCATTTCCTTTCTATTGTGGTACTTAGGGTTCTCAACGTTTGAATGATATAGCAAAACATACACTAATATATATACGTTGTGCATGCCACAACTGACAACATGGACCAATTGGGGATTTGTGGAAGAAGGAAGGTATGCGTAAGCAAGGCCAGGGGTGCTCAAACTTTCCCCTTCACATCAAATATGTCCCCACCCAAACTTGCAATTTGTCATGTTACAGCATGCTAAAGTTTCATGATTTGAAATTTGTAAAACCTAATCCTTGTTCTCTGGTACTGGGGCATACCCCCCATTTCTGGGGTTTATGAGGGATTTGAAGTGGTAACATTGCAGAGGGGATAAATACAATATCAAAAAATGCATCATTGGAAAAATAGATGAATGCATAAATTATATTGAGAATGCATATTAATATTAGAAATCCAATCAGGAGAAAAATTATGCATGCTAATATTAAACTTGTAAATTTCAACATATCATACAGAAAAACATAAAACTAACAGTCAAATGAATGCTATGTCTTAAACAAAATATAAAATATCCTAAAAAAATTATATACAGAAGAATTGATATAACCATGGCCTGTGAAAATTTGGAACACACATGGTGTAGAAATTGCTTAATGTTTCATAAGAAGAATTCCAATAATTAACTCTGATTGTTATGAAACATTGTTGCATGTAGTGATACCATATGTGTGCAATATACTATATACAATTGTCAAAGACTGTACCATCATTAAGACTATTCAACTCAACCAAATACAGTTCTGGGATGGGCAGAACCAAGAAGCTAACCAAACAACAACAACTTTCAACCAAACTATCCAAATTTATTTCCCGTAATTAACCATCAAGTTATCCTAATTACTTCCACACTGGTTCTGCATCACCACTCATCAGAAGAACTGAGAAGATTCAGGAGGAGCTCCAAGATAATTCAAGTGGAGATAATTCATTTATAATCTTTATCATTCCCCTCTTCTTACTCTTATCAACTAGCCCCCCAGTCATGGCTCACAATTTCCATTCCCAATTCTCTTCTTTCATGCCTGTTTTTTGTCTGTCAATTCTCCCAAAAGAATCGTTATATTAATCCTCTTTGAGTTTTAGTGAGGTTTTGGCTACAAGAAGGTACTAGATTCACTCATTAATATTTATTAAATTATTTTATCTTTCTAGCTTCTTTCACTTTTTCCCCTTGAATTTGGTTTACTATTATTAGTCTTTATAAGTTTTTGCTGCAATAAAGTGTTTGATATCAAATTCCCACAAAGAAGGTCCATGTTCAGGGGGAGAGACTACTACCTGTGTGGTATGGCTGGACCCACTTTGTGGCAATTTAACATAGGTTTTTTTTCATGGCTAAAGAAATCTGTGCAAAAATGATAGCCTGAACTCCTTACAACTGTTAGGTTTGATGAACAGACCAGTAAACTGGAAAACACTCAAAGCCAAACTTGTTGTTGAAACTTGGTATGAAACTTGTGCTCAAGAACGCGCTCCCATATATGTGCCACATTATTTTTTAATCAACATGCATCATCAATTTTAACCTAGCTCAGTCCATCACCTTGATCTCTATCTATTCAGCCAGAATCACTCAGAACACTCTCATCTCATTGAAATCACCTCAAGATCTAACTGCTTCAAGACCTTATCATCCCAAGTCTCTCAAAAAGTTGTGGTGAAGTTTTAACTCAGACCACCTTTATTAACTTCCCACTTGGTGAGAAATGCAATTCAGCATTTCAGGATCTTTAACTTTTTAATCTCTTGTCTTTAATCTCATGCTAACTTCTTTCTATCTTTCACATCAGTATAAGTCTTTAGATCCATAAATCCTCATTTATATTCTTACTCCTTTTGTCATTGCCATTGGCACTAGGGTTTGTTTCATTTACTTTATCTATCTTTCTTCTTTCATCCACTGATTTATATCATCTCCAATCTTAACTTCACTAGACTCCCTGTCTCTTCTTACCTATCAGTTGTTCTTTTACAGATACATCATCTGTCTTGGTATATTTTT
Organism: Puccinia hordei; assembly: GCA_007896445.1. Lineage (NCBI taxonomy): Eukaryota > Fungi > Basidiomycota > Pucciniomycetes > Pucciniales > Pucciniaceae > Puccinia > Puccinia hordei. The sequence continues at coordinate 526,702 of RDRW01000016.1, read as the reverse complement.
CTATGTTTTTGTTCAAATTGTTTTCTCAAATAAATGTTCTCTTATAGTTTTTGGTTTTAAGCTATCAATAAATCAAATATAGGTTTTTTACTTGTGGCACACCTTTGCCAGGATGGGTACGTGACCCACACACCCATCCTGGGAAAGGTGTGCAATCTCACACACCCTTCCTATACATATAGGAAGGCTGTACAGGGTTGCACACCCTTCCTATGTGTGTAGGAAGGGGTGTGCATGGTTGCATGCCTCCAGTGGATTGCCCAGAGGTATCTCCTCTGGCTGACAAGGCTTATGTGGCCTTTTTGACTGGAGGACATCCTACCAGTTGACAAGGCTGTATGCCTTCTTTGACTGGTCTGGTAAAGGTGTGCAACCCTGCACACCCCTTCCTATGCACATATGAAGGGCATGAGGGGCTGCACACTGTGGGAATATTTATATACAGGGGGAGCAGAAATAATTCTGAGACCACAACCAGAGGCTCAGCAGCAGAATGAGGAAGGGGGTAACAAACTTTGACAGACATTTTTTGAGGAATGCATGAGGGCACACCAGGAAAACACAATGATCACTTGTCTACAAGTGACATCAGAAAGAACAACGGCCCCTTTATCCTTTGCTATGTCACTTTTAGACAAGTGATAGTTGAATCTTCCTGGTGGCACAGGCTGCAACTTTCTAATTAGTTGGTGCAGAAACCGGTTGGGCAGATGAGGGCAGCTTCATTATGTGCAACAACAGAAGGAAAAAATGGAGCCATGGGGCTTGGGGCATTTGGGCTGCAAATTTAGCAGAGTGGAAGCAGGGGAAACCATCAACTGCAGGGGTCAATGGGGAATAGGATTGTGCAATGCAGGATCAAGTAGATAGTCAAGTTAGGTTTCATGTGAGCCTGGGTCTCTAAATTGAAAACATGAAAAAAGAATGGGTGAGACTGCTGGTTTTATTTGAAGGGATAGAGGATACAACTAGTAGAAGGAAAAGGGGAAGGGGAAGGGGAAAATAAGTAATTCATTAATTTTTCTTTGTTTGTTTAGAGTTCTCTTTGAAATGAAATGAGCTCAACCTGGAAAATTTGGCTAAGCTGTGACAGAGTCTTTAAAAGTGCAACAGCCTCCTCACACACTAAAGAAACACTGCCAGCATAATTGCCTAGGTTGAGTTCATCCCAGTTAAACTAGGATGCAAACAACCAATTTAAAGTAGGTTGACCTCAACCAATGAAATATACAACCAAGGGGGGTCCCTTAGATTTATATTTCATCAGTTGATTTCAACCAAGTTTAAATTGGTTGAGTGCATCCCAGTTTAGCTGGGAATACTTCATCCTAGGCAATTATGCTGACAGTGAAAAACTGGAGGGACAGCTGAATTTGTAAGCTAATCAGCCCCAATTTTTAGACTTATAGTCAAGGTCCTGAAAGAACCTGTTTATGAAGATGATCTTGATCTTTTATTGGAGATGGAGGAAAGGGGAAAAAGGGAGAAGTAGGGGAAGTGTCATGAGCCGTATTGCAGGCCCGCCCGCACCAGAGCCCGCACCACATGTAGATAGTCTATCGCGTACATGTCACAGACAGGCCACTATATAGTCTGTCAGGACGAGGATCCACATCCCTTCCTCATCCTGTAATCTACATTATAGGATCCCAAAACCCCAGAAACCCCAGAAACCCCAGAACCCCAGTGCCTTCATCTCCCAAGATCAGACCATAACATATTGCAGGATCTAACACTACAAAGACAAAGGCAAGAAACCCAAACAAACCTGACCAACAGATAACCCAAGAAACCCCAACCTCATCCGCGCCCAAAAGATGAATGACGTGGAGCAACTCCGACAACAGCTTGAGGAGATGACCCAAGCAAGGGAAAATGAACGTTCCCGCCAAAAAGCGGCCGAAGCCCAACAGGACCAACCATCCCGACCAACCATCCCCACCCCACTCCACGGACCAAAGAGTGCATGTCCCGACAAGTTCAATGGTGAGCGCGGAACAAAGGCAGAAAATTTTGCCCAACAAGTGGCGATTTACACCTTGGTCAACAGCTCCATGTTCCCCAACAATAGGAAAAAGTTGTTATTTGCTGCGTCCTACCTTACCGGACCCGCCGCAGTGTGGTCCGCCCCGTACATTGACCTAGTCACAGAAGGAGCGGACTTCTTGTACACCAGGTGGATAAAGGATTTCAGAGCAATGTATTTCAACTCCGAGAAGAAAGGAAAGGCGGAACGTGCGTTGCGAGCGCTACGACAGACATGGACCGTGGCCGACTACACCCACGAATTCCTCACCCATGCCACCACCACCGGATGGGAGGTCCCGACCCTCATCAGCCAATACCGACAGGGCCTAAAACGGGACATTTGGACTGCACTGGTATTGGCCCGCACTACCTTCACTACCGTTAACGAGGCAGCAAGCCTGGCCATGGAGCTTGACTCCAAGTTACACGGAGCGGAAGCAACCTCTGGATTGGCTAAGATCCAGCCAGACCCCGACGCCATGGACACATCTGTGATCACAGGCCAACTTTCTGAAGACGAGAAGGGCCGCATGATGCGGGAGGGCCGTTGCTTCTGCTGCGGGACGCGTGGACATCTTTCCCGGGAGTTTCCAAACAAGAAGGGGAAAGGACGGACACCCGCCTCAGTATCCGCACTCAAAGCCCAGGTCCAACAGCTAGCCAATGGATTGGCAACGCTTAAAGCGGAAGGACAGGCGGATAAGACCGGAAAGGGACAGGCTGAAAAGTCAAAAACTGGCGATGCTCGGGAATGAAGGTTGTGCCTTTCCCAAGCGTAGTGGAGTTGTCATGTAGCATTGGTGCTAGTCAGACATTACATGTAAATGAAATTGATCCCTGATGTTTCCTTTCATGCACCATCACAACTTCCAGAGCCACACAAACAAAACCCTACCTCCCTATTATTCCTCATCGACTCCGGAGCAACCCACAACGTTTTGAGCGAGTCGTACGCATCCCGATGGGGATTGCTTGAGGCTGCATTGGCATCAAAACGGACCATCTTTGGATTTGACGGGTCCGCAAGCAGAGCAACCCATGAGATTGACCTAATCCTGAACAATGAACCCCGCCCATCCCGGTTCATCATTACAAGACTGAAAGGGGCGTTGATAAACGCACGCCAAGCGCGCACGCCAACGCCAACCCGCACGCCAATTTTTTTTGGCGTGCGGGGCCTACACGCCATTTTTTTTTGGTGTGTAGGGTCTACACGCCAAAATAAATTGGCGTGTGAGACCTGCACGCCAAAAATGGCGTGTGGTTCCCACACGCCAAACAATTGGTGTGTGGGAGCGCACGCCAAACAATTGGCGTGCGGGTCCCACACGCCAATTGTTTGGGGTGCAGGTCCCCCCTCGCTCACATAATCGAGTGGGAGGGACCACTCGATTACGTGAGCGAGGCCGGCTGACGAGGTTATACAACCTCGTCAGCCGGGAGGGCTTCCTCCCGGCACGAGGCTGTATAACCTCGTCAGCCGGGAGGACTTCCTCCCGGCACGAGGCTGTATAACCTCGTCAGCCGGGAGGACTTCCTCCCGGCTGACGAGGTTATACAACCTCGTCAGCCAGGAGGAAGTCCTCCTGGCCGACGAGGTTATACAACCTCGTCAGCCAGGAGGAAGTCCTCCTGGCCCACGAGGTTGTATAGCCTTGTCGGCCGGGAGGACTTCCTCCCGGCCGACGAGGCTATAAAACCTCGTCGGCCAGGAGGACTTCCTCCTGGCTGACGAGGTTATACAACCTCGTCAGCCAGGAGGACTTCCTCCTGGCCGACGAGGTTGTATAGCCTTGCCGGCCGGGAGGACTTCCTCCTGGCCGACGAGGTTGTAGAACCTCGTCGGCCAGGAGGAAGTCCTCCCGGCCGACAAGGCTAAACAACCTCGTCGGCCAGGAGGAAGTCCTCCCGGCCGACAAGGCTATACAACCTCGTCAGCCAGGAGGACTTCCTCCTGGCTGACGAGGTTGTATAACCTCGTCAGCCAGGAGGAAGTCCTCCCGGCCGACGAGGTTATACAACCTCGTCAGCCAGGAGGACTTCCTCCTGGCCGACGAGGTTGTGTAGCCTCGCCGGCCGGGAGGACTTCCTCCTGGCCGACGAGGTTGTATAACCTCGTCGGCCAGGAGGAAGTCCTCCCGGCCGACGAGGCTATACAACCTCGTCGGCCAGGAGGAAGTCCTCCCGGCCGACGAGGTTATACAACCTCGTCGGCCAGGAGGACTTCCTCCTGGCTGACAAGGTTGTATAGCCTTGTCAGCCGGGAGGAAGTCCTCCCGGCTGACGAGGTTATACAGCCTCGTGCCGGGAGGAAGTCCTCCCGGCTGACGAGGTTGTATAACCTCGTCAGCCGGCCTTGCTCACGTAATCGAGTGGTCCCTCCCACTCGATTATGTGAGCGAGGGGGGACCCGCACGCCAAAAAATTGGCGTGCGGGGCCCACACACCAATTTTATTTGGCGTGCGGGGCCCACACACCAAAAAAAAATGGCGTAAAAAATTGGCATGCGCCGTTGGCGTGCGTTTATCAACGCCCGGAACCCCAACATTGCGGCCGCTTTGGCGGTGTTGTCTATCCCAAAAAACACCCCGACTGGCAAACCGGGGAAAGCTAGGAGAATAGACGAGGGGGTGTGTGTTTTGAACACAATAACACCCCCGCAATGTGAGTTAGATGCCCCAATTTTTACTATTTCTCCTGAAACGGCTGGCAAGCTTGTACACCCTGTAGATAGCGTCCCGAGCCCCACGCAGAACCCTGAAACCCGACATGCCAAACAAGTACCCAATGAAACCGTATCCCATGAAAGTGGTGCTACTGCTGAAGCAGTATCGTCCTATCCGCCAACACCCCCGCAAATGGTCCACAGGCCCTCGGGGAAAGCTAGGATTAGTGACGAGGGGGTGTGTGCTTACAGCACAATAACGCCCCCGCAATGTGAGTCTGACAACCCCCCACCCCATACCTTACTTCCCAAAACAGCTGGCAAGCTTTTACACCTCGTAAATAGATCCCCAATCCCCGCAAGGAACCCCGAGACCCAACACTTTGACCAGGCAACCAATGAAATTATTGCTACTGCCAAGGCAGTATCGTCCTCTCCGCCAACATCCCCGCAAACGGTCTACAGGCCCTTGGGGAAAGTTAGGATTAGTGACGAGGGGGTGTGTGCTTATAGCACAATAACACCCCCGCAATGTGAGTCTGATACATGTTCCCCACATTTGATTCCCAAAACAGCTGGCAAGCCTTCTTCCCCTCTAGGACATACCCCAGCAGTGATCAATGCGGCCAAAACGTCATGGTCAACATCAGCCCGATTGGCAGAAAAAGGAAAAACCACGACTGCGGTACAGAGTACCAAAGAATTGGTACCGTGGTGCTACCACCGACACCTTGACATGTTCCGGAAATCAAGCGCCATGAGGCTTCCCCCGCGGAGAAAGTATGATTTTGGCGTAGAGCTGATCCCAGGGGCTACCCCACAGGCCGGAAGAATCATCCCGCTATCTCCGGCAGAGAACACCAGGCGCTTGATGTTATGATTGATGAAGGGCTGACAAACGGGACCATTCGACAAACCACATCCCCTTGGGCGGCACCGGTCCTATTCACTGGGAAGAAGCATGGAAACCTGCGGCCCTGTTTTGACTACCGGAGACTCAACGCAGTAACGGTGAAGAAAAAGTACCCGCTACCACTGACAATGGACTCAGTTGACAGCCTTTTGGATGCGGACACATTTACAAAGCTAGACCTCCGGAACGCATATGGGACCTCCGAGTTGCGGAAGGCAACAAAGATAAACTGGCTTTCATCTGCCGGGCAGGACAATTTGCACCGCTTACCATGCCATTTGGACCCACTGGAGCGCCGGGATACTTCCAATACTTCATGCAAGACATCCTCCTCGGACGGATTGGGAAAGACACCGCCGCATACCTAGACGACATCATGATCTACACGCGGAAAGGATTGGACCATGCGGAAGCGGTGGGCAGTATACTGGACACATTGAGCAAGCACCAATTGTGGCTGAAACCCAAAAAGTGCAAGTTTTCAAGGCCGGAAGTAGAATAACTAGGACTGTTGATATTGTGCAACCGGATCAGAATGGACCCCGCAAAGGTACAAGCAGTAACCGAATGGCCCGCACCAAAGAATGTGACTGATCTCCAGCGATTCATTGGATTTGCTAACTTTTACCGCCGATTCATTGACCATCAGGGAAGACTGGAGAGAAACCCCCTTACCTCATTTTAACCCTAGTCACTCACTACAACCACCTTCAAATTCCTCACTTTTCGAACATATACATAAATACATATTATATAAACTTCACTACATAGACACTACATTACAGCACATCTCAGGGAATGATTATTTCTAGATCTGTCATGTTCTTCCTTACACATAACCTCCAGCTTTACAAGGACAGTAGACATTACAGACCCCATAAATTAGTATACATATTTAGTGGGACACCTCAGAGACCCACTTTGACTCCATACTACCAACCCTGCATTTGAAGTCCTTCTCAAAACGTGCTTAGCATTTCAGGAAGGCATCTCAGCACCCAACCTACCTGAAAGCTCTATTCTGCGGACACCGTACAAGCCGTTTATCCTTGAATGTGATTGTTCTGACTTTGCACTGGGTGCAGTACTGTCCCAGGTTTGCGCAAAGGACCAAGAACTTCACCCCGTAGCATACCTGTCCCGATCCCTAGTACAGGCGGAACGCAACTACGAGATCTTTGACAAGGAGTTACTAGCTATTGTGGCTGACTTCAAAGAGTGGCGGCAATACCTAGAGGGGAACCCGCACCGCCTGACAGCAATTGTGTACACCAATCACCGTAACCTGGAAAGCTTCATGACAAACAAGCAGCTCACCAGAAGACAGGCAAGATGGGCAAAAACCATGGGGTGTTTTGACTTCGAGATCATATTCCGACCGGGACAACAATCAACGAAACCAGATGCCCTGTCCCGCAGACCAGACCTTGCCCCAGCTGTCAGCCTCCCTGATGCCAAGGACAAGTCCTTCTAGCTACAGGTGGTGCAAGGATATATGGAAAGAGTATATTGACTCTGGGTAAGGTACAATGTTACAATTCCCAAAAGATATGGGGGAATTGTGACGTAGAAATTGAGAGAAAAATAGGTTAATAATTATATTAAATAAATTTAATATAATTAAAAACCAGAGGGGACTGATAAATCAGGGGTGGTTTAGATCCCTCTAAGGTATCTTACAAATAAATGCAGAGGATTTAGGTACCTGGAACACTGGGGCCTGTTGGAACAGGGGTGGTTTAATCCCAGGAATGGAAATGGGGGAATATCTTCAAGAAAAGGGTTATTACTTACTAGTAATAAACCTTAAGGGATCTTGGGGATATTCTGGGTGAAACTGGACAGTTTGAAGCGCTTGGATGGATGGATGGTGGAGCTTGATGGGCACTGTGAAGTTGTTGGGGAAAACAGGGCTAAAGAATAACTACTAAGAAGCTTACCAGACTGTGTTATAAAGGTGTGTATATCTAATAAGAAGTGGGTAAGGTTGTTAGTGGGTATTGGGAAGCATGAGGAGCCTTCTTTGGGCGGTTGAAGAGCTCCTTAAATAGTCTTGAGTTCCCTCTGGGGACCCTGTAGGTATTATTGGCCAACTTGTGGGATCTTTGGACCACATTTTGGCCTTTTTTGCTTTCTTGGTGACGCTTCAGCAGCCCCTGCTTTGGATACACGTCACCAATTGATTTTATTAATGTATTTATTTATTATTTATTCATTTATATTGAGGTACAGTCTGTAGTACATTAGTACTATTAATATTAGTGGCTTATTAGTATTTTATAATAAGCCACAGTATTGATTGTACTGTTTGTGTACTCAATATATTTTATTTAATTGTACAAAATAAGTAATACTATTCAATATACTTAACTATTTAGTCCCCAGTAATCTTCATTACATATGTAACATATGTAATGAGGTTACTGGGGCGTGGTTTTGTTGAATTGGGTGTACCTGAGTGACTGTGGAGTCCGCGTGCCAAGCTGAGAGCCTGTGAGGGGCTTAATGCTTGCGCGGGGGCTTATATCCCAACTTTTGGCGCGGGCTTTCAGTCACGCGGATTGAACTTCAAGCTCTGCGGACTGCGGTACGCGGGGTTTGAGTAAAACACGGTGTATTTACACTATCTCCCCTAATTTACACAACACCTCATTTCCGTGACTGGAAATGGGGTTTAAGCATATGTATATATATATATATAAGCATTTAATTAAGGCAAGTACTGTTTATTTAAAAGGTACTTGCTAATTCTTCTTTGCTAATTTACATAGTGAAGGAGTGAGAATTAGGGGTAACGTGAGTGAGGTACCCTAGGTTATTTTTTGTGTAGATTCAGAATATCAAATAATATTCAAACTATTATTTGATGTTCTATGTATTTTATAATAATTTTTGTATGAAACTTGTGACAGGTTGCTCTGTCGTAGTAGCAAGCTGACACCAGCACCAGGAGAAAAGCTGACTTTTGGCCAACTTTTGAAACCAGGTAACATCACAGAGCGGACGTTTGAGGAGGTTGCAGAATGTGCGGAATTGGACAGCTGGTTTTTGGACGAATCAATTGAAATGGAGGATAGTGAACATTGGTTTGAAGTCGACGTGATGGGGACTGATTTGGGGGACGGAGGAAAAGATGACCTAGCCTTATCTGACCTTCAGATCATTGCCAAGATTAGGGAACTGACCCCGCTTGACCCAAAATTGACCAACTGGATTAAGCTGCTGCGGAAGCCATCAGGGAACCACACCAGGTACACAGAAGCAGACGGAGTACTCTACGACAAGGGACGGATAGTAGTGCCAGCAGACACGGAATTGCGGGCGACAATCCTCAAAAGTAGTGTGAGCCTGTGTCTCTTGAGTGACAACAGAACACAAGGGATTGGGGAAAGTTAAGCAATAAATTGCTTAGTGGGAAAATAAACACACTTTATGAAATGTTAATGAAAAGATCTTAAATGATCCGGGGAGCAGCCAACTGAGGGTCTGCCTCTTCTTCCTCAAATGAAACTGGGAGAAGGAGCCTGGTCAAAGGAAACTGAACACCAGCCAATCTTTTTCTGGTCAAAAGAAACTGACACAAGGATCCTTAGATGGAAACCTGGTTGATTTTCCCTGATAAAATCAACAAAAATGCAGGGGGACAAGATCTAGGAGTGATCAATTAATCTGGTCTTATGAGAAGCTTTAAAAAGCAGGACTTTATCCTATAGAGTTATACCAATATTGGTGTGCCAGTGATTTAGTAGGAAGAGGGAAAGGGGGGAGGATAAGACAGAACAGACAGACTAGAGAAGAAGGACTTGGGAGGAGTTGATGATGTTGCAGAAGAAGGGACTCACTGGTTGATTAAATGACAGCTGGACTGGGAAGTAATCAGAGAAGTGAGGAGCCTTACTTAGTATTCCAAAATCTTGTTGAGGAAGCTGCTGGGTTCAACTGGTTGAAGTCCTTTTACTGAAGTGTGTGGTTGTTGTGTAGTATTCTGGAGTCTGTGTATCTTCTGGGGTGTAGAGGATACTCAGACTCGAAAATTTTCATAGTTTGATGACATAAGCAGTGCAGGCTTGTGGTCAGCTTGCATCTGAAACACAGCGTAACAATATATAGAATAAATTCACCAGCAATTCATTACTCTGTGAAGGAGTAAGATATAGAGAAAATGCTCAGTTGTACCTAGGGCTAGAATATGATGAGGAAACAGAATCTGAAGTCAAAACAAGTGTAAGTTCAAAACTGTAAAAGATATGATTAAGTTTTGGTCTAAAAATGTGTGTAAGGAAGACTTGTAGGCTAATGGTATTAGCTCTAAGGCTGACAAGTAGACACGACACAAAGTCCACAGGCCACCCAGGCAGATCCCGCACTTTGGCATTAGTACGCAGGAGTTTTGTGTGGAATGGGATGGCAAGATTTGTCAACCAGTACGTGGACGGCTGTGATTCCTGTCAAAGAGTCAAATCTAGCACCCAACGGCCATTTGGAACCTTAGAACCCCTCCCAATCCCCGCAGGACCGTGGACAGACATTAGCTATGATTTAATCACCGATCTCCCAGAATCCTGCTCAACTGACAGTATATTGACAGTAGTAGACCGACTGACCAAGATGGCGCACTTCATCCCATGCAGGAAAACCATGAATGCGGAACAACTAGCGGAACTGATGGCAGAACATGTATGGAAACTGCATGGAACCCCCAAAACAATTGTCTCAGACCGGGGAAGTATTTTTATCTCCCAAATCACACAAGATTTGAGCTCCCGCCTGGGAATTAGATTGCAACCCTCCACAGCGTACCACCCAAGAACAGATGGACAATCCAAAATAGCAAACAAGGCAGTCGAGCAATACCTACGGCACTTTGTTTGCTACCGACAAAACGATTGGGCCCCGCTCCTCCCCATGGCCGAATTTGCTTACAAAAATAATGACCACACATCAAAAGGAGTTTCCCCATTCAAAGCCAACTACGGATTCAACCCGGCATACAGCGGAACACCCTCTACAGAACAATGCATTCCCGCGGTGGAAGACTGACTCCGCCACCTTGCGGAGGTTCAACATGAACTCAAGTATTGCTTGGAAGAGGCACAAGAGACAATGAAGGAGCAATTCAACAAGAAAACAAGGGAAACACCGGAATGGGAAATAGGGGATGAAGTATGGCTAGACGGCCGCAGCATTTCAACAACCCGCCCCAGCCCAAAATTGGAACATAGATGGCTGGGACCTTTTTCTATCTGTAACAGAATCTCAAAATACGCGTACAAGCTGACACTCCCTATATCCATGAAGGGGTTACATCCCGTATTTCATGTGTCAATACTCCGCAAACACAGACCCGACGAAATCACGGAACGGCGGAAGGAGGACCCAGAACCAATTAGAGTAGACGGCGGGGACGAGTGGGAGGTCAAAGAGGTACTGGACTGTAGACGGCGAGGCGGGAAGACCCAATATCTAGTTAGCTGGAAGGGATTTGGAGCGGAAGAGAACTCATGGGAACTGGCGGAAAACTTGAAGAATTGCGAGGAACTGGTAGCGGGATTTAATTCAAGATTTCCGAATGCGGCAACTACTCATCGGCGGACGCGGAGAAGGAAGTGAGGGACGGAATTGATAAGAGGTAGAATTTTTTTTTTATGGTATTGGACAACGAGTGGAGGATTAAGCATTAAAAGGGGGATAATGTCATGAGCCGTATTGCGGGCCCGCCCGCACCAGAGCCTGCACCACATGTAGATAGTCTATTGCGTACATGTCACAGACAGGCCACTATATAGTCTGTCAGGACGAGGATCCACATCCCTTCCTCATCCTGCAATGTACATTATAGGATCCCAAAACCCCAGAAACCCCAGAAACCCCAGAACCCCAGTGCCTTCATCTACCAAGATCAGACCATAACAGGAAGACAGAGAAGCAATACTCTCAGAAAATCAAGGTGAAAAAAAGGGGACTGACTGAAAATACTTGAAGTACTGGGTGAAAGAGGCCTTGTGTTGGTCAGAGTGGTGAACAGCAACTTGGTTGAATCCTTGGGTTCCTGAGGTAGTGGTTCTGAGTGTATTTTGGTTGTTTCTCCTGCCTGTACCAGGGGATAAACCAACTTTGAAAATTTTCAAGGTTTGCTTGTGTAATCTTTCCTGTAGATTTGGTTGGCTGGCCTTGTTTCACTTGCCCAACCAGCTGTAGCATGAAATACACTTCTAAATGAATCTATGAAGGATTTGAGAAATGAAAAGGTTTCCAGTGAACACTAAGCTTAGAATTCCATGAGAAAACAGAATCTGAAATCAAACAAAGTCTTCAAATTAAGAGTAAAAAGATATGAGAGCCATTTTACTGAAATAAGAGAATAAGGCACACTTTAGGCTAGCTGAACTGACTCTAAGGCTGACATTTCCCATTGGAGTAGGGGTTTCAGGATACAACCGGGGGAAAGGTGGATATTGTATAAATATCATTTTACTACTACACTTTAGGGGACTAGAGTAGACTTGAAAGCATAATCAGCAGAACAATTCTCTTTATAAACAACACATCCTCTTCATTGTGCACGGAAAAGCGGAAAGGTAGTATAACAACAGGACAAACTGCAGAAGAAATATCCAGGAAGGCAAATTCAAGTGGAATGGTCCACTTTCTAAGTGAATTTGTTTTAGGGAACCCAGTCAGTCATCTACTAACATTGAGGTATCCCGCAGAGGAAACCAAAGATTACTGGAACCAACTAGGAAAAAGGAAACTTGGGATCTTTCATAAAGGAATCAAGACATAAAATACCAGATCCTTTGCAGGGGTTGTATTTATATCCACAACACCCTTCCCAGGAGGGGTATGCGGGCATGCATTCCTGGGAAATATATGTCTCTGGTGTGGGCATGAATTTATTGAAACCCCACATACCCTGGTAATTTAATGGTCAGACAGTTTACCAACCCCAAACCATGGTAGGATCCAGCACAATGTATAACCACCAAGTACATGATAATCTAGATTAGCAAATGTAAGTAAATTGTTTTTTTTTTTCACAATACTCTTCTTTTTTGTTTTAGAAACTAATGATGCACATTTTTTTTCTTCATTGATCCTGATTGGTGTGCTTGAAAAGCAGACCAATCCTGATTGGCGTGCTTGAAACACACACCAATCCTGATTGGCGTGCTTGAAACACACACCAATCCTGATTGGTGTGCTTGAAACACACACCAATCCTGATTGGCGTGCTTGAAACGCACACCAATCCTGATTGGTGTGCTTGAAAAGGACACCAATCCTGATAGGCGTGCTTGAAAAGCACACCAATCCTGATAGGTGTGCTTCTAAAGCACACCAATCCTGATAGGTGTGCTTCTAAAGCACACCAATCCTGATAGGTGTGCTTCTAAAGCACACCAATCCTGATAGGTGTGCTTCTAAAGCACACCAATCCTGATTGGCATGCTTGATGGCGGCCCACCAGCACGCCATTACATATGCAGGTGGGCCCGCATATCCCATAGGCTATGGGTATAGCCTATAGTCTCACATAGGCTATAACCAAAGCCTATGGGATATCCATTGACATTCCCGCCAGCACACCAATGGATACACATACTGTATTTATGTGTATCCATTGGTGTGCTGGCAGGCACGTCAATGGATTACATCAGAGATGTCCAACTTGGACATCTCTGATGGCCGGAAGAATTTCCTCCCGGCCAATGAGGTTGTATAACCTCATTTTCCAGGAGGATTTACTCCTGGCAGATGAGGTTGTATAACCTAATTGTCCAGGAGGATTTCCTCCTGGCCAACCAATGAATGCAAGAAGAGATCTGAAAAACCCAAGAAGAGAGCCAGCACATTCAATAAGAGAGCTGAGGAATGCAAGAAGAGAGCAGTGTAGAGCCTCATTGCCAGGGAGGAGTTCCTCCCCGGCAATGAGGTTATACAACCTTATCAAGGCTGTATAACCGGCCTATTGGCCTATGGGAGACTGTATAAGTCTCCCATAGGCCATAGGCCGGGGTGTGCGGGCCCACCCGCATGTATATTGGTGTGTGGGTGGGCTGTTGACAAGCAGGCCAATGGGGATTGGCGTGCCCGCCAAACCCGCCAATGGGGATTGGCGTGCCCGCCAAACCCGCCAATGGGGATTGGCGTGCCCGCCAAACCCGCCAATTTGGGTTGGCTGGGGTGTGAAAACACCCCAAACGCCCCTGGCGTGGGCGTGCGCCAGAGGCGTGCGTTTATCAAGCCCCCCTTCTAGCTTCCTCAACCCGCAGAAGATGATTTTGAGCTTTGGCAGCTGCAGCTGCTTGCTTTTCTATGTCACCTGGGCTCTCCATTTCGAGTCGCAAACCAGCATCAAATTTATCCTTGCCCAACAACGCAGCCAAATTGAAAAAAACTTGGAAACACTCCTCATTGCCAATGGCGTAGTTCTTGGATTTTTTGAACTGGGGAAAGGACAGTGATTGAAGGAGGTAAGTGGTCCATGTAATTGGAGGGAAACCAGTCTGTAGGGCTTCTTGGATCAGGGGACTGGCACTTCTTCGTTGCACGTCACATCTAGCGGCCACTTTTTGCGAAATTGATCAAAGTTCAAGTTGATGCTGAAAACAATTTTGAATTGTTTTTTGTTTGCAATCAACTTCCACAATTTCTTGTTTTTGGTCTGGGTTGCATAGAACAGCTTGAAAGATTTCACAAACATCATGGTTGGACCGGTCTGGAAAGGAAATGAGGAAGGTTTCAGCCACGGTGATTCCTCATGCAATCAGAAAAAAAAACCCCCAATTTCATTGTCCTCCTGGGTGGTACCATTGGTAGGACCTTTGTTGGAACCTTCAACACGGGTATGGGGCTCTCTTTGCATCAGATCCATGCCTAGAGCAGCCATTTTGGGTTGAGTTGGTGAGAGAGTAGGGAGTCAGATGTGGTCAACAGGGAGCTGTTGGTTGAATCACCAATGGTTACTGCAAGTGGCAGAAACCAATCTGACCAGCAAAAACTCCGACTGAACTCGAAATATCCCATACACCCAGGACAATTTTTTTTTTCTTTGTCCAAGGTTCAAAGCAAACAAAATATGTAAATATACATTATAACTGAATTAAAAATTGAATTAACAACTTAACCAAAATAAATATTGTGTTTTTGCAAATGCTTGGACTGATTTGCATCAAGATTTATGAAAATCTGTCAAAAAAAAATCTTTTATGCTTTTTGAAACCCATGATCTGGTCATTAATGATAACCATGGCTAATTCCTGATGCTGTGTGTGGCAGTAACCTGAAGATTAAACTGGGTCAGTGGCCGTAATTCCATAACCTTGCCATCCAAAAATCTTCAAAAAGTCCAAGAATTTGTAAAAACACAATAAATAAACATAGTGAATTACAACAATGATCAGGACCATTTTCCGTCTTCAAGTCGTCTTTTCTCATCCATTTGACTTGAAGATGAGTCAGATGTCATCAAGGTGTGGCCGTGGTGTATCAATCACTCAACTTTCTCATCTTCCCAACACTTCAAACCAATCACATCAAACTCAACCTCACCACTCCTTGATAACTACCTCATACCTCAATCCACTTTCCTCATTCCTCAACATCATCTCGTACTCATCCTTCATGGTGCAATCAAGCTTTTCCTATTTCATCATCTTCTCTCTCAAGTCTCATTAAATAACATTCTCATTCAATCTCAGTCCTACGGTCTCATTCTCATTGTCCCATCTATAATAGTCTCTAAATCTCATACGGGTCAGATCTACACCATGTTGGTTATCTTCTCTTTTAAATTGCCCATCTCATTTCTATTGATTCTCGTGATTACTTGTTTGCTTCAGTCTCTGTTCCTTTTAAGTCATAAAGAATTAAAACACAGATTCTTTTACTGCTCACCATGACAGCATGCCTTTTGCTGAATTTGGCAGTTCTCTGTTTTTAGCTCAGGGTGCTCTGTTTTACAAAGTTTTTCTTTTTTGGCTGAGGATGCTCAGTCTTGCTCAGTTTCTTTCTTCAGATACATTATTAAAAAAACCAATTTTCCCCCCACAAAGCCCTAACCTAACTTTTGGGAAAAATGGTTCATGTCCGTAACAGGAGAAGGCAAGCAAAACAATGATGGTTTTTACATAAGCCAAGTTATATACATTTCCACATGAGTACATCTTAAAAGAGAGCTGTTCACCTTGAATATTGACCAGTGGTAATGACTAAATTAAAACTGGGTGCAGGAGAAGCTTGCAGACTGAACTCAAAGTAAAACTACAAAAACAAAACTGTTGTGTATTGACAAAAAAGATGTGGGTGATGTATGTTAAGAAATGTAAACACGACGCAGTTCCTCAATATTAAACACTTGTCCAGTCCTTGGACAACGGACACGTCCTTCGTCCTTGCATGCGAGACGTTCTAATCCATCACGAGAGTAGACCCTACCATTCGGCAGGACGGCAAGTCCATCACCGTCGTTGACCACTTTTCCAGTGAGGCCGCAAACAATGATGGAGTTGACATGATGTGACCAGGGGCATTCCTTAGCCAATTCGCCCAGTCCAGCGGGATCGCAAGTTGGACAATCGGGGTTCCTCTGAGGGGAAGAGCGTTGATCACTTTGAACCAAACTTGGGTCGTAATTTGACGGTGGTGCGAGATGGTTGATAGTCGTGGTAGGGACATTCCCCAAACCGATAGTAGTAGATGATAAGCCATTAAAGTCACTAGGATTAAGCAGCCGGGTTTGGAATGATGGCGGGTTCATCTCTAGATCTTCTGTCGTTGACATTGTTATCGTCTTGGAATTGGCATAACAGGCTGGTAGTTTGAGGGAAGCCAAGCCCACTGAGAGTGAGAGATGTAAAAATGACTGCTCGGGTATGGAGAGCAGGGCGAAGAGTGTCGACCTGAAGCTGGCTAGTAAATCTGTCCAGCGACTTTCATCGTACAGGCGCTGTTGTTTAGGTTCAGAATGCGTAAATCTTCAGACCTGTTTTTGCATGTGCGGATCAAACATGCTGCTTGCTTATGGATGGGGCAAATGGGACATACAGCGTACGGTGGGCACCTTGTTCGTTGATCAAAGGCTAAAAGGGTCATTACATGACTGATCTCCGCTAATCGTGTGCTCTGCCACGGAACCAGTTGTTTCTGACTGTAGCTAATTGCTTCGGTAAATTTTTTAGCTTTGACCAACTCAATAAACTCTTGATAACGGAGTTCGAATTCCAAAGGAGACTGAGGAGAAAATGAATTAGTGTCGTCTACTTTGTTTCGTTATTTAGTAGTAGCAAAACTGCATTTGATAGACCTCACTTGGGTCTTTTTCAATGCGGCTGCATTTTCTTTACACCATGCCAGAGCTTCTGAACAGCTGTGATCAGTTAAAGCTTTTTCTATCCGAGCCAATTCTGAAAAAAGAGGTGAATCTGTCAACATCTGTGAAATTCCCAAGAGTGTAGGTTGTTTGGGTCAACCACACCACAGTTTATTGTTAGCATAAAGACAGTAGAAATATGATTATTGTTTAGACAAGAAAAGAAAAAAAAGGGGAATTGCAAACTTCAATGCCAGCTACTTCAATCAAAGATTGGGCAGATTGAGCGTGACCCGAACGAAGCATGAAATCGACCAGATGACGATCCAACCTAGTCTGAGAAAATTTCTTGTACTGTCATTCCGGAACGATTCAATTCAAAGCCAACAAGTGAAGCAATAAGTTTCATCTTTTAAAGTCTGATCAACCCAGAAAGATAAGATAGCTAACCGTAAGATCCGTGGAATATTCAGACGAATATAAATTTTGGAGGTGGTCTATTCTCGCCTTGATTCGACTCAGTGAAGGACCCATTCCAGTACGAGGATTGTTGTAGGTCTCGTCAAGCTATTGGTAAGCCAAGCCGAGACGGGGGGGACTGCTTTAGTTTTACAGTGATGATTAAATGATGCAGAATGAATTATGAACATACTCACCTTCCGTTTGAGACCTCTTGCTTTGGATAGGAGGCCATCGATGACTTTGACGGCCTCGTTTCGTTTTCCTACATCGATTGCTAGTGGATGGTCGTTGTGATCGGTAGGACGAATAGAGCTTCCAGCGGCCTCCTTTAAACTAGTATTGAGCTTGTCGAAGTCTCGTTCGAGTACCCGTTGGGTCGAGCGTAATGAAGAACGTAAAGCATCGCTTGGGACCTAAACATTAGATAGATCAGTTGAGTATCCAGTTTTTTTCTGTTAGGGATGCTTAGCTAGTAGTCACTTATCCATCAGCTTACCTTGAGGAGTGGTTGTTCGAGTAGGAGAATGTCGTCATGTTTGATACGAGATGACATGATGGATGTCTTGGTCTGCATCGGTGTGGTTCTGTTCGGCGTCAAATCGCACCCTGCTTTCTCTCAATTCAGTCAATGACGTCATCAAATAAATGAGTACCTATTGAATATATGTAACAGACATTAGAGCATCCACAGTCGTTTCGATAAATCTTCGACAAATCTGGAGCTCTGGCCGATCAGATATTGTTGTCCACTAAGGGGGGGTTGCTATATGGGGTTGCTATGCTAAATATGGCAACCCAAACCCCATATAGCAACTCCACCGGTTGCTATATCCCAGAAATACACAGCTCCGTTGCTATAGACTGCTATAGCAACTTGATAGCAACCCACTGGCCAGGTATCACACAGCAAAAAAGTGTGATATCTGGCCCCCCGGTCACATTTTTCAAATTTTATTTTCAAGTCTCAACTCTTTCTCTTCAACTACAATGTTGGAACAGCAAATCAATCCTCAGTTGAGTGAAGAAAGTAAGTAATTTTCCTTTTATCTTTATTTTCTTCTTATTATCAAGCCAAAAACCGATTGTTCAAAAAAAAAAAAAAAGAAAACAAAATCGATATCGGCAAAGCAAACAAATCGCCAAAAAAAACCCAATAACTACCAGGAACACAAGGACATTCAACTATGTTGCTTGTGGATTGCAATAACCAAAGACCCGTTGGTTGGAACAAACCAGGACACCACAACTTTTTGGTCTTGGGTCGCCAAATTGAAGATGAACTCAAAGGTGGATCAACTCAATCAGCCGTTAGCTTGAAGTCACAATGGTGCGTCTTGCAGCGTCTCATCAACAAGTTCCAAGGCTGCGTTGATCAGGTTGATCAACATGCTCAAAGCGGAGCGTTTGCCAAAGACCAGTTAAACCAAGCGCTTTGCCTGTTCACTGAAGACCAGGGAACTCACTTTGAGCACCTCTGATGTTACAATATCCTTGTCAACGCTCCAAAATGGAACACCCAAATTGACAACCAGAACAAGAAACCCAATAAAATCAACACAAAAAAGCGACCTAGAAGGGCTAGCATCAATTCCCCGCTGCCTAACAATCAGCCGTCCGACTACAAAAAAATCACTACTGACACTTCAACTGCCACTCAACAAATTGGGAGGAAGAAGGCCAAGCTGATTGAGCAGCTTGGGAAGACTGGCAACATATGGAGAGAGAAGATGGCAGCATGTCACGCTACAACCAATGGGCTCAGCTTCGACCACTCATCAAACTTCGAAATGCATCCTCAGCCTTGAATGCATACTCAGCTTCGGCAAATGCATCTTTGACATTCATCTTACTTCAAATGCAATTGCGTGACACTTAACTCAACGAACATCTTTGACATTTAGTCGACCTTCTTTGAACTAGCATTTCTAAAAACTAGGAATTGCTTAATCCAGTGATCCTCAGTATCTTCAACCTAATCAATAACCCTCCTTTGATTAGCACTCAAGATCTGAACTCTCAGCCTGGCACTTACCCTCTTTATCAAGCCTCACACTTAACCTTACCTTATCACCTAGGATTCACTCATCACTTCCCTGTTCAAACGTTCATTTCTATCACATGTTTGAATCAGTCATAGTTATATTCATAGCCTTGTTGTTTCAACCTCATTGGTACTTTTTTCATATCCGTGTATTTACTCCATACTCGTATTTTACCTCGACACTCATTCATCACTCAGATTCAACAGTAGCCTTTGTTCAAATATAAATACTATTGTACTTTTCTCTTCATTCTCTTTTCCTCGGTTAATTATAATAAAAAGATTTACACATCAAATCCTTTGAGTCCAACTTGACCCATTACCTTGAGTTGTGCTCATAGACTTCCTTGAGTAATTTATCTTCAAACTTATCTTCGAACTTATCTTCAAACTTATCTTCAACAACTCTAGCCTCATTTCTCGTTTGCACTTCGACCAGCTAAATCCCCTTAGTACGTTGGGTTGGTCGCATGACAGTATTATAATTAACTCCATCCAACAAACTTACAGACCTTTCTATCTGTGTTTGTTGCTACAACAGCTTCACTGTTGTAATTTCTTCCGGTAATGCAACATACTCCTGTTTGAACTCGGTCCCTTGGCCCCGCTGAACATCAGCTCGACCAAGACATTGATCGTCGACAAGCTCAAAGAACTCCAACCAACAGTCAACCCTTGATTGGACAAGTCCCTCCATCCACTTGGAATTGGAACGCTCCCATTGATCCATTGTCAAACCTATCTGATTCGGATGGATCTTCTACTCACCCTGGGGTTTCCACCAATTGAGGTCGCCCTCAAAGACAGGAACCCCCTCGCCAACCACCGCCTCCTTCAGACTCCGAAGATCACAACCAGGCCTCCGATGAATCACCTTCAACGATATTAGTCAACCTCATCCAGGCCTTGAAGAAAACCAAAGGAAGTAGTGGGGCGCCGAAGTTCCGAACCCCTGGAATGAAGGCCCCAGACAAGTTTGACGGCAAAAACTCTTCAAAATTGCGAGGCTTTTTACAGTCTTGCAAAATTCTTTTCTCTAACGACCCCGCCACCTTCTCCCTTGATTGACAGAAGGTGTTGTATGCTTCATCTTATTTGGGAGGTCAAGCCTCTCAATGGCTCGAACCTTACCTCGAACTCCTCGGCAGCAAGAGTCCGGACTGTATCCTCAACAACTGGGACAGATTCAAAAAACAGTTGTTCACCCTGTTTGGGGACCCCAATGAAGTTCGCAATGCGGAGTTCGAACTCAACTCTCTTTCGATGAAGGACACCGGCAAGGCCTCAACGTACATCTCCCAGTTTTGAGTCCTCCAATCACATATCGACTGGAATGACGCGGCTCTGGCGTTTCATTTTTGAAAAGGACTACCGGCCCGAATCACTGATCAGCTTGCTGTCAGTGGTCATCAACTTTCAACACTCCAACAGTTAATTGATCGAACAATTGAGTTGGACAACTGCTATCACAACAAGTCTTGATCCAAGAAGACCGAGGCAACTCATTCAAAATTGGACGAACCTTTGAAGCAATTGTCCAACAAGCCAGCTTTGAAGAAACCTCACCAATCCAAACCCTCAACCTCAACACACCCTCAAGCTCGAACCAAAATGCCTCAAGAGATCAAGAAGGTCCTCAACACCGAGGGTAACCTCAACTCAGAGGAGCGGGCAAGGAAGGAAAAGGATGGGTTATGTATGTATTGTGGGGGAAAGCATCAATTAGATGCTTGTTCAAAAAGAATTGCCCGTGAAGCAGCTAAGTTGTCAAAAAATTAGATTGTAGTTCTCTTAAGACTTGCATTAAAGAAAACTACTCACTTCTTCATTTCCCGCGAGTCAACCTTTGAGCTTGTGAGGCCACTAACAGTGTCCCAAGTTCGAGATTTATCCTTTTTGATTCTTCGAATCAACCTTACAGAGTCCTATTGGATTCTGGAGCTAATTTTTCTTTCATTAGTTCCTCTTTTGCCAAATCACAGTCCCTGTTGCTCACCAAGATACCTAGATTCCCAGTTTTCTTGGTAAGTTCTTCAAAGGACCCCAGCTTTTGGGTCTCGAAGAAGGCAAGGTGGAATTTTCAATTCAAATCTTTCCCAAGCTTCGAATGGGATCTCATAGTCCTGGATGCCCAAGGAATGGATGACACCATACTTGGCCATGACTTCCTGGTTCATTGGAATCCAGATGTTAACTGGAAAGAAGGAGTAATTAACCTTTGAACCAAAGCATCCCAATCAACTAACCTCTCTTCTTCCGTCAAACAAGACTTAAACAGCTTACCTGACCGTTTCATTGAGTTAGATGAAACTTTTCCGCCAGGAGACTTCAAATATCCTGAATTTCCCTCTTCTGTTTCTTCAAATGATCACGGAGTAATTGCTTATTGCTCTAACTTATCTTTTCCATCCTTCTTCGAAGAGAAGGACTTACCTTCATTAAAAGGGTTTTTGTACTCCCTGATCTTTTCTCATCCTCCTTTGACGGCTATACCCAGCCTCAAAGATGATGATGACTTTGAAGACCTCGAAACCATCCAAAAGACACTTCCAAGCATCTACCATGAATTTGCTGATGTTTTTTCTCCTATGCGAGCGGATAAACTTCCTCCTCATAGGCCTTATGTCCATCAGATCAAACTCACAGGTCCAGCGCCTCCGCCTGGCCCAGTCTATTCTCTTTCAAAGCAGGAATCTTCCGAGCTTTGAGACTACATTGCGGAAAATGTAGGAAAAGGTTTCCTTTGACCAAGCAAGTCAAATACAGGCTCGCCTGTTCTCTTTGTCTCTAAAAAAGATGGTTCTCTTCTACTTTGTGTTGATTACAGAAAACTGAATAATGTCACTCGTAAGAATGCTTATCCAGTGCCTCCTATGGCCCATCTCTTAACACTTTTTCATGGAGCTACTCACTTCTTGAAGTTCGACCTTCGAGGAGCGTACAATTTGATTCGGATTGCCAAAGGGCATGAATGGCTTACGGCCATGAGAACTCGTTTTGGTAGCTTCGAGTATACTGTAATGCCTTTTGGGCTTTGCAATGCTCCTTCTAATTTTCAGAATTTTGTCAACGATATCTTCGCTGACATCGTCAAAGTATATGTTGTAGTATACCTCGATGATATTCTCGTTTACTCAAAAAACCTCGAAGATCACACTTCCCATATCAAGGAAGTGCTTCGACGGCTTCAAACTAACAATTTGTTCGCAAAATTATCAAAAAGCGAATTTCATAATTCTTTGCTTCACTTTCTCGGGGTTATTGTCTCCACAGACGGTATCGCTATGGACCCTGACAAATGTCAAAAGTTCTTAGACTGGCCCAAACCTTCCAGTGTTAAAACACTTCAAGGATTCCTTGGTTTTGCTAATTTTTATCGCAAATTTATAAAGAATTACTCTAAAACTATTGTGAACCTTACTAATCTTCTTCAAAAGGATATTCCTTTTGTTTTCACAGTTGAAGCAGAACGAGAGTTTAACACTCTCAAGAAAGCTTTCACTTCAGCACCCATCCTGGCTCACTTCAGTGAGAAGTGTAAGACTATCGTCAAAACAGATGCTAGTGATTACGCAGTTGCAGGTGTTATTTCCCAACTCTCCGCTTCTTCAAAGCATTTTCACCCTGTAGCCTTCAAATCAAGGAAGCTACAATCCGCTGAACTCAATTATGAGATTCATGATAAGGAACTTCTCGCAATTGTCCATTGCTTGAAGAAATGGCGCTCTTATTTGCTCAGTCTCCTCGAACCATTCGAGATATTGACTGATCATAACGCTCTTAAATATTTTACAAGCACTAAAGTTCTTACTTGCAGGCAAATTCAATGGTCTGAATTTCTTTCTGAATTTCATTTTACCATCACCTATTGACCGGGCAAATTAGCAGTAATCCCAGATGCTTTGTCACGTCGAGACAACATTTACCCCTTGAAGGGGGGAGACTTTGCTGACAATAATCCTGACAATTTTCGAACTTTATTTCATTCTGATCCCCAAGTAACTCTTAATTTGATCCATTTCGAACAGCTTCAACAGAACTTCCTCGAGATTGTTAAAGCTCAAAAGGATGATCCTGTTTTTCAAGATCTTTGAAGGAATACTCCAAAGGATTACACTATCAAAGATAGTGATACACTTCTGTATAAGGGCAGGCTGGTTATACCTGACAACCCTCAGATCAAACTGGATATCTTAAAATCACGACATGATTCACCATTAGCTGGTCATTTTGGTCAAGACAAGACTTACCAATTAATATCTCAAGACTTCTATTGGCCTGGTATGGTCAAGGATGTAAAAGATTATGTTAACCGTTGTCATACTTGCAATAGGAACAAATCCTCGAAGCATAGGAAGTATGGGTTGCTTCAACCACTTCTGATTCCGCCGTTTCCTTGGAATTCACTTTCTATGGACTTCATTTCTCAACTTCCATTGTCAGATGGTCATGATGCTATCCTTGTGATAGTAGATCGCTTCTCAAAGATGTCATTATTTCTTCAAAGCAAGACTACTTGTAACTCACAAGACCTTGCTAATCTGTTGATCGAACATGTATTCTCAAAGCATGATCTTCCTGATAACATAGTCAGCGATTGTGGCTCATTTTTTGTTTCAGGTTTCTGGACTTCACTCTGTCAACAACTGAAGATAACTCGAAATCTCTCAACGGCCTATCACCCTGAATTGGATGGTCAGACTGAAAGAGTAAATCAGATCCTCGAACAATATCTTTGAATGTTTGTCAGTTATCAACAGGACGACTGGAGCAAATGGCTTTCATTAGCCGAATTCGCTTACAACAACGCCACTCATTCTTCGACCAGACAATCCCCTTTCCAAACCATCTACGGCAGAAATCCTATCTTCAATCCTATCCACATTTCCCCTTCCACTCCTGCCGCCAATTACCTCTCCAACCTCAAGCTTCTTCAAGAGCACCTTCAAACTAACCTCGAAGCAGCCAGTCAACGATACAAAATTCAAGCCAAAAAACTTCGAATCAAATCACCAAAGTACAACATTGGCAACAAAGTCTGGCTCAACGCTCGTAACATCAGATCGACTCGACCCACTAAGAAACTTTCGGAAAGAAAACTTGGTCCCTTCTCTGTCGAATCAATCGTTTCGAAGAATGCTTACAAACTCTCTCTCCCTTCGAAGTGGAAAGCTATTCACCCAGTGTTTCATGTATCACTCCTCGAGCTGGCTAAGGATCTTTTCCCGGGCAAGGCTCATCCCCCTCCTGAACCTGTCAATGTTCAAGATCACCTCGAGTGGGAAGTAAGTCGTATTCTTGATTCAAGACTACGCAAAGGCCAACTACAATATCTAGTCAAATGGACTGGATACCAGTCTGACGAAGATCGAACGTCTTGGGAACCAGCACATCATCTTCGAAACTCTCCTGACTTGGTTCAAGATTTTCATTCGACTTATCCTCAAAAACATCGTCAATCCTCTTAACACTTCCTTTTCCTCTCTCTTTCTCCTTTTCATTTTTTTCCCTTATCTCTTTTTCTCTTGTTGTTATTCTCTCATTAAAACCTCCTTATTTTAAAACACTCAAAACTTCAAAACCAAAACTTTCCTTTTCTCTCTCTTTTCTGTTCCTCTCTTCATTCAGAACACTCCCTCAAAATAAAATACTTAATTAATCCACAACATCTTTCTCTTTCTCTTGTATCTATAAATTAAAAATAAACGAATAAAAATATATATATATATATATATATATATAAAATAAATTGTATAAAAAATAACTAAACTTATTCATCCTTTATCTTTCTCTCCGCTTCTTCCCAATTCTCTGTTAACTCCTTTATCAATTCTCTAAACTCTTCCATATCCTCCTCATTGATCAAGTTTGACACTCTCTTCGCGATTCGAACCTGATTCAGTTGATGTTCTTCAAAGATTGAACCAAACTTCTTCGAACAATCTTTCCTCAATTTCTTCTTTCCCCATCCTTCTTCTCTCTCCAATTCCTCTTCATATTGCCTCTTCCTTGAACCTCCTTCTTTGAAATTCTCAGTCAAACTTCGAGCATCGGTGGTTGCAGGTGGTACTTGACTTTCAACCCTTTCTTCAACCCTCTCTTCAATCCTTCCCTCGACTCTTTCTTCTTCTTCTCTTTCCCTTCTTACTTCTTCAACATCCCTTCTCTCTTCTTCGACTCCTATCACACCCTTGACACCTTCCTCGACTCGCGACAACTCCGGGTTACCTTCGAGCAAGACAATTGGATCGGGCTCATTGTATGGTGGTGGTGGTGGTGGAGTCATGGTCGTATATCTTTGATACAGACCTATTATTGCTGAAAAAAAATATATATGTATTAGTTAAATAACCCCTTATAATTTAATCCTTCTTCAAACTCACGAAAATCTGGCGTATCCTCGGGATCTGGCGTATCCAACAAACTCAGCAACCGATAATTGACAGGTCGAGCGGTCCTTCTAGGGCGGCGTCGAACGTGAATAATGGATGGCAATGGCAATGGTGGCAGGCGAGATTGTTCTGGGGCTGGTAGGCGAGGGGAAGCAGGAGGGCGACTGGTACTTATAGGGGGAATGGATGGAGCAGTCGGTGATTCAAAGGGAAGGCCATGTGGAAAAATACAAGGAACCCTAGTTATTCAAAAACCTTTGCATTTGGATCGATCACATCGAGTCGCAGTGCTTGGTTTGCATTCCAGGTTCTGCCGGACACATCTTTGACATCTTCGATCTAACACTTCAAGACCTTTCATTTTTTTCTTTTTCTCTGTTTCTTTCTTTTTTTTCTTTTCTTCTTCAATATTGGTAGTTGTATGGTGGGAATATTTAGTGGTAGTGTGGGAAGTAGGATTGTGGGAATTATCTTCTTTGACCCTTGCAGGAGCTCGGCAGTCTTTATACCCGGGCATCTGTCACACTACAACCAATGGGCTCAGCTTCGACCACTCATCAAACTTCGAAATGCATCCTCAGCCTTGAATGTATACTCAGCTTCGGCAAATGCATCTTTGACATTCATCTTACTTCAAATGCAATTGCGTGACACTTAAATCAATGAACATCTTTGACATTTAGTCGACCTTCTTCAAACTAGCATTTCTAAAAACTAGGAATTGCTTAATCCGGTGATCCTCAGTATCTTCGACCTAATCAATAACCCTCCTTTGATTAGCACTCAAGATCTGAACTCTCAGCCTGGCACTTACCCTCTTTATCAAGCCTTGCACTTAACCTTACCTTATCACCTAGGATTCACTCATCACTTCCCTGTTTGAAGTTCATTTCTATCACATGTTTGAATCAGTCATAGTTATAGTCATAGCCTTGTTGTTTCAACCTCGTTGGTACTTTTTTCATATCCGTGTATTTACTCCATACTCGTATTTTACCTCGACACTCATTCATCACTCAGATTCAACAGTAGCCTTTGTTCAAATATAAATACTATTGTACTTTTCTCTTCATTCTCTTTTCCTCAGTTAATTATAATAAAAAGATTTACACATCAAATCCTTTGAGTCCAACTTGACCCATTACCTTGAGTTGTGCTCATAGACTTCCTCGACTAATTTATCTTCGAACTTATCTTCAAACTTATCTTTGAACTTATCTTTGACAACTCTAGCCTCATTTCTCCTTTGCGCTTTGACCAGCTAAATCCCCTTAGTATGTTGGGTTGGTTGCATGACAGTAAGTGTCATGACTCAGCATTTCCAATCAAACTGAACTGCGCTCCTTAACCAAAAGGCTATGAAAATGGCTGAATGACCAGTTCATATTGGAAATTTGTAGTGTCATATACCACCGTATGAAAGTACCCCCGGGGTTAAGGGCACTTCGTCTCAAATGTGCTATGGCTGGTGGCACTAATCCATGCTCCCTCATGGAGCCATATTCAGACACACTTTTGACGCTACAAGGTAAAGGATTTTGAATTGAGAGTTTATTGCCTAAAAAGAGCCGACACACTTCAAACAAAGACAGTTAGATAATGAAAACAAGGAATAGATGTAAGAAGGAAAAAGGGATTATGAAAACCAACATTTGGTAGAGCAGAGACATTCAATGTGACAGTGACAAGTGGGAGAACTGGTGATGGAAGAAGAAGCGGTGGACAGAAGCTATGAAGAAGAGGTTAGTTGAGTTTGAGTTTGATGAGGGTGGAAGTCGGGTAGGACCTCACCAGACAAGGAAAGACTGAGCACGATAAAAGGAAGAAGAATGGGAATTGAAGTTGAGGAGTTGAGGAGGTGATTGATATTGATTGTTGAGATGGATTCGAGATTGAGTCTTGAAGTCAAGGAAGAAGTGTTGATAACGAGTTGAGTGAGAGTGGATGAGTTCAGGGAAGAGAGGAATAAGGCGAGTGACGAGAAACAATCAAGATGTCACATGTGTGACATGACAGTGAATTTTCACACAAGGAACCACCAAGACTGCGGGGAAGCTTCCCTCAAAGATAGAGATGCTTCAAACCTCAACTTTCAAAGCAGCTTCGAAGTTATCTTTGAAGTTATCTTCGAACTTCGAAGAAGTGAAGCTCAAAGATAACTACAATCTTGCTACCAACGGGTGGAAACCCTCGACAATGGTCACAGGCTGGAGGTGTCCTGATTGCGCATTGAACCCGTGGCAGGGTTAGCCAGTTTACTGTAATGACTCAGCATTTCCAATCAAACTGAACTACGCTCCTTAACCAAAAGGCTATGAAACTGGCTGAATGACCAGTTCATATTGGAAATTTGTAGTGTCATATACCACCGTATGACACAGCAAACCATGACAGGGTCGTCTCCAAATCCAAGCGATAAAACACCATCTTTGACATCAATTCCAAATCACTCAAGTTGATTTCCGAGAAGGGGGCCATCAATAGCCAAATTGCTATCATGAATCAAGACATCTCAGGTCTTGATGAAGATTCCAAGGAATTTTTTTTATTAAAAAAAAAAGAAATCCTCAACTTGACTAGAGCCAATCATACAAACTCAAACTCTTCCTCCACTTGATTTTTTTTCTTCTTTTTTTTTCAAACAATTGTTTATTTATTTTGAATTTTTAAAGAAATAAAAAACAAAACAAATTTTATCATTTTTTTAAAAACACTCAACTAAATAAAAAAACAAAACATATAAAAAAGTTTTTCTTTTCTTACCATGAGAAATTAATCTATGAATTTTTTTGTTTAAATAAATAAAAATCAAATAAAAAATCGTTTTTATTATTTATTTATTTTCACACAATTATTTAATTTTTTTAAATTTTTAAAGAAATAAAAAACAAAACATTTTTTTTAAGAAATAAAAATGAAATAAAAGTTCCTGAAAAATAAAGTTTCATTCCAATGATTTTTTTTTCTTAAAATTTAATCTCATATTATCTGTCTTGCTCTTATTTGCCACTGATGCTTGATAAGGTCCTGCCGCAGTTTATGATGAGCTTGAGAGTCTTTCATGGAGTGATAGTTATCAATGAATTCTGAGAAAGATATCCGCCCATGGTGGACAACATCAACTGGTGTGATAACAGCCAAAGGGTTTTGATCATAACAGTAATCCAGGTATGAGTCTCTCTCATCCTCCACAATCATGTTGTGGAGTATGATACAGGCCTTCATAATGTTCCTGAGGTTATGGTGTTTCCATCCTCTGGCTGGACAAGATACAATAGCAAAACAAGCTTGAAGGACACCAAACACTTGCTCTACATCCTTCCAACAAGCCTCTTGTAATTTGACAAAATGCTTTTGATCAAGACCTTGAGGCTGAGACAAAGTATTCACAAATACTGACCAATCTGGGTAGATTCCATCTGCAAGGTAGTATCCATTTTCATAGTGATTCCCATTAATGGTGAAATGGCATTTAGGGCTTACTCCATTCAAGTGATCCTTGAATAAATCAGATTGATCAAGTACATTCAAGTCATTATGGCTTCCTGGAAGGCCAAAATTTGCATGCCAGATCCATAGATCCTGACTTGCCACTGCTTCAAGAATGACTGTTGAGACCTAGAAGATAAAAACAATGAGAATCAATAAACAATATGAGGATATAATATAACATACACACCTTTTCTTTCCATTGAAATTGCCCTGCCCAAGCTGAAGGGCAGTTTTTCCATTCCCAATGCATGCAATCTACTGAACCAAGCATGCCAGGGAAACCACACTTTTCACCAAACTTTAGAAGTCTCCCCAAGTCTTCCCTTGTTGGTTGACAGAGATATACAGACTCAAATAATGCCACAATTGAAAAATCTGTCCATGCTTTCAAGTGAGGTTGTTTCAGACATTTGGAGATATTCATCATTACAGTCACCAGCTGCCCAATAAGCAAGCATCCGTAAAGCACCTGTGATTTTCACAAGTGGATGTATACCCATCTTTCCCAAGGCATAAGGCTTTTGGGTGAAATAATTGTCATATTGCTGAACAGAATTGGCAATCTTGAAGAAAATTGGACTTGACATTCTGAATCAACACCTAAATAGAACCTCATTGTACAATGGTCTATCTGAAAAGTAATGATGAAGAAGTCTTTGGTAGCTGGCTTCAAATTCCCAAGGAATATTGGGATGTTTCCCAGGCTTGGATCCCCCATGAGGAACCATCATCTCTTCCACATTTTGGTCTTCATCAAATTGTGATAATGCTTCTTCAAGTAGGAGCCTATGTCTAGTAGCTGCACTTGCAGCACACTGATGATTCCTCATTATCATCTGAGCTACAAAGCTTTCAGGGAGGTTGGTGCTGCCACTTCCATCATGGTTCATGTTTCAATGGATCATAGGTATGGGAGGGTTGGCTGTGTAGAGTAAGAAGATAATTCAGATGAAAAGTTCCAGACTAGATGGATAAAATATTTGGTATTGGATGATAGGTATGGAAGGGTTGGCAGTAGAATAAGCAGATGATTCAGATGCAATATTCCAACCTAGATGGATAAAATGTTTGGATTTCTGGAAAGACACAAGCAAGGCACGAAGGCAGGGTGCTTTATACCCTGCTGGCATGATGGTAGAATCAGAGAGGCCCATTGATACAGAACACCAAACAGGGAAATAAACAGTGAGCAGTGGATGAGGCCCACCAGTACAGACATCCAAACAAAGGTAGTGGATCAGGCCTACCAGTACAGAAATCCAAACAAACAAAAAACTGATCATCAAACAGGGCATGGTTTGTATTTTTCTCCTCTTTTTTTCCTCTTTTTTTCCTCTTTTTTTCCTCTTTTTTTCCTCTTTTTTTCCTCTTTTTTTCCTCTTTTTTTCCTCTTTTTTTCCTCTTTTTTTCCTCTTTTTTTCCTCTTTTTTTCCTCTTTTTTTCCTCTTTTTTTCCTCTTTTTTTCCTCTTTTTTTCCTCTTTTTTTCCTCTTTTTTTCCTCTTTTTTTCCTCTTTTTTTCCTCTTTTTTTCCTCTTGTTTTCCTCTTTTTTTCCTCTTTTTTTCCCTCTTTTTGATGAGGCCTACCAGTACAGAGATCCAAAAAAAAAAAAAACTGATCATGAAACAGGGCATTGTTTGCATTTTTTTCCTCTTTTTTTCATCATTTGTTCATCATTTTTTTATAATTTTTTTATAAATCTTTTATGATTTTTTTATAATTTTTTTATAATTTTTTTATAATTCTTGGGCATTAATAAGAAAACCCGCTTTTTCCGCGTTTACACCCGGTTTTACGAAGCGGCAACGTCCAAATTGCTGCGCAGTGGTTTTCCGCTTTTACACCCGGTTTTTTTGTTTGATTTTTTGCGGGCGGATTTTCATTATTTATCAAAATTTAAACTTACTTATTATACTTAAAGGGGTGTAGAATTTTGTGGTAATTTTTAATTTGCAAAAAAACTGTGTCTTCTATTTGTTTTGGCCAATCCACCCGGTTTTGTGTTAATTTAATTTTTTGCGGGCGGATTTTCATTATTTTTCAAAGTTTTAAATTTATTTCTCATACTTACAGGGGTTTAGAATCTTATGGCCTTTTTTTATTTTGCAAAAAAACCATGTTTTCCTTTTTTTTTGGCCAATCCACCCGGTTTTTTCATAAATAATCCTCACAGCTTAATTTCCAGGATTTCTCAACATTTTAAACTTTTTTAAAGCGCTTTAAGGGGTGTAGAATTCAATGTGACTAACAGTTTTTTCTTTAAATCACTGGTTGGATTTTTATGATTTTTGGACTCAATTTATTTCCAAACACCTTCACGTCTGTCTTTCAAGATATTCAGGGAGTTTTTAAATGGATTCATACACTTTAGAGGGTGAAGAATTCATTGGAAACAAATACTGATTATAAAATTAACTCCTTATCAGATTTCATGACAAAGAAATGGAAATACAATGATACACAGAGGTATGGTACATTGCATGATGCTTTGGAGTGTTACATGTTGTTTATTACATTTATTATTTATTCATGAATTATTAACTTTATTACATTTATTATTTATTCATAAATTATTAACTTGCAATTATGTCTCTTGCTTTTAACTTATTTATTTATTTTATTCATTTCATTTATTCCATTTATTTTGTTTTGTTTTATTTTATTTTGTTTATTTTACTTGTTTTACTTATTTATTTTATTTGTTTTAAACACAATATTGAATGAGGATGATTGGGGAGGTTGTGTTATTCATAAATCATTAACTTGCAATTATGTCTCCTGCTTTTACTTAATTAATTTATTTTATTCATTTCATTCATTCTTATTTGTTTAATTTTATATTATTTAATTTTGTTTATTTTACTTGTTTTACTTATTTAAAATGCTGCCCTCCAT
This sequence comes from Puccinia hordei, assembly GCA_007896445.1. Lineage (NCBI taxonomy): Eukaryota > Fungi > Basidiomycota > Pucciniomycetes > Pucciniales > Pucciniaceae > Puccinia > Puccinia hordei. Next base: position 494,503 of record RDRW01000016.1, on the reverse strand, counting down.
AATTTTATTTTATTTTGTTTATTTTCCTTGTTTTAATTGTTTATTTTGATTGTTTTAAATAAAATATTTAATGAGGATGATTGGGGAGGTCACGCGCATCAAATGCCGCCCTCCATAATTTTATTTAATTTTGTTTATTTTCCTTGTTTTGATTGTTTATTTTAATTGTTTTAAATAAAATGTTTAATGAGGATGATTGGGGAGGTCACGCGCATCAAATGCCGCCCTCCATAATTTTATTTTGTTTTGTTTATTTTCCTTGTTTTAATTGTTTATTTTAATTGTTTTAAATAAAATATTTAATGAGGATGATTGGGGAGGTCACGTGCATCAAATGCCGCCCTCCACGTGCTATTTGCTTAAAAATTAAAAAAAAAAAAAAACCGGGTGTAAATGCGGAAAACCGGGTGCACTGCGCAGCCACAGCTGCGCAGAAAACCGGGTGTAAACGCGGAAAAACCGGGTTTTTTTATTAATGCCCTAATTCTTTTATAATTTTTTTATAATTTTTTTACAATTTTTTTATCATTTTTTTATCATTTTTTTATCATTTTTTTATCATTTTTTTATCATTTTTTTATCATTTTTTTATCATTTTTTTATCATTTTTTTATCATTTTTTTATCATTTTTTTATCATTTTTTTATCATTTTTTTATCATTTTTTTATCACTTTTTTATCATTTTTTTATCATTTTTTTTATCATTTTTTTATCATTTTTTTATCATTTTTTTATCATTTTTTTATCATTTTTTTATAATTTTTTTATCATTTTTTTACCATTTTTTTATCATTTTTTTATCATTTTTTTATCATTTTTTTATCATCTGTTTATCATTTTTTTTATCAATTTTTTAATGGGCATTAATAAAAAAATCCGGTTTTTCCGCGTTTACACCCGGTTTTCTGCGCAGCTGCGGCTGCGCGGTGCACCCGGTTTTCTGCGCAGGCACCCGGTTTTTTTTTTTTTTTTAATTTTTAAGCAAATAGCACGTGGAGGGCGGCATTTGATGCACGTGACCTCCCCAATCATCCTGATTCAATATTTTATTTAAAACAAATAAAATAAATAAGTTGAACAAGTAAAATAAGCAAAATAAAATTATGGAGGGCAGCATTTGATGCACGCAACCTCCCCAATCATCCTCATTCAAACTTTTATTCAAAACAAATGAAATAAATAAGCAAAACGAGTAAAATAAACAAAACAAAATAAAATAAAATAAAATAAATAGAACAAATGAAATGAATAAAATAAATAAATAAAATAAAAAGCAAGAGGTGTCATTGCAAGTTAATAATTTATTAATAAATAATAAAAGTAATAAACAACAAAGAGACATCAGCACAGACTAAGAATGCACACACAAATAATACATATAAGAAGAGAAATTGTTATAAACACTACTGATAACAACTAGAAAATGCTTAAAAATGGTGAATCTACGCCTGAATTACATTCCTGAACCCATATGTAATGTGTAATAATTATCTTACATGTAAGACTCCAAAGCATCATACAATGTACCATACCTCTGTGTATCATCATATTTCCATTTCTTTGTTATGAAATCTGATAACAAGTTAATTTTATAATCAGTATTTGTTTCCAATGAATTATTCAACCTCTAAAGTGTATGAATCCATTTAAAAACTCCCCAAATATCTTGAAAGACAGGCGTGAAGTTGTTTAGAAATAAATTCTGTCCAAAAATCATAAAAAGACAACCAGTGATTTTAAAAATAAACTGTTTGTCACATTAAATTCTACACCCCTCAAACTGTTTTAAAAAGATTTAAATCTTTGAAAAATCCTGAAAGTTGAGCCGTGGGGAATTTTTTTGAAAAAACCAGGTGTACGGGCAAAAAAAAATAGAAGACATTGTTTTTTTGGAAAATAAAAATACCATAAATTTCTACACCCCTGTTAGTATATTAAACAAGCTTAAAATGTTGATAAAAAATTAAAATCCGCCCGCAAAAAAATAATTAAAAAAACCGGATGTAAAAGCGGAAAACCAGGTGTGCTGCGCAGCTAATTTGACGTTGCTGCTGCGTAAAACCGGGTGGAAACGCGGAAAAACCGGGCTTTTTTATTAATGCCCTTTTTTAATATCATTTTTTTTTCTCACTTGTTTCTCATTCTTTTCTCATGTTTCTATCATCTTTTTTTATCTTTTTTTATCTCTCATTTGTTTCACTCTCTTTATTTTGTACATACTGCACAATTACCAGCATGAATTGTATCTATGTAAAATTTCATACACCTTTCTGGTTGTGACCTGCATCCCAACCAGCAAGGTGAATGCAGCATGTCCGGGTTTTACCAAGACCTCTCAGTAACACACGGGGGAACGGTCTCACAGTTGCTATATTGTACATGCAATGTGTAGCAACCCTGCCTTGGGTTGCTAAGGCTGCGGCAAGGAGCCCCGGCACAGTTGATGTAGCAACCCGGATAGCTCCCCGCGGTGGAGATGGCCTAAGAGCATCTCCATCGTGGCAGCTATATTACGGGTGTTAAACCTGGAATATAGCTCCCCAAATTCTTCTGATAGAAACTCAAGCTGGGCTGGCAGCCAGCCGTGATAGGTATGGTCTATCAAGTGCGTCTGGGAAGAAGCCCAAGTCCCGCTTGGCGCTGCGCCACTGGGGCTTGGGTTTGTGCCCATGAGGCTTGGTTGTGTGCCCAGGGGGCTTGACTGGGTGGGCTGTGGGGCCGCAGATCTTGGCACACAGCCAAGTTCTGCTGGCTCATACCCAAGCGCTTGACCAATTGGCGATCAGTCAAACCCAACAGCAACACACAAGTAAGTAATTTCTTTATTTATTTTTATTTTTATTTTTATTTTTATTTTTATTTTTATTTTTATTTTTATTTTTATTTTTATTTTTATTTTTATTTTTATTTTTATTTTTATTTTTATTTTTATTTTTATTTTTATTTTTATTTTTATTTTTATTTTTATTTTTATTTTTATTTTTTTCTTACTTTTTCTTATTAATTTTAAAATCTAACTAATTGTCATGTTGCTTCAGGTCATGACCAATTCGGCGAGGGACTCAATGGCACCCAATTCAATGGTGATGGATCCAGTCAAACTTGAAATCAAAGCCAATAAGGTCTGCGCTTGTGAAATGCTTGACAAGATCTGCAAGCTGAAGAAAACAACATTGCAAAGCGGAGGTTGATCATCTAGAGGGCATACATTACAAGTGAATTCTGGTTGCAATTAGCAAAAATTGATGCCAGGAAGCTGGCTAAGGGGATGGGTCTCAGAGTTTGAGTGAGATACTTGGCTTTGCTGAAGTCTACAATCTTAAGGACAGCCACATGCCCTTTCAGTCAGATCATATAGCTGATGCTGGTGCCATAGACTTCCAAAAGAGCTGGAAGTAAGAGAGGATTGAAGCGTCGCACAACCTGCTTGCGTGAAGTTGAGTGTAGAAGTTCAATTCAATGTGCAATGGCTGCCTCTGAGTTCAAATCCTTGATATTTGATGAGGAACTAGAGGCAAGAGCGGCTAGTGCCCTGGCTGGAATATCAGGTTTGACATCCTTGTCCACCGAGGACGGTAAATCTTGAAAACAATTCCTAGCTTCATTGAGCGGCACAGGAGCCTCTGGAATACTCACCATGGTTGCTGGTGTGCCGCTTGTCAACAAACAACTGTTAGATTATACACCACAGACGCATTTGGGCGCCTTCAAGACTTCTATTTTTGACGCCTTGAAGGCGCCTTTGTCCAATTCACCTGTTAGGAGCCAAATCCATTTTCAAGGCGCCTTGGAAATCAATTGAATGCAAGCGCAGTGAAGGGCCTTCAAGCTGCCTTCACTTCAACCCTAAGCCAAGTTGTCTCCAAGGCGGATCTACATCCACCTCTGAGACGGCTGCCAAATGAATTGAAGTCGCCTTATAGCCAACTTGAAGATCACACATGTGAAGTGTTGTCGTCCGGGCCAATTGTTATTTCCCACAAAATAACGCAGCCTGGCCGGCTAGGCAGGGCATCTGGAAGTGACCGCCATGAAGCTTGTGCTTGATGGCACTGTTTTATGTGTTGAAGGAAAAAACTCCTTGGGATTGGGATATACAGCCAAAACAGAAAAGCTTGTGGTTCCAGAAGCCAGAAAATCCAATCCCCCAATGACTTCAGCCACTGGAAGAATACATATCCTGTATTCTTCCAGCACCTCCCATCAACTTCCTCCCACCTCCCCCCTCCCCCCTCCCTCCCCCCAATGGTTTCTCCCCCCCCCCCTCCCCCCCAGCCGGCGACCCAGCCAATACTGTTGTAGTTGGAAATTCATAGTGTTCATTACTCCTCCTTGCTCCACCTCTTGTGCTCCTCCTACTCCACACTGCCAGCATAATTGCCTAGGATGAAGTCATCCCAGTTAAACTGGGATGCACTCAACCAATTTAAACTTGGTTGAAATCAACTGATGAAATATAAATCCAAGGGACCCCCCTTGGTTTTATATTTCATTGGTTGAGGTCAACCTACTTTAAATTGGTTTTTTTGCATCCTAGTTTAACTGGGATGAACTCAACCTAGGCAATTCTGCTGGCAGTGCCAAATATGGAGTTTGCTCACCCACACAACACCCCCCCCCCCCTCACACTACACACCAGTACCTACAACTATGACAGAGATGATGAAAGAGAAGGAAACTAAAGATGTAAAGAAAATATGAAACAAAATAGTAAAAAGTTGAAGAAAAAAAATTAAATAGAACATGACATGAAGAGTGAAAAAAATAGATCAAGATACATGATATAAAAATATAAAGTTGAATCAAGAAAAAAATGATAAAAGGAACATTATATGAGGAATTTGCAAAAGTATTTTTTATTTTTTATTTTTTATTTTGGAAATATTTTATTTAAAGGAATTGAGTGTAAATTAGCTTGGAGGGACTTGGTGAAAAAATTGGCAATGTTTGAAGATGTGGAAACCCAATCAAGATGGATATTATTTTCACAAACCGCGTCATTCACAAAGAAAAAATTGTGTTCAAGGCTCTTCATATGGCCCTTTGATGAATTGTTGTCCAAAACTAATACTGCCACCCTATTTTTGCACCTAAGAAGGAGAGGTGGATTTAAATCCACAGATCTGATTATGGGAATAAGGAATAGTAGAAAATCAACCAATGAGCCAAGGGATATGAACTCTGCTGTGCAGGTTGATGTGGCAACAACCTTCTGACATCTTGAGCCCCATGCAATTGGACTGCTGAGAAAAGTAATGATAAAGCCCAGTGTTGAACATTGGAATTCTCCACCCCAGTTGGCATCTGACCAAGTGACCTACAAGTCACAGGTGGCTTCCAATTTCAAGCGTTTGTCTCTGATTGTCACAAGATATTGAATTAGATGTGACAAGGCCACCCAATGGGTTTTGTTGCGATTAGAACTGAAACAAGCTAAATAGTTAACCGCGTAGCTGAGATTGGGCCTCATGTCCAGGGCCAAATAATTCAGAGAACCAATAAAAGATTGATAGAGAGTAGGTGATAAGGGGTCTCCCCAATTGGTTACCAGTTTGTTGCCCAGTAGAGGAGTGTAAGTTGGTACAATGGTGTCTTGAACTTGGTCGCAAAACTTCTTAACAGTTTGGTCAATGAGTAAATGTTGACTTAAGTAGATGGTGTCGTCGGAATAATCAAGCTTTATTCCCACCAGTTTCTCCAGCTTTGCATCCCATTTCACACGTAGGCTAGACTCAATATTGTCCTGCAGTTGGGTCAAAGCGGCCGTGCCATTGCTGAAAACAATGCTGTCATCTACATGAATCCAGATGATGATGATGGATGAAACTCTTTGAAAACAATATAAACATTCCTTGACTTCATCACAGTCAAAATCTCAGCTGTGAAGGAGGCTCTTGAAGTGTTTCCACCAGCACCGGCTGGCCTGTTGAGTACCGTATAAGGCCTTTTTGAGTTTGAGGACTTTACCAGTGAGGTGGGGAAAGAGTTCAACTGGCGGATCTACGTAGATTGTTTCATTGATGGGACTGTGAACAAATGCCCCCGTGATGTTGAAAGAATTGATAATCCATTTGTGTTTTACGGACAGCGTGAGGAGCATGCGGAGCGTAGTGAGGGAAGCTGTCAGAGAAAATGTTAAACGTACATCAATTCAAAGTTGTTGTTTGAACCCTTGGACAACAAATCTGGCCTTAAGTTTATGAACGGATCCGTCCGCCTTCCGCTTGATGTCAAATACAAATTGGGTGCCAATTGAGTGCTTGGATGCTTTCTCCTCAATTTTGAAAGTGTTGATTTCTTCTAGTTGAGACCATTCAGCTTTTCAAGAGGATCTCCATTTAGCTGCATTTGAAGATGTGAGAGCATTACAAAGGGTGGTTGGGATTTTGGCATCAGAGATGGCCTGGATTTTGTCAATCTGGATGTCTTGTTTATCACAGGTTTCTTTGGTGGGTTCCCTCCCAAGGTGGAGGATTCTACAACATGCAAGGTGTGTCAGAGATATTTTTGGGAATGGGAATGATGGGTCTGTTTTGAAAATTGAGAAAGTCAGCACACTCGGATTTGACAATCTTCTTGGTCTCAGGATTCCAGAAGAACCATCCACACTTGTTGTCTTGGTAATTGACAAGGTATCCTTTCCAGCCGGGCTGGTCAAGCTTGCGTTGACAGTCTTTAGGGATGTGTACAGTTGCCCGAGCCCCAAAGGGGTAGAATGAAGAAACTTTTGGTGATTGGTTGGACCACAATTCTAGTGGAGTCAAGTTGCATTGGGTATTGGATAGTTGGTTGGTGAGAAAACATGCACATTTGTATGCATACAACCATAAGGAAGATGGGAGATGGGAGTAGGTTAGTGTTGTTCCAGCAATACCACCAAGAGTTCTGTTGAGTTGTTTGGCTTTGCCATCCTGCTTCGGAGTGTAAGGAGAGGTAAATATGATTTTACACCCAACCAAAGCCAGATAATCATGGAGAGGTTTCACCGTGTATTCCTTTGCATTGTTGCAACGGATGTATTTTGGAGAATTTTGGAAATGAGATGTCATTTGTTTGACTAGGGAAATGATGATGCCGGGGACTTCTGAACAGGATTTCGTGGGGAAAACAAAAGAGTAGGTGGTAGCATGGTTGCAGACGGTAAGTATAAATTGATTGACTTTCACGTTGGGGTCTAGCGGGCAGAGTACATCTGTCACCAGAATATCCAGTTGGTTCTTTTTGGGTATTACTTTGGTGTTTGCCTGCAGCCAGCTGAGTGAACAGTCTGAACAGAATTTTTTGGGTTGATTACATCCCTGCTTGTTTTACCAATAGTTGTGGTGATTTTCTTGGGCAAAGAAAAGGATGTGGGAACGCTGGAAGCTTTTACCTTGCACAATTTGCCTTGCATTGAGGCTGTGGTTATTTTAAATTAATGTTTTCATGAATCTTGTCACTGCCAGAATAATTGCCTAGGATGAAGTCATCCCAGTTAAGCTGGGATGCACTCAACCAATTTAAACTTGGTTGAAATAAACTGATGAAATATAAATCCAAGGGACCCCCCTTGGTTTTATATTTCATTGGTTGAGTTCAACCTACTTTAAATTGGTTGTTTGAATCCTAGTTTAACTGGGATGAACTCAACCTAGGCAATTATGCTGGCAGTGTGTTGAAGCATTTATTTTCCAGCTTTACTCGCTTCCTTTGAGTTAAATAAGCATTTCTTCTCATTCTCTGATGGGCATTCTGATTACTGTTCTGGGCAATTTCCACATGATTAAAATGTGTTATTCAATTGTAATTTTTCCAGGCAGTAACCATATTTCCCAAAGCAATGACAGAAATGCATATCCAAACACTGGAAAGAGAAAATATGAAAAAGAAACAAAGAATTTTTTTGAAAAAAAAGGAAAATTAACAATAGAAATTTTTAAAAACAAAATTAACAATAGAAGTTAAAAAAAAAAAAAAAAGGTTTTTTCATTGATGTAGTTACACAAGTACAGGAGTTAAAACAGAATTTTGATTGATTTACTGGTGAAAGTTGAGATTTTTGATTGCTTTACTTGCACAAGTACAGGATCCTAATTGGGCAGAGTGGACCAGCTTTGACCTCAGACAGTGGAATTTATCACTCCTTCTATATTATAAGTAACTGCAACATACGTAATCAATGTCACCCTCATTACAAATCCTACTCACCAATGAGGGTGACACTGATTAGGCATGTTGCAGTTACTTATAGTATAGCAGGAGTGATAAATTCCACTGTCTGAGGTCAAAGCTGGTCCACTCTGCCCAATTATAGATCCTGTACTTGTGCAAGTCAAGCAATCAAAAATCTCAACTTTCACAAGTAAATCAATCAAAATGCTGTTTTAACTCCTGTAATTGTGCAACTACAGCAATCAAAACAGATTATTTCTGCTTTTTAATATTTTTTTAACTTCTATTATTATTATTATTATCATTATTTTCAAAAAACATTGTTTGTGTCTTTTCCATCTTTCCTCTTTCCAATGTTTGGATATGCATTTCTGTCATTGCTTTGGGAAATATGGTTACTGCCTGGACAAATTACAATTGAATAAAACATTTTAATCATGTGGAAATTGCCCAGAACAGTAATCAGAACACCCATCAGAGAATGAGAAGAAATGCTTATTTAACTCAAAGGAAGCGAGTAAAGCTGGAAAAGAAATGCTTCAACAGGATTCATGATAACATTAATTTAAAATAACCACAGCCTCAATGCAAGGCAAATTGTGCAAGGGAAAAGCTTCCAATGTTCCCACATCCTTTTCTTTGCCCAAGCACATCACTACAACTATTGGTAAAACAAGCAGGGATGTAATCCACCCAAAAAATTCTGTTCAGACTGTTCACTCAGCTGGCTGTGGGCCAATACTTTGCACTATTTGAGCATAGTGTAGTGGGAACAAATTCAGCTAACAGCTAACATTTAATGTAGCATAGCGTAAATCTGATGCCGCTACGCTAATGGGAAATTCAATATGTGTTAGTGGAAAAACAATTATGCTACTTGTTAGCATAGCGGTTATTTTCCAAAGCTAACACTACAAAAAAATTGGCTGAAAAATTCCTCGCTACGCTAACTGTTAGTTTAGCAGAGTGTAGCGTCAGCTAACACTAAAAATGGTCTGGCAAAAAAAATAACTGCTACGCTAACAGTTAGAGGTCAAATAGCGTAGCGTAGCGGCCCACTGTTGCTAGTGACACTGGAGGTGAGAAATATGTGTTCTGGATTCACTGGAGAGAGAAATGCCGGAAGCAATCTAGTATAGACTATATACAAGATTGACTGTGTTTCAGTTGAAGCATACTATGTAGATGATATAAGCATATTAGCTCAACAAAATGGGGGGAGGGTTCACTATAAGGTGACTTTTGAAAGGTATTCACCAGTTACCTTATTGAGCTTGATAGAGGTCCATAAATTTATGGGCCTCTATTGAGATTCCTAGAGATTCCATAGCTATTGAGCGCTATTGAGTGCTATTGAGCACACAAGTGTGGCACTGTCTCAATAAAGTTGGATTATTGAGCTGAATTATCAAGACAATTGTGGATTCTCTTAGTGTGGGTATTAGCACTGGCCTTAATACTGGACTAGCGTTAATTGCAGTCTGAGAAAACATTGGTTCAGATTAAATCTTGAGCTAAACCCTTAATCTCCTATAACCTACACACTTCAACCACACCAGAAATAATTGAATCCACCATGCCTCCCAATAGCCAGATTCCATTCCCTGAAAACAAATTATACATCATCTCACAACACCATATGGAACATGGCCACAACATCAATGGTGGGCCGCTACGCTACGCTAAACTATTTGACCGCTAAGTGTTAGTGTAGCGGGGTTTTTTTGTCCCAGAAAATCTGTAGCATTAGATGAAATTACACTCCACTACACTAACAGTTAGTGTAGAAACAAATTCTTCAAGCTATTTTTTTGTAGTGGTACCTGGGAAAATTCACCGCTATGCTAACAAGTAGCATAATTTTTCTTGCACTAACAGATTTTGAAGTTTCCAGTAGCGTAGCAACATCAGATCCACGCTACGCTATGCTAAATTTTAGCTTTTAGCTGATATTTTCCCGCTAAATATTAGCTGTTAGCTGATATTTTTCCAGCTAAATGTTAGCTGTTAGCTGAATTTTTTCCCATTAAACTATGCTCAAATAGCAGGGTTTTGTTGTTTGCTAACTGTTAGTTTCACAAGGTAACATGGCTGCTGCATAAACCCGGTTTTCATGGCTTCAGCAGGTAAAATCCTGCTGCATTAAAGCTCTCAGAAGAGAAATCCAACTTCTTTCTTGTGTTTGAATTCAAACCACGACCAAAATTTTAGATCCAGAAAAGTGAGCAATCTGAAAAGAATTTTTTTGGGGGATTACATATTTGTTCATTTCATCAATAGTTGGTGTGAGGTGGCTGGGCAAATAAAAGGATGTGGGAATGGTGAAAGTTTTCCCTTGCACAAAATGTCTTGTTTTGTGGCTTTGATGCTTTTAAATTAGTATCTCAATGACTCTGATGATTAAAATCAGGATTCCAGGACAGTTTCATAAAAATAAATTAGACATCAACATAAGGACATAGTCCTAAATTTTGAGGCCAAATGAAGTTCATTTTATACTTAACAGGGGGGATGGCCGAATGGCCAGCTCAGAAAGCCACAGTGGATCATGTTTTTATGGGCGTTGATAGACGCACGCCAAGCGCGCACGCCAACGCCAGCCCGCACGCCATTTTTTTTTGGCGTGCGGGGCCTACACGCCCTTTTTTTTTGGCGTGTAGGGTCTACACGCCAAAAAAAAAGGGCGTGTGAGACCCCCACGCCAAAAATGGCGTGCGGTTCCCACACGCCTTTTTTTTTTGGCATGTGGGCCCCGCACGCCAAAGAAAATTGGCGTGTGGGACCCGCACGCCAATTGTTTGGCGTGCGCTCCCACACGCTCACGTAATCAAATGGCCCCTTCCATTCGATTACGTGAGCGGGGGATGTGTATATCCCATACACATAATACATACATGTATTATGTGTATGGGAAATACACATCCCCCGCTCACGTAATCGAATGGAAGGGGCCATTCGATTACGTGAGCAAGCCCGAGTCTGTTTCCGGACTGGGGCTCGCTTATGGTCCTGGCTTTTTCAACCAGAACCACAACAAAGACCGCCCACCGCTCTCCGATTCAATCAAAAAAAGCGGTGAGTCTGCAAATCAAAAAAAAAAAAAAAAAAAAAAAAAAAATCAAAAAAAAAAAAAAAAAATCAAAAAATGAGAAATAAGAAATGAGGAAAAAACCCCAAAAAAACCAAAAAAAAGGGTTTTTTTGGGGTTTAATTTTGTGGAAAAGCCCACAGGCCCAGGGCTCCAAGACCCAACTGGCCCAAAGACAGGGCCCAATGGCCGTAAGAAGGGGCCCGCCTCTGCCCATCACCTCCCGTGGGCCCACAGGCCCACTTTGATGCTCCAAAGGGGCAATAAAACATTCAAAGGGGCCATTCAAACCGCCCAGGCAGCTCAAAGGGCCCCGTATAAGCCCCAGACGCACACCATCCCCCCCAAAAGTGGCCCATCTCAAACACATCTCTTCCTATTTCCATTTTTTTTTCACCGTAAATATAGTAACACGTGCTGACAAACTCTCCCATTCAAATGCAAACAGATTCCGCACAAATCACCAAATCAGCAGCAAAAGATGTCACACACCGGTGATTACAACTCCGCAAGCAATAAGCCTCCACGCCCATACGGATTCTATGAGGTTGACCCCAACCATCACCCGCACGCCCCACTTGGCAACATGTATCAAAATCAAACCTCTGCGTATGGAAATCCACACGTGCTTGGCCAACCTGCAGCTCCAATCAATCAATCAGGCCACCTAGCAACTAACTATGGCTACCCAAGCAACCAATATGGCCAAGCCCCCCAGCCCCTTACTGTCCCCTCAGCCCACCCAGCCACCTACAGCTTCAATGACAACAACTACAGACTGGCAATCCAGCCAAACCCTGGCCCCCCAGCCCACCCAGTAGCGCAGCCTGTGTTCCGCCCATATGAGGTACAATTGCCTCAATTCACCCACTATCACAATCGACCTCCAGCCTCCACCTATCAGCTTGATCCAGCCCAACCATCCTATCTGGCTCAGCCAGCCCTCTACGCACCACCTCATATAACTCAAGCCTCACCATCCCATCCGTTTCCGCAATCCCATCAAGCACCACAAATCTCAAACTACTGGCAGCCGGGACCCCAACCATTGTCCCACCCGGCCAACCCATTCACTCTTGGACCCACTCACTTCCAAGGCCTGCCAACCCCTCACACAATTTCCCCGTTGGCCAACCATCAGTGCCCGCTCCGCCGTAGACAAATCAAGTCCCTTCCATACCCGTCATGCAAGATATGCAGCCATCTCTGGGGGAAATAACCTCCTCTGCGCCATTTAGCCCTCAAATTTGGCCACCTGCACAACCAAGTCCTCAACAGTTTCCCCCAGCAACGTTCAGCCCTCAAGTCCTTCAAACTGTGGCTGAAGGTGAGTTTTCAAATACTTCTCCACTTTGTTTTCATATTACCAAGAACTAATGTTTACCTACTCAATTCCCCAGTCAAATACCCAAGGATCACGGCTACATCTCCTGGCGGGTATCAACCTGCACCACCCAGCCCTCAACTGTTTCCCCAAGCAAATTTCAGCCCTCAAGTCCCTCAAACTGTGGCTGAAGGTGAGTCTTCAAATACTTCTCCACTTTTTTTCATCTTACCAAGAACTAATGTTTACCTGCACAATCTCCCAGTAAAATACCCAAGTGTCACGCCTACATCTCCCGGCAGGTATCACCCTGCACCACCCAGCCCTCAACCGTTTCCCCCTGCAACTTTCAGCCCTCAAGTCCCTCAAACTGTGGCTGAAGGTGAGTCTTCAAATATTTCTCCACCTTGTTTTCATCTTACCAAGACCTAATCTTTACCTAGTCAATCTTCCAGTATACCCGCTCAATCCTTTAGGACGTTCACCGTTGGCCCCCGCAATGTTACCCGCTGCCAATCAACCGCATAAAGTGTTGATGAAATCTGAAGATGTACAATCTTATGATTATTCAGTTGGCAGTAAGTTCTTCTAGTTTCTTAATTCGCCCACTTGAGGCAGACTGGCTGAACTGCTTGTGTTTCCAGATGCAATGGATGCACCACCCGAATTCCTTTTCACATGTGTCACTGATCTCAAACACTTTGTCACCACATGGGCCCACGAGCATGGTTACGCTCTGAAAGTTTGTGCTTCCAAGAGGGACAAGAACATCTACTTTGCATGCACAGTTGCCGGGGCGTTGATAAACGCACGCCAACGCCAACCCGCACGCCAGTTTTTTTTGGCGTGCGGGGCCTACACGCCAAAAAGAAGTGGCTTGTAGGGTCTACACGCCACTTTTATTTGGCGTGTGAGACCCACACGCCAAAAATGGCGTGTGGTTCCCACACGCCAATCTTTTTTGGCGTGTGGGCCCCGCACACCAATTTTTTTGGCGTGCGGGTCCCCTCTTGCTCACGTAATCGAATGGGAGGGCCCATTCGATTACGTGAGCGGGCCGGCTGACGAGGTTATACAACCTCGTCAGCCGGGAGGACTTCCTCCCGGCACGAGGCTGTATAACCTCGTCGGCCAGGAGGAAGTCCTCCTGGCTGACGAGGCTGTGTAGCCTCGTCGGCCGGGAGGACTTCCTCCCGGCCGACGAGGTTATACAACCTCGTCGGCCAGGAGGAAGTCCTCCTGGCTGACGAGGTTGTATAACCTCGTCAGCCGGGAGGACTTCCTCCTGGCTGACGAGGTTATACAACCTCGTCAGCCAGGAGGAAGTCCTCCTGGCCGACGAGGCTGTATAACCTCGTCGGCCAGGAGGAAGTCCTCCTGGCTGACGAGGTTGTATAACCTCGTCAGCCGGGAGGACTTCCTCCCGGCTGACGAGGTTATACAACCTCGTCAGCCCACCTCGTCGGCCGGGAGGAAGTCCTCCTGGCCGACGAGGTTATACAGCCTCGTCGGCCAGGAGGACTTCCTCCTGGCTGACGAGGTTGTATAACCTCGTCAGCCGGGAGGAAGTCCTCCCGGCTGACAAGGTTATACAACCTCGTCAGCCAGGAGGACTTCCTCCTGGCCGACGAGGTTGTATAACCTCGTTGGCCGGGAGGAAGTCCTCCCGGCCGACGAGGCTATACAGCCTCGTCAGCCGGCCCGCTCACGTAATCGAATGGGACCTCCCATTCGATTACGTGAGCGGGATCCCCCCACACGCCAAACAATTGGCGTGTGGGAGCCGCACGCCAATTGTTTGGCGTGCGCTCCCACACGCCAATTGTTTGGCGTGTGGGAGCGCACACCAAACAATTGGCGTGTGGTTCCCACACGCCAATTTTATTTGGCGTGCGGGGCCCACATGCCATTTTTGGCGTGTGGGTCTCACACGCCAAATAAAATTGGCGTGTAGACCCTACACGCCACTTTTTTTTGGCGTGTAGGCCCCGCACGCCAAAAAAAATTGGCGTGCGGGTTGGCGTTGGCGTGCGCGCTTGGCGTGCGTTTATCAACGCCCCAGTTGCCGGGGAAGACCAAACCTCAGTTGATGCTATCCGGTTTCAAGAGTCTAGGAATAAGCGACTGGGGTGCTGCTTCAAAATATCCGGCCACAAACCAACTTCAGTAAAACTCAAGGATGCACCATGGGAACTACGATGCCGAAAGACAATTGAGCACAATCATGGTCCAATCGATCTGGAACATGTAGTCATCCACAAGAAGCTCTCTGTCAAAGGCCAAACTGAGGTTGCTCGCTTATCGTCTCTTGGAATGCAACCCCAGGCAATCGCTAGACTCCTTACTAGCAGTGAGGGAAGGTTTGTAACCAACAGGACGATATACAACACAAAGCAGGCACTGAGGGCAGAGAAGAGGGCTGGCAACACCCCAATCGAGTACCTCCTACGTTGCCTCAACGAATCCAATTGGACACACGAGGACGTTTACGACACAGACGGCAAGCTCCTTTACTTGTGGTTTGCGCACCCAGGATCGTTGCTTCTTGCTCGCAGGTTCCACCATGTGGTCAACATTGACTGCACTTACAAGACGAACCTGAACAACTACCCCCTGCTGCATGTGGTTGGCCAAACTGCAACCAATCACAGTTTTTCGATTGGTTTTTGTTTGATGCGAAACGAGAAGAATGAGGCCTACTCATGGGCTCTTGATAAGTTGAAGTGGGTGGTATATTTGACTAATCACCTATTCTCATCATAAACTGACTGTACTCCGGTGCCTGTGTGATACCCATAGATCTATATGGGACGCTGACCACGCGCCAAAGGTCTTTGTGACAGACAGGGAATCAGCACTGCGTAATGCTATCTCAAAGCACTTTCCGAATGCAACCGCGAACTTGTGCATGTGGCACATCGATTGCAACATTGTGACAAACTGCAAGCAAGCCTTTGCTGGCGATGGCAAAGAATGGGCCAAATTCATGAGGCTCTGGCATGAGGTCGCACATGCCCCCAATGAGGACACCTGCAACTCAAAGTGGGCTCAACTGACACGGTACCTAGTCACTCAAACTAACGTCTACGAATACCTGTACAAGAACGTCTGGAGCGAGCGACAGAAGTTCATGAATGCGTGGGCCGGAATGACACCCCATCTAGGAAATCTGACTTCGTCACGATGTGAATCTGCTCACAGCTGGCTGAAAACCTATGTGACGTCGGCTAGGTGCGACTTTGCAACACTTTTCATTACAATTGCTGCAGCAGTGGACCGACAACTTGACACAGCCCACACGAACCTGGCACACGAGTTACAGAAGGGATTAACCGGACTACCAAATGCCTTCAAGTCCCTCAGCTGCAAAATCTCCTGTCATGCGCTCAAGTTGGCCTTGTCTCAGTACAACAAGTTCATCAAGATGAAGAAAACCAAGCCTGGGGATCCCAGCCTTCAATGCAAAGGTAATTTCCAGGCTGGCTTGGGCATTCCGTGTTTGCACACTATTGAATGTTTGGTCCAGGGGAAGGGAGATGTGGAGCCTTCTGATTTCCATGTCCAGTGGCATCTGGCCTATAACCCTGATGGTCCAGTGAGTCCTCCTGATGTATGACTTGTTCATGTCCCTCCTAGCTAATCTTCATCTATGTTCATTGCAGGCTCTTGATGAACCACTGTACAACTTTGACAACGATTTTGAGGATTTCAAGCAGGAGATCTTGGCGTCCCACCACCCCTCGGCGTCAGAAGCAACAATGAAAAAATTACGGAGGGTCCATGCAAACACACACGTGGTCCCGCTTGCAGAGCCTGATCCTATCCGAGTGAAACACAAACTGGAAAGGCCGTGGAAGAAGAGAAAGGGTAGTGGGCGAGTTCAAAAGCGCGATGACACCCATGCGGAAATTGTGGAAGCGCAAATCCAAAAGGCGCAGGCAAGGAAAGCAAGACAGAAGGCCGGTGTATCAAAAGGAAAAGGGGGTAAGAGACAGTCCAAGCGCGCGCAGGCTCCATTGGACACCTCAGCTTCTTCCTCTGGGGACCTGGATGAGCTACCCAGTGTGGAGACACTCATGCGTAAGCAACTTTATTGCATGTCTTTTTAAGAGGCTGATAACTGATGGACTTACTAAGCAGTCAAGAGAACTCACCCCCCACGAATTGGCAGCCTCACTATTGGGAAACGGAATCGGGGGTCTTCCAGTTCAGGAACATCACGGCGCAAGGAAACGTGGCAGCCCAAGTATGGTAGTAAGGATGGTGTAACAGATGAAGATTCTGATTCTGCAGATGCAGTTTCAGATGAAGATTCTGATGCCCCAGATGGGGAATCAGATGAAGAATCTGATGCCCCACATGGGGCATCAGAAGAAGAATCTGATGCCACAGATGGGGAATCAGTTGCAGAATCTGACGCACAAGGTGGGCAATCAGATGAAGAAACTGATCCCCCAGTGGATTCCTCCTCATCTATTGAGATGCAGGATGAGGAAGAGCTGCTGTCACCTCCAGAAGCCTCAAGAAAAGCCTCAAGCTCTCATGATCAGTTGCTGGGTGAGGCCAGGCTACATTCACCCCCGACAGCCAAGGTAAGTACTATAACTTTGACATTAGATTATCAGGGTCTGATTCCATTGTATGTTTCATAGGACCGGCATGTAGATGCTGAGGTTGCACCCAAGGCTGGCCGAACAAGACAGGGGAATACCAACCCTGATGTTGCAGTGAGTGACTCAAGCTTGACACGGACAAGGAGGAATGCACTGACTCTAACTGATAACCAACTTCTCATCATTCTTGTCAGGCGGAGCTTCCACCATGGATCTTAAAATACCTGCATTCCACTTATAACCCTGCAGGTGATGGGAACTGTGGTTATGCATGTGTGGCACATGCATTGGCAGCAGATAGACCAGAGGGTCCCTACGCTAAGGCCAATGGGTGGTACCAAGTGCAAAAGGATGTGTTAGAAGAGATGGAAAAGAACAAGGCACATTGGACAAGATACCTTGGGGGGCCTTCAGAATTCAACCGCGCTTACGGACGTGTTCAGGTGACTGACCCACGTGGATCAGTCCCCATGAACGAATGGATGAGCAAGTTGGATGTGGGACCAATTCTGGCCAATGCGTATAACCGGCCATTTGTCTTCCTCAGCAGAACGGGCGGGAGCACCACATATATTCCCGCCACTGTTCCCCCGGACCCTAAACCGCTGCCAGCCCTCTTCTTATCATTTTTCAATGATAATCATTGGATACGTGTGATAGTCAAGCGGACCCCCACGATTCCCTTTCCTCTCCCTAAAGTCTCCCGGTTATTTCACACGAGCCCAGCAGCTGCTTGGCTAGACTGTGTTTCCCCTTCCACTACTCTTCACTCTTTGATACCTAAATGATTAAACGTACCAAGTTACTGCAAGTAACACTAATTATTATTATCCTTATTAATATTTACCATTCTTATTATTCTTTAATATTATTCCTTTAAGATCTCTAGTGAATATTATTAGTATTATTAATTCATCATTATGACTTTAAGAAGTGATAACATAGTATTATTAAACTACAATCTTTACAATAAATAATATACTTAATTTAAAGGGCATTAATAAAAAAACGCGGTTTTTCCGCGTTTACACCCGGGTTTCTGCGCAGCTGCGGCTGCGCAGTGCACCCGGTTTTCCGCATTTACACCCGGTTTTTTTTAATTTTTAATTTTTAATCAAATAGCATGTGGAGGGCGGCATTTGATGCGCGTGACCTCCCCAATCATCCTCATTAAATATTTTATTTAAAACAAATAAAATAAACAATTAAAACAAGGAAAATAAACAAAACAAAATAAAAATATGGAGGGCAGCATTTTAAATAAGTAAAATAAACAAAAGTAAATAATGTAAAATTAAACAAATAAGAATGAATGAAATGAATAAAATTAATCAATTAATTAAAAGCAAGAGACATAATTGCAAGTTAATGATTTATGAATAACGCAACTTCCCCAATTATCCTCATTCAATATTTTATTTAAAACAAATAAAATAAATAAGTAAAACAAGTAAAATAAACAAAACAAAATTAAATTAAATTAAACAAAACAAATGGAATAAATGAAATGAATAAAAGAAATCGTGGAAATCAAGCTGTGAGGATTTTTTATGAAAAAACCGGGTGGATTGGCCAAAAAAAATAGAAGCCATAGTTTTTTTGCAAAAAGAAAAATTACTATAAAATTCTACACCCCTGTAAGTGTAATAGATAAATTTAAAATCTTGAAAAACAATGCAAATCCGCCCGCAAAAAATTAAATAAAAAAACCGGGTGTAAATGCGGAAAACCGGGTGTACTGCGCAGCAATTTGGACGTCGCCGCTGCGTAAAACCGGGTGTAAATGCGGAAAAACCGGGTTTTTTTATTAATGCCCAATTTAAATATACTTAAATTAATAATACCTTGATTAACTAACACATGAATAATTCAGGCTACTCTGTGATAATAAATAATAGAGTGATAATATAGTATGATTAAACTACAATCAATCTTTACAATAAATGATATACTTAAATTAATAATACGTTGATTAACTAACACATGAATAATTCAGGTTACTCTATGATAATAAATAATACTTATAAGATGTGACAATAACAAATGACACATACGCATTGATAAGTTAATATTTTATTAATATTAATAAAAGGGCCTTTAATATAATAAGGGCATTAATCAAAAAACCCAGTTTTTCCGCATTTACACCCACTTTTCTGCGCAGCTGCGGCTGCGCAGTGCACCCGGTTTTCCGCATTTACACCGGGTTTTTTGTATTGTTAATTTTTAAGCAAATAGCACGTGGAGCGCGGCAGTTGATGCGCGTGACCTCCCCAATCATCCTCATTTGATATTTTATTTAAAACAAATAAAATAAACAATCAAAACAAGGAATATAAACAAAACAAAACAAAACAAAACAAAAATATGGAGGGCGGCATTTTAAATAAGTAAAACCAGTAAACATTATTTATTTATCAAAATTTTAAATTTATTTATTATACTTAAAGGGGTGTAGAACTTTGTGGTAATTTTTAATTTGCAAAAAAACTGTGTCTTCTACTTGTTTTGGCCAATCCACCCGGTTTGTTTTTAATTTAATTTTTTGCGGGCGGATTTCCATTATTTTTCAAAGTTTTCAATTTATTTCTCATACTTACAGGGGTTTAGACTTTCATGGTAATTTCTATTTTGCTCAAAAACCATGGTTTTTTTTTTTTTTGGCCAATCCCGCCGGTTTTTTCATAAAAAATCCTGACAGCTTAATTTCCAGGATTTCTCAACATTTTCACATTTTTTAAACTTTTTCTAAGCACTTTAAGGGGTGTAGAATTTAATGTGAATAACAGTTTTTTGTTTTAAATCACTGGTTGGATTTTGATGATTTTTGGACTCAATTTATTTCCAAACACCTTCACATCTGTCTTTCAAGATATTCAGGGAGTTTTTAAATGGATTCATACACTTTAGAGGGTGAAGAATTCATTGGAAACAAATACTGATTATAAAATTGACTTCTTATCAGATTTCATGACAAAGAAATGGAAATACAATTATACACAGAGGTATGGTACATTGCATGATGCTTTGGAGTGTTACATGTTGTTTATTAAATAACCAACAACCGGGTGTAAATGCGGAAAACTGGGTGTAAATGCGGAAAAACTGGGTTTTTTTATTAATGCCCTAGAATAAATGAAATCAATAAAATAAATAAATAAAATACAAAGCAAGAGACATAATTGCAAGTTAATAATTTATTAGCACACAAATAATACGTATAAGAAAGAGAAATTGTTATCAACACTACTGATAACAGCTAGAAAATGCTTACAAATGGTGAATATACGCCTGAATTACATTCCTGAACTGATATGTAATGGGCAAAAAAAAATAGAAGACATTGTTTTTTTGGGAAATAAAAATTACCATAAATTTCTACACCCCTGGAAGTATATTAAACATTTTTCAAATGTTGAAAAAAAATCAAAATCCGCCCGCAAAAAAAAAATAAAAAAAAGGGTTTAAAAGCGGAAAACCAGGTGTGCTGCGCAGCAAATTTGAGGTTGCCGCTGCGTAAAACTGTGTGTAAACGCGGAAAAACCGGGTTTGTTCCTTAATGCCCTATAATAATTATGATACCACTAAGGAATCCCAATAGCCCAATTCTGGATAATCTATAGTTTAATGCTGATATATCATCAAGAATTGGCCACAACCTACCTTCAATAAGGTAGAAACCACAAACCCACATGAGTACTCCTTGGATGCCTATTAATAATACTCTGTTTGGGTTATATTTCAAAAAACACTTAAGTCTGATGTTTCATTCAAGTGGATGAGCAAGACAGTGGTGGAAATTACAACTCAAGGGCATGTGAATGAGAAATAAAAGGGAAACCAAAGAAAAAACAACCCCCGGTACATATATCAGAAGTGGTAGTTGGCTACAGCTATTTCTATATCTTGGGAAAACAAAATTTGGAGGTTTTGAATAGAAAAAGATTTGTGAAACTCTTCATGGGTTTTTTTCCAATCAACCATTGGCAAACCATCATGACCAATCCGGTTAAATCCCATGGAGCACAAAAAGTTGAGAAAGTATAATTGGAGGTTATCCAAAGTCCCGTGAGGCATCACTGAAGTATTGCCACTATCAACCTTATGTTTCAGAACATTGGCGCCAAATTCCAATAAGGCCGAAGCATTTGAAGTAGTCGGACGTTCGGACCCGTATTTGTTAGTGACAAAGGCGGTTGTTGGACCAAAAACCAGGAGACCAGCAAGCATCCGCATTTGCTCCCGCGTGTTTAATGTTGACCACTCATCAAGCTTTTTATACTTTGGTCTTGTTGGTGCCTGGAGACCGCAGATGTAACACAAGGCTGACATAGCCCCCGTGAAGTATAGACCAAGGACCTTGAGACCGGAGGTGTTTGGTTGGGGGCTTGATCTATCCTTTGCGTGACTTCCAAGGTTTTCATAAGTTCGTTGGAATGCAAGATGGGAAGTATGCACCAAAGATTCGTCCAGGGGGAGAGGCTGCCATTCACTGCCCTGTTGCTCCATGTGTCGAAGGGCCCAACAGTCTTGCAAAGCACTAATTTTAAGCCGGAGATAAGCGTGGTCACTTGGAGAGAAGTATGAGGCCAGATTCGCCGCAAGTGTGTGGGTCTGGACACGTTTGGACAGCGGCGCCTTCCGGTTCTCCTGGGAAGCCTCGAGCTGTGCCATGTTGACAACTTCAGGAGTTATCAGAGAGAGAGCACCAGGTTGAGTGGGGTTAAGAATTCTCTCTGCATACCACACAAATATCAGCCTTTGTGATGTATGAACAAGTGAGAAAAAAAGTGAGTATTTACCAGATTTGCATGCCTTCAGAAGTGTATCCACTTCCCTCCAAACGACTCGGCTGAACTCCTGTGGCATTGTTGGATGTGGTGTGACCATTGAGCGAAGGTGTGTGAGGATGAATGCTATGTTTTGAATCATTTTCTCGGCTGAACGGTGTGACCACGCAATTCCACCCGCCAAGTTTTCATTCAAATCATCTGCCAATGCTTTTGGAAGCATTGGGCCAGGGATAAATAGACCCATAGCTGTGCGCAAATGAGGGATGTTAATTACAAGATGGGTGTGCATAAGCAATGGGGAGTGACTTACCAGGAGGCGTCAGGACCGGGGGAGGAGGAATTGATTCGCCCGGTGGTCTTTGGGTAGGTGGCTTGACTGTTGATGGCCCAGCAACAGGGGGGTTCCGTGGAATTCTGAGGCCTTGCAGTGATTGCGCAGTGATGAATTCGTGAGAGGTGGGATGAGGGGTGAAGAAATTATACATGGGGCCTGTATTTTTAGAAGAAGAAGCAGAGTTTTCCAGGCGCGCCTTTTTGCTCGTCGGGTCTTCAACCGTAGGATCTTCAATTCGTACCATGTCATAGTGATATTGGGTTTGTTGTGGCACCGGTTCATGGACTGGCTCCTGGTGGAAGGTAGGTTTGGGACGTCCATGAAGGAATTGTTGGAGGACTTGCTGGTCTTCTGCACCATCTTCAGAGTCATCTGTTTCACCCTCTGCGTCAGGGTCTTCAGAGCTGTCCCGGATGGCTGGATTGTTAATTTCTCGTCTCCCGTCCGCATTGGGGGCTTTGGAGGACTTCTGGCCAATGAGTGCTTGGTCCCTTTGTACGCCTTGAAGGAAAGACTGGCCAAAGGTGTTGAGGGTTTTCTTGTGGCCTTTGACATCTGTCCGCATCTCTCCGCTTTGACGTGGGGATCCATCAGCTGGGTTTGTTGTGTTGGGCTGGCCATATTGAACATCCTTGTTGAATTGGTTTGCAAATTGATTGAGCGTGGGGATTGGGTTGGTTGCAGGAGGTAGGTGATCAGGAGTGTGTGCATATAAGTATGCCATTGAGTCGGTTGCAAATTCAGGGCGTGGGTGTGACTGTGGTGGAGCAGGCCTAGTGGCGCCTAAGGTGTTTCTAGCCGGGGCCGGGGTTCTGGAGACCTGTTCATTCTCATCGTCTGACTGCTCGTATTCAGCCTTTATTTTAGAGGCCCAATTCTCCAGGTTTTCACGTTCATCTGGTTTCAACGCAGGGTGCCGCGCCAGCTCTGTGCATTTTTCCCAGAGATCCAAACCTGTGTAATGGTGGGAGGGTGGGTGGGAGTGAGCCAGGGACTTATATTATACACAAAATAAAGGAATGAATCTCACGTCCTAGTTCACTTGTCTGATGTGAAGACATTGTTGATTGTTGAAGTCAAATTGGTGATTTGTGCGGAATCTGTTAGCATTTGAATGGGAGAGTATGTCAGCACGTGTTACGATATCTATGGTAAAAAAAAATTGAAAGAAAAAATTGGAAGAGATGTGGGGATTGATTGTGTTTGAGATGGGCCCATTGGGCCACTTTTGGGGGGGATGGTGTGCGTTGGGGGCTTATACGGGGCCCTTTGAGCTGCCTGGGGGGTTTGAATGGCCCCTTTGAATGTTTTATTGCCCCTTTGGAGCATCAAAGTGGGCCTGTGGGCCCATGGGAGGTGATGGGCAGAGGCGGGCCCCTTCTTACGGCCATTGGGCCCTGTCTTTGGGCCAGTTGGGTCTTGGAGCCCTGGGCCTGTGGGCTTTTCCACAAAATTAAACCCCAAAAAAACCCTTTTTTTTGGTTTTTTTGGGGTTTTTTCCTCATTTTTTATTTCTCATTTTTTGATTTTTTTTTTTTTTTTTTTTTTTTTTTTTTTTTTTTTTTTTTTTTTTTTTTTTTTTTTTTTTTTTTTTTTTTTACTTACATTGTTTTTTCTTAATTGGTGAGTGGGGGTGTTGCTCAAATTCGTGGTCGTTCTGGTTGAAAACAACCAGACCAACGGTCTGATTCCTGAAAGGAATCAGACTCGGCGGGCTCGCTCACGTAATCGAATGGTCCCTACCATTCGATTACGTGAGCGAGGGGATATCGCATGCGATATCCCCATACACATAATACATGTATGTATTATGTGTATGGGGATATCGCAGGCGATATCCCCCCACACGCCAAACAATTGGCGTGTGGTACCCGCACGCCAATTGTTTGGCGTGCGCTCCCACACGCCAATCGTTTGGCGTGTGGGAGCGCACGCCAAACAATTGGCGTGCGGGTCCCACACGCCAATTTTCTTTGGCGTGCGGGGCCCACACGCCAAAAAAAAAGGCGTGTGGGAACCGCACGCCATTTTTGGCGTGTGGGTCTCACACGCCCTTTTTTTTTGGCGTGTAGACCCTACACGCCAAAAAAAAAGGGCGTGTAGGCCCCCACGCCAAAAAAAAATGGCGTGCGGGCTGGCGTTGGCGTGCGCGCTTGGCCTGCGTTTATCAACACCCTGTTTTTATGAGCCAAAAGCCACATGGAAAAACAATTTTTTTTTGAAAATAAAAAACAAAAAAAAACAAAAAAAATTGAAAATTGAAAAAAAAAAAAACTTAAAGATAGAATTAAAAATAAATAAATCAGAAATAAGCTGTTTACATTACTGTAATTGCTCAAGTACAGGAGTTAAAGCAGAATTTTGATTGGTTTACTTGTGCAAGTACAGCTGTGTGATTGCTTTCCTTGTGCAAGTACATGATCCTAATTGAGCAGAGTGGACCAGCTTAGACCTCAGACAGGGGAATTTATCACTCCTGCTATACCATAAGTAACTGCAACATACCTCATCAGTTTCACCCTCATTGGTGAGAAGGATTGGTGATGAGGTTGACACCAATTAGGTATTTTGCACTCACTAATATAGCAGGAGTGATAAATTCCCCTTTCTTGGGTAAAAGCTGGTCCACTCTGCTCAATTAGGATCATATACTTGCACAAGGAAAGCAATCAAAAAGCTGTACTTGCACAATTAAACCAATCAAAATGCTGCTTTAACTCCTGTACTTGAGTAATTACAGCAATCAAAACAGCTTATTTCTGATTTATTTATTTTTAATTTCTATCTTTAAGTTTTGTTTTTTTTTCAATTTTCAATTTATTTTATTTTTCTTTTCAAAAACAAATTGTTTTTCCATGTGGCTTTTGGGTCATAAAAACATGATCCACTGTGGCTTTCTGAGCTGGCCATTTGGCCATCCCCCCTGTTAACTATAAAATGAACTTCATTTGGCCTCAAAATTTAGGATTATGTCCTTATGTTGATGTCTAATTTATTTTTATTGAAATGAATTTGATGTTAAATGATGGATTGTCAGCTTGCTACTAGTTCAGAGACAACCTGACCAGAACAATAAATAAAGTATTAATTAATTAATAAAAAATACATATGAAGGAGAAATTATTACATAAGTAATAATGTAACATGAATTATAATAAACATAAGAAAAAGATAACATTTTAAAATATAAACATTATTACGTAGTAATAATGCAATAAACAAATATAATAAATAAATTAATAATAAAATAAATAATAACTCATTAACCTTTGAGATAAGTGAGAAGGTTTTTTCATATTCTGAAAGAGCAAGTAAAATAACCTAGGGTACCTCGGCCAAAGTACCCTAGAAACCTTACTCCTTCTAATAATAAAATTAACTTAAAGAATACTCCTACTAAGCGCTAAAATACGTACTAGGTATAAACATATGTAATATGAGAGTATTCTAATAAGTAGAAGTCCTAAAAATACGGGATAACTACTTAAATAAACTATTTAATTATCCTTTAAACACATAAATAAAACTTTAAATAACATTTGACATAAATATCACGCTGTTTTATAGTCTTTGTATTATTATTAACTTATACAAATACATACAGTATAAGTTAAATAATGTCATAACACATGAAAGACAAGAAACAGGGGATAAAGAAAAACATCAGAATACTTCAAACAAGTTTAAAAGAACTTGTACAGTTAAAATAAATGACAAGCTCCTTTAATCACGGGAAAATAACAAATGCTGACACTTTTACCAGGATGGTAGCTTGTCAAATAATTGAATGGAGAACTTTAAAAGCGCCCACCATGCAAGTATGAAAGAACTCTCATGGTACAGAACTTTGTATATGAAATAACCAAATTAAACAGAAATAAGAGGGCGTTGATAAACGCACGCCGATGGGCGCACGCCCACGCCCATCGCACGCCTTTTTTTTATCGGCGTGCGGGCTGCACGCCCATTGGCGTGCGACACTTCAGGCGTGCGGTCGCACGCCCTGCCCTTTCAGAAAAGGGCGTGCGAACCGCACGCCCTTCCTATGTATATAGGCAGGGGCGTGCCCCTACCTATATACATAGAATTGGCGTGCGGGCTTGCACGCCGATTCTATGTATATAGGTAGGGGCACGCCCCTGCCTATATACATGCTGATGTCATGCGTACACAAGAATGTACGCATGACATCAGCTCCGGTCGAGGAATACAGCCTCCTTGACCGGGAGGGATCCCTCCCGGTCAAGGAGGTTGTACAACCTCCCTGACCGGGAGTGAATCCCTGTTGTATAACCTTGTCGGCCAGGAGGAAGTCCTCCCGGCCGGCAAGGTTATACAGCCTCGTCGGCCGGGAGGAAGTCCTCCCCTCGCTCACGTAATCGAATTGGCCCTCCAATTCGATTATGTTTGGCCAGGAGGAAGTCCTCTCAGCCGGCGAGGCTATACAACCTTGTCGGCCAGGAGGACTTCCTCCTGGCTGACGAGGTTATGCAGCCTCGTCGGCCGGGAGGAAGTCCTCCCCTCGCTCACGTAATCGAATTGGCCCTCCAATTCGATTATGTGAGTGAGGGGGGGACCCGCACGCCAATTGTTTGGCGTGCGGGGCCTACACACCAATTTTATTTGGCGTGCGGGTCCTCCTGGCCGATGTGGAACTACTCAAGGGACAGAATAGAGCTTGGAAGGGATATGTATAACTACACTAGTACTAATGTAGGTTATGACAAAGGTGCTGATATAAGAGCTGCCTTCCTGACTAATGCTAAGGGGATGAGTGTAACACTAAGAATAAAATAAAAGGTGTGGCTAATTTATATCTACTCTTAGAAGACTAATACTAATGTGCTTGTTTGCCACACACACCAGGTGAGAGGGATGGATAAGGGGATGAGATGTATAAAGTATATGTAATATAAGTATAATAAGAGGCAAGGGTTTGTAGCTTTGGAGTCAAGGTGGGTCAAGAAAGAGAGAGGGGCAATCTTCTTATATTGAATCTAAACTGATATTTATATTGATATATTTATAGGTTGATGGTAACTCTACTAAGTATGTATACTAATTTATGGGATCTGTAATGTTGGTATATGTAGGGGGTTAATTTAGTAAGTCAGGGGGTCCATAAGGGAACAAGGGGGAGGAACAGGTGTCCTTATATATCTGAGAGAGAAGATGAGCCATCAGGCTTGAGAAAAGAAACCACAAAGCTATGACAACTAATTGGTGGGAAAGGAAAATCATGACAGTTGAGTAATGAGAAAGTGAGAGTTATTTAGAGTAGTTTATGATGCAGTGTTTGTTATGTAGTAAGTATAGAGGTTATGTATTCTTTATTATGTATGCTGTACCTTGGATATGAAATATATAACTACTTATACTATAACTTGCTTTTATACTTTATCTTGCTGGATATTCTAAGCTTGCCTGTAGCTCTTGAACTAGAAGGAATTTGAGAGTGGTTGGAGTGAGAGACTAGGGTTAAAATGGGGTGTAGAATTTGATTATGAAATAATAATGAAGGATATGTGTAAGGATTGGCTTTATGAGTATATATTTGTAAGCAAATGTGGTTTATTTATGGTGATTAGTCTTGGAAATTATAGTAATGATGTGGAATGGATCACCACATCCTCCCCCAACTTATTGTCTGACCCCAGACAATGCAGCCAAAGGAAAAAGGCTGGAAAAAGTGATCCATGGAAAGTCCAGAGTATTCCTTTCCAAAGTCCAAATGATCCATATCCAGTGAAAGCCCAAGCCAACATAGTCCAATATAATTTGATCCAGATCCAGTGTCCATAGTATCCAGTATTCATTAGTCCAGTGTCCATGTGTCCAGTGAAAAGTATTTTAATCTTCTTTTAGTATATATATTATAGTCTTTAAAGTGGTTGAAAATCCTACTAGTATGCCATCTTGATGAATATTTTCTACATGTAAAAGTATCCTTGAAATCTTGAGTTTATTTTAATTATAATCTAGGTTCATTATTTATTAGACTCAAATACTAAGCCATCAGTGTACTTGTATACATGTATTTCTAATAAATGTTCATTCTAGCCTTCTTATTCTTATTTATATCTTCTTGAAATTCTTGGACACTAATAAATGCTTACTGATAATTCTTCAGGTGGTGGTATAGTAGGAGCAACAATTCTTCTTAGTCTGGTTTTATATATCTTCTAATCTGAGTAATCCTTTGGCCTCTGGGTATTGGTGCTGATTTGACTATGTCCTCTGGGGTATGGTAAAGTATCCTGGTGTTGGGTTCCAAGTGGTTCCTGGTCTCTGTGTATTGGTGCTGATTTGACTATGTCTTCTGGTGTATGGTAAAGTATCCTGGTGTTGGGTTCCAAGTGGTTCCTGATTTGGTTGGATGAAAACTTTTAAATGGGTGAATGGTAAAACTGAGAGACTGTTTAATGGGTTGGAATGAGTTGGAATGGGTAGAGAAGTATATATAGAATGGAAAGGGGAACCTCTGTGTGATGTGATGTTGATTGTTTGAATGAGTAGGAGATATATAGAGTTGGTGGTGAGATGATGATAATGTGTAGTGAGTAGAAGATATGTAGAATTTGTGATTTGATGATGATGAGTTGGAGTGTGTAGAAAATGTCTAGAGTTTGTGATGAGATGATGAAGCTGTGTAATGAGTAGAAGATATGTAGAGTATGTGATTGGATGCTAAGGAGTTGGGATGCAGAAAATATGTAGAGTGTGATGGGTAGATTTTTGAATGAGTAGCAACTGAGTAGATAATCTGGTGAAGATGAGATGGAATGAGTAGGAAATATCTAGAATATGTGATTTGGGGATGATGAAGTGGAATGGATATATAGAAACTGTGTAGAATGTGTGATGGGATGATGATTTATTTGATGTCTGGTGGTTTAAGAATCAGGTGAGGAGGGAAAGAAAAAAAATAAAAAATTCCTGGTGATTTTCCCTTTGGTAGTGCAGTGCTCCTCCCCCAACTTATTGTCTGTCCCCAGACAATGGAGGAAAAATAATCTTGAGAGAATGACAGGTTGGATGGATGATGAAAAGATGAGTTGGGATGAGCAGTAAAAAAAAATAGAAGGTATCCTGGGAAGGAAGTGATGAGAATAGAAGATTTTGTGGGATTATTATATAAAGGTAGTGTTGATGTATTTGTTTTATTATGTTTTATTTGTTTTATTACTAAATTGTTTTTAAATTAATATTTGATTTGATTTTTTTATTTTATTTTATTATGTATCTGTTTTAATTTTACTAGTTTTTATTATTATTATTTTTTTTTTATTATTTTCTGATGTAATTTTACTAGTTTTTATTTTTTTTATTATTTTCTGATTTTAATTTACTAGTTTTATTATTTTTTTTTATATTATATTTTCTACTGAATAATTTTATTATGTATTTGAAATCTTATTTTATTTTATTTATTTTTTTTTTTATATTTTTTTTTTATTTATTTTATTTTTTTTTTTTATTATTTTTTTATTATTTTATCATTGCGGGTATTGATATGTATGCGGCGTTCCGGTTCGTACACCGGCGTCGACAGTGTATGCGGAGGGATTTGGCGGAGCCGCGGAGTGCAACCGAGACGCTGGTTATCTGAGCAAGAAGGAAAAAAGAAAAGAAAAAAACAAACCGAGAAAAAAGAGAAGAAAGAAAAGAAAAAAAGACATCAAAAAGGGAACTGGGTCGGCCACCAGAGTCGAAAAGGCTCAAAAATCTCCCCTCCAGACTGTAGTCTGAGAGGCGAGATCCTCATAAGAAATAATAAAAAAAACTATGCCCGGGTCGAGCACCGGCGTCGAAAATTGTCAGGATAACCGTGTCGTCCTGGTTCTTCCACCAGAGTCGACACGGTTTGGGAGATTATCGCTAGTTGTTACGCGTTTCCGGATCGTACACCGGCGTCGATCCTGTATATCAAGAGATGAATTCTTTTCCAATTATTATAACTCTCCATTTTTATTCTTATTGACAGTCTCCACTCCCAACTCCTCCTCAACCCGGCCAATATCGGTCGCGTCTTCTGACGCCTTTCCAAACGATTTTTCGAATCGTATCACCGCCATAACGTCCTTTCGGTCCGTTTGTCCTTGCTGTTGTACTAGCCGCCTCCAGCCATTTCATTGCTCCGACCACGTTCGTCCATTCCATCTGTTATGACTTATATAAAAAAAAGAAAAGTAAATAACTAACTAAAAAAGGAAAGGAAGCTGATTTTTATTTCTATTATTATTATTTTTTGTTTATTTTTTTTTATTTTTTTATTTTATTTTTTTTTTTGTTTGGGTGATTGCAGATATATATTTTAAGAGGAAAGAAAAGGACTCCTTGGAAAATATTTTATAAATTTGTCTTTTTATTTATTTATTTATTTATTTATTTATTTATTTATTTATTTATTTATTTATTTATTTATTTATTTATTTTTTTGCTTCATTTTATTTTAGGGCTGACTAGCAAATGGTCCAGAAAAGTGAGTTGGATTGAGAGATATGTCCATGAATAAAAATTTGATTGACTGATTATTATTATTAATACTATTATTTTATTTATTTTTCTAGTTTTTTTTTTTTTCTTTCTGTCAAGGGAAAAAGTTGGTGTCCTGGCCCTGGTCTAGGAATTCCTTGGTGGCTGAATTTGCTGGAAGGGTAGTTTCCCATTTCTGGTTGCTGGGGAGAATGATGGGTACCAAGTAAGTCTGTCCAGATGAGTCCATAATAGAACGTGATTCCCCTTGAGCTCCATTGTATTTGATAGTGGCTGATACATCCATTAAGAAAGGCTTTCCAATAATTAGTTGAACAGGTCCTTCAGCCACCCAGAAATGAACAGTTCTGGATACTTTTCCAATGGTTACTTCTACTTCCTCAGCAATTCCAGGCATATTAGTATGGTGGCCTCCAACTCCTTTAAGCCTCATTGATTTAGCAGTGAGTACCAGTCCTAGTTGGTGAGCCAGTCCTGCAGGTATGATATTGACCATTGATCCAGTATCCAACAGAGCTTGATGGGTTTGTCCATTAATATTGATTTCAACATATCCAAGGGGGCATGAATAGAGGGTGGTCTGTTCCTGTTTTACTTCTTCTTCTTCTCTGCCTATGACATTAGTTGACCTAGTGGGTTCCAAAGGCAGCCTTCTGTTTGAGATCCTCTTCTTGAAAGCATCAGTGACACCACTAGAGATAGCAAATATTTCTCCATAAGCCAGTTCCATCTTTCCTTCACCAAGCATTCTTTTGGCAACATCCTCTTCAGCTCCTGGGTATTCCTTGGCCAAAGTCTCCTCCAAGTAGGTCTTCTTTTCTGGCTTCTCCTTGGGTGGGTTGTTGGATCCTTGTATGTCTGAGTCCTTGAATCTTACATGGGGGTCTGATTTGGGGTCTTGATTCTGTATCCTGCCTGATGGAACTGGGGTCCTGGCCATATGTAGTAAGTCTTCTGTATCCATGTCCATGATGTTGTCCTTTTCTTTCCTGATCCTTTTGTCTGCCATTTTGGGTTCTTCTGGGTCCTTGGTTCCTCTGGTTCTCTTTCCAAGGTCTGCTTCATAGATGGTGGATTCTTCAGGGGTGATTGCTTCTTCTAGTTGTCCAAAGGAGGATGATACAATGGGTTTGTCCTTGGGGAAAGCTGATACCACAGATTGAATTGGTCTTCTGGGGTCCCATGGAATCATAGTGTTGTCTGGAAGTCTGAAATCTCTGCCATCTCTGATTACTGATCCTTTGGTAACATCTTCTTCTAGGGCCCTACATCTGGTGGTACTGTGGGTGTTTTCAAAGCAGTAGTAGCATTTTAAGGTATAGTTCCTGGGGGCTGAATTGAATCCTGGGGCTGGTCCAACTAGGTGAGGAGGGGCTGATCTTCCAGCAGTAAGGGATGCAAGTTGTTTGGTGATTTCTTCTAATTTCTGATCTGTAGTCCTGGCTTCCAGTGGCTTAGTGGTCCATGGATTGGTAGTTGAGACAGGTTTATAGGTATTAGCTGGAGGGTTTGATTTGGGAATGGTACTGATTGGGTTCTGGGTAGGTTTTTCTGGTTCCATTAGGCTCTTTTCCAAGACTTTAGCTGACTGAACCTCTCTGTGTATGTAGGTGAACAAAACCTGGGTGCTGGGAAGAATATGGCCTCCATCCTTCAGTGATACCATCTTGTTGTCCCTGAGAAGTTCCTTGGTGATGGATATGGCTAGAGTTGGTTTAAGGGCTTTGAGCAATAATTTTCTGAAATCCTCCAAGCTGGTGTAGTATCCTAGTCTGACCAAGTAGTGGGTAATGGTTTCAAATTTGGTCCTGAAGCATTTGAATTCCTGCAAGGTGCTGATCCCTCCAGTTTGTGTAGACAGATTTACCAAGTTCCTCAAGTCTTCTTCAGTGTACTTGACCAAGGGGAGAGAGGATCCAAACCTAGTAAGTAGTTGCTCCTTCAATGTCTCCCAGTCTGAGTCCTCATAGCCAGTCATCTCTTCTACCTCATCCTGGAGGTCTGATCCTCTTAGAAAGAAAATAATCTGTTTGCATAGTTCATGGGGAGAGGCACCATCAGCTGACCCAGCAATCTCATACCTTTTTATAAATTTATCCACAGGTATGTTTGATCCATCAAAGAAGAGGTTCCTGTCCATTGGTTTGATCTTGACTGCTCTATTGGAAGGCATAGAGTATCTGGGCATCCTGGGTTCCTTATCCAAAAGGTGAGTGAATGGAGTTTCTGAATGTTGGTGAGAAGCTACTGGAGAATGAGGGTGTGGTGCAAGTTGGTCTTCAGAAGTTGCTGATGAGTTGTTGTTGTCTCTGTATTGTCCAGGATTGGGGATGTTGCCAACATTGGTCCTGGAAGGCCTGGCTGGGTTGGGGTGGGAGGTCTGTCCTACATTGGTATTAATTGGTTGGCTGACTGGAGGGTAGATACTGGGGGCTGAGTAGAATCCTGGGAATCCTTGTTGAGACATGGCTGGTAAGAGGTAGGTTTACAGATGGAAGTGGTATAGGTATGTAGATGTTCAGTGTATGTATAAAGAGTGTATGTATAAAGAGTGTATTAAGGTATGGGTAGTGAATTTAGATATGTATATATAAGTCCTTTAAAGAGTTTTTATGAAGATATAAGTTGACTAATGTATATGTATTTTTATGTTTTTTAGAAGTTGAAGATATGGAGAAGAGAGAAGGGAAAGGTGAAGTAGTGATAAGCTGATAGTAATAGGGTTACTAGGACTAAAGATATCTGAAGAAGTTAGGCCACTGTTGGGACACCACTTGTGGAACTACTCAAGGGACAGAATAGAGCTTGGAAGGGATATGTATAACTACACTAGTACTAATGTAGGTTATGACAAAGGTGCTGATATAAGAGCTGCCTTCCTGACTAATGCTAAGGGGATGAGTGTAACACTAAGAATAAAATAAAAGGTGTGGCTAATTTATAACTACTCTTAGAAGACTAATACTAATGTGCTTGTTTGCCACACACACCAGGTGAGAGGGATGGATAAGGGGGGATGAGATGTATAAAGTATATGTAATATAAGTATAATAAGAGGCAAGTGTTTGTAGCTTTGGAGTCAAGGTGGGTCAAGAAAGAGAGAGGGGCAATCTTCTTATATTGAATCTAAACTGATATTTATATTGATATATTTATAGGTTGATGGTAACTCTACTAAGTATGTATACTAATTTATGGGATCTGTAATGTTGGTATATGTAGGGGGTTAATTTAGTAAGTCAGGGGGTCCATAAGGGAACAAGGGGGAGGAACAGGTGTCCTTATATATCTGAGAGAGAAGATGAGCCATCAGGCTTGAGAAAAGAAACCACAAAGCTATGACAACTAATTGGTGGGAAAGGAAAATCATGACAGTTGAGTAATGAGAAAGTGAGAGTTATTTAGAGTAGTTTATGATGCAGTGTTTGTTATGTAGTAAGTATAGAGGTTATGTATTCTTTATTATGTATGCTGTACCTTGGATATGAAATATATAACTACTTATACTATAACTTGCTTTTATACTTTATCTTGCTGGATATTCTAAGCTTGCCTGTAGCTCTTGAACTAGAAGGAATTTGAGAGTGGTTGGAGTGAGAGACTAGGGTTAAAATGGGGTGTAGAATTTGATTATGAAATAATAATGAAGGATATGTGTAAGGATTGGCTTTATGAGTATATATTTGTAAGCAAATGTGGTTTATTTATGGTGATTAGTCTTGGAAATTATAGTAATGATGTGGAATGGATCACCACACTGACGAGGCTATACAACCTCGTCAGCCAGGAGGACTTCCTCCTGGCCGACGAGGTTGTATAGCCTCGCCAGCTGGGAGGACTTCCTCCTGGCCGACAAGGTTGTATAACCTCGTTGGCCAGGAGGAAGTCCTCCCGGCCAACAAGGCTATACAACCTCGTCGGCCAGGAGGAAGTCCTCCCGGCCGACGAGGTTATACAACCTTGTCGGCCAGGAGGACTTCCTCCTGGCTGACGAGGTTGTACAACCTCGTCAGCCCATAGGAAGTTCTCCCGGCTGACGAGGTTATACCGCCTCGTGCCGGGAGGGGCCTCGCTCACGTAATCAAATGGGCCCCCCCATTCGATTATGTGAGCAAGGGGGGACCCGCACGCCAATTGTTTGGCGTGTGCTCCCACACGCCAATTTTATTTGGCGTGCGGGGCCCACACGCCAAAAGAAAATGGCGTGACCACACGCCATTTTTGGCGTGCGGGTCTCACACGCCAATTTATTTTGGCGTGTAGGCCCCGCACGCCAAAAAAAATTGGTGTGCGGGTTGGCGTTGGCGCGCGCGCTTGGCGTGCATTTATCAACGCCCAAAAGAAAGTGAGATAAAATAAAAAAAAGTTGGATGTATAAGAGATAGGGATAAAGAAGTGAAGCGATGAGAACTATGGACGGAGATGCATTGACGGGGAGAAAGGAATTAGGGAACTATACCGAAGAGAAGTCAATGTTTCTCCAAGAGGACTCGAGATAGCGGTTTTGTCAACATGTCTGCAAGCATGTCGTTCGTGGAGACATGAAGAAGAGAAACTGTTTCGTCCTTGATACATTCGCAGATGAAATGGTACCTTGCATGGATGTGTTTCGTCCTTGCGTGATGTTCTGGATTCTTTGCCAGGGCCTCGGCTCCCTCGTTGTTGACATGGATGGGGATCAGTTTGCTGGGGCGGAGAGATAGTTCGGTGAGAAGGTGGCAAAGCCAAAGACCTTCCTTACATGAATTGGAAAGCGCCTTGTATTCGGCTTCCGTGCTGGAAAGGGACACGGTTGCCTGTTTTCTAGACTTCCATGAGATAGCCCCATGACCCATGCGGTAGGTGTACGCTGAGGTCGACCGACGGTCATCACAATCTTCCGCCCAATCGGAGTCGGAATATCCTGAACATTCAAGAGTTCCTCCTAAACGCAGCTTGAGGTCCGCTGTTGTGACCAGGTAGTTGAGGACGCGCACTGCTGCGTACCAGTGGGAAAGGGAAGGATCATGTAGGTATTGTGACAGTTTGTTGACTGAAAAAGCTATGTCCGGACGAGTGCATTGAGAGATCCACAGGAGGGATCCGATGATTTGAGGATATGGCCCCGGCGACGAAGGATCAGAGGAAGTCTTGTGGGTCAAGTTTTTGGAGTAAGAATCGGTGGGGGCGGAGACAGCGTGTGAGTTGCCGTCTAGAAATTGCTCGCTTATTTCCTTGATATAGTGTGCTTGATTAAGAAAAACGTGGTGATTGGGAATATCTTGAGTGATTTTGATGGATAAGAAGTGACTGAGGTCCTCGTCTGCGCCGATTACAAAGTGTTTTCCAACCGCCAAGATGAGATTGTCCACAAAGGTTGGTTCACCTACAATCGCAAGATCGTTGACATGAGTAGTGAGAGCGCCAACTAGCTTACCCGATTGGAGTTTGAAATAGAGAGTAGGATTGTAGGCGGAGTTGGATAGCCCAAGATCGAGAAGGGCTTTGTGCAGCTCGATGTTCCATTGTTGAGGGGACTGCTTAAGCCCGTAGAGTGAGTGGCTGACCTCGCACACCCAGTCGGGATGCTGAGAGTCTTTGAAGCCCGGTGGCTGTTCCATGAAGACCGGGGTGTCAAGGTGACCATTCAGGAAGGCCGTCTTGAAATTGACTTGGCGGCCCTTCCAGCTGCGGCTTCCGAGGAGACCGAGAATTAAACAAAGGGTTTCTAGTTGTAGTGTTGGGGAGAAGACCTCATCGTAGTCGATGCCTTGGATTTGAGAGTATCCCATGGCGAGCAGGCGCGCCTTGAGTTTTTGAGTTATACGATCGGGGCGTCGTTTGATTTTGAATACCCACTTTGACTTGATAATTTTTTGTTTTACGGGCCGGGGGACCAGCTTCCAAGTGTGCATACCAAGCAGGGAAGAGTACTCTTCATCAGCAGCCTTCAGCCAGTGTTCTTTGTTTGGTGACTTGAGAACTTGCCGCCAAGTTTTGGGTGTGTAAAGGTTGGCATCTACATCGATGCCTTAGCCCAAGGGCCTAGACAATTGGGAGGCTTACGTTTTCGAGTAGATGTGCGCTTGGTAGGGGAGCCCGCGGGAGGTGGAGGAGAAGGGGATGGGAGCAAAGGGGGAAGATCAGGGAGAGAAATGAAGGACAGGTTATCTTCAGATGAGGGGGGGGATAGAGAGGTTCTGTCGTCATGCTCTTTGACCAAGGGGAGAGTGGATAAGGAGGGAGAGTTCTTGGGAAGGGGTGCAGTGATAGGCCAGGAGATTTTGGGCGTTGATAAACGCACGCCAATGGCGCACGCCAACGCCAACCCACACACCAATTCTTTTTGGCGTGCGGGGCCTACACGCCACTTTTTTTTGGCGTGTAGGGTCTACACGCCAAAAAAAAGGGCGTGTGAGACCACACACCAAAGATGGCGTGTGGTTCCCACACACCATTTTTTTTTGGCGTGTGGGCCCCGCACGCCAAATAAAATTGGCGTTGTGGAAATAACGGCGACCTCGGTAACAGAAATGGTAGGTTGCCCTTCTTCCTGGTTATATCCGGTGGTTCTTTGATTTCCTCTGCGGGATAAACACTGTCAGCGGAGAGTCAACTGGTTTCCCTGCAACACCTTATACTCAGCAAGGGGACCGTTCCTCTTGCGTTCGTCGTCCTGATGTTGCCCTACACAGTTACGCTTGTCCGCACACGCTGAATAATCGCCGAGAGAGCTCTGAACTATGAGATTTTCTTATGTATGCGCTGTAGTTGATAGCTATCTACTCCGATGATAAGATAAGATAAGATCCCGCAACCCTAGTACAACGCTCTTTTATACAACAGTCCTCCCCGATCATGTCCCGCAATCCCCGGTACTGTCCCTGGAGCCCTACTTGCCTGTCTCCTCAATCCCGCATTGCACCGCAGCCTGTTCCCGACTGCTATACCCCGTTGACCCCCGCAGCCGTCTGTCGTTCCCCTGCGCACGACTCCGCTTCTTCTGCCCCCGCTCCGCTTGCGACCTGGCGCTCCAAACCCCGTGGTTCCGCCCGGTCCATTACGTCGCGCATACTGAAGCGGCCTTCGTCCGCTCGACCGATCGCCCACGCCAACTATAGAATGTCACATGCTGCGCCCCGTGCTTTTCCCCGCGGAATGTCCGATGACATTTGGTAAGTACCCCCTTACCTCAGCCTCAGCCTGCCGCTGAGCCCGCGACTGCGGGCTCAGCTTCAGTGCTGCACCCCTGGTATATAAGTTCTCCCACATCCCCCTCGCTTTTGAATCCTGTCCTCAGCGATTCCCACACTACCCACTATCTTCCCATACCTTCGATCATACACTCCCCCATACCCGCCTCCCTTTTCCCATACCCACCATGCCCCATTCCCGACCCCCCTGTGATCGTTGCGGCGCACGGTCCAGCCACGCTTCCCTCTCTTCTCCTTGCTTCCAACCCGCGCCTGGAGCTGCCTGCACGGCCTGCGCTTGGTCCCATCGCCAATGCTCCCTGTCCCGCAGAAACGGCCCTCGTCCCCAGCCTCGTTCTCGCTCCGGAAATCAATCCCGTCAGAAACGGCGCCGCCGCGAGGATTCCTCCGGCACTCCGGACCACTTTTCCATCTCCTCTTCCACCCCTTCCCCTCCTCGACGCCGCCATCGCTCCGATCGCGTGAGAACCCCCGTCGGAACTGATTGAATGACTCCAAAACCTGAACGGAGGAACTTCCCCGATGGACCGACCTGGGCCGCCGCCCTCCGAGCCTGGGCGACTCGCCACCGCGTCAACGTTGGCGCCGGAATGGACCCAAACGCTCCTCGCCGCTCTCCAATCCCTCCGCCGCGCCCATCCCCGGTTCCCCTTCCGCGCCGCCGAGCCCAGACTCCCTTCCATGCTTCCCCTCCTCCATCACCTCCTCCTCCCCCACCTTCCACCCCACCTCAACCACCCCCTCGAACCACCCTCTTCATCCCCCCTTCCCCAGACCTTCCTCCACCGCCTTCGCCTACCCCGCCACCTCCACCTCCTCCAACACCACCTCCCCCTCCTTCCCCTACCTTACCTCCTCCTCCTTCACCTACCCCCTCCCCTCCACCTATGACCTCCCTCCTACCACCCCGCCCCGCTTCTTCTCCCCCTCTCCACACTCCTTCACCGGCTCCCACCCCCTCCTCCTCCCGACCTCTTGGCGCTGCTCCCGCACCCGGTTTCCTCGAGTCGCCATACCGGGCCGCAATCCCCAACGACGAATACGAGTCCGGAGTCCCTGAAGCGTACCTCCTCCCGTTCCTGGAAGGTCAGGCCTCGCTGGTCAAAGGATTGTTGAAGAAAGCGGTGACGATCCCCGCCGAAACCCGCCAAGAAATGCTCCGAGAATTCCACCGGTCTTCCGCCGCGCTGCGCGCCCGCCTCCGACCCGCTGTGTTCTTGGACTGAGCGCTTTGGGCTCCTCTCTTTCACTCACTTTCCTGCTTGTATTTCCTACTTCTTCTGTATCCCTTATGCTGAAATAATATGTGTCCTATGCTCGCCCCGCTAACCTGGGACAAACACCTGTGCCATAATGGGATACTTGAGAGAAAACAAAACAAAAAAGGTAAGTTACAAGTGCCCGGACCGCCCCGGATTGAGAACCACTTAGTCCCCGCACTTCCATTCCATTTTTTTTTTTTTTTTTTTTTTTTTTTTTTTTTTTTACCAACTGAAAATTGAGATACTGAGTCTTGAAACTGAGATTGAAACTTTGAGAAAAACTTGAAGAAACTGATAACTTGAGGAAATTGATGACTTGAAAGTACCACACCGAAATCCTGAGAGAAAGAGAAACCACACCCGCAACCTAAAGATGAGAGAAAGAAACCGCGCCCGCAATCTATGAAGTCCTGAAACAAAAACCCAACCCGCCCGCCGAGGTACCTGGACCGCCCCAGATGGAATTTCCGCACAATTCCCCGTACCCCTTGCCGTCCTGAATATATAACAAAGAAAACCAGTAAACCCATTCACAAAACACAAATACATCCCGTTTTAGGGTGACTGACATCCTGGGGTGGCTAGTTTATCCGGCTGTAGACCAGCTAGCGCACCCCCTCACCAATTAAGGCTTGGCCTATGGCCCCCATCCTCCCCCCGCTTTTGGCCGCTGTCCTCAGCGGTTTGTTCCTCGCACTTCGCCGCAAGGAACGCTCACCGGCCGCCTCTTCCTCGGCGCCGGGAGAATCCGCTCAACCCGACTCATCGGGGGTTTGCTCCGAAGGAGTTGGCTCCAAATCCAAGTCTTCATCATTTTCGTCCTCAGATCCTGAAACGAGGGTTTTGTCGAACGACGTCGATCCCCAAGCATAGAACCGCTTCACGTGGGATGCCGCCGCCTTCCGCTTCAACGGGGTTCCGTCCAATTCTTCCAACTGATAACTTCCTCCCGGAAATTTGCTGACCACGCGATAAGGTCCGTTCCATCAATTTGCGAACAGCTTCCCCCGCTGGGTTTCCAGGCTCCGATTGTACAGAAGGACAAGATCGCCCTTCCGTAACGGGTCCCGCAACCGGTGAGCGCAACGCTCATCCCAATAGCGGACCGACTTCGCCCGAGATTCCCGCAATCGCTTCGCCGCCTTCTCCACAACTTCCTCTCGTCGGAGGAGTTGTTCCGCCCGCGCTTCCAACAATTCTTCCGAAGTTTTCACCTTCCACCAGTTGATAGCGAGATAAGTGAGCATCTCGATATCGACCGGCAACACAGGCTGTCGCCCATACAGGAGTTTGTACGCTGAATAACCGGTGCCCCGCTTGGTTGAGATCCGATCCGCGAAAAGGACTTCCGGAAGGAATTGATGCCACTTCCGGCCTTCTTCTCCGCACATCTTGACCAGCGTGTTCTTGATTGGCTGATGTCCCCGCCCAATCATCCCGGCGCCTTCCGGATAATACTCTGTGACCCTGCCGAACTTCGCCCCGCACGATTCCACCTTCCGTAGAACGATGCCTTTGTCCGCTGAGATCCTGCGGACTGGGAAACCAAGAACTCTCGAATCGCTCACGACCGTGGCACAAGGTAGGGTTTGTTGAAACTTAGTAGATACCCTTAGCGGTGCACAATTGGGAGGACTTACTTCTCCACTTTTTGCTTCCTCCTCAAAAGAACCTTCCTCCGCTCTCCCCTCCGGACCCTCCCCTTCTTCCTCCCAAACCTC
Organism: Puccinia hordei; assembly: GCA_007896445.1. Classification (NCBI taxonomy): domain Eukaryota; kingdom Fungi; phylum Basidiomycota; class Pucciniomycetes; order Pucciniales; family Pucciniaceae; genus Puccinia; species Puccinia hordei. The sequence continues at coordinate 453,527 of RDRW01000016.1, read as the reverse complement.
CGTCTCCTGATGCGGACCAAACTCTTGAGATTCCCGCCTATGATTGGACATAAAAGGATTGCTCACGTATGTGGCACTCGGTAGGGTTTTTCGAAAGGCAGTAGAAACCCTTGGTGGTGCACAATTGGGAGGACTTACTTCTACACCTTTTGCCTCCGCTCCATCGTGTTCCTCCTCCATCCCCTCACTCCACACCTCCACTTCATCTTGCGGACCGACTTCCCAATATCTCCGCCTATGGCCTGACAAAACGGAATTGCTCACGTACGTGGCACTCGGTAGGGTTTTTTGAAAGGCAGCAGAAACCCTTGGTGGTGCACAATTGGGAGGACTTACTTCTACACCTTTTGCCTCCTCTCCATCGCTTTCCCCCTCCATTCCCTCTCTCCAAACCTCCGGTTCCCAGTGCGGACCGACTTTCCATGACTTCCGCCTATGACCAGACAACCCAACGACTACACCCATCGAGGATTTGACCTCCGCCTTCGGGCCTTCCGCCGTCTCCCCCTGCCCTGCCGCCGCTGTGCGGACCACGTCGCGCGGCACGGCCGCCTTGATCGGTTCACACGATCTAGGGAGGAAATAATCACCGTTATAGATCCTCACCCGCCTTCCATTTAAGTCTTCCGTCAACTCTTGACATCGAGACTTATAATGGGAATTCGACCCGCAATAAGTGCAATGAAGCCCCGGAGGCCCCGCACGCGGAGGACCGCTCCGCTGACCGTCGGCTAGTGCCAACGCTTGAGGCTGCGACTCCCGTTGGACCGTCTTCTGCATGAACAAACAAAGCTCCTTCAAGGTGTCAGCCAACTCCGCCACTTCAGCCGGCGCCACCGGTGCCGTGTTCCGGGAAGAGATCACCGGTCCAATTCCGCTCGAGATCGCCACTCCCGAATTCTCGGCCACCAACTCCATCATGTTGAACTCCGCCCGGACCGCTCCCCTAAGCGACGCCAAGTCGGGCAACAGGGTCCCTCCATCCCGCGACCGCCGAATGAGGTTCTGATCGTACAGCCTCCGCTGCACCCGCTCTTGAACCGGCGTGGCGAGCCCCTTGAGGAAGCTCCGCTTGACCAACGCCGGTTCCCCAATGTTCACCTCGTTGCGGTTAAGGTACTTCACGATGCGATCAAACGAAGTGACGTACTCATCGAACGCCCTACAATCATTGACCCCACCCGATGCCGCCTTGTTCGACGCAAGATTCTCCAAATCCGCCTCCCGATACCGTTGCTGACGCGGACCCCACTTCTCCAACATCTCCTCCCTCAGACGCTCCCAGTTCTTCGCCTCGTACCCCTCCATCTCCTCCACATTGCGCAACTCTTCTTCGGACTGAATAAAGTTGACGATTTGACGAACCTTGTCGCTGTCCGACGCCCCTTCAGTTTCCGCCACCAATTCAAAACGACTCAAAAATCGATCAACTGCATCGACACTGAATCGAACTGCGGGAAAATCCCGCGGCCAAATCTTGACGCCCGTCGGTGGGTCCGACGCCAACCCTCGCCTCCTCACCCCTACCGGCGCTTCACCCGCCACCTGCTTCCCCTTCCAATTCTCCTCCGTTCCATCGTCCATGTTGACCTCCGACGTGATGCCGTAGGTACCTAGACCTCCCCCCTTCGGAGGGGGGGGAACGAACTTTGCGGGAGGGAGAGTGAACTTGGAGGAAGACGCTCCGCCCAACGCATTCGTAGGAAGATAAGTGTCAGAACCGCTCATCCTCGAACAATGATAAACGATATATATACAAAAAAAAAAAAATAGAGAAAAGGACAGATGTCTTGAACCGTCCGCAGGTTGGAAACAGAAAGAAGTTCCCGGCCAGACCCCCAATATGTGGAAATAACGGCGACCTCGGTAACAGAAATGGTAGGTTGCCCTTCTTCCTGGTTAGTTCCGGTGGTTCTTTGATTTCCTCTGCGGGATAAACACTTTCAGCGGAGAGTCAACTGGTTTCCCTGCAACACCTTATACTCAGCAAGGGGACCGTTCCTCTTGCGTTCGTCGTCCTGTTGTTGCCCTACACAGTTACGCTTGTCCGCACACGCTGAATAATCGCCGAGAGAGCTCTGAACTATGAGATTTTCTTATGTATGCGCTGTAGTTGATAGCTATCTACTCCAATGATAAGATAAGATAAGATCCCGCAACCCTAGTACAACGCTCTTTTATACAACAGTCCTCCCCGATCATGTCCCGCAATCCCCGGTACTGTCCCTGGAGCCCTACTTGCCTGTCTCCTCAATCCCGCATTGCACCGCAGCCTGTCCCTGACTGCTATACCCCGTTGACCCCCGCAGCCGTCTGTCGTTCCCCTGCGCACGACTCTGCTTCTTCTGCCCCCGCTCCGCTTGCGACCTGGCGCCCCGAACCCCGTGGTTCCGCCCGGTCCATTACGTCGCGCATACTGAAGCGGCCTTCGTCCGCTCGACCGATCGCCCGCGCCAACTATAGAATGTCACATCCCCGCGCAATGACAGAGCCTCAGAACTGCGGGCTCACAGTGCTGCGTTCTCCCACCGTGAATTGTTTGGCGTGCGGGTCCCCCCTTGCTCACATAATCAAATGGGAGGGCACATTCGATTACGTCCCCTCCCGGCTGACGGACATGTCCGAGGTTGTATACATGGCCGACGAGGTTGGTTAAGTCCTACCCCTCTTACCTCAGCCGTCAGCCTGCCGCTGAAGCCCTGACGACCTTGTCAGCTGGGAGGGGGGCTCGAAGCTGTCACGTCGCTGCGAACCCCTGGTATATAAGTTCTCACACACAAGCGTGTGGGCCACCGCACGCACAATGTGCGCGTTTGCGGCTCGGAGATTTCGACCAAAAGATGTTTTGGGGAAGATTTTAGGGGTGAACCGTCCCCGTCTCTGGATTTGATGACTCACATAATCAAAGCCTTTGATCAAGCTTCTTCTGAGGGTACACATGTCAGACATCGAGGGTTGAACCGTGGAGAGCGAGCTGGTGTGTGACAAGGGAAGGAGTTGTAGGGAAAGAGGGAGTGGCGGAGTGCCTCCCGGCGGATTGACAAGCTACGCCATTAAGTTACGGAGACCCTTGTCCGCCAATAGTTAGTGAAGTCAAGGGATAAGTATTCTCCGCCGTTATTGGTCCGGAGTGCTTGGATTGTATGTGAGCCGGATTTTTTGAAGAAACTGCGATGAGTTTTGAAACAGGAGAAAGAATCGGATTTGTGTTTCATAGGATAGACTGTGAGGGATTTTGAATGATTGTTGACAAAGGTGATGAAGTATTGATATCCTTTGCGCGAAATTACTTCATAGGAGGCGACATCGCAGTGAATACGCTTGCCGGGCTTGGAGGAACGGTAGAGACACTGCCAGCATAATTGCCTAGGTTGAGTTCATCCCAGTTAAACTAGGATGCAAACAACCAATTTAAAGTAGGTTGACCTCAACCAATGAAATATAAAACCAAGGGGGGTCCCTTGGATTGATATTTCATCAGTTGATTTCAACCAAGTTTAAATTGGTTGAGTGCATCCCAGTTTAACTGGGATGACTTCATCCTAGGCAATTATGCTGGCAGTGAGAGAGCAGGATCGGAAAGGACGTCGATGCATTTTGGTTTGAATACATATTTGGCACCTTTGAACATCCACGCCGTTTGATGAAGAGGGAATAATTCCATTCAATTTGAGGAGGAGCTTGAGAGCTTTAAGGCCTAGGTGAGAGAAGCGGATATGATATCCAAGAAGAGAAGTGTCAGAATAGGAAGGGGGAGAAGGGACAGAGGAACATTGGCTCACTGGATGTGACAGCAAATAGTACAGGTTGCCCCGACAATATCCGCGACCAGCCAATGTTCCTGTCAGTTGTAGGTTAGACAAATCGAAGATGTCGCACAAAGATTTCTTAAAAACAATTGTGAGTCCTTTGTTGCACAGATTTGCTATGGAAAGGAGGGGCTCGTGAAGGGACGGGACGACGAGAGTAGTGACGGAGGTTGAGCCGTTGAGAGGGAGCGTTAGTGTTCCTTTGTGAGAAGCTTCCACGACCGAGTGATCGGCTAGATGGACAGGGGTATTGTTGGGAATTGGATTGTCAACCGAGTCGAGATAGGGGGTCATGGACATGGAACAGCCTGAATCAAGATTCGGATTGCCTGATGGCCGCATGTTGGGGGGGTTAGATAGAGCCAGAACTGCATTCTTGGCAGTCACACCGTATTCAGACCCGGAGTAGTCCGAATCGTCGTCACGGCGTACTTCAGCATAGCTCCCCAGAGGTGCGGCGGATGTTTGACCAGCACGAGTTTGTGGCTTCAAGGATGAGGTAGGAATCGATGAATCCGGTTGAGAGGCCTTCCAACAAGCCTTCTGGGCAGCTTTGTGTTCTTGAATGACACCCTTGATGTTGTTGCAGGAGTTCAAGTTGTGTCCATCTTGGTTACAGAGAGGGAATCTTGGTCTTTCTTCCTGTGACCGAGTTTTTGAAGGAAGGTTAGCGAATTTTCCCGGTTTCGGTTTTGTGGAGGTAACCAACACGATTTTGTTTTGGGACTCTCGACGGACGGATTCGTTCTTGAGGGCCTTGACGATCGTCTTGGTTTTTACACCCTCTTGGTTCATTAAGGCGGACACGCAGTGTATCCAATCGGGGGGAATTGAACTCAGTCGAGCGGCGACGTGGACATCGTCTGGGGTGAGGGGTTTATCCGCAGTGACAAGTGAGTTGAGTCGCTCGTGAGATTGAGCTAAACAGTCAATATGTGAATCGATGTCATCTCCAGTCATCTGTGCGTTGACCAGCTTTCTGATCCAGTAGACTCGGCCGCCAGTGGAAGAGTATTGATGGGCTTTTGAGAGAGATCCCCACATGCCAGCGGCATCGTCAGCGTGATCACAAAAATACCAAAGATTGCTTCGATTGACTATCTGCACGAGTATCGCACAGATAGTGTCGTTATTGTCTTCCCAGGTTTCCGGGCGGGACGCCGGTTCGACGGCGGTAAGGACATGTCGAACCTTTGCTGATTCGAAGACTTGGTTTACTACAAGCTTCCAGTCAAGATAGTTTGACTGTGGCCCTGGCGCCTCGAGAATTGGGAGCCGTGCGGTAGAGATTTTTGGGGACGATGTCGACATCGTGGTGGGTTTAATGTTGAGAGTAAGGTGAGCGGGAGCGTCTTTTGGGGGATTGCCGCCGCAGTCGGTTGACATGAAAGTTGAAAGAGTAGGAAAAGGCAATCCAACCTAGTTCCTGTTGGCCTGATTAACCTTGAAGTCGCGTGTTGTTTTAGCTGGAGGCTAAATGGAGCTCATAACCTGATGAGCGAGTCAAGGTACCTGAGGGCGAGTGGAGTGTGAGCAGAATGGATCATATTGCATAAGTAAGATGATAACATGATGAGAAAACTAGAGAAAATGAGAAAGAGAATGTACTATACCTGAGGGCGAGTGGAGTGTGAGCAGAATGGATGAGGAGTCCATTCTGTCACCAGCAGCTCCTCAGGTATATTACATGATGTGTGACACCTGTGCAACAGGCATGTAGCATACGCGGAAAAGGGGCTAGAGGTCTAGCTCAACATACTCTCATGCGCCATGCTGCGGACTTAGACCAGCTAGAGCTGAACCTAGTTGATGATACTTGGCAAACCCTATCTTTAGATGTATTACTTCAACCGTTTTCACTTTCAGTTGTTTTCATTCATCTCCAATATTGTTTCCAATACTCATCAACTCATTCAACTCTATTCACTCGGTCTTAGGTATGCCTATCACACTTCACTCTCTTATACTCACTTTCACTCATGGTCATTATTTGTCTCTCAGGTGTGCATTCACCTTCATCATCATCATCTTGCGAGTCCGTTTCACTCACAGCAACACTGCTGTCTCAGGTTAGTATAGTCCTCACTTTTCAGTTGTTTTCATTCATCTCCAATATTGTGTCCAATACTCATCAACTCATTCAACTCTATTCACTCGGTCTTAGGTGTGCATTCACCTTCATCATCATCAGCATGCGAGTCCGTTTCACTCACAGTGACAGTGCTGTCTCAGGTGTGCATTCACCTTCATCATCATCATCTTGCGAGTCTGTTTCACTCACAGCAACACTGCTGTCTCAGGTGTGCATTTGGTATACACACCTTTTGAGTCCATTACTATTGAGCGCACACATGTGGGGCATTGTCTCAATAAAGTTGAGCCACCTTATTGAGACAAATGTGGAATAATTGGATGCTCTTAGGACTTTTGAAAATGGATATATGTATTTACATATTTAATAGAAAAAACTCAAAATCAACCACTAAAAACTCACCAACTTTCCATTCATTTTCAATATACTACCTTTCTGCTTTTCTGTACACACTGAAGAAAATGAGATTGTAGAGAGTTGTTCCGCAGATTTATTTACTGGATAAAATGGTAAAAAAATACTCTGATGATAAGATATGATCCCCCTCAAATTCTAGTGATACAACACTCTTTATACAACATCCACATTCCCCTGGGTTATCCTGAAAATCCCCGTTACACCCCCTTGGAAACCTAAATTGATTATCTCCCCAATCCTGTGTCACACCACAGCCTGCCCCCAACCCCTATGTACAGTTGATTTTTGCCCCCGTGTTGTCCCCGCTAGTTCTTCTGCCCCCACTAATTTTTCAGCCTGAATTCGCCAAGTCCTGTGACTCCATTTGTTCCTGCCATTGTAGCGCATAATGAAGCTGGTCTCATCTGCCTAACCAATTTCCCACACCCTTGTGCTTTCCGTTGCGGAATGTTCAATGAAATGTGTGTGAATGATCAAACTAAAGGTGTTTTATTCATAAGTATCATGATAATGAAAAATACAATAAGAAGACAATAAGAAAAAAACACCTAAAGGCAAGAGTACACAATTGATGAGGCAAGATAAGACAAGATATCAAGGATGAGGTAGAAAAGAACTAAGGAAAGAAAAATTTAATAAAAGTGAATCATGTTCATACAAGCAGCTTGTCATGTTCTAAGGTACCTACAATGGGAAACAACTAGTAAACAGGGCTTGGCAATTCAATGATAGGAAGAGATGAAAAAGAAAGAGATGAATGAGAAGGATAGTCAAGAGGAATGGAAGATGTAATAGATGGAGAATGTAATGATTAACTAAGTAAGTTGTAAGGTATCTTCTGAGGAGAGGAAGTATAGCTGAGAAGAGTGTTGAGTGGAAGATGATAAACTAGGTAAGTTTCACAAGATTTCCTGAGGAGAAAAGGAAGTCAAGATTATAGAAAAGGATCAAGTATAAATATTTGAGATGAGAGGACTGAGTAAGAGAAAGAATGAGATGATGTCATGGAGGTCTGAGTCAGGTCCAAGTCAGAAGTGCTAGGATTGATTATGTAATGATAAGGTGTATGAAGTCCTAGTGGGATGTCACTTGAGTATCAACAATTTGCCCTAGTTACCAATTCCGCACTAAGGAAAATTTTCATGTACTTATCCCCTTTGTCTGCCCCCAGACTGGCACTGAGCCCTCAGTTGCAGGCTTAGCACCAAAGCTGATTCCCTATCTATAAATACTCCCACAGCACTCTGAAGGAGTTTCTCTCTGGTTAGACTTATGAAATGATTCAATTTGATTTTCAAAAGGAATAGTTAAAAAAACAAGGAAGGAAAAATGTAAGGTATGATGGGACAAGGACTTACTTTCAGCTTTGTAGTTGCCTGCTTTTGGTTGTATTGAGGTCTCTGAATGGCACATGTAGGTTCTTGGAGACAAATTCAAGGGATTAGGAACCTACGGGGAAGAAGAACCCCTAGGGTATTTGGTTTCCACCCGTGAAGTTGGATACATACACTGCCAGCATAATTGCCTAGGTTGAGTTCATCCCAGTTAAACTAGGATGCAAACAACCAATTTAAAGTAGGTTGACCTCAACCAATGAAATATAAAACCAAGGGGGGTCCCTTGGATTTATATTTCATCAGTTGATTTCAACCAAGTTTAAATTGGTTGAGTGCATCCCAGTTTAACTGGGATGACTTCATCCTAGGCAATTATGCTGGCAGTGATATGTTGGGATAGGCATCAGAACCTGATCCAAACCTTGGTATAACTCAGTATCAAACTTCTCTATTGTTTTTTAGTCATAACAGAGGGAGCTGAACTGTCAAGTAGGACTGTTCACACATGTAGGTGCGGACCGTTTACAACTGATGGGACTTGAATTCCCACTTAGTATGGATTCAAATGTTAAGTCTCTATGTGAACAGGACTAATATTACCTTTTCTGCTTATTTTATTGAATCAGTAGTCAATTATGACCTATCTCAATTATAAACTCATGATAACTTCATAATCCCCTTGAGGCAAATAAATTGTGATTTTAGCTACCAAGATAAGTATGCCAATACAATCTTGCATAGTTGTTTATTTGCATCAAGATCTGTTAAAATCCGTCAAAAAACACCCCAAATTTGTATGTTTTTCAAAACCAATGATCTGGTCCTTAATGATCAACGTGGCTAGATCCTGGTGAAGATTAAACTAGGGCTGTGCCCCTAACCCCATAAACCTATTATCCGAAAATCTTCAAAAAAGTCCAAGCATTAGTAAAACACAATATCTGTAAAATCCAACTTCAAGATGAGAAAACAAGCCGAATTTAAAATGAAAATGAAATTCAACAATCAATTTCTCTTCCATCACATGAGTTCTTTGCGGTTGATAAAAACAGCTGATGATCTATCTTGGCCTCATCACTCTCTGTTTCTTCTTCCTCAAAACAAACCATCTATTCCGCCTACCTGATTTTTGCATCCTCATCCAGGATTTCTTTGCACTTTTTTTTGCAGATTTTTGAGTATACATATTTATTTGTCCATTTGTGGACCGGAAGATGAAGATTAAACGCACAAAGGTGTGTCGCTCACGTAATCAGGGGCTACCTCCACCGGATCCAGTGCCGGATCGAGGATTCGAAAGACAAGCAGACAGATTTGCTAGCAACCACAACGATCGAATACATGTTAGGCCAGCCGAAGAGACAGACATAGACCAGTTCGACCATCCAAGCGAGAGAAAACGAGAGGAATACGAACTATCTCGCAATCTATCAGACTATAATTATAGACGGCGTGTCAGACCCACACAAACACAGTCAGGCGAGTTCTTGATCCTCAAGATGGCCAATTCAACCTCCGTTTCCCTGCGCCATGAGCCAGAAGAACCATTATCACCCACAATAACCACCTCATTATTAGTTCCCGGAGACTCAACTGAACCAGCCTTCGAGGTACCTTTACTCGAGCTGCCCGTCGGACTGCCGCTCTCCCATCAAGTCTTTCGTGACCCAGACTTTGATCCAGACCAGTTTTTACTATCACGACGTCATACGGCATTAGAAGATCTTCGGACAGAGCTACGAAGCTATCTATCCGGGCTCAAATCGGAATTAGTCGGCCTGATCAACGAGGACTATGAGGATTTCATCGGGCTCGGAATGGGCCTCAGGGGTACAGTCGAACGGGCGATGGGAAAGATGAAAGCGCCGATTGGACAAGCGAAGGAAGACGTGCTAGAGGCCCGAAATGAGCTCGAAATCGAACGTGGCGACCTCGAGGGCTTGTTGAACGAGCGTCGTAAGGTGATCGAAGCCAAGAAGCTTGTTCGATTGATGCTCGACTGTGGGGATAGCGTGACCAAAGTCGAAGGGATGTTGTCGATCCAGCAACCCTCTCTGCTAGCCAACCAAGGCTCACACTTGCATGGACCGAGTAACTCACTCGGAACCCTCTATCGATCAGGCTCCAAGCATCGTAGATCCGAACTCTCTCTCGACTTGACCGACGACAGTAGTAATATCGAGAGCGGTGTCAAAAGAATGGAACGGATCACCAACGAGTACACCCGGATGCTCTACCTGGTCTCTAAAGGTAGTGATCTCAATTACATCACCAGCCTGCAACCTAGGATCACGCACATCACCGAAACCTTACATAAAGAATTAGCCTCCCTACTAAAATCAATCCTCCGCACACCCCGTTCAGATCCTCGTAAAAGAGACTGTCTACTGGAGTGTTTAAGAGCATATGACTCCCTGGGCGCTGTTTCCCACGCTGAAGAGGTGATCAAGACTGATGTGGTTTTACCCAGAATGTCTAAAGTATGAAACGCCACCTTTTCACCCTTTTTATCTTGCAATTTACTAACCTAAGATTTTCCTGGCAGTTGATTCATCCTAACGTTCTTAATACCGGTGCCTTGTCTCCGGTATTGCCAGCATCCCCGGAGGTCGCTCGATTCAAAAATCCCAATCCACCCCCACACTTGAATCCATCGCTGAATTATTTACAGTTGGCCGAAGATCCAGATCTTGTTCCTTTGCCAATGCTGTATAACAAGATCCTAGCTTTCATCGCACGCGAGATGAGCACCATAATCGATATTGCTGACCGCCACCTGGCTGGTTCTAAACATCACATCGAACCCCGCTCAGGCTCCCCTCAAGAATTCCTATCCTCAGCTAGAGAGGCCAACGGCGAAAATTCATCTTCACAATCCCATTACAACGTCCTCATCAATTCAGTTATCCTACCCACCCTCCAACTGATCACTAATTCACTTGGGTCGAGCCTCTTCGCCGCCGGCAACCCGAGCACGTTTCATCGGAATTACAGCCACACAATCAAGTTCCTTGAGCAGCTCGAAGAATTCTGTAGCACCCCACGACAGGTCCTCAGCCTCAGATCTCATCCAGACTGGAAAGCTTTCAAAAGCAAATGGCAGTTGGCGGTCTATGCTCAGATCCGAACCAAGGAAATCATTCTGACCATCGAGGAGGGGCTTATCGATGGACTCAAGCCCCTCAATCCTACGGCCGCGATCACACTTTTTCAATCTAGCAACGCTCAGGATCACAATTCCAGGTCAGATTATCTCCTCAAAGGCTCGGCTACTATCGATCATGTACTTCACTCCGTCTGGCAGGATGATATTTTTCTTACCGATCTCACTCATCGGTTTTGGAGACTTACATTAATGGTTTGTGATCATGCTTCATAGTTTATTTTGTTGAGCTTCTGGAGAATGAGCTAGGAACAGACCCCGATGGTTTCCAATTGTTATTCTGTTTTTTTTACATGAAAGCTAACCCCTTACTGCTTATTCTGATGGACCGCAATTAAAATGGGAAATTGCGATGGTTAGGCCATCTCACGATACGCCACATGGTTGAATTCGGTAATCGGACCTTATTTGAACTCCTCGGCGACTACAGGCGCCGAGAGTGGAAATGGGAATGGAGCTAGAAGTGGGGGGAGGGCAGACTTAAATCGGGTCAGTGGAGATGATATTCTGCGGTACGGGTCTAGTCTCTCTGACGACTTCGACCTCGGTTAGGTTGATGGTGTGGTGTCTTATATATATTTCCCCGTTTAGTTGGCGCCCCCCTCGACCAATCGATCTGGCTCTGGTCGACCAAAATCTCCCTCTAACGACTTGTCCGAAGAATCCAAAGACGAAGAGCTCCTGAGAGTGTTAACTATCGTCTTGGCCGATCTGCTTCGCTTCCAACTTGGTGTTTTGGACTTGTTTTCGAAGTCTATTGCACCTCGAATTCCCAAAGTGTCGATTGGACCAGATTCTCAAACACCAGAAGGTCAGCTTTTTCTGCATCAAATTTCTTTCCTTTAACCTATCGTGTCTGAGGTTGCTTTCAGACAAGAAAAAAACGCAAAAGCAGCTTTCCAAACAGGTTCCTAATAATACACCCAATTCGCCCAAAACTAATTATCTTGTCTTTACCTCCTATTGCTGCTTTGGGCTGTGGGTGCTTAACAGAAGTTCTGAAGATTTCGTTGCAGAAGGTAGTAGGCTTGGTACCACAACTATCATCAGAAATACGGACGACACTGGTAAAAAGGTGTTCAGAAAAACTCCGGTTCATCCGCTCCGTTGGTTCGTCGGCCCGAGCCTCGAAGACAATCCCGACGGAGCCAAGCTATTTCATGTCCGATATCCTCAATGACATCCAGGTTTACCTCGAGAAGTACGGCAAGAACCTAACCGAACAGGTCCGCACGGATCTGGTGAGCGGGATCATCGACGAACTTTCGGCAAAGTATCTCGCCATACTCATCAACGTCCAACGCTCTGAGGACTCCTTAAGAAAACTTAAAAAGGGTAAACACGGCTTCTCTATCTTCAATCGCAACTCCAACCCGGATTCCAATAAGACCACACCCCTCGTAGAAGACGACGAGCTTAAGGTCAAGGTCCAGTTGAAACTCGATGTAGAACGCTTGGAACTCGATTCTATCCGTTTAGGAGCCGACCTTTCCTCCTCAAAATCATTTCTTGAATTAAAAAAAACTGTCTCTAAATAGTTATCCTTCTTCCTCCTCCCTCATCCTTTTTGTACCATCCTGCTCCTTTTTGTTTCTTTGTTCTGTATTCTTTTTCATTGATTTTTTTAAAAAAAAATCTATTGATTGACCATCTATTAAAACATAGCAACTTTTTAATTGAGGAGGGAAAGTAAATAAATAGACTGATAGATGAACAAAATGAACAATATGTAAGACATGAATCTCACTGCCCCAAGTTGACCTGGTTGTCTTCTCTTTCTAATCTATAAATATTTGCTGTCATTGTTTGTTGGAGATGGGTGGCATCGTCAGCCTTCAACTTAGCCCCTCCTGTAAGTTGCCATGATGGACGTGTGTGACATGGTATCACTTGATTGTTGAGTTACAACATCTGATTCCATGTGTTATTCTTCTATCAGAATATGCTTACCCTTTTTCATCAACTCAACCACTTGATGAGTTTTTGGAGGTGAGACGAGTGGACTGAGGATTTTTGACCGGAAAAAATCTTGAGGCAAAAGACTCAAGATGAAAAAAAGTGGTCGAAGATGCCCAAGACAGGGCTAAGAGCTGCTAGCTTGTGTGGCAGAAAAGTGCACACACTACAAGTGGTTGTATACTATAGAGACCACAGGGATCAGGGCGCAGAGAATAGATGATTTTTTATTTCTATGCATCTTTTTGAGTCTTTTATCTACTACATCTTGAGGGACAACATGTGGGACAGAAGTGGAACATCATTATTCATCTGGAGTGAATAAAAAGAGTGACAGGTAGAAAGAAAAAAAGAGAGAACCGTGAAATTCCAACACCGCTTTCTGGCCATTCTTGCAGTGTTCACTTAATCTTGCAGAAGAAATAAGAAGCATCAATTCTGAAAATTTTACAACTTTGCCACCCGTTTTCTTTGCAGTGTTTCCTGATCTGATCTATCTCATCTCTAGTGCCTCAATTTCTTGAGCTGAGATATTGACAAGCCACTTTACTGCCCCAATGCAGTATGAACAGCGCATAAAAAAAGCTACCATAGGCCATAGCCATTGTTGTGAGATATAGTGACTATGGTGAGCCTCCATCCGAAAAGGTGCGCCCATCCCTGCCTGTGAAGTGAGTTTTGCTTGCCATTGACAGCGCTGGTGATACTCCGCGTAGCTCCTCGCTCCCACCTCATGGGAGTTTACGGTGATAGTCAAGCGGCTGAAGATTCATTTTTCTCGAAATGTTTGAATGATGCACAGGGCAGTATTAGTAGGATGATCTTGATGAATGACATAAATGTATTCTGTGAATCGAGCTGGATTTTTTTAACCCAGCCAAGGTGTGTGGACACTTGAGCCACGCCTAGGGGTTAAAACTCGGATTGTACACACTAAATATTCCGCAGACATTAAACTAGGTGATAGGAGATCCAAGAATTTGTGTAACTTGGATGTTGTTGATACATAGGGACCTCACATGAGATTATTTATCTAAATTCTCCGCACAAATCATGCTTTGGAGAACGATCTTCGTAGTCTCGACGCTGCCCGACAAGTTAACTGCGCCCTGCGGTTCAGTTCGCTCGATTGGGTACATGAATAAATATGTTTCCAGAGCGTGACTAGGATCTTCAAGACCCTGTTTAGCACGGAATGATTGAAGAGAAATACCTGTTGATTCGAATTTTCCGTGTCATATCTCATCTCCTCACGTTATCCACCGTGGTCGATGACGAAGAAATTTGAAGCTTGAAGGTTCTCACTCTCAAGTTAAGGGAAGATCGGATCCCTGCAACGGAAAGCAAAGCGATTGGAATGGGCAATGAGACAAGCAATCCCTCTACCCCCTAGAAAATACTCCCTTCCATCCATGCTTGTCAGATATCTCCTGCTGTGATGATGATGATGATTCTGAGCAATAACGGATAATAAAAAAAAGTGGAGGTCGCGTTCCATGACAAATAAGATAAATAATTGACGTCAACTAGGTACCCAACGGCACTTTGGCTCCCATTCAGATCATACATTACCACAGTTGAAGTATTACCAGCATCCCAAAAGTCATCACTGTTCCATATTTCGTTTGCCGCGAAGCGCGTATTAATCATTCCCATTACATATTTGTAAGCATTTCAAAAAATTCGTAAGAGACCCAAAAGGCATCTTTTGATTGAAGGTTGCTTGGATATTAATACTGATCACTCTGCTGACAGCTGTTGTATTGGAGCCTTTTTCTAGAGAAGGATGTATAGATCATCGAGCACGCTGTTCCTGGTGCTTTTGTTTGCACTATTTCCAAGTGGTCTGACTAGAATAATCAGAGACCCACATGTTTCGGCGGACTTCGAAACGTGGAACTATCATCAGACTTCCCATAAGATCGGTCAACGTTGGAAAAGGCACTCCACCAAGAATAATGATAATTAGGTGAACCGGGTTTTGTCCATTCGAACCAAAGGGTCAGTTCTTTGTACCTATGATGGTTCGGATCGTATCTTTTAACACAAGTTTTGTCAATGCAAGGCTTATAGAATGTGTTGTTTATTCATAGTTCTACTTACACGCTGGGATGCAGATTAGCCGCACTTGAGGCTGTACTTTTGTTGTTTTGGCCTCAGCTGGCTTTTGCTTGAGAGAAAAAGTGAATGCCTGATAATTCGGAGGTGAAATGTTCATAGCATGTTTTTATTATTATGCTTTCTGATAGATTGCTCATCAGATCGTGATGAAATCAAGTCAAGCGCGACATTAGACCTGTATACTCAGGAGAATGTGCAGGCATGCCAGTTTGGAGATTCAGGAGGAGCTTAATCTAATCCAAGTGGAGGTACTTGGATCAGAATCCTTTTTCCCCTTTGTGATCTTTTCGTCTCTGTGCTATTGACTCTCTTTTTGTTTCCTATCAGGCTTGTGGTTACTTTAAACTTTTCAGAATTTTGTAAACATGATCAAACACAACATCATTTGTTGGTCTGGGGTTGGAGAGCTTGATAATGTTGAATCCGACCTTCCGCACGGGCGTGCCAGGGTGACCTCGAGGATTCGTACCGTGATCATAATTGGGGTTTCTGCAGAACGCCCAGTACTGGTACTGCTCCTCATTAACCTGCCCCGACGCAAGGCATGCATTGATCAGATTCACGTCAGCCCACCACAGGGTCAACGTTGGGTTGTGAGCCCGTCGAAGGAGCAAATAGTGCTCCGGAAAGTCTTGCAATAACATCATCGATCTCAGGCCATGATATCGTTCATGTTATCCATCAAGATGATCTGATCTGACTTTTGTGATAACGCCGAAATGTTTATCTAAGCTGGCAAGTAAGATCATGTGTGTTGCCAAGACAGAATTAACTTCAACTGGGATAGCCAGGCCATGATTTTGGAGGTCGATAGCGTTCATCTGTCGGTCAAGTCATCGCTGACTGGAACGGGCGGAAGTTCGGTGACTACATGAAGTTATCTTTTACTAATATCACTGTGGCTGATTCTCGAGTTAAGGAGTCATGAAGATGTACTGGGCGTGTGAGTAGCAACGAGTGCTGTCGATGAGGATACGAAAATGTTTTTTGTTGGATACACACACATACAAAATAAATGTTTTATAACTTACAAAGGCTCGTTTCAGAGTTGATTGGTTATCATCTTTATTCTACCGTCGCCACGTCTACAGTCCAACTTGGTCCTCTTTCTTCTCTCGCCTGGCTATACGGACTATCATCAGCCCCAAGTTGCTCGAGCACACACCCACTATCTAGATTCACTCTCTTATTCCCATCCTCCCCTCGAGACGAGCCGCTTCATCTGACTATAAGACCCTTCCTCCATATTCTTCCTTGTGTCCTCCCCCATCTCCCTCGGCCAGTCATACGTTTGTACTTTAAAAACAGCTGTTTCAATTTTTCCCCCCAGTATACTCATTTTCTCTGGCCCACTATCCCATCTCAATTCCAACCTTAATAATTTCATACTAATCAACCCTCAAGATGTCCAACACCCACGCCGAAGCCGTCCCAGCTGCTCAACCTGTTGTTGAAACTCCCGCACTGACCAATACCGCCACCGAGCCAGCTAGCCAGAACAAAAGATATAGTAACGTTCAGAAGATTGTTGGCACCAAAGCAAAGCTAGTTCATCTGCTCGCTTGACCTATCATCTGCCTCTTGAAGCATTATCCTAATCATATCTCACTGCTAATCTCCCACTCCTACAGGACTCTTCTCAGTGCTTTCCACACTGCTGGTGAACACATTCGTGGCAACATTAACGCTGCCCTTGTAAGTAATACTTACACACTCTCAGTCGTAATTGCTCTTAACTGATTTAACGAACTGACTAATATGGTCTGATAGGATGGAGCCGGTGATGCCATTGCTGGCCGAAAGGCAGGCAAAGTGACCGGCCGCAAGTCTGGCGAAGAAACAAGCCGAGCCGCTCCAGCTCCCACCGAGCCAGCTGCTGCAGCTCCTGCTACTACTCCTGCTGCAGCCGAAACAAAGTGATTATGCTCCTGCCTGTCATTCATGCAACCGCACTCTCCATCCCGACCACTACTCAGTTTTATTTGGCTGCATCATCATTTCATCATTTAAACAAAAAAAAACACGTGCACATGTATCTCACTTGCAGTTTATTGTGCAAAGCATATGAAATTCAAACTGCTTGCCCCCAGACGAGGTGTACTTGCAGACTTTGACTGGAACTAATTTCGATCTGCTCTTTAATCTTTGCCTATAGCTTGACTGCTGAGGCCACCTCGCCACCCACGGGAACCGACGAGAATCGGTTTGTCGTCGGCCAATTCATTAACACCAGCTTCAAGTAAGACTGCTCTCACGCGCATCCATAGCTACTGTGACTCACCTGATGTTTTGCTTCTTCTTCAGACGCACTGCCACCCTCGTTTACCGTGTTGGTGGCACGCTACGCTCCAAGAGCAATAGCACTGTCGTACGCAATCATTATCTTGTTGACGGAAAGCTTTCTAACTGCTAACCATCGTTTGGTCACACAGGACTCACTTGGTAACACTCTTTCCAACGGTAAACAACGTGCCTCTCGTCGATTCAGCCGGGCTCCCAAACCTGCCGAGGCATCAGTGGTTGATGAATCTTCAGCACCGGCCGATGCCCCACTTGTCGCCACACGGGAAGCGGCGCCTGCTATCACAACCACAGCGTAGAGCGTCTCCGGACTTCTTGTGCATTCCCCTGTCTCTTTCTTCTTTCACTCCACCCAGTTTGGATAATACTTCATGCCTCCGCCGACCATCGTCTGACTACAATAAGTCCCCTTGCCCCAAATATATACCAATGCCATACCCCATAAAAGTATTGAACTCGTCTCCCACCTTTTATTTTGTTCGATGTTTTTTTCCACATCTTCGGCATCATCTTTGAGATACCTTTTAACTCTTTTCTCTTTTTGATTTTGTTTTTTCTACTTTTCATTTTTTTCACTGCTATTCTTGCTGTAACATATCCTTGCTCTATTTCTTCTCTATTTTGCTGTAATCCCATGAGACACGTATGAAAAACCACAACACATACCCAAGGCCACATGAAAAAAATACTTTTTTTTCTCGTTGTAGTTTGACTTTATGGCGTGCTTGACCAGCTGACGAGGATTTCAAATGTGAGGTTTGTTGACTAGGGTAAACAAATCATTAGCAGTGACACACTTGCCAGTACGCCAGTGATGCACAAGTGACTTGTCAGCCTCTGTGATGCCAAGGAGTAATCCTTCTAGCTACACAAGGTGCAAAATAAAAGATAAAGAGCAATATAAAGCTCTGGGAGGATTTGTAAGAGGTAATACCAATAAGGATATAAGGTATGAGGGGTAAAAGATAATTAATTATATTAAATAAATTTGATATAATTAAAATTATGAGGGGCCTGATAAATCAGGGGGTTGTTTAATCCCTCAAAGGTATCTTGCAAGCAGAGGATTTAATTAGTACCTGAACACACTGGGGCCTGTAAACAGGGGTGGTTTAAATCCCAGATAAAAGATGGGGGGAGAATCTCAAGAGAAAGGTTTATCTACTTACTAGTAATAAATTACCTTTACAGACTTGAGGTTCTTCCAGGGGGAAATTGGGCAGTTGGAAGCGCTTGGAAAGGGTGTTGGAAGAGCTGGGTGGACACTGGACAATTTCAGAAGAGTAAGAAGGGGCTAAGAGACAGATACTAGGACCTTACCAGACAGAATAACAATTGTAAAGCTATGTAAGTGGGTAAAGGTTGTAGTATATATGTAAAAGCATGATGAATCAAAATACAGGGGGAACAAGGGCTCCTTAAATGCCTTTCTGGAGCCCTGATGGCGAAACACAAGATTTATTTTTGGCTATGGGAAAAATAAAAGGAAGGGTTTAAGATTTAATATAAGTGTATGTAGTTGTTTAATCAAATTTCCATATGTACAGGCTGTCTACTATTGGTACAGCCTGTCTATGCTCTTTTGCTGGCATCTTGAGGCGCTTCTGAACCTCTGAAAAGGTTTGTTAGATGTGTTGATCCAAGGTTTTAATTACATTTCAATAAGTATTGATTAAATGTCATATGTACAGTGCCTAGACAAAAGTTTTTGTTGCGGGTTTTTTTTTTTTTTTTTTTTTTTTTTGTGTGAAATGTCAGTGAAACCGGGTACTGACTACAATCCATCCCAAATTGGATCTCTTCCTTCAACCTTACAACAAACCTCGTCGGCGATCGATCAACGGAATAGGTGAGTGTTTCATGTTACTTTTCATCTGACAATTTACTTATTTGTATTTTGTTTTGTTTTTTAGATGACTAGGCATCACAACTCAACCAAACGAAACGCCAACATTGTTGGCATGGCGGCCGCAGGGATGACAAAGATGTTGATTGCACATAGGCTTAGAATGCCACGATTGACGGTTTCGTCAATTGTAGCCCGAGAGGCAAACCAAGGCACCATTGCCACCACAGGTTCCGGCAGGTGGGATTGAGCAGAATGTTATCCACAAAGATTCAGATTTAACGCAAGACATGACACTTACTTCTACAAACCAAGAACCTCACATCCTTATATTCGCATCATCTAAGCATCATGAAGAGTTTTTCTGTTCAAACAGACATCCCTTGGACGAACATCAACTGGTCAACACCTCCTACCTCACTGCCAGCATAATTGCCTAGGTTGAGTTCATCCCAGTTAAACTAGGATGCAAACAACCAATTTAAATTAGGTTGAAATCAACCAATGAAATATAAAACCAAGGGGGGTCCCTTGGATTTATATTTCATCAGTTTATTTCAACCAAGTTTAAATTGGTTGAGTGCATCCCAGTTTAACTGGGATGACTTCATCCTAGCTGTCAGCTTTCTGTACTCTACTCCACTTATTGTGGCGTGTACAGTAAGGACTAAAAAAATAAATTACACTTTAAAAAGTGTAATAAGACAATTTCCAATAAGAACAATTACTTTAAGTGTTATAAACACTAAGTATCAAATAAAAAACAGGTTATGACCCTGCTGCCAAAACTTCAGTTATGGGAATAGATCCTCTGAAGGGCTAACCAGACTTGAACACGGTTCTTCCAATCAATTAAAGGTGATTAAATTGATTGGGGGGGATTTAGGTTGAGGAATTTTAACTAATTAAGATAGTATATAAATAAAGGCCAGTCCTCCTTACTTGCAGGAGAAGGTGAGCGCCTTTGTAGCTTATAATAGGTTATCTAGTATGTTGTAAAATTGATGGGGAGTAATCTTCATTTTTAGTGAAGAAAACTCCTTCTTAAATAATAAAATAAATATTATTTCACATGCTTCTTTTGAAGCAGTGATCAGGGCAAGATCACCAGGGGGAACTGAGCACCCTTTTCGTGATCTGATGTGAAACATGGTGTCATTCCTATGTGGAATGGCCCTATAATTATTTCACAATAAATGGCTTAGTGGGAAATACTTATTTCAACATTAATTAATTATTTCACTAAGATGTGCTTGTGAATAAATTTTCTGGGGACTAAGGCTTAGAAAAGCGCTTGCCCTGAGTGATCAGCAATGTAAAATCACATGTACTTATGTATTTAATAAATACTACATAGTTATTTAATTAAATACACATGTAATCTTATAGTATATATTACTATGGGTTATGCTGGGATTTTCCAGGATTTTCAAGGAAAAAACTATACCAATAAATGGTTCTTTATCCATTTATTGCGTGTTTGCAAATTGATTTGCCAAGGATTTTCCTTAATTAAATTTCCTTGGATTCTTGATAAAAAATAGATATAATTTTAAATAATTTAGTCATGAGTGTGGCTTGAACACAGAGCCTTATGTATCAACCAGATATTTCTAGGCTTATTCTTAACTGTTACACTATATACCAATTGTTGCAACAGTTGAGTATAATTTCTGTTATAACCAGAAAATCTAATAAAATAAATAAAATAAAATACAATAAAATAAATAAAATAAATAATAATATAATTAAATAGTATTAATTATTCAGCTTGCAGTTTCAAGTGTTACATAATGTATGTAATATCTTGGTGGCTGACACTAGCCAATTATGCTGGCAGTGCCTCTTACTTGACCTACCGCCGGAACTACTAGAGCCAGTGATAAAACGACTCGAGGGGAAGGATGGAAACCGGTCAATCTAAGAATGGAGCTTTGCAGAAGAAACAATAATGAGGTGGTCCTTACCACATCCAAAAAAACTTTTCAACTTCAAAAAAAATAAAAAAATAAAAAAAAATACGGCATTAATAAAAAAAACCCGGTTTTTCCGCGTTTACACCCGGTTTTATGCAGCGGCGACGTCCAAATTGCTGCGCAGTACACCCGGTTTTCCGCTTTTACACCCGGATTTTTTATTTAATTTTTTGTGGGCGGATTTTCATTATTTTTCAAAATTTTAAATTTATTTATTATACTTACAGGGGTGTAGAATTTGATGGTAATTTTTATGTTGCAAAAAAGCTATGTCTTCTATTTCTTTTGGCCAATCCACCCGAGTTTTTTTTTTGATTTAATTTTTTGCGGGCGGATTTTCATTATTTTTCAAAGTTTTGAATTTATTTATCATACTTACAGGGGTTTAGAAGCTTATGTTAATTTTCATTTTTCAAAAAAACTACGCCTTCTATTTTTTTTGGCCAATCCACCCGGTTTTTTCATAAAAAATCCTCACAGCTTAATTTCCA
The DNA here is from genome assembly GCA_007896445.1 of Puccinia hordei. NCBI lineage: Eukaryota > Fungi > Basidiomycota > Pucciniomycetes > Pucciniales > Pucciniaceae > Puccinia > Puccinia hordei. The sequence continues at coordinate 432,018 of RDRW01000016.1, read as the reverse complement.
GGATTTCTCAACACTTTAAACTTTTTTAAAGCACTATAAGGGGTGTAGAATTCAATGTGACTAACAGTTTTTTTTTTAACTGACTGGTTGGATTTTTATGATTTTTGGACTCAATTTATCTCCAAACACCTTCACATCTGTCTTTCAAGATATTCAGGGAGTTTTTAAATGGATTCATACACTTTCGAGGGTGAAGAATTCATTGGAAACAAATACTGACTATAAAATTAACTCCTTATCAGATTTCATGACAAAGAAATGGAAATACAATGATACACAGAGGTATGGTACATTGTATGATGCTTTGGAGTGTTACATGTTGTTTATTACATTTATTATTTATTCATAAATTATTAACTTGCAATTATGTCTCTTGCTTTTAATTTATTTATTTATTTCATTCATTAACTTATTTGTTTAATTTTATATTAGGGGGTATCAAATATGACCAAATCCACCATTATCTAATCAACTGGTTTTGAAAATCCACCATTTTTAAAAACAATTGATATCCATGTAAAATGGTTCAGAATTCTCAAAAGTGGAATTTTGTGGAAAAACCTCTTTCACTGGTTTTAATTGTAGATTTGGTCATATTTGATACCCCCTATTATTTAATTTTGTCTATTTTACTTGTTTTACTTATTTAAAATGCTGCCCTCCATAATTTTATTTTATTTTGTTTATTTTCCTTGTTTTAATTGTATATTTTAATTGTTTTAAATAAAACATTTAATGAGGATGATTGGGGAGGTCGCGCGCATCAAGTGCCCCCCTCCATAATTTTGTTTTGTTTTGTTTATTTTCCTTGTTTTAATTGTTTATTTTAATTGTTTTTTTTCAATAAAATATTTAATGAGGATGATTGGGGAGGTCACGCGCATCAAATGCCGCCCTCCATAATTTTATTTTGTTTTGTTTATTTTCCTTGTTTTAATTGTTTATTTTAATTGTTTTAAATAAAATATTTAATGAGGATGATTGGGGAGGTCACGCGCATCAAATGCCGCCCTCCACGTGCTATTTGCTTAAAAATTAAAAATAAAAAAAAACCGGGTGTAAATGCAGAAAACTGGGTGTAAACGCGGAAAAACCGGGTTTTTTTTATTAATGCCCTTTGTTTATTTTCCTTGTTTTAATTGTTTATTTTAATTGTTTTGAATAAAATGTTTAATGAGGATGATTGGGGAGGTCACGCGCATCAAATGCCGCCCTCCACGTGCTATTTGCTTAAAAATTAAAAATAAAAAAAAACCGGGTGTAAATGCGGAAAACCGGGTGCACTGCGCAGCCGCAGCTGCGCAGAAAACCGGGTGTAAACGCGGAAAAACCGGGTTTTTTTATTAATGCCCAAAAAATAAAGATAATAATAAAATAATAATAAAATAACATTTTTTCAATTTTTTCTTTTATAATAACTCTTCCCCACTCTTAAAACTCCCCATGACACTTTACTTTTTCTCTCAAAAAATTTATTAAAAAATGTAAAAAATTATTCAAAACTTTGTTGATTTTTAGTATTATTTTATTTTGATTTGTAGTTACAAATGTGTCAAATTCATACTTATCAGTCCTTGAGGACCCAGTAAGAAAAATGTCCTGTGGCAATTTTTTTTTCCTTTTTTTTAAAAAAAAAAAATCCCGCGACAAAAACTTTTGTCTAGGCACTGTACCTGTTGATCACACTTGTCAGAGTTTAAAAGGTGTGTGTTGTATACAATGTGAAATACATCTGTTTGTTTGTTCTGTGGGCGCTTCAAGAGCTTCTTGTTTGATACCTGTCATGCAGGCTCTTTGGGAATGCATGACTGCAGAGATCTGTCAACAGATAATTTCCCACTAAGGATGTAATACATTTATTTTGTACCGTTGTTCAATTATTATTTTTGGGATGTTCTCATGTTATTTCCTTCCTCTATTTCGTGGTCTCTTTCCCTCTGAATCATCCTTAGTGTACCTAGTATTTAATTAAAAAAAATAAATTAATAGATAGATAATATAGGGCGTTGATAAACGCACGCCAAGCGCGCACGCCAACGCCAACCCGCACGCCAATTTTTTTTGGCGTGCGGGGCCTACACGCCATTTTTTTTTGGCGTGTAGGGTCTACACGCCAAAATAAATTGGCGTGTGAGACCTGCACGCCATAAAAGGGCGTGTGGTTCCCACACGCCAATTGTTTGGCGTGCGCTCCCACACGCCAAACAATTGGCGTGTTCACGTAATCGAGTGGTCCCTCCCACTCGATTATGTGAGCGAGGGGGGACCCGCACGCCAAACAATTGGCGTGTGGGACCCGCACGCCAATTGTTTGGCGTGCGCTCCCACACGCCAATTGTTTGGCGTGCGGGTCCCCCCTCGCTCACATAATCGAGTGGGAGGGACCACTTGATTACGTGAGCGAGGCCGGCTGACGAGGTTATACAACCTTGTCAGCCGGGAGGACTTCCTCCCGGCACAAGGCTGTATAACCTCGTCAGCCGGGAGGACTTCCTCCTGGCTGACGAGGTTATACAACCTTGTCAGCCAGGAGGAAGTCCTCCTGGCCGACGAGGTTGTATAGCCTCGTCGGCCAGGAGGACTTCCTCCCAGCCGACGAGGCTATACAACCTCGTCGGCCAGGAGGACTTCCTCCTGGCCGACGAGGTTGTATAGCCTTGCCGGCCGGGAGGACTTCCTCCTGGCCGACGGGGTTGTATAACCTCGTCGGCCAGGAGGAAGTCCTCCCGGCCGACGAGGCTATACAACCTCGTCGGCCAGGAGGAAGTCCTCCCGGCCGACGAGGTTATACAACCTTGTCGGCCAGGAGGACTTCCTCCTGGCTGACGAGGTTGTATAGCCTCGTCAGCCGGGAGGAAGTCCTCCCGGCTGACGAGGTTATACAGCCTTGTGCCGGGAGGAAGTCCTCCCGGCTGACGAGGTTGTATAACCTCGTCAGCCGGCCTCGCTCACGTAATCGAGTGGGCCCTCCCACTCGATTATGTGAGCGAGGGGGGACCCGCACGCCAAAAAATTGGCGTGCGGGGCCCACACGCCAATTTTATTTGGCGTGCGGGGCCCACACGCCAAAAAAAAATGGCGTGTGGGAACCACACGCCATTTTTGGGGTGTGGGTCTCACACGCCCTTTTTTTTTGGCGTGTAGACCCTACACGCCAAAAAAAAATGGCGTGTAGGCCCCGCACGCCAAAAAAAATTGGCGTGCGGGTTGGCGTTGGTGTGCGCCGTTGGCGTGCGTTTATCAACGCCCGACAATATAGTATATTACTAGTATTATATACTTATATTATTAATGTCATATGTATTTATTTTATTATGTTATTATTTAAATACATTTTTATTTCGTGTTTTTGTATATGTATTTATGTATTTATTCTGTATTTTAATGTATAATAATTATTTCAGCACTTTAGTGGTAATATTCTTTCAAGTTGTTTTACTACTAGAAGATTTAAGTTATCTGGGGTACATTGGCTGAAGTACCCTAGGTTATTTTACACGCTCTTCAAGATTATGAAATAATATTTCCACTTATCTTATTATTTATTAACATATTCATTGTTTTATACTTATTACTGTATTTATCTATTTATTATTAATTTACTATGTAATAATGTATTTATTATTTAAATATTGCTTGTTTATGTTGCTTTATCTTATTATCATTCATTTATTACCTTTTATTAAATGAATAATACTATATTTTTTATTTTATGTTTATTTTTGTTCTAGTCAGGTTGTCTCTGAGCTAGTAGCAAGCTGACATGACTCTTGTGCTATGACCAAATCAAATGAACGCCAGGTACTCCCTGATGAAGATCCCACTGCCTCAGGTTGTTGTATTTCTTGTTGCAATGCAGGGGTTTTTCAAAACACAACCTCAAGTAATAATATCACTTAGACTTGGGGATGTATAATGTTTCACACTATTTTTTAAGGAGCTGATCATTTGCAAGGTCTAGGCAGCGTAAATTTGTGATTACAGAACTGTTTTTTGAATTTTACAGCACCTTGGCCCAAAAGACCCCTTTGTAAGGATATGCCTTGCAGGGCAAACATTGCAAAAAGAGAAAGAAAGAAACATCAAGTAGGCAAAACAGAATGTTGCAAACACATTCTCATAAATCCTTTACCATGCAAAAGAAATATTTTGTAAAACTAGAGTAAACCACACATTGCCCTTGAATTGTCAAGAAGGCCATGCAAAATTACAAACCAAGAGATGATTTCAATTTTGAAAATACTTCATCCTTCTTCAAAAGGCTTTTGGTGGAAATAAAATGATTGAGGGTGGTCAGTTTTGAGACTTGCTCTCAGATCTCCTGAACTTTTTCCCAGGTGCAGCCTGAAATGGTTTCTCATCTTCAGGCATCCTGAATTTTGGGATCAAGGACTTTGCAGTAAACTTTATCACCAGCCTGGATTTGACTGGTTGTTCTTTGAAATCTAGAGACTCTTTGTACCTCAAATATTCTTTGGAGATGGTCTCAATCCCTGGTATTGGAATCTTTTCAAGTGTACTCCTTATTCAATGGCTCCGGTTGAAGTCCATCTTTCTTGGGTGGAATCCCTCTAATCTTGAGGTTTCCATCTTCAACTTATTAAGAGGATATGTGGTAAAAACTAAATATTTGATTTTGTGATTAAGATGACAATAGAACAAAGGAAAAACAAGACAAGCAGAGAAGTGAATTGAAATGTACCTAGAGGATCTTGATGGTTAGGCATATGGAGATGTTTTAAGAAACAAACAAAACAAACAAAAAATACCCAACACACTACTCACAAAAACTGAGAATAAATAGAGGAAAGAAATATTAGTGAATAAAGCAAGGTATAGAATACAATAAGTACATATTACAATTAGATATATTTCACAACCAAGATACATAATACATATTACACATTATATCCTACATAAAATATTACATCATATACATAAACTCTAACTTTCCACTACTCATCTGTCACTGTCATGACCATTTCATATGTGTCACTGTCTCTTCTACTCATCTGTCATATTTTCCTCTCCCACCAGCTACATGTCATAGCCTTGTTGTTTCCTTTCTCAAGCCTGATGGCTCATATTCTCTCTCAGATATATAATGACACCTGTTCCTCCCTCTTGTTCCCTTATGGACTCCCTGACTTACTAAACTACCCCCTACATATACCAACATTACAGATCCCATAAATTAGTATACATACTTAGTAGAGTTACCATCACCCTTATAAATGTAAAATTTAAATAGCAGCTTAAACTCAATATAAGAAGATTGCCCCCTCTCTTGCTTGACCCACTTTGACTCCATAGCTACCAACCCTGCCCCACATTATACTTTATATATATATACTTTCTACCACTCACACCCCTCTTCCATTCCTCCCACCTTATAGGTGTAGTAGCAAAGCTCATCAGTACTAGTCATCTAAGAATACATAGAAATCAGCCACACCTTTATTTTATTCTTAGTGTTACACTCATCCCCATAGCATTAGTCAGGAAGGCAGCGTTACCCCAGAACCCTTGGTATAACTTACATTAATACTATTGTAGTCATCCATTTCCCTTCCAAGCTCTATTCTGTCCCTTGAGTAGTTCCACAAGTGGTGTCCCAACAGTGGCTTAACTTCTTCAGATATCTTTAGTCCTAGTAACCCTATTACTATCAGCTTCATCACTACTTCACCTTCCCCTTCTCTCTTCTCCATATCTTCAACATCTACAAAACATAAAATACATATAAATTAGTCAACTTATATCTTCATAAACTTTTTAAAGGACTTATACATATCCACATTCACTACCCATACCTTAATACACTCTTTATACATACACTCTTTATACATACACTCAACATCTACATACCTATACAACTTCCATCTGTCAACCTACCTCTCACCAGCCATGTATCAACAAGGATTTACAGGATTCTACTCAGCCCCCAGTATCTACCCTCCAGTCAGCCAACCAATCAATGCCAACGTAGGACAGACTTCCCACCCCAACCCAGCCAGGCCTTCCAGGACCAATGTTGGCAACATCCCCAATACTGGAAGATACAGGGACAACAATCACTCATCAGACAATTCAGAAGATCCACTTGCACCACACCCTCAATGTCAGCCACTGAGTACATATCACAGTACCTGACATGTACCACGTAACTGCAATTATTATTAATTATTATTATCTCTAATAATAATTACTATTCTTATTTATTATTATTACTATTCATTATCATTATTCATTCAAAATAACTTCATGTAATATTAATTATTATTATCTTTAATAATAATTACTATTCTGTAGTTATTATTATTATACATTCATTATTATTATTACATTACTATTATTATTATTAAAGTACTTTAATTACAATAATTAATATAAATACTTTAATAATATATTCATTAATAACTCATTAATAACTCATGAATAATTCTGGTTAAGCTATGTACTCCTGTTATACAAGATACATAACTTGTAGGCACTGCCAGCATGATTGCCTAGGATGAAGTCATCCCAGTTAAACTGGGATGCACTCAACCAATTTAAACTCGGTTGAAATCAACTGATGAAATATAAATCCAAGGGACCCCCCTTGGTTTTATATTTCATTGGTTGAGGTCAAACTATTTTAAATTGGTTGGTTTCATCCTGGTTTAACTGGGATGAACTCAACCTAGGCAATTATGCTGGTAGTGAGGCCCTTTGCCCTCATGTCACGTGAAATATCCAGAGTAACAGATATCACTCTTTACCCTCTGATTACACCCACATTCCTTAACATTGGAATATTTCACGTATAAGATATGTACTTTAATATCTTATTAATAAAAGAACTTATTAATATTATAATAATTAATACTTATAAGATGTGCCAATAATAAATGACATCATTATAAGTTATTATCTTTAATAATATTAATAACAGATCATTAAATACAAATGTCATGATGTGATCCAATCACACTAAGGATTACTGTTCAAAGATGTCTCCCATAACACAGCCGTAGTAGAAATCACATCATAAAAATTAACAGATCCTCCCAAAAGGATCTGTCTTGTCCCTGAAGTTCCACAATACCTCCCAGGTCATGGAAGCGCTCACAGTTCCCCCCTGAGGAGCTCTTACAATATATAAACAGACTGTAAACAGTTGTTTATCCCTCAGAGAATATTTAGAACACCACAGCACAGTACATACCTTAGAGTTATTTACCTTGCTTAGTTCCCCATTCTCCAACAATCCCCCAATTCTGGATAATCTATAGTTTATTACTGTTATTACCTCAAGAATTGGCCACAACCTACCTTCAATAAGGTAGAAACCACGAACCCAAGTGAGTATCTCCTTGGATGCCTATTAATACTTTGTATTGATTTGGATGCACCTAATTAGAGCAATTAGAGCAAGCCTCTCAGACAAGATTACTGATTGAGGAAGTACCTTTTTACAGGACTTAACCATTACCCAAACCACTTTAAACCATCAACCTACCTTAGTTACAACCATTAACCACGGTTAGTTCCACACCCAGGCTGACACTCAATCTCCAGTACCTTCTCATCAACATTCAGAAACTCCATTTACTCACTTTTTGGATAAGGAACCCAGGATGCCCAGATACTCTATGCCTTCCAACAGAGCAGTCATAATCAAACCCATGGACAGGAACCTTTTCTTTGATGGATCAAACATACCTGTGGACAAATTTATAAAGAGGTATGAGATTGCTGGATCAGCTGATGGTGCCTCTCCCCATGAACTATGCAAACAGATTATTTTCTTTATAAGAGGATCAGACCTCCAGGATGAGGTAGAAGAGATGACTGGCTATGAGGACTCAGACTGGGAGACCTTGAAGGAGCAACTACTTACTAGGTTTGGACCTTCTCTCCCCTTGGTCAAGTACACTGAAGAAGACTTGAGGAACTTGGTAAATATGGCTACACAAACTGGAGGAATTAGCACCTTGCAGGAATTCAAATGCTTTAGGACCAAATTTGAAACTATTACCCACTACTTGGTCAGACTAGGATACTACACCAGCTTGGAGGACTTCAGAAAATTGCTGCTCAAAGCCCTCAAACCAACTCTAGCCGTATCCATCACCAAGGAACTTCTCAGGGACAACAAGATGGTATCACTCAAGGATGGAGGCCATATTCTTCCCAGCACCCAGGTTTTATTCTCCTACATCCACAGAGAGGTTCAGTCAGCTACAGTTTTGGAAAAGAGCCTAATGGAACCAGAAAACCCTACCCAGAATCCAATCAGTACCATTCCCAAATCAAACCCTCCAGCTAATACCTATAAACCTGTTTCAACTACCCAGCCATGGACCACTAAACCAATGGAATCCAGGACTACAGACCAGAAATTAGAAGAAATCACCAAACAACTTGCAGCCCTTACTGCTGGAAGATCAGCCCCTCCTCACCTAGTTGGACCAGCCCTAGGATTAAATTCAGCCCCTAGGAGCTATACCTTAAAATTCTACTACTGCTTTGGAAACACCCACAGTACCACCAGATGTAGGGCCCTAGAAGAAGATGTTACCAAAGGATCAGTAATCAGAGATGGCAGAGATTTCAGACTTCCAGACAAAATTATGATTCCATGGGACCCCAGAAGACCAATTCAATCTGTGGTATCAGCTTTCCCCAAGGACCAACCCATTGTATCATCTCCACCATCTATGAAACAGACCTTGGAAAGAGAACCAGAGGAACCAAGGACCCAGAAGAACCCAAAATTGCAGACAAAAGGATCAGGAAAGAAAAGGAAAATATTATGGACATGGATACAGAAGACTTACTACATATGGCCAGGACCCCAGTTGCATCAGGCAGGATGCAGAATCAGAACCCAACAACAGACCCCCATGTCAGATTCCAGGACCCAGAAACCCAAGGATCCAGCACTCCACCCAAAGAAAAACCATAAAAGAAGACCTACCTAGAGAAGACTTTGGCCAAAGACTACCCAGGATCAGAAGAAGATGTTGCCAAAAGGATGTTTACTGAAGGAAAAATGGAGTTGGCTTATGGAGAAATATTTTCTATCTCTAGTGGTGTCACTGATGCTTTCAAGAAGAGGATCTCAAACAGAAGGCTGCCTTTGGAACCCACTAGGTCAACTAATGCCATAGGCAGAGAAGAAGAGGAAGAACAACAGGATCAGACCACTCACTATTCATGCCCCCTTGGATATGTTAAAATCAACATTAATGGACAAACCCATCAAGCTCTGTTGGATACTGGATCAATGGTCAATATCATACCTGCAGGACTGGCTCACCAACTAGGACTGGTACTCACTGCTAAATCAATGAGGCTTAAAGGAATTGGAGGCCACCATACTAATATACCAGGAATTGCTGAGGAAGTAGAGGTAATCATTGGAAAAGTATCCAGAATTGTTCATTTCTGGGTGGCTGATGGACCTGTGCAACTAATAATTTGAAAGCCCTTTTTAATGGATGTATCAGCCACTATCAAATACAATGGAGCTCAAGGGTAATCACTTTCTATTATGGACTCATCTGGACAGACTTACTTGGTACTCATCATTCTTCCCAGCAACCAGAAATGGGAAACTACACTTCCAGCAAGTCCAGCCACCAAGGAATCCCTAGAGCAGGGCCAGGACTCCAACTTTTTCCCTTGAAAGAAATAAAAAACTAGAAAAAAAAAAATAATAATAATAATAATAAATAATAATAATAAATAAAAAATAATCAGTCATTCAATTTTTACTCATGGCCATATCCCTCAATCCACTCACTTTTCTGGAACATTTGCTAGTCTACCCTAAAAAAAAAAAAAAAAAAAAAGTCTCCCAAAGATCTTATAAATAAACAAATTTTATAAAAACAAATTAATAAAAATACTTTTACCAACAATTCCTTTCCTGTCTTATTTAAAATGCATATCTGCAGTCTTTCAAAGAAAAATTGTCCCTTTGAAATACAATCAACGGCTATCTTGTGACTCCTTTTCAACGAATGACTTGTCCAGACGCAGCGCGGCGTTCTACAGTATCAGGGTTGGATCCAGCTATGTGTCCGGGTTTTGAAGGATGATCTGGTTTTGGATCAAATTAATAAAGAATAAGATTAAAATTAAATCAGTTAAATCTTGGGTTCATAACAAAGCATGGGATGGACAAAAGTGGTAAGGAAGTCGTAAAAACAAGTTTTGGCCAAAGCAATTGAAAGGCTGGAGGCAACCAGTACGACAGCAAGAACAAACAGACCAAAAAGTTGTTGGCGGTGATACGTTTCTAAAAGTCATTTGGAATAGGGTCTGAAGACGCAACCAATATCGGCCGGGTTGAGGAGGACTGGAGAGTGGAAAGTATCAATAATAATAATAAAATAGAGAGTTATAAAAAATAGGAAAAGAAGGGGAAGAAAAGAAAACTGAGAAGAGCTGGTTGTTTATATAAAAATAACATTTGATGCCGGTGTATGACCCGGAAAAGTTTGATATTCCCTCTGGCCTTTCCTAATACAAAGCGGTCATCTCAGTTTACAATATCAACGCTGGTGGACAAACCAGGACAACAATGGATATCCGTTATACATTATTGACTCTGGTGTATGAACCAGCAAGCCAAAGATTTTCTTTAGATATGAAGCCGGTGTACAATCCGGAAACAATTAGTTTTTCCTTACTACTACTACATCATAAGACAGTTATCCCAAACATTATTGACGCTGGTGGACAAACCAGGACGACACGGATATCCCTCAAGTCTTTTGATGCCAGTGCTCGACCCGGGCATAATTTTCTCTTATGAGGATCTTGCTTCACAGACTACAGTCTGGAGACGAGATTCTTAAGCCTTTTTGACTCTGGTGGCCAACCCAGTTCTCTTTTGTGGTTTTCTTTTCCTTTCTTTTTTTTCTCTCGCTTTTTTTCCTTTTCTCTTTTTATCGTGCTCAGATAACTAGTGGCCTTGTTTGGACTCCGCGGCTCCAACAATCTCTCTGTTTACACTACCAATGCCGGTGTACAAACCAGAACGCCGCATACATATTGTTCCCCGCTCAGACATTGAACCCGGCATGACTTATTTTTCCTTCAAACATAATAAAATTAATAAATTAATAAAATTAATAAGTAAAAATAAATAATCATAATAACAAAAACTAGTAAAATCAAATCAAATACATAATAGAATAAAATAAAATAAGTTAAAATAATAAAAAAAATAAAATAAAATAAAATAAAATAAAATAAAATAAAATAAAATAAAATAAAATAAAATAAAATAAAATAAAATAAAATAAAATAAAATGAAATAAAATAAAATAAAATAAAATAAAATAAAATAAAATAAAATAATAATTTAAAAATAATTTAGTAATAAAACCAATAAAGATAATACAAATACATCAACACAACACTTATAAAATAATCCCACAAAACCATCTATTCTCATCAACTCAGTTCCCAGGATCTCTTCTACTCATTACTGCTGATCCCAACTCATCATCATTTCATCATCCATCCAACCTGTCATTGAAAAGCCATTTGCCGTAGTTTAACCCCTTAACTCAGCGCCAGGCGGCTTATCATCAAGACCGCACTTACTCTCCTGATTCAGAGAATTATCGACAAGACTCAAGATCAACATCTATCTTGATCTTCACCTTCTTTCATCAAGGATCAACTCTCATCAAGAATCATCAAAAATAGGACTTCATCAGGACTTTTGGCGTAATGTAAAGAGACTGTTTCTCATCTCTTGGGATAAAGACATTGACATCACACCTTCTATCTTTGCACCTCAAGATCCCAGTCCAGTACTCCCTATCCTCCTCACCTCTCTGATAAAATCACCTCAAATCAATTCTTTACCAGTTTGTATTTCTTTCTCTTGGCTCTCTCTTTTTTTTTTTCTCTTTCTGCTTGATGTCTCCTTACTCAACCTCACCTCACATTCTTCTCCAGTCTCATCTAAAAACTTTATTGATCTCCATCATTGCCTATCTGGTACCCTAGCTTATCTCACTTGTCCTTATGGTATGATCAGAATTCTTCTTTTTCTTAAGCTTCATTCTTTCATTCTAACTTCTTTTGTACAGTCTGGTTTTGGTTAAAAAATTCTTTAGCAATTTTATAATAATTATTTTCCCTCCATTGTCTGGGGATAGACAATAAGTTGGAGGAGGACTGCACTGCCAAAGAAAAATCACCAGGAATTTTTTATTTTTTTCTTTCCCTCCTCACCTGATTCTTAAGTCACCAGACATCAAATAAATCATCATCCCATCACACATTCTACACAGTTTCTATATATTCCACTTCATCATCCCCAAATCACACATTCTACACATTTTCTATCACATTCCACTTCATCATCCCCAAATCACACATTCTGCATATTTTTCTACTCATTCCACCTCATCATCACAAACTCTATATATCTTCTATCCATTCAACCAATCAACATCACATCACACAGAGGCTCCCTTTTTTCATTCTATATATACTTCTCTACTCATTCCAACTCATTCCAACCCATAAAACATTCTCTCAGTTTCCACTATTCACCCATGTTAAATTTCATCCAACCAAATCAGAAACCACTGGAACCCAACACCAGGATACTTTACCATACCCCAAAGGACATAGTCAAATCAGCACCAACACCCAGAGGCCAAAGGATTACTCAGATTATAAGATATATAGAACCAGACTAAGATATTTGTTGCTCCTAGTACACCACCACCTCAAGAATTATCAGTAAGCATTTATTAGTGTCCAAGAATTTCAAAAAGAGATAAATAAGAATAAGAAGGCTAGAATGAACATTTATTAGAAATACATGTATGATGGCTTAGTATTTGAGTCTAATAAATAATGAACCTAGATTACAATTAAAATGAACTCAAGAATTTCAAGGATACTTTTGCATGAAGAAAACATTCAGCAAGATGGCATACTAGTAGAAATTTCAACCACTTTAAAGACTATAATATATATTTTAAAAAGAATATTAATACTATGGATAATGGATACATGGATACTGGATACAATGGACATTGGACTTTGGATCAAATTATACTGGATTGGCTCATACTGGACTAATACTGGATTGGATTACTTGGACCTTGGACAGCAATACTCTGGACTCCATGGATCACTTTTTTCCAGCCTTTTCTTCTCTGGCTGCATTTTCTGGGGTCAGACAATAAGTTGAGGGAGGATATGGTGATCCATTCCACTTCATTACCATATTTTCAATGACTATTAATCACATATAAATCCTAAACCTTACATATATTTGCTATTATTATTTCATAAGCAGATTTTACACCCCATTTTAACCCTAGGCACTCACTACAACTACCCCCAAATTCCTCATAGTTCAAGAGTTACAGGAAAAGTCAGAATAATACAGCAAGATATAGTATAATGCAAGGTATAGAATACAATAAGTACATATTATAATTAGATATATTTCACAACCAAGATACATAATACATATTACACATTATATCCTACATAAAATATTACATCATATACATAAACTCTAACTTTCCACTACTCATCTGTCACTGTCATGACCATTTCATATGTGTCACTGTCTCTTCTACTCATCTGTCATATTTTCTTCTCCCACCAGCTACATGTCATAGCCTTGTTGTCTCCTTTCTCAAGCCTGATGGCTCATATTCTCTCTCAGATATATAATGACACCTGTTCCTCCCTCTTGTTCCCTTATGGACTCCCTGACTTACTAAATTACCCCCTACATATACCAACATTACAGATCCCATAAATTAGTATACATACTTAGTAGAGTTACCATCACCCTTATAAATATAAAAATATAAATAGCAGCTTAAACTCAATATAAGAAGATTGCCTCCTCTCTTGCTTGACCCACTTTGACTCCATAGCTACCAACCCTGCCCCACATTATACTTTATATATATATACTTTCTACCACTCACACCCCTCTTCCATTCCTCCCACCTTATAGGTGTAGTAGCAAAGCTCATCAGTACTAGTCATCTAAGAATACATAGAAATCAGTCACACATTTATTTTATTCTTAGTGTTACACTCATTCCCCCTCAGCATTGGTCAGGAAGTCAGCTTTACATCAGCATCCTTGGTATAACTTACATTAGTACTTGTGTAGTCATCCATTTCCCTTCCAAGCTCTATTCTGTCCCTTGAGTAGTTCCACATTGGCCAATGCCCCAATAAGGGTAACCTGCTTGGCCTTGGGAATAAGGCTCAACACTGCAGGTTTCCCTAAAAGAAAAATAGATCAAAATAAAAAATGATTGATCAAAGTGAAAAATGAATTAATGTACCAACAGAGGAATATCCAAAATTTCTCCCTGAGTGGAGATCAAACCCAGCCTCATCGACAAAGACAACTTTTCATCCAAAATCCAGACCTTGTCGGTTGACAAAGTTGGCACGCTTTTCAATCAAATCCGGCTTGTTCCACAAAGCAGGGATATTGGTGACCATTTTCCATGAAATGTCCATGTCATGGACAAGATTAATGATAGCTTGTGTTGACACCTTCACTTGGAACTCCTCTTGAAGGAAACAAGCAAGCTCTGGCAGAGTGGTTGTTGATTTTTGATCCAGTTGGTGAAGAATCTCCATCTTCATTTTGTCAGTAAACTTTCCAGGCCGCTTTTTATGAGTCTTGACTAGATTTGGATCCTTGGGTTTGATCCTCTGGACTTGGCAACGAGAAACTTTGAATGTATTCATTGCATCAACTGTTTTCATCCCGTTTCCAATGACGTTCTTGCGGATAAGATCTCGGACCTCAGGTTTAATAATTGTGTTAGGTTTTTGTGCTTTGTGGGTCAATCAGTTGTTTTAGTAGGTTTGTTTTTCTTCCAACACTTTGTGAGCCTTTCTAGTTTGTTCTTGTTTGAAATTTTGTTGATTCAGCTCTCAAAGTTCAGCTGCCAGAGCTCAAGCTCGCTCTTGATTTGCCTTGAGCTCCAAATCAACAGAATCCAAAACAGCGGAATTGGTCATCTATTATGTAAGTAAAGAATCAGTTCAAAGTTGAATTGAAAAAGAAAAAAAGAAAAAAAGAAAGAAATGTACTTACAATTGTTTGAAGAGATGTGATTGGCTGTGGCAGATGAAGTTATTGGCCTACAGCTTGAATCAGCCTAGCTTGACTTGGCTCTGTGCTAAGATCAGCTGACCGCGTGTGCTGGCAGATCAAGCCCTCTGGGAACATGCGCAAGTCCCCTTGGCGCAGTGCCAAGCGGGACTTGGGCATGTGCCCAGACCCGCTTGATTTACCATATCATTTTGCTCCTGCTCAATCATCTACTATAGAAACTGATGTCCATTTCAAACTGCCTGTGGTAGGAGGTAGGAACTCAATTGTGACATGTTATTATCTTCCGGAAGACTTCCCATGTACTTACAATATCACATGAATATTGCAAGTTAAACACTCATCAATTCAGAGCCTTCAAACAGGGCTTAGTTAAGTTTATGAAATTTTATGATGTTATGGGATCATGGAAAGCAAACTTGAATGCTCCTGTTTGAAAATGTAGCTTCTAAAAACTGTTGTGACATACATGCCACAAATTTTCTTGCCCAAGCCTGCTTGGCCAACCCTAAATTTAGCTTGGCACTGGCCCAAGCTTTGTTGGCACTTTTCCAACCCCCGCTTGGCACATACCCAAGTGTAGGCGGGTCATGCACAAGCTTCGCTTGGCCAAGCCAAGCAAAGGTGCCACGCCTTCCAAAAAGTTTTTTTACACTTTTGTTTTTATTTTGTGTGAATTAAATAAATAAATGTGTATAATTATAAAAAATAAAAAAAACTTGCACAAATGTTTGAATGAAAAAAAATGAGGAGAGTTTTTCACTTTATTTTTATTTTTTATAACTAAGGGATAGAAATAAGAAAAAAGAAAAATACATACCAATATGGCAATGAAAAAAAAATAAGAAATATTACTCAGGATGGGCCAAGAGTGGCCCAGTTATTTCTGGCATGTCAGCACAGGGGCGGTAAAGTCGCTGACAATGCAAGAGAAAAAAATGATTTTTCTGGGGTGATTGCTTTGGAAATCCCCTCTTTGATAGTTCCAACTAACACAGAGCAATTCAATGGCTCTTTTGATCAAATTTACACCTTTATTGAGTGAAAGGAATACTCAATTGGGTTCAAAAATGGGGAATATGGTGGTAGGTACTAGGAATTCAATCTTGATCAATTTTGAGCTCTCAAGGGAGGATTTGACTTCTTCAAATAAATTGCCGCGGTGTATGGGAGCATTGTCCATGATGAAAATTGATTAGTTGGGTAGTTGGGCACCAAGGCTAGAGAGGAAGAGGCAGAAGTCATCTGCCCCTATCCCTTTAGCCTTGGTGTTATTGGCATTGAGAATCTTGTGGTAGATGAATCTGTTTTTGGACAATGCCCCAATGATGGTAATCTTGTTGAGATATGAATCCCATCCTTCCTCTGCGACTCGTCGCGCACAGGCGTGCGCTAAATCTGGTCTAAATCCTAAAGCCCTCAAACCTCCGATGTCGTCATTCTTCTCTTGATGAGGTCATCAAGAATCTCCTGACTCCTCTCGCTCGATCCCCTAAAATAAGATATATAAACCTTCTGGCTTCTGGGAAATCTTAATCCCCAGGAAACAAACAACTCACATAGTTGATACTTAAAATAAACTCTCCTCGAGATCACTTATCTCATCCATCGACTTCATTCTCTCTCCTCGACCACATCTCCTTTCTCTCTTGCTCTTCATCCGACCACATCTCCTTTCTCCCTCACTCTTCATCCTCTATCTTCTTCCAATCTCTCCCTTACCATATTGTACTTCCCTTTATCTTCCCTTTTCTCCTCTCCATCTCTACTCTTTATCTCGTCTAACACAATACAAGATAATCTACTATCTCAGGTATTACACATTCTTCTGTCTCATCCGATTATCTTTATCGCTGACTATTCTCTATATTAGTTGTCCTTGTCCTCAGTCGCATTATCCTTATTCTCTGAAGCTTGTCATCTTTCTTATTTTGCTCTCGCCTTTAGGTAAAAACATTTCTTTCTTTTTCTTTTGTATTTCCCTTATTATTGTTACTTACATGAAATACAACCTTTAGTTTATTGATTCACAGATTTACAGTCTCGTCTGGCTCCTCGTACCCCAACTACCTCATTGTACCAAAGAAAAATCAATAATCAAATAACTCTAAAAGGCGAGAACAAAAATGTCAAGCTCTGAGAAAAACGATACTCCTGCGTCTAATGGTGTTCCGGTTCTCGATGGCACGAATTACACCAATTGGTCATCAAGAATGTTCATTTATCTCCGCGGAAAGGATCTCTGGGATTGCTGTACCATCCCCATCTCCATCAATGCGACCGACATTGAGAAAGCAACCTATTTAAAATCTGGACACAAGGCCATATCAATTATCACCTCGCGAATTAACTCTAGATGTTACAATGAAGTTGTAAATTCTCAAACTGATTCCAACCCTATTCTCCTTTGGAAGAAGATCTCGTCTCAATACGCCTCTCACTCGGTTATTAACAGAGGACGTGTTTTTATGGCCTGGTCCGCTGAATCATACATGGGCGACCTCCAACAATACATTGATAAGACTCGGACTCATCTGTTGGACATCGACGCAGTTGGAATCAATCTGCCCCCTGATATCATCTCTTATCTCGTTCTCGGAAAACTCATGCACGACGAAAAATTAGACAAAATTATCGATAACTGTGCTCTTTCCAAAGACTGCGTGGCTTCTCCATATTTGGTTCTCGATGCTCTTCAAACGTGGTTGACTCATAAGGGATCAAAATCCGACAACGATAAGTCATCGGCTCTTATCACATTGTCAAATACCACTTCAAAATTTCCTTTCAAAATTCTGCACTATTGTGCCAATGGTATTCACAACCCCGAATCAGCACATCCTGAGGCGAAATGCTTTGAGAAATTCCCTCAACTTCGCCAATCCAGAAACAAGAGTGCAAGCGCAAGTTTAGCTCATGCCTCTGTTTTTGTTTCTTTTATCGCTGACAAATCTTCCGACGACATCGTCATCGATTCGGCGGCCTCCCATCACATGCTTCGCAGTCAACATCTTTTCTCGACATTCACAAAAAAGAGAATTCTCATCAAGAC
The DNA here is from genome assembly GCA_007896445.1 of Puccinia hordei. NCBI lineage: Eukaryota > Fungi > Basidiomycota > Pucciniomycetes > Pucciniales > Pucciniaceae > Puccinia > Puccinia hordei. The sequence continues at coordinate 413,836 of RDRW01000016.1, read as the reverse complement.
GGGTAATCCCGATACCCCATTGATTGCCAGTGGTTTCGGATCTGCTGATATTATTGTCGACGGGAAGATTGTGAAGCTTGCCGACTGTCTCTTGGTCCCCAAGATTTCCCAACAACTCATCTCACTGGTTCGACTCATTGATACATCCTTGAAGATCTCTAAGCATTTGGACACCTTTGATATTTCGAACGACTCCGGCTCAATTTTTACCGGTAAAATCATTGATAATCTCCTCCACGCTAAATTCTCCTCCTGTCCCTCTGCCATGATCAACATCAAAATGGACCACTCCACCTGGCACAATCGACTCGGACATCCGGGAGAAGAAGTTATGAAGTCCATGAATCTACCCCTCTCGACTGGGAATTCCCTATGCGAGGTATGTAACTGCTCCAAGATGACTCTTACTCCTTTTTTGAGTCACTTCTCTTCAGTTCAATTTCCTCTCCAACGACTTCATCTGGACCTCGTTGGACCCTTCAATCCTCCTTCAGTTTCTGGTTTTAAATATTTCTTTACGATCGTTGACCAATATTCTTCATTCAAATTCGTCCGATTTCTAAAGACTAAATCTGAAGCCTTTCAAGAATTCGAACGTTTTACAAACCTTGTCGAAAACCTTCAAAACGAGAGGATCAAAGAAATTATTTCCGATCAAGGGGGGGAATTTGTAAATTCGTCTTTTAAAAGATTCACATCTGCTAAAGGAATTCTTCACAATTTTTCCCCGGCCGAAACTCCCCAATTGAATGGCTTCGCCGAGCGTGCAAATAGGACGATTCTGGACAAGGCCAGATGTCTCCTTTCGACCAGTAATCTTCCAAGAACTTTCTGGGCCGAAGCGGTTAATGCGGCGACTTTCATCTCCAACATGTTAGCTACTCCCTCCCGATCTTCTTCTCCATATGAGCTTTGGACTAAGACTACTCCTCCTCTTCACCGCCTTAGGACGTTTGGCTGCAAGTCTTACATTGCTGTCCCAAAGAACCATAGGACCTGGAAGCTTGGCAATACTGGTGATGTTGGAATATTGGTCGGTTTTGAGAATGAAGGATCAGTCTATCGCATTCTGCGTCTCAAGGACAAAAAGTTGATCACGACCAGACACGCAAAATTTGATGAAGGAGTTTTCCCAACCTTTGGAAGTGATGTCGTGAACTCCCCATTTCAAACATACTTGAATAACGATGCCGATGATAGTTCTGTTTGCTCGGACAATTCTCCGGTACTTGATGACGTTCCCTCTCCAGAAGGACCCGCTGCGAATGATTCTGGATCTTCGCTTATGCCTACACCTCCTGTCCCAGAAGGACCCGCTGCGAATGATTCTGGATCTTTGCTTATGCCTACACCTCCTGTCTCCAAATCGGTCTCAAGCGACATATCTGTCTTGAATATCATATCAGGCACTCGTTCGCGCAAGCCTAGAGCTTTTTTTTCCTCTGGTGATCTCATCCCTAACCACTTTCACCAAGCTATCAAGAGTGCGGACTCGGAAAGTTGGCTCGGCGTGATTGAAGCAGAGTTAAAGGCGATGGAGCGGCTTCAAGTATGGGATGTGGTTGAATGGAACCCAACAATCAAAACTGTTGGAACGACCTGGGTCTTTAGGAAGAAACGCGATAAAGGCGTGGTCAGCTTCAAGGCACGCTTGTGTGCCCAAGGTTTTTCCCAAGTTCATGGTATTGATTTCTCTAAGACATTTGCGCCAACTGGTCGATTGAATTCCCTTCGTGCTCTCATTTCTCACGCTGCGGCGACTGGGTTAGACTTTCATCAACTTGATGTAAAAACAGCCTTCTTGAACGCGGATCTGGAAGAAGAGGTATTCCTATCTATTCCTCAAGGTGTTCGTCTAGACAAGAAGCGTCAATGTCTCAAGTTAAAAAAGGCTATCTATGGCCTGAAACAGGCGCCACTTGCCTGGTATACGCGTCTGTCGAATTGGCTAGTGTCGATTGGCTTCATTATAGCTACCTCAGACCCATGTGTCTTCTATCGTCTTTCGGGTGACCCGGTTTGGATCTTTGTTCATGTAGATGATCTCGCTGTCTTTGGCAAGAACGTCGACACCTTCAAAGATCAAATCAAGCGTGAATTCGATATGAAAGACTTGGGTCGTGCGGATCTTATGCTTGGCATCAAGGTCTTACACGAACCCGATGCAATTATTTTGTCTCAACATCATTATGTAGAATCCCTTTTAGATCTCTACGGGATGACGGCTTGTCGCTCGGTGTCAACACCCCTTGTCCCGAACACTCATCTCGCGCCATCCACGATCAACGAAAGAGACCGTTTCAAATGCCTTGGAGTCAACTACCGAAGCGCTGTTGGAGCTCTGAGCTATCTTTCTACTGCCACTCGTCCTGACATAGCGTACGCCGTCAGTACCCTTTCTCAATTCTTGGAGTCCCCCGGCATCAATCACTGGGAGGCTTTCACCCATGTCTTGCGGTATCTATCCGGTGCTCCCGACTTCGCCTTGGTTTATCGTCGAAATTCCCCTCAACCATTGAAGGGCTTTACCAATGCAGATTGGGGGAATTGCGTCGCCACTCGAAGATCAATAACCGGCTACGTCTCATTGCTAAACGGGCACCTTGTCTCTTGGCAGACAAAGAAGCAGCCTGTTGTTTCACTCTCATCTTGTGAAGCGGAGTATAGGGCGCTGACAGATTTCTCCTGTGAGTTGCTCTGGCTTCGTCAGTTCCTTCAAGAAGTATCCATCTCCCTCTCAATGGCGCCTACGGTTGTTCATGAAGACAATCAAGGTTGCATATCGGTCGCAAACTTTGAGGCAAACAGTAACGCAAAACGAATGAAACACGTTGAGATTCAACTTCATTTCATTCGCGACGTCATCAAGACTAACAAGATTACGTTGAAGTATACGCCAACAAATCAGATGTTAGCCGACTTTCTGACCAAATCGGTTCCTCGGCCAGCTCTGGTTAAGTCGCTCGACGCGTTGGGACTACTTTGTCTGGAGGAGAGGGGGGGTGTTGAGATATGAATCCCATCCTTCCTCTGCGACTCGTCGCGCACAGGCGTGCGCTAAATCTGGTCTAAATCCTAAAGCCCTTGAACCTCCGATGTTGTCATTCTTCTCTTGATGAGGTCATCAAGAATCTCCTGACTCCTCTCGCTCGATCCCCTAAAATAAGATATATAAACCTTCTGGCTTCTGGGAAATCTTAATCCCCAGGAAACAAACAACTCACATAGTTGATACTTAAAATAAACTCTCCTCGAGATCACTTATCTCATCCATCGACTTCATTCTCTCTCCTCGACCACATCTCCTTTCTCTCTTGCTCTTCATCCGACCACATCTCCTTTCTCCCTCACTCTTCATCCTCTATCTTCTTCCAATCTCTCCCTTACCATATTGTACTTCCCTTTATCTTCCCTTTTCTCCTCTCCATCTCTACTCTTTATCTCGTCTAACACAATACAAGATAATCTACTATCTCAGGTATTACACATTCTTCTGTCTCATCCGATTATCTTTATCGCTGACTATTCTCTATATTAGTTGTCCTTGTCCTCAGTCGCATTATCCTTATTCTCTGAAGCTTGTCATCTTTCTTATTTTGCTCTTGCCTTTAGGTAAAAACATTTCTTTCTTTTTCTTTTGTATTTCCCTTATTATTGTTACTTACATGAAATACAACCTTTAGTTTATTGATTCACAAATCTGCTTGGCCTTGGGAACAAGGCTCAACACCGCAGGTTCCCCTAAAAAAAAGAGATTAATTCAAAAAATGGTCAAAAGAAGTGAAGAAAAAATTTACCAATAGTGGCATATCCAAATTTCTCCCTGAGTGGAGATCAAATCCAGCCTTGTCAACAAATACCACTTTGCATCCAAGATCCAGAACATGTTGGTTAACAAAATTTGTGCATTGTTCAATGAGATTTGGCTTGTTCCATGAAGCCGGGATATTAGTGGTCATCTTCCAAGAGATTTCCATGTTGTGGATGAGATTACTAATAGCTTGCTTTGATACCTTCATGTTGAACTCCTCTTGAAGGAAATGAGAAAGCTGTGGAAGCGTAGTCGTTGATCTTTGATCCAGTTGGTGAAGCAGCTCAGTCTTCATTTCTTCGGTAACTTTTCCAACTTTCTTCTTATGAGTCTTCACTTGATTTGGATCCTCAGTTTTGATCCTCTGGACTGGGAAACAAGAAAATTTAAAGGTTTTCATTGCATCAACGGGTTTCATTCCATTTTGAATGATGTTCTTGTGGATAAGGTCTTGGACCTCAGGTTTAATAATTGTATTTGGTTTTTGTTCTTTGTGGGTCAATCAATTTGTTTGGTAAGTCCTCTTTTCTTCTAATGCTCTGTGAGATTTCCGAGTTTGTTGTTGATCAATTTTTTTTTATTCAGCTGCCAGAGCTTGGGCTCGCTCTTGATTTGCCTCAAGCTCCAAATTGACCGGGTCCATAACAGCGGAATTGGACATCTGAATTGGTAGAGATGCAAAATTCATTAGCAATCTAATATGGAAATAATAAAAGAGTCCATAACAGCGGAATTGGACATCTGAATTGGTAGAGATGCAAAATTCATTCGCAATCTAATATGGAAATAATAATAATAAAACTTACTTTGACGGATTGTATTCAACCAGATGGAGTTATTGGTCAACAGCTTGGGTTTGGCCAAGCGGGACTTGGGCATGTGCCAAGATCAGGGGGCCGCGCGAGCTGACCTATCAAGCCCCCTGGGCACATACACAAGCCCTCTTGGTGCAGCATCAAGTGGGACTTGGGTTTGTGCCCAGACGCGCTTGATCTACCTTACGTCTCACACACTTGCTGCAGCGCCTATCACACATCTCATCCCAAGCAAAGCCAGGGATAGAGATAACGGTTTAAGAGCATCCACCATTGTGTCGCTAAATTTTCCGCAACTGCAGAGAGGTTAGCAAGCGCAATGGTTACCCTCCCAAGAAACCACGCCCTTGTGACTTGGTAGGGGCTCTGCAGCTGGCTAAATGAGCGTCCCCACCCTTGGGGACTCTTCATGTTGCTTGGTAAGCAGGGCTGCACTGCCAGCATAATTGCCTAGGATGAAGTCATCCCATTTAAACTGGGATGCACTCAACCAATTTAAACTTGGTTGAAATCAACTGATGAAATATAAATCCAAGGGACCCCCCTTGGTTTCATATTTCATTGGTTGAGGTCAACCTACTTTAAATTGGTTTTTTTGCATCCTAGTTTAACTGGGATGAACTCAACCTAGGCAATTATGCTGGCAGTGCTGTAGGGGGGGGATTGAGGAATTGATTGTGGGAACGGAGGACTTACCTTACCAAGCTTGTTAGAGGTCACTAAATTTAGAGACTCTAACAAGAATCTTTAAGATTCCTCAGTTAAAGAGGCCTAAAGAGGCCACAAGGGTGGCGCGCGGGGGCTTTGTCTCTGTAAAGTTGGCTTGCCGAGCCACTTGGTGGATGCTCTAACGGCAATACATAGAGGATTACCAACTGTTTAACCTTCAATGCTTGGTTTCACACTGTGTGTACTTTTACATGTAACAACAGTGCAATGTTTTTGCCAGTTCGATCTAAAACATGAATTCATTAATTGACCAAAAGTCCTTTATACTTAATGCATGGTTTTACAAGTATAGGTTAACAAAACAAAAACTGATAACATCATCAACAGACTATCCTTGTTTGATCTTAGTACGTGTATTCATTTTTATCTTTTTAGTTTGTATGAAGTACATTCACATAAAAATACACACTTGCGAGTTAAAAATGAAACTAGGAATCGGTTCATGAAGTACAAATAATAATAAAAAAACAAATGATGATGAGAATAAAAAGAGTCAAATGACACGCACAACGCATCGTTAGCATATTTAATGTTTTGGTGTACTTTGTCGGCTATGGGTTTGGAAATGTTGTTTCAAATTGTCGTTCCTGTTAAAAGTTTTACTGCAGCCAGGCCAAGGGCATACAAATGCTTTCGGTTGAGCCAAAAAAAAAAGAAGAGAATCAGTTATGAAAACGGTTCTTTTTTCAAAGGTAAAATAAATAATAATAAGCAATGACTGAACCTACGTTTTGCAGCCGAATGGATCGTCCTAGCATGTCGCCGCAGATGTTCGCATCTTCTGCCAACGCAAAAAAAAACAACGGTTCACATCAGGAGTGATCTGACGAAATGAAAGTCTTGGGTAAATCTTATGTGGCTTTTTGTCTTACCTGAAGCACTGTCTACATCCGTCGACTTCACAAACGAAAACCTTTGGAAGACTACTTGTTTTGGCCGTTTCCATGGAACTTAGTAATTCTGGATCCGATATCACATTCCAATGCTGACCAAGAAATTGTACACGCGAGCCAGGGTTTAACAGAGTGTTCTCAAAATAAGTATCTTGTGGTGATGTGATAGTAGATGGTCGAGTCAATGGTTTTCGACCTCTACTTTTCTTCGTTATCAACGTACTCGAATCGTAATTAAATTCTTTGATTGTTGGTGGTAACTTTATTTTTGCTGATAGTGACGATCGCTTCTTAGGACTGCTTAGATCTGCTGTTGACGGGGGGGAGATAGAAGAAGAATACGAAGTTTTCGGAGTTGCCAAGATATGGTGATCCATTTCCACAATTGATGAGGGTGGTGAAGGTGGTTTCAATGCAGATTCACATGAGTCCTTTCTAAAGGCCGGACAACACATCGTGTACCCTGAATAGTGCGGCGAAGGTAGCCCAAAGTCGCTAGGAATCGAAACTGAACGTGTTGGATGAAAAGTGGCATCCAAATCAAACGGAGACTGCAAGGTTTCGGATCCCCCCGTGGGAGTGCTACTATCCGGTAGAAAATATTGGTTGTTGGCGTCGGAGTTTGGTGGAAGATATTCAGGATCTACTAGTGATGGCCCCGAGGTAGGTAGCAAAACAGGAGACATAAAAGTGTAGCGTTCCGGGAAGACAGCATCCGCCTCCGGGATGGACCTGTTCAAAGGGGGATTGTGGGGGCTGAATTCGGCGTGGCATGATGAAGGGTGGGATTGTGAAAGGCTGTATGCTATCGATGCTGAGAGGTCTAGGTTTGTTTGCTCAACAAGATGTATGAACTCTTGAAGATCGCGCGAGAATTCTTGTGACACATTCTTGCAAGTCGATGGTCCTCCATCGATGGCTGCTTCTGGGAGTCCTTCCGAGCCAATTTTATTCTCGGCGAGATCTGTATTAATACCTCCATAAGAGTTTCCGGTTGTTGCCAATCGCTCGATTTCTTTCTCCTGGGAATCTGATATGCATACTGGAGTAAGTGACAACTGTATCAGTGTCCAGACGCATACCAGTGACAAAAGGGTGACACCATTTAGGGCAAAACTGGGATAAATTTACAGCTATGTGGGTAGTCAAGATTTCCATTCGTGGCTGAAGCATAGGTCGAGGCATTCTGCGCTAAAAATTCTGTTTTGTCCAAGTTGATAGACCTATCAACAGAACGATTCCTGTGTCTCGCGTATGAATTATCTACCAACGGCTCAAGTGGCCAAGCTTCCCTGCTCCCATCTCGAAGATAATCGCTATTTGGCCAGTCCAGGTAATGGCCATTCAATTGCGCGCCTTGCTCGCTCGTGATAACATTGTTTGCGACGCGTCCTAGTTCTCGTGTTCGTCGTTGCTGTTGGTCAGCCGAGTAAACCCAATTGAGTCCGAGCAACTGTTGAGGGTATCGTTCTTCATCAAGCGCAGTAAACTGGTTGATAGCTCCCTTTTCAGGTGTTCGTACACTTGCGATTGTTTCTGGAATCGGCGGTTCTAGACAACCTGCATTCCATCCAGATAAACATCCGGGCGGAAGTTGGAATTCTACTGGGGCATAGGCATAGAAGATTAAATTAAAACGTGTTTTCAATTGTTAAAGAAAGCCTGGCGACCTTCATCCAATTCTCACTTACCCCTGCCAATTACCAAGTGACTTTCTGACATTTCCATGAACTCCAAAACGCGTCTTTTCCAAGAAAAAAATAGCAAGAAAAGATTTAGGGGGAGGTGCCAAGAGCAATAAGGTCACAGAGGGTAGAGTGGGAGTGGGTATGTTCCCGGAGTTAACAGAACCAAGATAAAAAACTACAAAAAGGCTTAATCTTGCAAACCAAACTGTTCGAAAAAATATCTTTCAATGTGATAGGAAATGATATTAATCTTTACAGATGTAAAACTTGTTGGTAGGTTGTTATATCTTTTCCTAAGGACGTTGAAAACAGTTGCACAGGTAACAAAAAGCGTGATAGCCAACGTAGTGCGTAGGGTTAAACAAAATGCGTAAATTTGATTGGATGAGGGATGAGTATGAATTTGTTGCAAGGATTGCTTGGTAGATCTGAGTTCCTTTGAAACTCGTTTATCTCGTCAATATTTGGCATAAAAAACAGAATGAACTGATGGCTTCTTGTCTTCCTTTTGGGAAGGATGGTAAAATCAAGTTTTATCGTGCTTCCTAGGAAGTGGTACGTGATGTTTTTTTTTCGTTAAAATGTTCTTGACAGGGGGTAATTTAGAACTTCATAAAATCGTTAATTAAGAATTACAATAGTTATTTGTAGTGGATTGGGAGGGGTTGGCAGCGTATATGGGATGCCTTTTTTCGACCTTCTAACTCGTTAATATAATAGTAGAATTCTGGTAGCCATTAAGAGCATAGATCAATATTGGATTATTGAATGGAGCATAAATATGTAAATACTCCACCACCGAATTTAGAGGGAAGAGCAAGTGTAGCCATCTCTAGGATGGAAGGTGCATGTATTTATTTCCCAGCCTGGGGATGAATAAGAAAGGAGTATCCAAAGGGAGATAATCAAAAGAAAGGAAGCCGACATGGCGCATGAGTACTGCTGAGGTCAGGAACGTGCGGCCGTCGTGAAAGTGGTTCACGGGATGATTACTGATGCTAGTGGAGTCTTTTGATGCTCGGCTGACCATCAAACTGTCGGAATTCTTGCCCACCAAAGATATGATGACGGACTGCAAAGGTTGGCGAACTTGTATGTTTAGGTATCTTCCGTCTTGAAAGTGGTGCGCGGGACGATTATTGATGCTAATGGAGTCTTTTTATGGCCGGCTGACCATCCCAAATGTCGGAATTCTTCACCGCCGCAGAGAGGAAGACGGACCCGAGCCAGGAGATAACTATTTAGTTAGTGCTGAAAGCTTGGCATCCCCATCGACCATGAGCCCCTGAATGGCGGACGGGGGCCAGATGTCACAGGCTATCCCAGTGTCAGTAGATTCTGCAAGCGGGCTCGTAATTAGATCATCATGATGGCGCCAGATAAATTTAACATCTATGTAAATACATAACTCCTTAAGGATAAGAATTTAAAAAAGTTGGCAACTCCGAGTCCATTTTAAGGTTGGGTCGCTGTGTGTGGTGGAGCGGGGAATTGAGGTGGCTCCAGGGGCGCGCACTGAACCGCTCCAAGGTGGGACGGCCAGGGTTGGGGAACAGGGTAGTTGTACCAAGTCTGGTCGAGTGTTGGCTTCTCTCATGTTGAAAAACAAATCAGTCCTGTGATAAGTGCACCTAGATTTTCACCTGGCACTCAGAATACTGAAAATATTATGATGTCTGTCAATCAGAATAAATTACCTGAAACCCCCCTGAGGCTAACTAATTGGGATATGATTATTCTTTGAGGGGAAAAAAATGGTTTAAAGTAGATTATCAAATAGCTTTTTAGATTATGATACAAAGAAGTTGAAAGCTTTAAATACTTGTATAGTATGTTCTCCCTAAGCCAGAATCTTGGGCTTGAAGCCTCGCCACACATCATACCCAGATTAAGATAATGAGTTTGGGGGAATAGGGGCAACTATGTATTTAGCCCAATAATAAAAAAATCTTAAATAAGATTTTAAATTTTGATCCAAATAAAGTAGAACTTTGGCATATCAAACAGAGAGGCTTCATATTTGTTGTGTAGAAATCTATGGCTTGGCACATATTAGATAAACTTAATTATGAGGCGGAGGGCTTGGGAAAAGAAAGGTGTTCATTAGTAGAAAGATGTAATGTTTGATGGATGTTTGTTAGGAAGGAAGGTATTTTCAGGTACTTATGAGAGAGGATTTATCTCTGTGCTGGTATAACTTGTTTCTTAGAACACCTCAGAAGAAAGTGATAATTAGGTAAATGATGTGGGGACACAACTGTAGTAGGAAAAAAAAAGGTGTTTGAATTTGTAGATGAAACATGTGGGGACATGGGGGGAAATGACTGTATGTATTTGGTAGGAGAACACATTTTTGAAGAATTCATTGCTAATTTGGAATTTATATGGGGATTTTATCTTCTTTGAGTTGAATATTGGTCAGGTATTATTAACAATGGAAACATTATGCCTGTGCCATTGAGCTCTTGAACCTAGTATAGGCTCACCACTACTTCTTGGATGAATACTTGATGTCTATTGAGAAATTTGATACGTTGAGCAATTAGGCAGTAAATTTCCGGATTTGTTGATGCCAAAGGCCTGTCGATATATTAAAGTATTTGGATAAGCTGGGGAATGTTATTTGTGGAGATGGTACACATTTATTTATTTTAAGCTTTAATCTTATTATTTATTTATTTTACAAGGTTAAGTATTAAGATTACAGCCATAGATACTTTAATACGATGCCTTAACACCAGGCTCAAACTTTCCTAGTCTTCCTCAACCAGAATCATATTCTTCAGCAACCAACTCCACTTCCAAACCAACACTCACTCAGGGATACATCCAGCGATCGATGACCGGCGAGCAGAAGTTGGAGATCACTTAAACCAATCAAGACAGATGCGAAAACCAAGATCGTTGCTAGCTAGTCTCTCGGGGCATTCTCATTCGTTCCATTCGACCTCGAGGGCGGGAGAGTGGCTGAGGACTCGACTGGTCGACCGAGGACTGATCAGCTTACAGGGCGAGAAATCAATGACTTTCCTCCAGGGATTGATCACCAACAACCTCAACAAGCTCACTACCCACCAAGACAACACCCACAACAATACTGCGCTCTACACCGCCTTCCTCACCCCTCCCGGCCGACTCCAGTTCGACGGATTCATCTATCCCGAGCTTCAACCTCCTGATACACCGAATCAGTCCAGATGTTTCTTGATCGACCATTATATCCCCGAGGCCGATCGACTACTCGCCTGGCTGCGCCGGTTCGTGCTCAACAGTCGTGTCAAAATCTCCAAGGACTCCAAGCAGATCTGGGCCGTTTGGCCCAACCACCCTCTCGATAATATTCAGTCCCTTCTCCCCAACCCTTCTCTTCTCGATCAACCCTCAAATCAGGTTTGGAAGGACCGTAGGGGAGATCAAAGGCTCGGCTATCGAATCATCGGCAATCCCGAGTCGACCCCAGAGCTCAAACGTATGTGTACACACCCAAACTGGCTTCCATCCTAGTTTCCTCAAGTATGTTGATCCTGACTTGAAAGACTACTTCCACAGCTCTAACCCAGTTACCGGAAGCTCCTCTATCAGCTTATACACTTCATATCCTTCTGCATGCTTCCTTACCTCAATCATTATCGCCACCATATCCAGTCACACTACCCTTTGAAGCCAATCTGGATTACCATCATGGAGTGGATTTCCGAAAGGGATGTTATGTCGGCCAGGAGCTTACAGCAAGGACCTATCATACCGGAGTGATCCGAAAACGAATGGTACCGGTATCAATAAGAAAAGATGGTCATGTGGCCCTCGTTAGCGTTCCCGACAGCATCTCGATCACGGGCACTAAAATGACCGATCCTTCACTCACCGAGGACCTCGAGGGAATCGATTTACGCCTCGATTCGCCCCTCACAAACTCACCGACAGGCCCCACTCAGAAACAGAAACCCATCGGGAAGCTCTGCGGGCCCTTCATCTCAACCTCCCCCGCTGACGTTGGCACTATCGATGACCCTCACTCCTCGCTCTTCGGCTTGGCCTTACTACGAATCGACCATGACGCATTCAGTCTTTCGGCAGAACATCCCTGGCCGGCCGTCAGCCTGTCAGCTGCCGATCATCAAGATCCATCTCCTTGGACCATTCAGCCCATCAAGCCCCTCTGGTGGCCCTCCCCCAAATAGTCCCACTATCACATCCCAATAAAATCAATAATCCCATTACACTGTTCTTATTTAAAGAATAGTAGTCACGTGTCAAAGAAGGTTGGACGTCTTCTTCCATCTCTCTACGACTGTCGATATGGCTGTATGTCATCAAATCTATGTAATATCACTCCATTGATCAGATAGATACGAAAACGGACACTCTGCAACACCACTCTCTTTTTCTACCGATATCTGTCATGAGACCAAATCAGCGATGATGCCAATTACCCTGCGCTTAAAGTTAAGGCTGAGGCCATGACCTGTGGACACATTGTCGATCGTCAGATGTGAAGCAAGGGCAGGATGGGGATACAGAAGTTAGTTTATCTCAGAACTTGCATGAATGATCGGTTTCCTGTGTAAATGGAAGAAATAGATCCAGCTATAGAGGGGGGTAATTGTTTCCGGATCTTCTAACCAAGAACATATGAATCAATTTTGTCTCTATGGTCGTGTTCATTGAACAGTAGAAGACTTGATGGGATCTAGCAGGTACATATTTGTAAGGTCCCCAGCCGAAAGAGTGATGGCACCAACAAAGTTCATTGGCCGGGATGAGACCGCCACCGCTGACAATCACCGCATCATGATCCTCTACTCCCTCAGCCTGCAATCGGTGCCAATGTTCATCTCAGGGTGTATTCATAACCTAGCTTGGAACCAATATTGGGACTTGGTTCTACCAAGTGTATGTGTTGAGTTTTCACTGTTTCTGTTCCTCCCAAAAATCCACTCCTTAATTTCAACTTCTTTAATCAACCTGAATTAGACTAGAATTCATGATAAATGCTAAGTTTTTTGTAATTACAACTCTTAGTTTTTTATTGATTGTCTTTTCTTTTTTCTGACTCACTTTTTGATTATTAAAATTTAATTAGTAAGAATTAACACCTTTTGCTACATGTGACTTATAAAAATACTTTGTCTAGCTTGTCTAAAAGAGAATGAGATGCCTGTCTAGTCAATTGCTTACAAGAACTTATTTTTTCTGTCTCTTAAATGTTATTCAATTTCACTTATTCATTATTGTTGTCACCAAACCACTGTTTGTGCTCATGTACTTAGTCTATTTAAACCATAGCCTAGTCAGAGTAATTCAAGCATCAGTTCTCCTCAGAAAACAACACAGTTCCCATTTTTGAGTCACCCCAGAGTCTGTTCAACAATTCCTCCCAGTATGCCAAGCAGGAGCAAACCCTTTCAACTGATTAAAAACATCCATTGTTTGTGGGCTTGCTAAATATTCTGGTCTCTGGATAAATCTATTGGCCTAATGAAAAAGAAAAGAAAAACATAGACCGTCTGAGCAAACATGTATGTAGGGACCTAGCAATCTGAGATCAGTGGAATCCCAGAACTGCAGCATGACCTCCGTATGGGACGGTTAACCCAAGCAGTAAGGCAACTGGCCAGTCAATGGGCTGTGGTCTGACCATCATATCTACAGCAATCTGATGAGCTGGTCAGGTTTATGGTACATACAAGTAGCAAGAAGCAGACCTGTGGACAATCAAGTAAACACATTTTTAACTTAGAGAAAGGGGAACAAGAGACACCAGCATTTGTTTTATTTGCAATTGATTACTAAATAGAATATTTTTGATCTGAAAATATATATATTTTCAAGGACCTGTGCATTTTGAAGGTTTTATAAATCAATTGGTTTATTTTCTAATGTTTTGTTAATCTGAATAAAGTGACTAAAAATGAGTATGTTTAATAGGTGTGGATTTGGGAGAATCAGGAGGGATAAATCAGGAGGGATAGTGGTGTGATGTTCAAAGACTTGATTTTTCCACAACACTTCCACAACCCCAGTGGCATGGGCCCAATCAATCCAAAAATTGTGGGATGGTAACTTTAAACCATGGCTTAGATATTTTGGTGGAGGAGGAATTGGAAATCCTGTGGTGCAATTGATGTAGGCTAAGATTCCACAGGTCCATCAACTTCTCTTCATGTCTGTTATGAAAACAATCATCAAATGTGACACCTAAATTATCAAAACAATTTATGGGTTTCTTGTAGCTATTTACAGTTGTCCTGACACCAATTTGGAATACCATACTCCATTGCAAGTGAAGTGGTACTTGCAGATGCGGATGAAAAAAGTGTCTTGGTACAGCCCGCAATGAAGTCACTAGCTGGGGTTGACAAGTCTGTTCCTAATTTGTGTATCAACCAATGACTGCTTGGGTCCAATTTCACTCCTTGCACGATTTCCTACAATGGGAAACAGTTTGAACAGTGGGTAACCCAAATCATCAAAAAAAAAGTGAAACTTATCACCAGACTTGCCATCATCTGTTCCTTGGCCAAACCCAATTGCACACATGGTACTGCCAAGCTGATTGGTGTCTCCCTTGAGGATTTGGCATTTCAGATCCATCTGATAAAATTCTGAGATAATACCTGATAGCTTTGTGAACTCAAGTGTTGATGGCTGATCAAAAAGGTGGTTGTTGAGCAGTAATTGGGGTTGGCCACTGGAGTTGAAAAAATCTTGAGCAGGATTGAAACCATGTTTTGGCAGAAGTGTGAAATGTAGGGTAAATCATACCTGGTTTATGAATGGATTGATTGTGTGAAGACAATAGTCCACTTGTGAGTTCCATGCAATTATTCCGTTTTTCTGACTGGCAGAAAAATACTTTGACTAAGGCTGAAATTATTCCTTCTTTCTCTTGAGGTTTTTCTTCTTCTTTGGTTGGAAATCCATCCTGTTTATTTGATCATGGAAGGCTCTGAGGCATCAGATTTTCCTCAAAGGTCCCACAACTCTCCTGAACAGGATGAGGTTTTGCCTTAGTATGAGTTATTTTGGCGTTAATGTTTGGATTAATAAGCAATACATTTGAATTCATGAGTGTATGTAAATTTTGGATGGAATTTGAACTGGTGTAGTTTTGATGCAGCACAAAATACATTTAATCAAACAGATGATAAGATTGATGATCAATGAATTGGACAACAGTGACAGCTCCCAGCACACACCTTTGATAAAACACGGGATAAGATTGATGATTGATCAATTGGAAAACAGTGTCAACAGCTCTCAGCACACACCTAATTAATTAGAATGAAAATAGGCAAAGAAGAAAGAAACAGTTGATCAGATACAAGGATAAGAAAATTGGTTAAAACAGAGAGAATGTGTTTGGGCATACATGAAATGGCACAGAGATAGTGTTTTTTTGGTTTGGTTTTATGCATTTGGGTGAAGGAAATGCACAGGATAATTTCAATCCATAAATTTAGCTTAGAGATGGAGGGAAAAAGAAGAGAATATGATTAGTTTTGTTTAATTCAATGGTGATTTTTTTGATGGTTGATCTGAGAATGAGGGTTTAGGCTTACTAGCCTCTTCTTCACGGATATTGATGCAAAAACTTGAACAAAATACTGACAGGCCAATTGAAATGATTCAGCATTGTAGGTGGGGGATTTTTTTGGTTAGGTCAGCTTAAAATTCATTTTAGATATCAGGTGCCAGCAGGAATTGGCTTGAATTGCTGTGTAACCACAACTCATGAGAATTATGGCTCAAGTGAATGGTACCACTGAAGCAGAACCACAGATTTCTATCTGGAAACAGCTTTTGCTTTCTGAGGCCATCCATGAAGCACACAAAAGAAAGAGAGACAAGAAGAATGTTGATTGGGAGCAAGCCAATAATTTTCTCCTTCCAGCAGGGAAGGAAAATGGAAGAATGGCTCCAATATGGACTTGGGGTGTTCTTTCTCCATGACTCCTGATCTTCTCTCCATCCAAAATGCAAAAATCAACAGGACTCCTGTTCACTTGGCCAATCTCACCATGGTCAAATCAACCCACACAGGAACAACCTTGCTCCCTATCAAAGGAAAAAATTCTGTTACAATGCTGATTGTTCCTTCCCTTCACAAACCATTACTTTCCTTTGCTGGTATGGCCAAAAAGGGTATTATAATTGTCTTGCGAAATCCCTCCTGAAACATCTTTCAATCTAACAATGTACAAATCAATGACAATCTCTCTGGACATGGATATCAATATGGAAACCTATACTGTCTCCCTTCAAATCAGGTAAGATGTTCCCCTTCCACCTCATCATCTCACCATTGATAACATCAAATTACCCCTTCCCACCAGTTAGAAATTCTTTGTTTTGCTTCAAAGTTTATTTGAACATGCTGAAGGCTTGTTAAATGGGGTTCAGGCCAGGCAAGTACAACAAGAGACAACCACTAGATTCAATAATATCAGCCACTTCAACATTATGATGGAAATGTGCATTGTTTGTCACAAGGACACTGTTTTTCTGGGGAAACAGGTTCATAGAAGGAATCTGGTAATGAAAAAATCAGTCTGATGCTTTGCATTATCTTATCCACCAGTGCACTCACTAGGATATTCTCCAGGAAGTACTGCAACACCTCTTGGTCCATGGATTCCTCTTGGACCATGTAAATTTCACCTCTGAAGATAGGTTGTAGGGTTGCAAACTACAGCGCAGATCCTGTCATACAAACTTGACCATTGATAAAGGGAATTACAGCTGATAGAAACCCCCATTGATTTATTGATAATAGCCAGATTGGCTGCCTCAATTGCTTGACTGACAGCCATATGTTTGAGCTTGGGTGAGTATTTCCGGAAGACCATCATTAATGTGCGGGGTTTCTAAGTCAATCAGTCTCAATTCAAGCTGGGAATTTTAAGAAAAGGAAAATAAATACTTCTACCCACACCAGATCCTGATCATTGAGTTCCAAAGATTGTTTGTAGAAGTGTGGCAAGAATTTCCAGAGAGATGATTAGTGATGGCTATTGTTAAAGCCACTTGACTGGCTGGGCCAATAGGAAATAGTCAGCGGGAGGAACTCCTATTCCCTGCTGGTTTTTGGTGGGTGTGGAAAGCAATTTGGGGAGGGGGAAAGGTAAAAAAAATAATAAAAAGGGGGAAGGAATCAGCAAGCTTTTCTGAGATATGTAATGGGGTGGTTACAGGAATGTGAAAGTTGGGTCTGGGGCAGAGCAAATGCTACACGCGGTGATAATGAAGGCTTGTTGTATATGATTTCTTCTTTTCCTGGAAAGATGGATATTGATGGAAAGCATGGACAAGAGGCCCTATTGATAGGGTCTACAGCTAGAATCCTTTGTGGATTCTTGAGAATCAACGGCACAAAAGAATGAAGGTAATTTATAGTATGAATTGAGTTAAACTAGACTAAAAAGGAACTAGAAGGAATTAGCCCCTGCATGTAATATGCAAGGGGCTTTGGTTTCCTTATAGCATCCACCATTATCTTGCTAACTTTTCTGCAACTGCAGAGAGGTTAGCAAGTGTGATGGTTACCCTACCAAGAAACCACGCCCTTGTGACTCCGTAGGGGGCTCTGCAGCTGGCTAACCAAGCGTCCCCACCCTTGGGGACTCTCCATGTTGCTTGGTAAGCGGGGCTGTAGGGGGGGATTGAGGATTTGATTGTGGGAACAGAGGAGCTTGGGTGGATCTTACCTTACTGAGCTCATTAGAGGTCTCTGAATTTAGAGACCTCTAACAAACTCTTAATGATTCCTCAGTTCAAGAGGCCTAAAGAGGCCACAAGGGTGGGCTTCGTCTCTGTAAAGTTGGCTTACCAAGCCACTTTACAGAGACTGGTGGGTGCTCTAAAGGGCCCAGAGCAGGAAACCCTTAGCGCGTACAGTGCGCCCCTAGTATGGGCGCCTGTCGCGTAGGTCTATTGTATCCCTGCTACAGATATAAGCTAGTGAACTTCATTAATGAACATTGAGGTTCAACTCAATCAAGTTCAGTGGAGGTCTTCCCGTCGATCTGGAAACCCCTCCCAGATCCAGATCTGGCACAAAATTTTCCAGATTTCGGGGGGATCCTCGGGGGACCCTCTTTCCAGAATTACAGGAGGGTTTCCAAAGATATACTCTGGAAACCAACTCTCAGGACGCAACCAGCAACATGGCCGGAACAATCACAAGTGACATAACGACGCCATTTCCATCTCAACCACCAAATGGATCGAACCCACCGCTTTCCCAGGAAATACCAACATCTCAGGCACAAGGCCGTCGTCGATCAAATCCGTTGGCGTCAAAGCGAGGTGGAGGGCGGGCGCCAGGCTCGCAGGGGTACACCGATGCGGATTGTGGCGCTCTGGTTTCAGCGGTCAGACAAATTCTCCCTCTTGGAAGTCAAGAGTGGAGAAAAGTCCAGGATATCTATAACGCCTACGCTTCACAGAACCAACGGGCGTTTCGCGAAGCCGATCCCTTGAAGACAAAGTTCAAAAGCTTGGTCGATGCTCGAAAACCCACCGGCGAGGCTTATTGTCCCCCTCATATCCGTGATGCTAAGGCGGTTGATTCCGACATCCGCCAACGAGCCGTCCACCATGCTGTTGTGGACCGGGATGAAGAGGATGACGCAAGTGATGACGAGCGGTGAGTCATATGATCAATTTATGATGTATTTTGAGTCATCAACGACTCACTACATTCAATTTTTTGTTTTTATATTGTAGAGGGGCAGATAGATTGAACTCCCCAGTTGAACCGCTAGCCCAATCTCAACAAACCACCGGGGGCTCTCAGATTCTACCAACTCATGAGCAGCAACATGAGTCCGAAACCCCAGCTCGTTCTTTTTCCAACAGCTCTATTCCTCATCATCGCTCACATGGCCGCAGTCGAAATTCTTCACCATCATCCCGCCCATCAAAGAAGGCCCGGTCAAATGTCCTCCAGGAAAATCTATGCACATTTTTCGATTCCGAGGCTCGTAACAGGAGAGACCACGACCAAGGAATGGCTCAACTGTATGGGATACAGCTACAAGATGCCCACTCAACCATAATGCGGCTGGAGGAGGAGATTTCTCGTTTACGTGACGGTATCAACCTGCAACTAGTGCGCATCCAAGAAGAGAATACTCGACTTCAGAATATGGTGGCGCTTTCCCAGAAGGAGAATTCTCAACTACAACGCGAGCTCACTCAACAAACAGTTGAGAACTCTAACTTAAAAAGCAAGCTGGAGATGATGCAGCTCCGCATGGAGATGCACATGGGCTCGCTTTATCATCAACAACGTGGGCCCATGCCTGTAAGCTTGGGATGGTCGGTACCAATCCAACCAAACGCTTCAAACCCTCCGAGCTATCCTGGCTTTCCGTCAAACTACTCCGATCCCAACCACACTTCATCTGGGGGGCCAGGCCCCCACTTTCCCCCAGCATCATCTCCCTTTCAATCTGGATCACATGACCCCAATGTTCAATGATTTTCAACTGTGTATCTTTTCTCATTTATGTTTATCTCTTTTCTCATTTATGTTTAAAGAAATAAAATGTTAACTGCTCTGCTCTGCGAGCTGACTCTGTGCGCGTTATTGGATCTACACTGATTGGCGAGTGGTTCTTGTTTAGCAGAGGGCTGGATCATAGTCTTGAGAATAGGTAGGCCTTGGTCAGAGAACAAACTTCCAGCCATAGGGTTTTGCTCTACTTTTCGGGCACCGGAGCCGTTAGATTCCGTCTGGGCGCTGGCACTACCAGTTTCAGCGATCATCTTTGCCAGCTCTTTTTCAAAGTCTTCTTCTTCGTCTGCTGTTGCTGCAGAAGTAGGGAATCGAGGTAGATCCTCCTCGTCAAAGTTTGCATCAGCTTGACCCGCTGCGTCCCCCATAACGGTGTCATTATCAGAATCAGACTAGAAAGGCCACCTGATCTAATCAAAGAGAAGATCGATGACGATTATATATCAAGATTGACAAACGGACGACTGTCAGAGGCTTAAAACATTATCAACATCATTGCCAAAGAAAACAAAAATTGCCAGAAAATGATTACAAGCTTTGTAAAAATGAAATTACTATGAAGGGTTATGGGTTAGCACATATGTGGGAATATTGGTAATAGACAAGGAGCACTTACCAACCATCCATTATAGTACCGACTGATGTGACATTGTTTTTGAATAGTGGAGAAAAGCATGTGATGAAAATCATTACATAATGATTTGTCTTGGTCCCAAACCGCCTCGTAAACACTTTTTGTTTGATTAATTCCAACCATACGAGTTCGAATCTGATGCAATCGGCAGACTACTTGGAGGATGTTAAATCGAAAAGTGTGATCGCTTGCAGGGAGGGGTAACTTGAGTCGAGAGAAAGAGCCTTGGATGGAATGCATTCCCCATTCCGCAGCCTGCCTTGCTGAAACAACCTGGTCGTTCAGTACCTTCAACCTAGAAAATCTTCTTGGAGTCTCTGGGAGCCGATCGCCTCGCTTGACTGGGGCAAGAATCCGCTGTTGAAGCCGCTCTGACTTTCGTGGGAAGGCCGTGTCGCTCAGGATTCGGTATCCTGGTGGTGTGTTGTGGAGGAGTTCTGTGTATAAAGGCTCGGCGATGGCAGAATCATGCCACGATCCAGGTGCGTTCAGAATAGCGTAGATTAGTGATCCATCCGGGGCAAATGCAAGAATGCAACTACAATAGTGGGAACAAGTCCAACCATTGTAATATGCATTCTGTATGCTGATCAGAGGAATGAATCAGTCTTGGTTAAAATATTGATTACGTGTACGAAATCAACTTACTCATCATCTTCAGAAACTAGTACTGGAAGGTTCAATCCATCCACAAATCCAAAACATCGTCGCAGTAAGGGGAATTTTTTCTCGATTGCGTCGCTGTATGGCTTGATTGCACGCTTGGTTGATGGCCAGCGAATTCGAGCTTCGTTCATTGATTTCAGAACCACCAGGA
Organism: Puccinia hordei; assembly: GCA_007896445.1. Lineage (NCBI taxonomy): Eukaryota > Fungi > Basidiomycota > Pucciniomycetes > Pucciniales > Pucciniaceae > Puccinia > Puccinia hordei. Next base: position 392,928 of record RDRW01000016.1, on the reverse strand, counting down.
GATGTTGAAGACCTGTCTCCAGATAGCGAGAACAGACGGCAGGAGTGATAGCAAAAAGTTGCTGGAGTGAGTAAGCTGACATGGTTGAACTCAACCAGTGGAGGATTAACCCGAGACATCCAGCTGCATTGAGTGATCGCCTCAAGACTTGCGGCTCCCCATGACGACTAACATCGTTTCGTATTAGTGTTCTTGAGTTCCATAGAGGTGCAAAACCTTTCAGCAAGGTACCAAAAGTTTCGACGTCGATTCCCATGGTTGTGATGAAGGCTCGATTGCTTTGGCTGCTCCACAGGTATGCCCACGCACTCTCCGCCAGAGGGTCACCAGGAAGGTCGGCTCGAGTAAGATACGTCTTTATTTTTCGGAGAGGGCCGCCCATAGTCGCCAGAGAGATCATCAAAATAGCTGCTTCTTCCAAATCTTGCTGTTGTTGTACCGCTCGATTATTGGATGATTGCCGGATAAATTGTTGCCGGATTACTTGAGACCGGCGTTGTTGATTGAGCTGAATCCAGTTGTCCATCAGCTGTGATCTAAGGGAAAACAAGCGGAGGAAGAAAAAGTTATGTAAATATACAGATTTGGGAGGGGGTGAGCGACGGGAGATGGAATCTAGAAAAATCTACAATTCTGGGATCTGGAATTGTAGATCTGGATCTGGAAGGGTTTCCAGATCGACGGGAAGACCTCCAGTAAAGTGGTACATATTGCAATAGGAAGAATCTAGGCAAGGACTTACAGTTGAAGTGTCTTGCTAATCATCCTTTCAGACAAGCCAGGTGATATGTATGTATGCGACCCTTGTATTACAAGTCAACGTCATCTTGTTGTTTCGGGCATGGTTGTACATAGTGGTCCGATATTAACTGGGTTGGTATTGTATGTGCCATCCTCGCCTCAGTTCAAACCGTCTCATGACCTCGACCAGAACCAACTGCTGATAAAGATTAATCTACTAGATAAATATCTTGTTCATCATCGAAAGTACGAATGAAAGACCAGGCAAGCACACTCAAAATGAGCTCAGAACCAATAGATGTCCTACTCGTCGGCCTGGGGGCGGTAGGTCAGTTGACCATCATCTTCTCACCTACTTCAGCTAAGGTTATCCTGTGTGTGTCTTACGACTGACGCACTCCGAATCCTATCTGCGGTGTCTCGATCTAGGTGGGATCTATGCCTATGTCTTGGAGAAATCCAAACGAGGCAGAGTAACTGCCATCACTAGATCACTCTACGACTCCATCCAGACTCATGGTCTCACCATCAACTCAGTAAAGTACGGCCATACTAAAAATTGGAAACCTTATCGACTCCTTCGATCGGCCGAAGAAGCCCTCGATCGGAACTATCGATATATTATCTGTTCCGTCAAGTGCTTGCCTGACGTTGAGGTAAGCTAAAAACACCTCTACAGAAACACAACAACAGAAGAGTATGCACTGATGGATACCAAACCTTTTGATCTAAATTCTTAGCCTACCTCATCCATTTTGGCCCCATTCTTGTTACCCTCTCATCAACCGCATTCTGAGAATCATCCTCCCCCGACAGTGGTACTGATTCAGTTGGGTCATTCTGATCTCACCTTATCTTCACCCCATCATTCCTAATTCTGATACTTCTTCTTGATCTGATTTTCAAGAAATGGGATCGGGGTCGAACAGTCATTGGCGGAAGCCTTCCCATTGATTCACATCATTAGTTGTGTGGCTTGGATTGGTGCCAATCTGATCAGCTCACCGCCAGCCCCGGACAAAGTTTCAAACGTCCAATTTAAAAAAACCAACGGCCCGGTTATAGAGCACGGACCCCAAGACCGCTTGGTTTTCGGCCTCTATGAGGGCGAAGGTTTCGCCCAAAACTACATCAGTCAACCTCACGACTCTAATCCTGGTCCTTGTAATCGCTATGTGGAGGGCCTCCTTGCTCGAGATGGAACTCCTCTCACTGGAGCGGATCGTGATAAGAAACTTCAAAGTGGTAAAGAAGAAGTCAAACTGTTTTTGGAGATCATGCTTGCTGGTGGGTGCGAGGCTGAAGCTTTAGATCACATCCAACCTGCTCGATGGGCCAAGAATCTGTGGAATGGCGCATTCTCGACCATGGTATGTTGATTTGTTTCATACCGCTCATTATTCGGATATCCAACAAGTTCCTCATTGTTCCTTTCCATTTCACACCCAAACCAAAAAAAAAAAAGTGTACGTTGTCTCGGGCATCAGTGGCTCAACTGACCGCACCTGAAGTGCTGCCATACACACTACCAGCGGTCCGAAGAACAATGTTAGAAATCTTATACGTTGGTCGAGCACTTGGTTATCGAGAAGCTGAATTTCCTGCTAAGCTGGTAGATGAGGCGATCAGCTTTACGATCCAACAATACCAAGTAAAACCCGCCAACCACACGCCGACAGAGAGCCCAGAAGAATCCAAACCGCTTGTCAATCCGCCACCCTCTCAATCCGACCAGAAGCTCAGTTCGCAGTCACTAACAAACGATGTCTTTGAAGATGACGATGAGGAGGAGGACGTAGATGAGCTTAAGAAACCTGGACATTCTTCCAAGCCTGCATTCAAACCAAGCATGTTGATCGACGTTGAGATGAACCGACCGATGGAGCTTGAGCCGATTGTCGGTGCAGTCTTGGATAGAGCTCGAAGCAAAGCTATTGAGACCCCTCGACTAGATTTGTAAGAGCTTCCTCCCATCAAATCATGCTCAAGTTGGAAACACTAGATCTGGACTAAACGAGCTGATACATATTAAAACGCAACCGTTTACTGCCCATAGATTGTACTCCGTATTGAAGGTCTTACAAGAGCAAGCCGTCAGCCAACATGCGACCAAACTGCAGACCCAACAGCAAGAGAAACACTTACACTACTGGGCAATGAGGAAGCCCTCAATCGGAGGCTCGGGCACAGCTGATAGTCGTCAAGCGTGGTTGGATGAAGTTCAACGACGTGCCCGTCTGGGCGAAAAGTCCGAACCCAGCAATCAGCTTGACCCAACCGTCAGCACCCCTACTAAACCTTCCATCGAACGTAAGGTCACCGGTAAACCTTTGGCTTGAATCTTAATGATCACTCTTCTTTCCTGCGTCTCGCTCATACGCTATGTGCACCATTAGATCGTCTGCGTTCATTCCTTTTTTCTCTTGTCATTCAATCCACTCACAAGTCTTATTTCTCGTGTACGATCCCCAAAATAAATAAGAATATAATAACTAAATCGTTTATGAACAACTGTTGTCACTATTCTTTTCGCTCATCATCTTCATCATTGCGTTATACCATACATAATAAACTAGGCATTATGTTCCAACAGCACTACGCACAAGAGATCCTCAATATCTCAGAACCAAGCATTACTTCTGTTTGTACATATCTGATTGTAGCAATTCTATGAAGAGGGCTTGCCCGGTTAACTTATCCCCTTTGCCGGGGTCTTCTCCGATTGGAAAAACAAGGAGCACAGGAGTGGGATTCAAGATCTGCTTTGGGACATGCACAATGGCTCCAATCTCAGATGTTATTGCTTAAACCGACTTCTTTTGTCAGTGTTGGGTATCGACTTTCAATTTACTTGTACCGGGCAGACCGAGACCCCACCTTTTTTCTTAGATAAGTTCATTGGCGGATAAATAAATTGATTGGCACGGATATGCGTGAAAGGTAAAACACCGTCAACAATGTGACCATATAGAGTGAAGATCATAAATTTTTGGATAAATCCTCGATTCGAGAGAGGTGGTTAAGATTTTCATTTAACGGGTTGAGTAATACTACAGGTTGTTTAGGACGCGATTTTAGATCAGAATTTCCGAGAGAATAATCGACAGCGCGCTGGAAGAATTGTTTGGCTATTTGACAGCCGTTTTGAGCTTCAGGCTCGACGAGGTAACACCATTTCAAGCTCTGTTGGAGTCGAGAGGATTGTTTGAGGGTCGCTTTCGAGGGACAGGTTTCGTATTTAAGACCTAGAAAAGTACAGCTCATCGCAGCCGTTAATCGAACATCCCGTTTCAAACTTTCGAGGTGTTCTGATAATCGACCGGACAATGATCTGGTGGTTCCTAGTTGGAATACCTCAGTCGAGCTGACTTCTTTCTCGAGACTGGAAAGAGTAGAATCAGCGATTCCAAGTGAATTCCTACATCGCTCGACAATATCTTGATCCGTCATTTGCTTGACAGCTTGTCCGATTTCAGAAAGATATACCAATGATAGAGCCGCTCGACTCCTCAACCAATGATAGTGAAGCTTCGCATCAGCGGATTCATTCATTTGGCTTTCCTGAGCCTTAGTGGCCGAGTCAACAAATTGGTAGATTAGATTTTGGATTGCAAAGGCCTTTTGCATATCCACTGAGACCAAATGGACCGAGAGATCCATAAGAGACGATATCGTCAAACGCAGTTGAGCAGGCTTGAAAGTAGGCTCAGACGGAGAATCAAGGCACGATAGCAGTCCAAGTTGTTGTGAGATTGGTCCGAGGTGGGCATCCAAGGTGCTGTTTACAGCAGAAGAATCATTGGGATTCTTGTTTTTTCGATCCAGCTGGCCGAACAAAGTCGACCATGAAGATGTTTTTGAGGCTTCGGATTGGGTGGTAGATTCTAATTCTGCAGAGTGGTTAAGACTTGATGCAATTCCCAAACCCCGACTGATCGCCCAGATCAAATAGTTTTCGGCAGTTTGCTGATAAAATTTGGCGCCAGATTCCTCCGTTTGTCGCCCAAGAGCCGCAATCCTCAAACCAACTTGTCCGAGATGATGGGCCATTCGAATCGCTTGACGGACTTGCCAGTCTCTTGAATCCACATTAGGGTCGAATTGGTCGATCGAATCAACGCATGATTTCCAGAGTTGTGAATAGATCTCATAGGACTTGATCAGGCTCAGTGGGGTATTGATCCGCTCGCAAATGTGGGCTAGACGAATTTGGAGCTCGAATAGGGTACGGTCCTCAAGTTTCAAGCCAGCCTCCTCGGCCATAACTATTGCCTGTTGAAGTCGAGATTCAGAGATTGCGTAGCCAGAGTCGACCAAGCGACCATCAGGGGTATGAGGTTGATCTGAATCGAGGGCGAGCTGACCGGACTGCCAATTTTCGGCGACCCAAGCGGCTCGAATCAGAGCGCGTATTCGCCATCCGAGTCGAGGGTCGGTACCTTTGCCAAGATGGCCACCACCCCAACCTTCGATTTGGTCATCCCAGCCATAGTGTTGGTCCTTGATTGATCGATCATATTGGCCAGGTGGTAGTTCGAGATATTCGACCCAAAGATGTAAGCCGAAGAAGCCGAGGGTCGCAGTGAATCCTAGGCCAAGACCACCGTAGACGATGGCTTTGAGTACTAGCCCGATCCGACGAAATGCTGAGATGGCTTGGCCTTTAGCATCTTCAGGCATCGGCTCCGCCGGCCCGCTCTTCAGTCCGCCTTCGATCGATGCCAGTATTTGTCGGTCATCGGTCTTCTCCAACGAGTAAAATCTGGTTCGGTGGGATCCAAGGAGCAGTAGCGGTCTAGGTCGCCACACTATCGCTCGACGCCCCAGATTATATCCCACCCGGCCAGCCAACATCGATGGGATTGATAAAAAGGTAATAATGCTAGGCGATCCAAATCTTAGTCGGGTCGTCCTCTCTGCTCGTTTCGGTGTCGGGATCAAAATAGGTTTTTTTTAAGATGTTATTTCTTCAATGAAGTGAAAGAAACCAAGAGAAAAAAACTACTCACATCTCAGCACAACAACATTTCAATCCTCAGTCGAGTTCGGGGTAGTGACGAGACAGCCCAAGGCCGACTGGTAATACATGGACAGTTGATATTCGCGCCGGGGTATAAACACCTGTGAACCCTGCTCAAAACCCCACACCAAGAGTGCAACATCCTCCTCTAGTCCCGGTTCCGCCAAATTGCAAACACGATTTTTTTCAAGTCCTTCAAAATTGGCCACTAACGTTACAGTGTAACCGGATGGCTCCACCTCTTATTACAAAACGCAAATCCTATATTATGACCTCTTATTATAGTCTCATCTGCACCTCTGTGTTCCCTTTGCGCGTCAGTTATCCAACATTTTTGAGAGAGTTTAATGAACTCAAAATATGGGGTTTTCCAACCACGGATGTTAGATACGACCTTGTGACTAAAAGCAAACAGAGCGAGTAGCAAACTAACCAAGACCATCTAGATATGGAACTCATTTGGATTGTTTTTATTTTCTCTGATCACATTTCAACTTCATCGATGAAACGATTATCGACTCAAATCCAATAGGCAATTGAAACTTGTCAAAAAAACTTACAGCCCAAACAATTAACAGTGTTGGTCATCAAATTTACACATATTAGACCGGTTCATGTTGGGCCATTTTATGGCCACGACTAGAATCACACTTGTTAATTGTTAAAAGTTAATTAGCCTAAAATTGGGGTTCTGACAAATCAAAATTTAGCATAAGATTTTAACTGTCCCTTCATGAGTACGCATGCAGAACTACCCTCAACACTCGGCTCACCCTTTTGAAAATCATCCTTGACCATATGAACACCTCAAACTCTGTAAGTCTCTCTTGCTCTCTTCTGTTCTCATGAATCTGTGTTGTGTTCTCATATATTCTTGTGCAGATCCCGATAAACAGCAACCAGTTGCTCACCAAAACCTGTCAGGCTAAAAAACAATCTTCAAAGGCTCAGATGGAAGAACACTGTGCAAATTTCCAAAGGGAAAAACTGCTGAAAGAACAACAGCAGGAAGTCATAAAGATCCAGAGGCAGCAGCAGAAACAGCAAGATAAATTGAAGAAAATTCTTTCAATAAAACCTCAATCAGCACAGTCTTTAACATCAGCCTGCAAATGACAACTCCCATGGGCCATAACCCAGGGCGTGCGGGCCCACCTGAATGTATATTGGCGTGCAGGTGGGCCGCCGTCAAGCATGCCAACCAGGATTGGCGTGCCTTTGATGCATGCCAATCCTGATTGGTGTGTTTCAAAGGCACGCCAAGGCGTACGTGGGAACTGGGCGTACCTCCCGTTGGCGTGCCCTGAAACACGCCAACGGGTAGTGGGGTGCCCGCCAAACCCGCCAAAATGGGCTGGCGGGGCGTCAAAAAACGCCAAAAGCAGTTGGTGTGCCCCTGGTGTGGGCGTGCACTTATCAACGCCCTGCTTTATCACTGAAGAGAAAATCATGTGATTTTTGTAGCATGGTGTTTTGGGGAAATGCAAGCTGAGCATGGGTAGGGATAGGCTTCTTGTTGAAACAGCTGTTGATTTATTTGAATTTGAACCAAAAAAGTATCAAAAATAGGTCCATATGAGACTTTGCCTTTCCAATTATCCACACATTTCTGTCTGGAAGAGGAGTTGTTAGTGTAAGAAAAGGAATAAGTACAGTGGTTGTGATATTTACCTGAAAGGATGTTTGCACAATGGTGTCTTGAGGTAATGGAACATTGATTTAGATCCTTCTTGGTGCTTATTTTGACAGCTGATTATTGTGTTTCCATCTGCTTATAGAAATAAAATTTTAAGCTAAACCATTTACAGGGGTTGTGTAGTGCATATGATTTAAGTTGAATTTTTGCTGGTGGAGGCCCAATGTGAGCCCAGATATTGAAAATTTGATTAATGACCATCCTTCAAATTATTATACATCAACAATAGACAAGCTGATTGCACAATCCATGGTTTTATCCTTGGATTTCAGAATATTAGCATGGTTTTTAAAAAGGAAATATTAGTAAATATTACCAGAAGGGGGAATATTTTTATTGCCACACAGAAAGGTAATATTAGAATTAAATTTTAATATTTCTGAAAACCAAAACCAGGCTCAAAAAGACACAAGGATTAGAAGAAAGGTTATAAAGAAAGACAGTATTTAGAAAGGAAATGATTTGTACCACTTGAACAAGTTTGTTTAATATATATTTATGAAGTTTATTAGAGGATGAAGAAGATATTAATTGTATAGGTAAGAGGAGCTGAAGACAATAAGAAATTTATAAGTTCAGTCTGAGATAACAAGCAACAATAATGAAAAAGAAGGAGTCTGAGATAGAAAAAGATAAGAAAGGGAGAAATCCAAAGTGCATAAGGGATAAAAGGTGGTGATAAGATTGGTGATATTTGACTTGTACACCTGTTTTTGAGTAGTAGAACGTTGGCAGAATAAGGCAAAAATGTGGAAATAGAGAGATGAGAGAGAGTGTGGTGTTTTGAAGAATGAGGTCAAGTAGTGGAAGTTAGAGAGAGAGAGATAGTTGATTTAAAGATAGAAGGGAAGGAAGTAAATGGTAGATAGGATTAGGAAGATGGAGAGGGTAGATAGTATGTGGGAGATGGAGAGAGTAAATATTGGTCTCTGACTGATAATGATTAAAACTGAGCCATTATTTTATAGACATTCCGTAACGTGGTCTAGGGTTGATGTTTTAATTCAAGCACAGGTGTGAAGACTATTAAACTAGTTTCTGCCCTTGAATTTCAACAGATAGTTATCACTATTTCACTGTATACTCGTCAAGTGATTGTGGGAGCAAAATACATGATACCAAAAAAACAATGTAAGGGGGTGTATACAAATTTTATGGTGGATGTTTGCCTTCAGTTATTCTTCCACTATTATATAATTACTTCACACCATTAGGTTAGAGTGATTGAGGACATTGTGAGAGCAGCTTTGAAGACCTGTCAAGATTTATTTGTTTTTTGGAGAAACCATTATCATTCAGAACTGATTGAAGAGAGCTATATCAAATTTGTATGTTGGTTTGCAAAGAATTTAAAAGGGGGTTCTAGATCATAGTGGTGGCACAGTCCACCAGGGTATTCAATGAAATAGCGGAAAAACATGATTATCAAAACTTATCACCAGGGATGTTTCCATGGCACTTGCATTCAAGTGCCATCACATAACTTTCTTGGGCACCTCTTCCAAAACTTCTAAGAAGTCATGTATCAGCTATGTGTATGAAACACTGGCTTAATGTCTCTGGAAAAGCCAGGTACTATCACTGTGCTGAAAGGGTATCTGAACAATAATTAATATTATTCTCTCTATAGTGTTGTGAGAACTCCTTTTGGGACGGGTGGCAGTTCTTCAAGGGGGAAATACCAGTAATAATATTTCAGATATGTAAGAAGATATTACAACTGTTACGGGTGGTTTGAAAGACCTGCCCCTCTATGATACTACACAAGAGCTATCACAACAAATTTATTCATTTTATTTGTTGTGGCAAACTAATGATAGAGAAAACTTATGTGTAGCAGTCTCTTATCAGACCTAGATCAAAACTTGACTTCAGGGGAAATAGGTTTGGTGGAATTTGTATGGGCAATAGAGCTGGGGTGGTTTACAACAGGCTTGAGTCAGATGATGGAAATAAGTCTTAAAGTAAATATCTTTTGTGTTTTTTATATATTTGTAATTGAAGTGTAGATAACCTAGTAAAAATAATTCTTGACGGAACTGATGTTATATGTGAACTGTTCAAAGTGTATTTGCCCTCTTCCTTAACCTTCAGTTAAGAGCACAATGGGTTAAAGTCAATTTTACTTGTTAAGAGCACAAATGGTGATGCTAGCTACTGGACTACTTATATATCCTCTGAGGTATGAAAGATGTTGATGGGTCACTTGATTGAGATCACACTGTGGGATTTACTTGGATTTGTGATGGAAGCTCTAAAATGAGATGTGTGTTCTGCTTAGGATTCCTCCTCTGGCATGCTCAAACTGAGGAGAGAAAACCTCCTCCTTTTGTAGTAAAACATGAGGGATTTCTGCTGGTGTGACTGCCATAGAGGGGGTGTTGATAAACGCACACCAACGCCAACCTGCACGCCAATTGTTTTTGGCGTGCGGGGCCTACACGCCATTTGTTTTTGGCGTGCATGGTCTACACGCCAAAAAAAAAGGGCGTGTGGGAGCGCACACCAATTTTTGGCGTGTGGGAGCGCACACCAATTTTTGGCGTGCGGGTCTCACACGCCCTTGCTTTTTGGCGTGTAGGCCCCGCACGCCAAAACAAAATGGCGTGCGGGTCCCACACGCCAATTGTTTGGCGTGTGGGACTTGCTCACGTCATTGAACCGGTGGACTGGTTTGATGACGTGAGCACGTCCCCAAACACCAATTTTTGGCGTGTGGGAACGCTTGTTGGCCGGCCAGGAGGAGTTCCTCCTGGCTGACGAGATTGTATAACCTTGTCAGCCAGGAGGAAGTCCTCCCGGCTGGCGAGGTTATACAACCTTGTCAGCAAGGAGGAGTTCCTCCTGGCCGATGAGGACGTATAGCCTCGCTGGCTGGGAGGACTTCCTCCTGGCTGACGAGGTTGTATAACCTTGTTGGCCAGGAGGAGTTCCTCCTTGCCGACGAGGTTGTATAACCTTGTCGGCCAGGAGGAGTTCCTCCTTGCCGACAAGGGTGTATAACCTCGTCGGCCAGGAGGAGTTCCTCCTGGCTGACGAGGTTGTATAAGCATATGCTTGTGGGATATGAGTCCGCATCCACCGCCTTCTTCACCAGGTAGTTTATGAACGGAGAAACAGCCTTCTTGTACCTGGCCGACAAGGTTGTATAACCTCGCCGGCCAGGAGGACTTCCTCCTGGCTGATGAGGTGATACAACATTGTCGGCCAGGAGGAGTTCCTCCTGGCTGACGAGGTTGTATAACCTTGTCAGCCAGGAGGAAGTCCTCCCAGCCAGCGAGGCTATACAACCTCGTCAGCCGGGAGGAACTCCTCCTGGCCGACAAGGTTATACAACCTTGTCAGCCAGGAGGAACTCCGCCTGGCCGACAAGGTTATACAACCTTGTCAGCCAGGAGGACCTCCTCCTGGCCGACAAGGTTATACAACCTCCTTGGCCAGGAGGAACTCCTCCTGGCCGACAAGGTTATACAACCTTGTCAGCCAGGAGGAACTCCTGCTGGCCAACAAGGTTATACAACCTTGTCAGCCAGGAGGAACTCCTGCTGGCCAACAAGGTTATACAACCTTGTCAGCCAGGAGGAACTCCTCCTGGCCAACAAGGTTATACAACCTTGTCAGCCAGGAGGAACTCCTCCTGGCCAACAAGGTTATACAACCTCCTTGCCCAGGAAGAAATCCTCCTGGCCAACAAGGTTATACAACCTCGTCAGCCAGGAGGAACTCCTCCTGGCCGACAAGGTTATACAACCTCCTCGGCCAGGAGGAACTCCTCCTGGCCGGCCGAAGAGCCTTCCCACACGCCAACAATTGGCGTGTCGGGACGTGCTGACGTCACCAAACCGTTCCACCGGTTCAATGACGTGAGCAAGTCCCACACGCCAAACAATTGGCGTGTGGGACCCGCACACCAAAAAATTGGCGTGTGGGACCCGCACACCAATTCTTTTTGGTGTGCGGGGCCTACACGCCAAAAAAAAAGGGTGTGTGAGACCTGCACGCCAAAAATTGCCGTGCACTCCAACACACCCTTTTTTTTTGGTGTGTAGACCCTACAGGCCAAAAAACAATGGTGTTTAGGCCCTGCACGCCAAAAAAAATTGGTGTGCGTTTATCAACACCCCGATAGAGGTGCTCATGTGATGGTGGTGGTAAGGGTATCCATGTGGTGGTTGTGGTATCCATTTTGGTATCCATTAAATATACCACAACTATGCACTTGAATCTAGTTCTATACTATGTACTATCATTATATATTCCTCAAGTCTGAAATAACAGTTTAATCCAGATATCTTTTAAATGAGGGGAGCTAGCCTAGTGGTTCCAGTGAGTAAATAGGGGTTAAATGACCGGTAGAATTTAATTATGCAATAATACATCTAGAAATATGTCTCATTCTCAAATAGTAAACTGTGACTCTATGTGATTTGATACTTGGAACACATTTGGCACACCAAAGTTTCCAAACTATGCACAGAGGATGACCTAAACTCCTTAATATTGTCTTATTTTATATACAAATTAGTCAATCAGGAGAAGACTAACAGATAACCATATAGGTTTGTCTATCTTTCTGTCTTTTTGAGAGATAAGTAACAATATGAATTGTTACTAAGCAGCTGACAAGCACTTGAGCTGATTGACTACTGTCAGAGGTGGTTTTCTTGCAGCAAATGCTGTAGAAGGAATAGTTCAAGGTCTAAGATGGGGAGGTTCTAACGTAGCTTGATAACTAGTCCATTAAATAAGGTGGGCTGGATAATAAAGGGGATGACACTACTCTAAAATTAGGAGGAGAATATTCAGGGTACTTACTAATGTGGTTCTGGGTGAATATTCTGAGGATCCAATCCTAGGCCAGGAAATCTCCTCCTTTTATATTCTAGAGGTCTTCAAGGGAAGCTTCTAGAATGTTGTTGTATATTCTGCTCTAATGTATTAAAATTCAAATGCGCTATGATGCAATGGGAATTGTATTACATTGATTGCAGTATTCTCTATGTCCCCATGACCTCATGAAATGAATGTATAACCAATCACATCATGGGCCAATTCATTTAACACAGCAATACTGGGAAATTACCACACACTTAGGTAATTTATTTCTTATTAGCATAATTATATTATTCTTATATTTATTCAAATAAGCATATTTTCTCTCAGATTTTATGACAATGATTTCTAATCCATAATTTATAATTATTATTCCCTTTTCTTCAAGTATCCTTATTCTATGATAAAGTACTAGAAGGAGTAGGAATTTAGTGGTGGTTTGAGTGAGCTACCCCACTTGATTTTACATTTTGAGTTGATTAGTATAATAGTATTTTATGGTATGTTATTATTTACAGTAGTAATACAGGATTTTACAGTTTAGTCAGTTATTAAGATACTTGGAAGTATCTCTAGGGCTGACACACTTCAATAAATTTTTCTGCATTCTGGGTCTTATTGAATCCATAAAATCCACAAAAGAATTTATGTGGTATGTATATTCCTCATGTGATCAGATTTTCAACAGTTGAAGGAGTAGGATGATTTTTTTTTTTCAATGGAAACCCTTCAAAAGGCTCACAAGAGGCCAGTTTTATAATTCTGGTTCCTGATTTTTAGTTCATCCAAAATCTATCATGTGAAATTTTTCTGGAATATGCAGATTATCAGTAAAACCCCCATAATCAAACACATGGCCAATGCAGCCTCATCACATCATATTGTGAATTGTTCTTTTGAGCTAGATGTCTGAATTAAACTACAGATAAATAAACTGCCTTCTTCATATCGTACAATAAAGAGGAATCCTAGGGAAATACATACCTGATGGTGTGACTTTCAATATGCTCATTTCATACAGGAAAGAAAGTGGCCCCAAATGTATATTTTGATCAGCTGTATTGAATATTATATTGATGTGCAGTGACATCAATCATTTTCAAAAATCACCATGGTGCATTGGGGATGCCTCAACAAGCTCAAACATGTTTATATGCCTTTTGATGATTCACCTTTCCCTGAAAATCCCATTGAATGAAACCATCCGCACCCAATGGAGAATGATCTTACCACCACATTGTTTCAGATATCTGGACTTAAATATACAAGACTAATAAGCATATAGACAGTTATTCTATCACTGTGAATCAGTTAACCTTCCAAGAAAGCTAGTTACCCCCTCCCAATTTCAAGAATTCCCACCACATTTAGATTTAATCACACTCAAATTGACTTGATTAAATCTCTGCAAGATAGACTCAACAGCCTTCCGGGATTTTGTCACCAAAACTTACACACATATGCTTTAGTGACAACTGTGAATCCTCCAAAGTGTTGTAAAAGGGAAGGTTTACTTGTTGGGTGGCAGTTCAATATCATTTGAAACACTTTCTGGTGTAAAAACAAAGGATTTGTGTATGTTAGGGTGACAGGCTGTTGGGCCAACACACCACTTTATCTAATCGCCATCCAAATTGGTATTAATGATTACTATTAGAAGTAGGCCTATGCTCTTCAAATAGTCATATACTTCACTCGCAGAGCCAACATAAGAATTAAACTTTTTGATAAACTATGGAAAGGTTTGATAAAGAAGCCATAGTTTCAGGAGATTTTTGATTGATTTAGCAACCCAATTCATCTTTAGCCACTCAATAGAGAATCAAGAAATTGTAGAATGGATCAAATATGGGAAAAATCTGACTGATACATCATTTCATCAAAGTATTTCTGATTGTCAAGATATTCAAACTTTTTCAAATTTAGGTGTGAAATCCCTAGGAGATTTCAATGGCAAGATTATAATTCTAGTATTTTGGTCAGAACCAAGATAAAAATGTGATGCTATGTTGTGTACATGAATTTGATGGTACCTTTCTCCAATGGGGGGCAGAGTTCTATTTACCTTGCGTTCTGTTGGAAGAAGCAACTATAGCTGTGTCAGAATCTGTGAGCAGGAGTGGCCCCAAAGAAAAGTAAATGTACAAAGATGTTAGCTATCACAACCCAAGCTCAGTTTAGAGAAAATTAAGCAGAAAAATCTTGCAGACTGGTTCCTTCTGGCCATCCAAGTTGCAAATACATTTGGAATAGCCCAGGAAGGAATTTTGTGGTCTGTGAAATTTTCTTTCAATTTAGATTGGAGGCTGTAACAGTTTGTCCCATTAACCCAGTTTCTGGGCCTAGTAGGACTGGTAATTTTGGTCCACAAGGAAGTTGTCACAAACAAATATCTAAATTTCCAATTTTCTTTTCTGTCTCTGGATCTGAAGAATATTCGTCTCTAGTATTCACTGTACATATTATCTATATAATCTGCTGGATTTACTTTCCCTAGCCGGTACAGGCATCAATAGTAGAGCAAGACTCTGACCATTCTGTGAAATGCTCATTTTTCCCATGGGCCATGTAGATTTGATACCATTGGCTTAAATTCCATTTTCAATTCTGAAAAAAATACCTGTTGCTGTATGTCTTCATAACACCTTAGTAAAAGATAGGTTTTAGTACCAAAGCTCATCCAATGCAAATTTTGAAGAAGCCAACATAACTTGAGAATATTCCCAACTTTGGCCTCCCTCTAGGCTCTTTCACTTAATTTACCAACAGATTTCTGAAGTGTATCAACCAGGTGCACATATTTTGCAGAGTGATTCCTTTTCCATTCCATGCTGAATTCAATCTCTTCCCTTGCAAATATTGGGTGATCACAAAATTTTCAAACCTGTACAACTAGCCAAAATAATTCTCCAAAATCCCAAACGCCTCCCAAATCTCTTAATTGGCCAAAACTATTGGCAGACTTCTGGTGGAGCTCTTGTGATTCCTTCTTCCAGTTGGAGCTGAGATGAACCAGAACCGCAACACAATTTTTGTTTTTCAGCAGAAGATTCAACAAGACATCAGTTTTTCTCCTCAAGAATATTACATCCATGAGCCTGTTTGAATGTTTTATGGCACACTAAAACCAATGTTTATGATTGGTATTAGTCAATCCTTCCATATCCATTCATTTTGTTGTATCTTCAGAAGTCAAAACAGGATTTTGAAGTCATTCTGCAGAAGTCTACCAGTTAAATATAAGAGAAATCTTTCATCTAGACATTGAATCAGCTGAGTCCTTCAGACACTTGGGTTCCTAATGATACAGAAAGTTAATAAATAATTGGTATTTTTAGTGCCCTCAAATATTGTTTCCTCTGGAAAAATTCTATTTGTTTTCTTACTGAGGTTAATCCAAAACTGTCCTTAACCAGGAAAGGTTCAGAAATTCAATGCTTTTTTGGCCTTTTGAGGTGTGTCCAGTTGAGCTCATTATCTCATCAGTTGTTAGCACAACCATTTATGCTTTCAGCTCCTTCTTTGTAATTTGTCCTTGGTTTGTCCCGTGGACAACACAGGAGGGGATTGTTTGTGGATGAAAGTTCATTTGTATCTTGTTTTTGCGATTTGATAGTGTAGAAATTCAGTAGATTCAGCTAGCAAACCCTCAAATCCCATCTCAAAGGAACATTCTCTTCAAGTTACCGGATCCGATCCAAGACTCAAGATACTGGTGTAAAGTAAAAAAAAACACATCTCTCATCTCATCAATAAACCTGACTCGATAAGAATCGATAACTCAACGCTTTTCTTCCTTATTTCCTTCTCTCTTCTTTAGTTCTTCTTTGTTTACACTCCAGATCTTTCTTATAAATAAAAAACTGTTCTCTTGTTATCTAAAATTGTTGGTATTCTAGCTTCTCTCTTCATTTCTATTCTTTTTGCTCGATGACTTAAAACTAAAAACTCCTCATTATTTGATAGCTTCACCACGCTCTTCTTCATCGCTCTCCCTCATCGCTCTTAATCATCGATACAGTATCTTAGCTATTACTTTCAGTCCTAGTGGTATGATTTTTTCTCTCTCTGATTCATCATTTCATTATTATTATTATTTATTCTAATTGTCTTTTATTTCCAGTCTGGTTTTATTTTCAGCAATCTTTAGCAATTTTACATTACGATTAACAGTCGAAATACGCTTTGCTAAACACTCAACCAGACACTCGAATACAACATGGACTCAATCAACGGTACTGTAATGAAAGCCACCATCGAATCAATTCCTATCCTCACTGAAGACAACTACTCAAGCTGGAAAACGAGAATTACTAGTCTCTTCAAACTAGGTAAACTCAAGGATGAGATGTATAACGGCACTCCCCCATTAGAGGAAGAAGACAACACAATCTTAGGAGCGATTATTCTATCAAAAATCTCCGCTGGGACTCACACCAACGTGGTTACTTCCATCAACTCCGAGGATGCCCAATTACTTTGGCAAGCAATTACTAAGAGGTTCGCCTCCTCGGAACCATCAAATCGAGCTAGAGTTTACAATGCATTCCTCAGCATCACGTATGAAAACAATCGGATCGACAAATTTATTACCGAAGTTCGTGGATGCCTTGCCAAGATGGAAGATGTTGGAATCGTTTTTCCCGCTGATCTCATTACCTACGACTTATTGAGACGACTACCGGCAAGTCTTGACAATATTAAGCAATCGATTACTCACTCCAAGAACGGCATCGATATTACTCCTGAATCGTTGCTCAATCACTTGGAGATACATCGAAACGATGTTAAACTTTCTAGTCAGCTAAAAGCCGAATCTAGCACGATTTCAATGTTGTCCCGTGAAGGTTCTTCTCGTGAAGGCACGTTTTGTTCACCCGGAAAACACAATCATCGAGCTCCACATCCAGAAGATCGTTGCTGGATGCTTCACCCCGAACTCAGACCTCCACCTCGTTCTTATTACAAAAAAATTCCACAAAGCTCCAACGTCAGCTTATCCACCTTCTCTAACCATCTCTCTAATCTCTTCGTGTTAGACTCAGGATCTACCTCTCACATGGTCGCTGACGAGAAACTCTTCACATTTCTAGACAAGTCCAAAGGAGGAATGATTAACACCAGTTGCGGCGACAATACTTTAAAGATTGAAGGAAAAGGGTCGATTGCAGTTATCTACAAGGGGACTCAAATTATATTTCATAATGTTTTATTAGTACCAAAAATCAACGCAAATCTTTTATCTTTACGTCATCTGCTTTTACAACATTACGAAGTGAAGTTTGAAATGAATCATTTTTTTATCCTCAAAAATGGCCAACCTTACCTTGAAGGTCATTACCTAAATAACTTGCCTATCTTGAACTTGGAACCGAGTCATCATCAGTCTTATCTGTCATCAGCCGAATTGATTCATAAGTCTCTCGGGCATATCAGTTACGGCAGAATTAGGCATAAGCTGGGGATTCCAGTGAAGGCTGAACAGAAATGCAAGCCATGCGCTTTGGCCAAAATCACGAAAGCCTCTTACTCTCATCGACAGTCTCGAGCTTCTAAACCTTTCGAAGAGATTCACCTCGATCTTATTGGTCCAATTAAACCTATCTCTCTGAGGAAACATCAGTACATCCTTACTATTGTTGACTCGGCCACGCGATACTGCTCAGCAGTCCCCATTGCTGCCAAATCGGACGTGTTCGAGGTACTCTCTAGTCTCCTGGATTTAGAATCGAAACGCTTTGGGTATTACCCTAGCATTATTCATTCAGATCGAGGCACGGAATTCACAAACTCTGAGTTGGAAAAGTATTGCAAAAGTCACATTATCCGACTGCGCTTCGCTGATCCACATACTCCTCAGCAAAATGGATTGGCTGAGCGATTCAATCGAACTATCTTAGAATCGCTCAGGACTATTCTGTTGGACTCGGGTTTCGCAAAAAATCTTTGGAGCGAAATAGTGGGTTCCAGCACCTTAACGATGAACCAGGTACCTTCGCACCGAAGCAACAAATCGCCGTATGAATTGTTTAAATTCTCTAAAATACCTGTTAGCTTCTTTCGGCCAATCGGTAATCCTGTGGTGGTATACTCGCATAAACAAAAAGGAAAGCTTGATCCCAGAGGAGAAGCTGGTAAACTGATTGGATTCGATGCTGAGCTCAAATCATATCGAACACTCACTGAAAATGGGACGATCATATCGTCGAAGAACATCACCTTCTTGGACTACCCTATTGACACCATAATATCAGATGACTGGGAAAATCTGGTGGTGGAAGAATTGGAGCCGGCGAATGATATTAAGTTCAAGAACCATGAGAAAGATCTCACGGAAACGGAAGAGGAAGAAATTCTGGAATCGACCGAACAGTCTAGCGAGCCAGCTGTATCAATCGAGTTGGATTCCTCGACATCATCAGAAGTTGATGAAGTGGAAATAGCGGAAAGTCTAATCCCTGCTCCCATAGCATCATCAGTTCGTGTGTTACGGGAACGAACAAGTCAAGTCAAGCCGCAAAAATATTCTCATCTGACCATTGACCCTAAGAGTTTCAAAAAGGCGGTGACCGGTGATAAATCAGAGGAATGGAAGAAGGCTGTTGACGATGAGTTAACGAACATCAAAAGTCATGAAGTATGGATTGATCAACATACTACTCCTCCAAAGTCACTTCGGCACACGTGGGTTTTCAAAACAAAACCGGCAACTACATCCTCAGCAGAGAAGCAAAAAGCCCGACTTTGTATTCAAGGCTTTATGCAAACTGCAGGCGAGGATTTTTTTGAGACGTTTGCGCCAACGGGGAAGTTTCCATCGCTACTCACCTTGCTGATATTGGCCATCGACTTGAACATGACGATCAGGCAGTTTGACGTCAAGAGTGCATTCCTCTTTGCTCCTTTGGATGAAGAAATCTATATTCGAACGCCTGAAGGGTCAAATCGAACGGCACCCTATCTCAAGCTGCAGAAATCTTTATACGGATTAAAGCAGTCACCTATGAATTGGTACAAAACGCTTACTGGCTGGTTTGAGGAAGTCGAATACCTTCCATCCATCTCTGATGCGTGCTTGTTCATACATAAGAACAAGGACTCATTCATCTTCTTCCACGTAGATGATTTGATTGTCGTGGGAAAAGTAGACGAATTTGAGGCATTATTCCTCAAAAGGTTCCCTCATTCAACGGCGCATCCACCTGACACGCTGTTAGGAATGAACATGAATATCGGCAACGACTATGTTGAATTATCTCAAGAAGCCCTAATTAAAAAAGGGATAGAATTGCTCAAGCTAGAACAAGCAACCGCAGTTAATACACCGTTGACTCCGGCTGTGCAACTTCGAACGGCGACAGATGAAGACCATGAAGCATTTAAGAAATTGAATCTGAACTATCGATCATTCACGGGAATCCTCAACTATCTGGCGTGTCGAACTCGCCCAGACTTAGCTGCAGCTGTGTCTATCTTGTCTAGATTTAATCAAAGACCAGGACTGACTCATTGGAAGCAGGTTCTTCATTGTTGGCAATATCTCAAGGGAACGCAAGACTTCAAGTTTCGGCTGAAACCAGATCCTAATGAATCTTCCGGACGAATCAATTTCTACACGGATGCCACTTGGGCAGACGATCAAGAAACTCGAATTTCGCAGAGCGGCTCCTTGGCTTTCTGGAAATCTTGCCCCATCTTATGGAATAGCAAGAAGCAGAAGAACATAACGATGTCTTCGACCGAAGCAGAAATGAATGCGTTATCTGATGGGGAGCAAGAAAGTCAATGGTTGGCCTTTCTCGTGGAGGAGCTCTGGAAGAATCAACTAAAACCGACTTTGTTTCACATTGATAATAAGGGCCTCTTGGAAAAATTGAAGAATTTCGGATCGAACTCGAAGACGAAGCACCTAGATATCAAAGTAAAAAACCTTCGCACCAAGTACAAGAGTGAAGAAATAGCCGTCAAATTAGTTACCTCTGAAGAAATGCTAGCCGACTCTCTCACAAAAGCCGCGCCTCATCAATCAGTGATCAAGCTTCAGCAAGAATGTTTCTCCAATCCAGTGTCATCAAGCAAGGAGGGGTGTAGAAATTCAGTAGATTCAGCTAGCAAACCCTCAAATCCCATCTCAACGGAACATTCTCTTCAAGTTACCGGATCCGATCCAAGACTCAAGATACTGGTGTAAAGTAAAAAAAAACACATCTCTCATCTCATCAATAAACCTGACTCGATAAGAATCGATAACTCAACGCTTTTCTTCCTTATTTCCTTCTCTCTTCTTTAGTTCTTCTTTGTTTACACTCCAGATCTTTCTTATAAATAAAAAACTGTTCTCTTGTTATCTAAAATTGTTGGTATTCTAGCTTCTCTCTTCATTTCTATTCTTTTTGCTCGATGACTTAAAACTAAAAACTCCTCATTATTTGATAGCTTCACCACGCTCTTCTTCATCGCTCTCCCTCATCGCTCTTAATCATCGATACAGTATCTTAGCTATTACTTTCAGTCCTAGTGGTATGATTTTTTCTCTCTCTGATTCATCATTTCATTATTATTATTATTTATTCTAATTGTCTTTTATTTCCAGTCTGGTTTTATTTTCAGCAATCTTTAGCAATTTTACATTAGATAGGGTGCTGGAGATTTTATATTATGAGTTTAGCTGCAGAAATTACCAACAAATCTCTCAAAGTAGACATCTGATAATCAAGGGCTGATTGTCTGGTTGTTTGAATACAAATTAGTGCACTCAGGGTATTTCCAATCCCTATTTCACTGGAAAGCATTGAACCTTGTGGTCTTCCATTGTCCATTAGTCCTGTAAATTCTTCAACAACATCCCGGACCTAGTTGTTGTCATAGTGGTTTTAGTTTCAAGACATTTTCTTTGGTGCATTTGTTTTTCCTTAAAAAACTGAGTGCTCTTAGTTGATGATCTTTTAACCTTGTTTGGCACAGTACCAGGTATTGCCAAACCCATTTGTCATTTTCATATTTTCCTTCTTGAAGATTGTCTGAAATGAGGTGTGGTATGTCAAAGAAAAGGCTTGGGTTGTAGTTCCACATTCGAATGAGCTCAAACAACCCTCCATTAGAGAATGCAGACAGAAAGTTCTCTGCATCCCTTGAACTACTGAATACAGCTCCCTGAAGTTCAGAAAGCAATGAAGATTTGGTGAAAAAAAAATGCTTGCAGTTTGATTAAAAACAGGTCTGGTTGAGAAAATTGTGCCTTGGTCACCCAAGTTGAGCCCAACAGGTCCCAACAACTTTCCCATTGTCTGTATTTTTATCTCCCTGAGATCTCTTAAGAAACAAATGTGTACCTAGAATTTGAAATTGGCAGTTTCTGTGTTGAAGGAATGCAACCTGAGGAAAATTGTGGGGATCAGGCATGTATCCGGCGGAGAATTGGATGAGAAATTGAAAGAGGCAGAAAATTTTAGCCATTGTGAACCAATATTGTGATTATTCAGGGGTACTGGGGATGTGGCAAGATGTAATTATATCATCTCAGAGTTTTATGCCTTTTCTGCACTCCTGATGGGTATAGATGTATAGACTGGTCATGGTTGTGTTGTTGTTGCATATGGCACCACAATTGCATCAGATCAAACCCTGTCTATGGATCAAGGTGACATTGAGCGCTTATCTTTCAATGGTGGATATACAATACTCTTCTCATTTTTGTTTGGATCAGGAGATAAAATATTATGCTCAACAGGTGATTAAAAGCTTACAGATGTTTTGGCCAGCTAGCTTCATCTTTCTCATAATATTTTGCTTACTAAAAGAACAAGGTCTGAATATAATGGCATCATTTAACTGCAATGTTTGGGGACTGTTTGTCCCATGTTTGGAAAAGAGAAATCTGAAAGGTTTCTTGTTTCAATGTTACTCCACAGGGTGAACCACAGCAGTAAAACCACTTTGTGTTCTGTTGCAAAAAAAGCAGTTGATTGTATCACAGCCAAGGAATCATGTTTGGATGCAAATTCAAATGGCATATAATTTAATATCAAATCATTTTGAACTTGAGTTTCCCAGAAGCTACAGTGGAGTTGCAAAACCTGTGAAATGAACTTGCTAACCAGTTGCACAAAATCCTTCCAAAATTATGCATGACTTACACTCAACTTACCAGGGGGTTCAAACTGGAAGTTTCATGAAGTTACAAGAAGGCACTTGCATGCAAGTGCATTGGAAACATCCCTGGTGTATCAACCACTTTTTGGAAGGGATTCTAAGTTACAAGTGGGAATTGATGAATAAATTCCAAAAGGATATACCCATGCCAAGGCTCACACCATTTTCTTTTGGCATGCGCAGGCCACACACCAATATTTTTCAACATGTGACCCCTGATATAAAAAAAGGTGATATAATCATTGATTAATTCAATACAAAATACAAAACACAACAAAAAGCATCCAATTTGTTTTCTAGGAAACCTACAGTAATTTTCTCTTCAACTTTGAAATCTCATCCAACTTATTCAGGCATCTTCAGCACCATAATAATATATTGCTTTTGACCAACATGAAGCAATATAATGGTATTATGGTTCTGAAGATGGACACCACTGTGACACTCGTAATCATCTCAAGACATTAAATCAGCTCTATATTGACTCATAGATCTGATCATCCACTCTCTAATCACTAACCACTACTCCATCGTCCTAACCACTCCAAACTATCCCTCTATCCTCTTCTTTACCTTACTTCCTATTAGAATAAAAGAGATGGAAAAGGGGTTTAATTGGTGGACTACTGTGCTTAGATAATTAGTGTACTTAATCTATTCTCATGTCATGTTTTCCTTTTCTTCTTTTGTTCTATCTCTTTCTATTTGTTCTCTGTCACTTTAGGTAAAGCTCCACCACCCGTATCCTCCTAATCTCCTGGCTCAAGTCCTGATCCTTGTCTCTCAGGTTTGTAACACACTTGTTCCTTTTTATCTTTTATCAAGTAATTGATCTCTTTCTATTTCTTCTCTGTCACTTTAGGTAAAGCTCCACCACCCGTATCCTCCTAATCTCCTGGCTCAAGTCCTGATCCTTTTCTCTCAGGTAAAGCTCCACCACCTGTATCCTCCTAATCTCCTGGCTCAAGTCCTGATCCTTGTCTCTCAGCTCTCCCTTCTTTCTCTAACACTTCCTTCCCATCCTCTCTTCTTCAATCAACACACATCCATCTTCTCTTCATCTATCACTACACATCCCTCTTCTCTCCCTCTACCACTACTAATCAACCCTATTCAACTTTGAACTCTCATCAAAATCACCTCAATCTAACTCAAATTCTCAAAACAATCACTCTCAATAAAACACGGCCTATTTCTCCAACTTGGTGAGAAAAACACAATCACCTATACTTCTAACCTACACTCATCTGTCTTTCTTACTTATTTCTTTTCTCTCATCTACTGTCAGCTTCTATGCTCTCCTCTCTCTATAACTTATATTGGTTGTCAAGCTCATACTCATAAAACCTAGTGGTAAATCTCACAAAATCTTCTTTCTCTATATCATGATTATTTATCATTTCTTATTTCTGATCATATCATTATTATTCAGTCTGGTTTCAGTTTATAGCAATAAAATCCAAAATTATCACAATTGCTCCTGTAAGAATTCTTATATCTTGTAAGAGGGTGACTAGGGATAAATTGGGATGTATAATCTGAGGCACCTTTTGGCACTGATGTAAAAATAGGTGATATAATCACTGATTAATTCAATAAAAAATACACAATTCAACAAAAAGAATCCAATTCTTTTTTCTAGGCAACCTAAAGTACTTTTCTCTTCAAATTTGAAATCAGATTCAGTTGATCCCACACGGCAATGAAAACTCAACAGCAATGATTAAAAAACACGCTTAGTTTCCCCCCTTTTCATATCAACCCAACATTAGATTATATCTACCTTCCATCCTCAACTAAAATTATATCAATACCAAGTAATTCATCAGTACCACATACATCAGTCATCTACTATCATAAAATACAAAGATTTACCTATTTGCCTACATATTTCTGTTGAGTTTTTCATTCTTCTGTTCCTCCCAAAAATCCCCTTCTTTAAACTCTTCTTCTATCAACTTGATTCAAACTAGAATACAACAATTATATATTAAGTTTTATTGTATCTACAAACTCTTAGTTCTAATTGTTTGTTTATTCTTTTTCTTGACTCAATTTCTGATACTAAAATCTGATTACTAGAATTAACGCCTCTTAGTATTTGTGGTTTTTGTAATATGTTTTTTCTTGATTAATATACTAGCTTGACTAAAAGAGACTGAGAAGGCCTGACTAGTTATTTCTTCCAAGTACTCATATTATACTCCTCTCAGTTTTTATTCAAATTACTCTTTATTCATTTTCATTTCACAACCACAATTTGTCACACTTGTAAGTTGTAACTAGTCTATAAAAACATAGCCTAGTCCAAGAAATAACATCATCAGTTCTCCTCATAAAACAAAGTCCCCATCTTTTGAGTATCCCAGAGTCTGTTCACTAATTCCCTTCCTTCTTTCTCTTTGCTTCAATTTCAACAATTTCCAACTAATTTACATATCTCAGTAACAAGGTGCCCAGCTTAAATATTATTAAATCACATCTACTTCTTTCACACAGCCAAGGATCTGTCATTCATCATATGATTTTCTTATGCTTGTTCCCATACTCATGCTGTCTAATTTTTACCTGACCTGTCCAGTTGTTCATCCTTATTCCAAACTGTTCACACCTGCCAGGATCTTTTCCTCAAATCCTGTTCCCAGTTCTATGTAGTCCATAAAAGGAGCTCTACCATCCTGTTCTATTCCCCCTTGAACTTCCTAACTTGTATGCTTCTTACCATCTTTAGAGATACCTGTTACATAATTATCAGCCCCTCAGGCTCAGTTATATTCTATTTTATAATCAGAAACTCAGACATTATCAAACTCTTACCCTTATTAGAGTCTCAAGAGCTTCTACATTTACCCCACATCTCTCTCTTCTCTCCCATCTTTCCTATAGGGTCAATCAGGAACAAGTTCATTATTGTTATCCAATATACTTCAAAGTAAATTAGCCACACCATTTTCTTTCTTTTTCTTAGTGTAACCCTCCCTTGGTCTTGATATTCTGAATTGATGTCTAAATAGAATTTCATTTTATAATGGTGTATCTGACAAATACTGATCACGAGTTGTTGGTAGCTAATTTCAAAATTTCAAGGAATAATGGACTGTTTCCCAGGTTTGGATTTGCCATGAGGAGCCAGCTTGTCTTCCATGGTTTGGTTATCATAGGAGGCTTTGTCTAGTAGCTGAGCTTGTGGCACACTGATGATTCCTCATTATAATCTGAGCTACAAAGTCTTCAGGGAAGTTATGTTTATTCTTCCATTATGGTTCATTTTGCAATAGATGATAGGGTGGATCGGGGGAAAGACTTTCATGGTTCAAGCTGGATACACCATCTTCAAAAGTGTAAACACGGGTAGGCTGTCATTCTTTCACTTGCTGAGCTAGGTGGAGAACAGAAGACATGGAAGAGAAAACAAAGAGGAGAAGAAAAGGAGATAGCAGAGAGAGGGAAGGAAGTTTATAGCTGAACCGGGTTGTTAATGAAAATGTCGGATCAAGAATTAGAAGCGTCCCGAGTGGCTGCATGTACATAAATACACAAAAGTGTCGGGTATTTGCATAAATAAATATTTATGTATTTAAATATTTATGTATTTAAATATTTATGCATTTAAACATGAATATTTGGCAGTTGTATTCTTCCACACCGCTCCCGACCGTCCCTCTCCTCAACGTCATGCCTCATACCCTCAATGCCCTCAACCCTTCTCGCCACAACCAAGCCCAATCGGATAACCGTCAGTCTACAGCAGCGATCGAACAGGGATCACCAGCATTGAGTGTTTACCAGCTCAAACAACCTGAATGGAGACTGCCAATCCAAATTAACCGTCCCGAGCTTGGCTATCCCGGCTTGCATCCTACTCACCCTGGCCAGCATGAGGATGCGATCACGAAGTCTTTGGTCCAATGGGGGTTTTCAGCTCAGATGCTTGTTTCAGTTAGTATCTCCCTTCTACCTTAATCCAAACTTGTTGTCACTTCAGAAGAAAATGTTTTGCTCATAGTCCATTGACTCCTACAGACTGAATCGTTCTCAGCGCATCAGATGATCTACAAGAAAATTACCGATGAGGCTGGATTCAACGTTTCCTCATCCGCCCTTTCCGCCCTAATTGAGGCTAGACGCAGATATTGTGCTCTTAGCAGCTAGTAAGCCCGCCCATATCTTGAACTAAAATCAGACAATATCCCAACTTAACTGAATTTATTATCATCTCTTGTTCGTTTAGCGATACCGAATCAACTATCAAAGTACCTGGACGAGTTACGCTAAATGAACAGAAGCGGGAAAACTGGTTGCGGGAGTTGGCGGATAACTCGGTTCCTCTATTGAAACTCTCCAAAAACGTTCCCCATGGATTCAAGGGGGAAAAATTGTTGGAGATGCTAGTCACTCGCAAGATAGACTCCTCCCGGGCGACCTGGTACATTCGACTGATTGGATTGAACGAAATCGTGAGCTCTGAATACTTTGGAACCTTTGATCTCGATGTCAATTGACCGTACTCTATTTTTTTCTTCGCGAAAACCAAACGGATTATCTCATTTTTATTTCTCATTTACTTTTAGAATGCTCAAAGAAACAAGAACGAGCTCAGCCACATCCGATACACCCTTTCTTTTACATCCGATGTTTGCCAGTTCCTTTACAAGCAACTCTCAGAAGTCACTGTACCCTTACAAATGAATTTATCATCATCTACAACAAGCTTGATCACTACCAGTACTCGCTTGGCTGCGATGAATGTGAGAAGTAAGCCGAGGTCTAGTACCCTCTCGGATCCTGAAACTAGAAAACATTGGGTTGCGAAATGGAATCAAAGGTAAACTACTCCCTGTTCGTCGACTTGCCTACCAGCCCTTGTTTAATTGATGGTTTCAAAAATAGCCGCATGCTCTTGAAGCGATTATCTTTCGAGTCTCTGCTCGATCAGCCCACATTTTTCAAATGGCTCATAGATCAGTTGAAGACTGCCAACCTCGCCCAAATCAACTTCTTGCTTGAAATTCATCATTCGGTACTCGATCGCTTCAACTTATCTTCTAACTTGGTCAGAGGCTTTGTTGAAGCTTGTTTGGCTCAGATTCGTTTCGTGAGTGCTTGGGTTTATTTGAAGTTGATTCCAACAGAATTCTTATCTGTTCTGTTGCCAACCATTTTTTTCTTTCCTTGTAGATTAACAAGCAGACTGGAACCTTATATTTGTCTAAGCTGGAGCGTAGACTCAAGTTGGCTGTTCAGGTATAACTATTCATCGCGAACAAAAAAAATTCTAAAAAAATTCTTCTGACTATAATTTTCAAACCGATCACGCACAGAGTGCCTTCATTTTCTCTCCTGATAATTTCGTTTGGCCCGATTTATGGATCTCGAACAAAGTTTTACTCAAAGACATCATATTGGCCAATTCTTCATTGAGCGCAGACACGCATCAACTGAGGGAAATGTTGAAAGGCGATTTTTATGCCGTTAATTGGCGAGTAAGCGAGTTGATTGGCGAAGTGGGTACTGGAACTGGAATTGTTGGAAATATTTTCACCCGGCGGGCGCAGTTGGTCGAGGTAAGTTTAATATATATTCACATCTGCAAGTGCTTTTATTGGGAAACTTGCGTTTAGGTAACTCAAGCCAAGCGAAAGATTTTGGACAGCTATACAGATTACAACGATTGTTCA
Source organism: Puccinia hordei (assembly GCA_007896445.1). Classification (NCBI taxonomy): domain Eukaryota; kingdom Fungi; phylum Basidiomycota; class Pucciniomycetes; order Pucciniales; family Pucciniaceae; genus Puccinia; species Puccinia hordei. Next base: position 364,808 of record RDRW01000016.1, on the reverse strand, counting down.
AAGCTTTATTATAAATATTTTCTGAACCCGTCAGTGGCTGGCCATATTCCGGTGTCCTTCAAGGACAAACTTGAAGTTTTACTCTCTTGGGCAACGACCTTCCTGCGCGCCTCTGACAAAAGAGTTCATCTGGTCGCCAATACTTTATCACACGTAAAACACGATTACAAGAATGGAGACGAGTTTCAAAATATCCTCATTGGCTGGTTGGAACAGATCGAAAGTATTGAAGGGGGCGACTTGTTGGTTCGACTGTTCTCTGAACTTTCTCGTCGCAACATTTTCTCCTACGGCGCTTACGTACAACGCATGGTAGCTAAAGGTGATACTGAATGCGACATGGTGGCGGGAAAGGTGGATGCATTTTTCCAATCCAGTTATAACAACTAGTCGTCTTGCTCTTTATCTGATGCTCAGTTTCTGATGAACTATGGCTTACAACACACCCGTGATTCTTAGGCAAGCGGCTTACAGGCTCTATTGAGTGAATGGATGCCTTTGGCGTCATCAAAGGCGTCTAGAGAGCGAAGCAGTTCTATCAAACGTTCACCTGGTCGTGACTCACCGCGAAATGGATTGATGGCTATTATCGCTGACTTCAATTCCGCTATAGGTTTGCGATCACTCTTAATACTTTGTCAGTTGCACCACAGGCTGATTCGCGAGTGATGCATGTTTCATACCATACAAAAAAACATCTGTTACTATTTCAGCTTCTGCGGACTATGGAAGATTCGCCTCACTCCTTAAACGCCGACTTGATGTTCGCCAGCCCAGTTCAGCTAACAGGAAATTACTAGCCGAAATCTTACCTAACGCCCTTGTTAATCTTGTCAGCGAACTTGCGTTTCCGAATCTTTCAGGATCAAGTTTTCTAGTGAACAAAGCTCCCAACCATCCACAGATGGCGTCTGCCCTACTAACCTGGGCAATCCAACTTCTTGAAGCATGCCAGGCGCATGCTACCCTCTTTGAGATTATCAATAGAATTGTTCAGATCGATTTGAGCCGATTAGAAGCCCTGCGGAGCGATGAAAGAGCATGCGCCGACCTCGGACTCTCCTTTCAATCAAACTTGTATTACCTTCAAGTCATCTGCATGACCGCCTCCAATCACAAAGAAATTTTGGAAATTAATGGACAAGTGGCCGATTTGATATCCCGATTATTTGCCATTTATGTCCACTTTCGTCGCTTGATTGGGGGGACATTTCCGGTAGTTCGTGGGTTTGTGCGATGCTTGCGAAACCTTGTGATTGAAAGTAATGCCGTGGATGGGCAAATTTTGGAAGTCCTGGATAAAGAATATCACACTGTCTCCGATGTGCGTTTTGGTCCTACTCCTTCACTTTTTTTGGCGCAAGCTAGCTTTGCTGACCTATGCATGGCATTTCAAAGGAAATGATGGCCGGTCCCTCTACTGGAGAAGCATTGCCTTCTCGTACCAGAGAGATTGTACAATTGATTCAATCCCCTTCAACTGGCCAAGTCTCGCAGCTGGTGCTCAAATATTGGGAAGAATATCGATCTGACATGGACTGGGGACCGGTACTGTGGAACTCATTGATCGCTGCACTCAAAATACATTCACAGGAAGAATTCGATGAGCCCCTCTCAACAAACAGCGGCGACAGAGTTCAGGTTACGTGTGAAAATTGGGCGCACTTTCGGGAAACAATCGTGCAGTTTTGTGAAGATCTCGACGTGCTTTATGAGGAAGGACTGATAGGATGTCTTATAAGATCCGGATATACCAACTATCCTCATGCGGACGATGAGGAACTGTTTTCTCAACCAGCACATAGATCTGGCACCAAAATGACATCAGAAGAAGAGGAAGGCGAGGAGAGTGAAGAAATAACGGCAGAGGCCCCAAGCCTGAAATCTCTTTTCTTTCACAATCCTCGGTCTCTCTGTCGAAACATCCGTCGCTTACTCATCGAACTAATGTCTTGTGGTCTGATAAGTATTGAAGTGGGTCTCGAAGAATATGCAATACGTCCTCTGGCTGACGATATACCGCAACTGTTGGTAAACCTCTGCGGAGACGGTAATTCTGGGTTTACTCGTGTACCTCAAACGATACAAGCAGAGGAAGCGTTACGACAAGTTAAAGAGATTCACGCACTAGTCAACGAAGCGCTCTGTGAACAGCACATCGATCGATGCTATCTGATTTTGCACTCCCCAGACAAAGAATGCGCGGTGATGATGACCCCGTCGCAATCTCGCTCGGAAGGTCACCCGAGTTTCACAACCCAAGCCACCCCTGAAGTTTCATTCAAATCAAAAGATATAGTACACGCGATTGAGGAATACGTCAGAGCTTGGAAATTGAACGTCGAACGGAAACTCTGGTTTGAGCAGAGTGATGAAGGATCCGCATTTTGTAGTCGCCTGTTACTATCTTTGCTGATTTCAATCAAAACAGTTTCGGAACTTTCGTTTGATCCTGCGCCAGAAAATCCAACCGGTCAACAACAAGAGTCTTTCGAGCAGCTGATCACAAAGATTCTCGATGTCTTTGAAAACCTGCGGTGCACTGTTTGCCAGGGCTCCATCCTTCTCCGAAGACAGATCCCTGCTCATTCTGCAGTTTTCTTGAATCCGATCTTGGAGTTTGTTACCAAGAATGATTTGGGTACCATCTTCCACACGAAGTTGATTCATTCCATCGATGAGCTTTTGCCCTATTCACAGCCAAGTAAGTTAAGATACATTGACTCACTTCCTAATCTCGCCCATTATCTCAGAAACATTTTTTTTAATATTTGGAGCGCTGACCATATTGATCTTTGATAACCACAGCTGACCTTGTCAATCAAAAGTATCCTTATTTAGAATCAATCTTCAAAGCGACTTGTATTTTTAATCACGCAGCCCGCACCAGGCAATTCCAACTTCATATACGTCTTTTAATGTCAAACAATCCTCCCCAAGTGTCAAGTAATAAAGATGCCCCACTTGATCTTGCCAGTACACTGGGGTCACTTGTCGAGGTGATGGCTAAGCGACTACACTTGACACACTCGAAAGATGCGTCACCCTTCTTTTTAGAATGCCTTCCGGAACAGGTGGCTGAAGCTGTGAGTAATTCCAACCATATCTTTTTTCGACCTCACAGTAAAAGCAGTGGTTTGATTTGAGTTCTTGATGTTCTTCTTCTTGCTAATAGTTAATCATAAAATTATCGTTGTATTTGGGAATGTCGATTTGTAAACTACTTGGCCCCAATAATACCGACTCGGCGCTTGAACTTCTTCGCATCCACCACATATCTAGATGTATTACCACCCTCACCAATCAGCTCACTATGCGAACATACCATCCTAACGATGATGCCATGATCATGGTGGTTGGTGGTTGTGGACCGCTAGGCTGTAATGCTACGGTCGAATCTTACATGTCATATTGGCAGCAGTTGAAATCCGGGTTGTCACTACTCAGCACGCGAGTCACCACCTCTGAATCAAGCACGCCGAATCCCAGGCGTATGGAATATCGGATGATACGCGCCCTATTACATTCAGTCCAGGTGGTGCTCTGGTCTTTACCTGGGCTCACGCAGCATCTGGGAACCCTCAAACAAATGATTGCTGAGATTTGGATTGAAATAGCCCTGGTACAAAAAATCCACCCTTCACTGCTGCTCATCGATCATCATATTTCTTCTGATTATTTAATCTCTAACCCACAAACCCTGAACTCTCTTGTCTCCAATTCATAGCGCGTACAAGGCGACTCTGCATTACAGAATCAGATTATGGACACCATCAGTATTTTACTTTTCCCTACAGGTTGAGTAACATTCTATTTGATATCGTTCCAACCTGTGAAGTCCGATCAACCTCTTCTAAAATTTATGTTTTCTTCGTCTTTACTGCAAACAGTCCCAGACGATTCTTGCTTGACAGCAACTGTGGGTATGCTCAGGAAACGTTTTCGTTGGCTATATCTTCCCATTCTGAACTTGGACGATGGGGCCAACTTAGTTCCAAGCAATCGACTGAAATATCTTCTTGGCTCCTCTCTGCGTGGCTCTAGCACAATCTTCCAAGAGCGAGTCGGGGATGGCGCAGTGAAATTCGTAGAGGAGAAACCATGGGAAGAATTAGAGAAGATGGATCTGTGTGGACCTGGGTTCATCAGCATCAACGCTTTGAAATGTCAAACATTGAGCCATGTTGAGCAAATCCCTGATCCGAAAAGATTGGTTAGCAGACAGCCGAAATCGAAGCGCGGAGCTGCTGAGGGAGAAGAGGCGATAGCAGAAGAAATCGAACCAGGTGGTGAAAGAGGCTCTGATAAACAGATGGGAGGCGCACATGAATTGGAAGAAGAAGCGTTGATCCGAGGTGAAAGACATTGCTTTGAGCACGAATTGATCACCGATGGACTGTCAACCATGCCCCTGCACTTCTTAAGATCACTCTTTCCACCTGCAAGTCGACTGTCTGGGGAAGATTGGTTGGTGGCACAGGAGCAACAGAAGCTTCAACAAGCACAGCAAGTCGAACAGACTCGATTACTACAGCAACAAGCATCAATGGAAGCCAGCGGTGAACAAGAATCTAGTCGGAGCAAGAAGCGGAAAGGCTTGGGATTGTCTCCATTGGCAGTAGAGCAAAGCTCTTCATCAAGCACCGGACCAACCTTACGATCAGCTAGAAGTACTCGCAAGAAGAGCAGCGCTACCGCCCCTATTAATCTGCCTACAACCTCAGGCTCTAAACGTGCAAAGAAACGCTGAGTTGATTGTTACTCCCGTTCTATATACCCTCACATCCAAACATTCCAATTTTATTTTGTAACCTTGAATCGGCTCGCCTCAAGAAATCCCATATTCAGAATGTATATTGTGGATTCTCGTCACGTCGAATTAAGTTTTGGTGGGCATGTTCAGATGCCACCCCGGATGTCAGACAAAAAATATCATATTACATCGCCCGCATTGCATTGCTACCAAGCCGGACTAAATCATTTGCTGTCTTGACATTCGGTCGTCTCTTATTTCCTCTGAGCTTCAGTAGCATCTATGGAGGTATTGCGGGGGCAACACTCTTGTCCAAGCCACCAGCACTCTTTCACATATCTGCACACTTTCTTGGGAGGGCTCTGCTAGCGTTGTTAGCATTTTCGCGCTACCTGGAGGTACCAGTTGGTAGGTATTCACTGGGGCCTGTTTTGGGGTCTTGAGTGGGGGTGGGTTATCAAAACAAAATCCCTTTTGGTTTTTGGTCACTGTGGTGTCTCAACTAAGGGTGTGCCTCTTAATTCTGAAAAGGGTAGCTGCTGCTGCCATGAGTAGGGGGGCTTGCACTACACCATCAGGTCTGGGGCCTGAGCATAGGTGAATGATAGTAGCCTTTTTGTGGTTTGCTTACTGCAACAACTGATGGGTTGATTGCATCAGTTTATTTTGCCCTCAGGACATCCAATCATTGACCCAGTTCTTCTGCTATCTCTTCAATAGTCTGCTCCCACTCCGTGAAACCTGGTAATTGACCCCACAAATGCTGGGCAAGTATCTCAAAAAGGCTCTGAAGACCATAGCTTCCCATCTAACTCTACAAAAAAACATCAACCAGCTGAAAAATAAGGCTGGTGACTTTAGCAACTTTGCTACTGCCAACAATGTTTATCACCACATTGACAAGATCAAATTCAACAGTGTAAACTAATTCTGAATACCAAATTAACTCAAAGCTTACCATTGATGTTTGCTTGATTGATCACTTGAATCAGCCCACTGAACTTCATTTGTTTGCATTGATTCACAAAGCTCATCTACCCTTCCTTCACTAACATTACTTCCCATTCCCTTTTCTTTTCTTTGATCATTGGTCATGAGCTCTTTGGTTCTGAGTAGCTGGGGGTGTTGAAATTCTGTCTGTTCCACTCATACCCAAAGATCCTCTTTATTATTCTTGTTATAATTGTGCCAGCTCCTGTCTCTTCTATGACAAGTAGAATTATTTGTGGCATTGATAAATGCACGCCAACACCAATGTGCACACCTTTTATCTTTAGCCCACGCACCAAAATAAATGGTGTGGGCCAGTTATTTTGGCATGCAGGGGCCAGATGATGGCATGCAGGGGCCACAAGCCAAAAGAAATGGTCTTTGGCCTGTGCACACCAAAAAACAAGGTGTGCATATGGGCATTGGCATTGTGGGATTTTATATTTGAGAGGTGCAGCAAGTGCTCAGTGGACATTCAAGTGGGGCAGTAGGCTGAGGAAAGCACTCAAAAAGCACATGCATGCTTATGCAGGTAAAAGAGTGGAGTACTCATCTTACATACTCATGCTTTTCTACTTGTAAAATGCACCAGCAGTAATGTGGCCAGAAAAGGATATTCAGACACATGTGAGGATAGCACAAAGTGGGCTTCAGGGGTGGACCTTCACATAGCACATTAAATGGTTGCATGGTTGGGGGCTGAAGCGGTGGCACAGCAGGACAGCCGGGTGGAGCCATGGAGCTTGGGGAATTTGGAGGACTGCGGCAGGTGTCAGACATTGAGACAATTGGCCCACATGTCTCAAAAATAATACAATTCACATAACCCAATGGTTAAGGACTTGTGTTTATAGAAAAAAGGGAATAAATTGAACTAAGTAAATTATCTTAAATTTACAAGTTCAATTCCCATAAGACTCATAATTTTGTATTTATTTTATATAATATTTATCTTTTTAATAAACTAACTAACATTAAGAAATTCTAATTTAAGGAGAGATTAATATCTCTCCATGAATTTACCCTTAAATATTACAATTTGTTTATGTCTCCTACAAGGAGACTATTATCTTGAATTACCCCATGTAATACAAACTCTTTGAGTTATTACATTGGGGTAACATATTGTGTAATATTTAAATGGGCTGAGATTTCCTTCTAAAGGGAATTTCCCCAGATTATTACCATAAAAACCTGCCAACCTTACTATTGTTTTAGTGAGTGGGGTTTTATATAATCATCCAAACCAACCTTTCTCTTTATCCCTTATCATCTTTCCTAGTCACTAGAATCTTTATTCAAGTGACTAGAAGTCCTCTCCCACTCTCAGGGAGGAGTTGAGGCAATTGCACTGAGCTATTATATAGCCGTGTTCCCTTGTTAAACACAAGGGTGCCAGCTTCTCCACTTTCAGCGTAGAGGAGCTTATTTCCACTGGTCTTACAGACTATAGTGTGACCCTAGATACTGGTTGTAATACTGTATACAGTATCATTGTCAGCCTGGGTGTGGAACTAACCGTGGTTATGGGTTGTAACTAAGGTAGGTTGATGATTTAAAGTGGTTTGGGTAATGGTTTAAGTCCTGTAAAAAGGTACTTCCTCAATCAGTAAGTCTTGTCTGAGAGGCTTGCTCTAATTAGGCGCATCCAAATCAATACAAAGTATTAATAGGCATCCAAGGAGGTACTCACTTGGGTTCGTGGTTTCTACCTTATTGAAGGTAGGTTGTGGCCAATTCCTTGAGGTAATAACAGTATTAAACTATAGATTATCCAGAATTGGGGGATTGTTGGAGAATGGGGAACTAAGCAAGGTAAATAACTCTAAGGTATGTACTGTGCTGGTGTGTTCTAAATATTCTCTGGGGGATAAACAGATGTTTTCAAGCTGTTTATATATTGTAATATCTCCTCTTGGGGAGATTGTGAGCGCTTCCATGACCTGGGAGGTACTGTGGAACTTCAGGGGCAAGACAGATCCTTTTGGGAGGATCTGTTACTGTTTATGATGTGATTTCTACTACGGCTGTGTTATGGGAGACATCTTTGAACAGTAATCCTTAGTGTGATTGGATCACATCATGACATTTGTATTCAATGATCAGTTATTAATATTATTAGAGATAATATCTTATAATGGTGTCATTTATTATTGGCACATCTTATAAGTATTAATTATCATAATATTAATAAGTTCTTTTATTAATAAGATATTAAAGTACATATCTTATACGTGAAATATTCCAATATTAAGGAATGTGGGCGTAATCAGAGGGAAAGAGTGATATCTGTTACTCTGGATATTTCACGTGACAGGGGGCAAAGGGCCTACAAGTTATGTATCTTGTATAACAGGAGTACATAGCTTAACCAGAATTATTCATGAGTTTATTAATGAATATATTATTAAAGTATTTATATTGATTAAAGTATTTAATGTACTTTAATAATATTAATATTAATGTAATAATAATGAAGGTATAATAATAATAATGATAACTACAAAATAGGAATTATTATTAAGGATAATAATAATTAATATTACGTGGAGTTATTTAGAATAAATAATGATAATAAGTAGTAATAATAATTAATAAGAATAGTAATTATTATTAGAGATAATAATAATTAATAATGTTTGCAGTTACGTGGTACATGTCAGGTACTGTGATATGTACTCAGTGGCTGACAATCATCACACCTATCTGATATTCAACCCCGCGTCACTTAAGAGAAGGGGGCTGACAGCAGGGATCATGGCAGGAGGAAGTCCACAGGGGTGATGGATAAGGTGGGGGATATAAGGGACAAGGGTCTATGCAACAAATGTGGATGCAAAAGAGTGGAGAAGTATTGGTTAGGGCTGCAGAGTTTAGTATCAAAGGCGGGTTAGGGAGGATTATCTTAGGCTATCTCAGGTATGATTACCATAGGACATCTACAGTTTGTTTTAGGATATTAGTTTATATCTTAGTCTTGGTTAGGTAGTCTTTTCTGGAAAGTATATGTACATTCATTGGGTTTTCTGTTCCACTGGCATCCTATGGAGAATAAACAAGAGGTTACCCAAAGCATTGGAAGAAAAGCTTGGTGGATATTAATGGCAGAGAATCTATGTTTCCACAGCCTGCGTTTATGAATGTCCAATTATTTGAGGTTAAGTTTTGTTGGGTAAACTTTGATTAGTTATTGATTTCACTATTTCCACATAGGAATTTCTTTTTTAATTCTTGTTAAGGTTCATCACATGGAAAGATAATAATATCTCCTAGTATGAGAAACATTTATAAATTACTAAGTTTTTTCTAGAAGGAATATTAAGAATGAATACATGAATATCAGTTTGAAGTATGAGGCAGTTGAACCTAGGATCTCATCATTAATTCATTGTAATATTAAACTGATTTCTTAAAAATTGGGATAGATTATTTATGGAGAGTTTCAGAAACATGGTCTAGTTTCTCAGTGTCTGAAATTTTCCCCCACCAGAAAAGTACTCCTAAGAGGAATGTTGTGACCAAGAAAACCTGCTTCAACTGTTGCCAGCTGAAATGCACAATACTTCAGTCTAGCTTTTTTCTTACTTGAAGGTTACTTCAAATTTACTTTTGTTGCAGTCACTGTGAATCATGCACAGTCACTGTGAATCATGCACAGTCACTGTGAATTATGCACATTCACTGTGCATCACAGCTATTGTTAAGGATTTCCAGAGTAAGTTTGCATTAAGGTTGGAGTAAGATCAAAACTCTTGAATTTCAACTGGTGGCTTTATCTCATTGTACTGAAGTCTTTAATATGTAGTCTGTAATATCCTGCAGAGCTAAGTAGCATTTGAATTCATTTCACATTTTGTAATACAGTTTGTAAAGTACTTCTGATTTTACATGTTTATCTATACCAAAAGATAGACTGCTTAATATGCGGCTTAATACTTTTAGTTCAGAAAAACCAAATTAAAACATTGAGAGTGAAATTTACATTTTCATATGAATGGATTTATTGAGGATATTTTTCAGTGTTAAATCTAGGTTGATGTGCCAATTTTGTAAAAATATAATGATATGATATATGTATATTATGAGAAATGGTTAATTCAATTCATAAGAAAATTCTGTCCCATCATTCTTTGAAAACAAGAAGGCTATTGTAATCCCAAAAGGGATCTAGAGGTATTAAAAAATACTTAGATTTCAGAAAATGCACAAAGATTTTCTACTTTATTTGTGTGTAAGTTTTTAATGAAGACCTTGAAGTAAATCTATAAAAGTTATGTATTTGGATTGATGCAATTTTTCTGGAGACCATTATTTTGGGCATATGATATCTTTCTGGGTCAGTATATGTTTGCAGTTCTCTGAAATCTTGCACTAATCTTGAGTTTTTATCTGGCCAGGCTATGATCACTGGCCTAGTTATGCCTAAAATTATGTTAGCTCCAAATTTCCTGACCACTTTCAACTTGATTAATGCTTGAATTTCTTCTTCTAATTTTTCATTCCTCCTGGGGCTAGCTGGATAAGGGGATTTTATGAGTACTGAAAGATAGGGTTTGGATAAATGCACACCCCTGGATTTGCTCCCACCCCCGGGGCACAGCCTTCAAAAAATGTCTGGTCAGCCCTCATGCCCTTTTAAAAAAGGGTGTGCAGGATGCATGCCCTTTTCAAAAAGGGTGTGCAGGATGCATGCCCTTTTTATATGTATATGTATGGTTATCCCCATACATATACATACAAGAAAGGCGTACAATCACCAAAAACTTCATATGTGTGTAGGTATGGGCATACCCCATACCTATACAAGTAGGGGTGCAATCAAATCTGAATTAAACCTGAATTCAGGTTTGCTTAAATAACCCCTGACCCCTCTGCCTCCAGCTGGATGGAACCCCTGTGGTTGAAGAGGCTATACAGCTTCTTTTTACTGGAGGTAACCCCTCTGGTTGAAAAGGCTATATAGCCTCTTTTACTGGAGGGACCCCCTCTGGTTGAAGCGCCTATATAGCCTCTTTGAATGGAGGGAACCCCTCCAGTTGAAGAGGCTATATAGGCGCTTCAACCAGAGGGGGTCCCTCCAGTAAAAGAGGCTATATAGCCTTTTCAACCAGAGGGGTTACCTCCAGTAAAAAGAAGCTGTATAGCCTCTTCAACCACAGGGGTTCCATCCAGCTGGAGGCAGAGGGGTCAGGGGTTATTTAAGCAAACCTGAATTCAGGTTTAATTCAGATTTGATTGCACCCCTACTTGCAGCCGCACGCCCTGTTCAAACCAGGGCGTGCGGTTTGCACACCCTGTTCAAACCAGGGCGTGCGGTTTGCACACCCTGTTCAAACCAGGGCGTGCGGTTTGCACGCCCTGCTGGGGAGGTATACAACCCCCTCGACCGGAGGGATTCCCTCCGGTCAGGGAGGTTATACAACCTCCTCTACCGGGGGGGATCCCTCCGGCCGAGGGGGTTGTATGACCTCCTTGACCAGAGGGAATCCCTCCAGTCAAGGAGGTTGTACAACCCCCTCGGCCGGAGGGATCCCCCCCGGTTGAGGAGGTTGTATAACCTCCTTGACTGGTTGGAATCCCTCCAGTCGAGGAGTTCCTACAACCTCCTCTGCCGGAGGGATACCCCCCCGGTTGAGGAGGTTGTATAACCTCCTTGACCAGAGGGGATCCCTCAGGCCGAGGGGGTTGTATGACCTCCTCAACCGGAGGGATTCCCTCTGGTCAAGGAGGTCATACAGCCTCCTTGGCCGGAGGGATCCCCCCCGGTCAAGGAGGTTGTATAACCTCCTCGACCAGAGGGATCCCCTCCGGTTGAAGGGGTTATACAACCTCTTTGACAGGAGGGAAATCCCTCCCGTCAAAGAGGTTGTATAACCTCTTCAACTGGAGGGATTCCCTCTGGCCAAGGAGGTCATACAACTTCCTCGGCCAGAGGGATCCCCCCCGGTCAAGGAGGTTGTATGACCTCCTTGTCTGGAGGGAATCCCTCCGGTAGAAGAGGTTATACAACCTCTTTGACTGGAGGGGATCCCTCCGGCCAAGGGGGTTGTACATCCTCCTTGACTGGAGGGATTCCCTCCGGTCGAGGAGGTTGTATGACCTCCTCAAACGGAGGGATTCCCTCCAGTCAAGGAGGTTGTATGACCTCCTCAAACGGAGGGATTCCCTCCAGTCAAGGAGGTTGTATGACCTCCTCAAACGGAGGGATCCCCCCCGGTCGATCCGTGCGGCTGACAGCACAGTCCCAGAAAAAAGGGACTATGCGGTCAGCACGCCCTACATAGGTAGGGGTGTGCATGCCCCTACCTATATACATAGAAAGGGCGTGCGGCCTGCACACCCTTTCTATGTATATGGGTAGGGGCACACACGCCCCTACCTATATACATAAAAAGGGTGTGCAGTTCGCAAGCCTTTTTTTGAATAGGGTGTGCGACTGCACGCCTGTACACCAGGAAAAAACAATGCTCACTTGATCCAAAGTGACATTCTGAAACTTTGGTTGCAGCTCTAAAGCTGCTCCAATCCTACTCTTCCTGTATATTTGATTCTCACTGGTGGTTTAATTTAATAGCTCCTTTTCCACTGGATCAGATCACACTTCACTGATTCAGCTCAGTTTACACTGATTCTTCTCAGTTTCCACTGATTCTGCTCAGCTTCCACTGATTGTGCTCAGCTTCCACTTATTCTGCTCAGTTTCCACTTATTCTGCTCAGTTTCCACTGATTCTGCTCAGTTTTGACTGATTCTGTGCATTTTCCACATCCTGCTCATTTTTAACTGATTCTGCTCATTTTTGGTAATTCTGCTCAGTTTTGACTGATTCTGTGCATTTTCCACATCCTGCTCATTTTTAACTGATTCTGCTCATTTTTACTAATTCTGCTCTTTTTTTACTGATTCTGCTCATTTTTCCTTGATTCTGCTCAGTTTCACTAATTCTGCTCATTTTTCACTGATTCTGCTCAGTTTCACTGGTTCTGCTCAGTTTTCACTGGTTTATTTTTTTTTCTGTTGCTCATCAGTTTTCCCTGGCTGAGCTCAGGAGTAACTATAGCAAAGCTAAGTGCAAACTCTGGCACAGATGAGTGTTCAGTCTGGCACAGATTATAAGTGTTCACTCCAGCATAGCTCAATATTTCCCCTGAGCAAGCTCAGTTTTAACACTGGTAGCTCAGCATTAACCCTAGTGTAGCTCAGTGTTCAGTTTGGTAAATTTCAATGTTCAACCTGGCACAGCTCAGAAATGACTGTTGGTCAGAAGGAAGGCACATCAATGAGGGTGGGAATGAAGTTTCCACTGAGCTATGTACCTATTTTAATCAAAGCTGAGCAGCACTGAGCAGCTACACAAGAATTATATGCACAGAAGGCAGAAAGAGCTGTTATGATCAGGCACAGCCTCTGGTTGTTCAAGGTAGAAGAATAAATATCCAATTGTTTTTTAAATCAATTCAAGGAGTAGCAGTGGATAGATGGAGGATAGATGAGTGAAGTTGTCCAAATGTCACTTGCCATCAAGTGATCATTTTTTTTTCCTGGTGGTAGACGTGCTGACACCCAAAAGTGGGCGTGCAGCCCGCACGCCAATAAAAAAAAAGGCATGCGGGCTGCACACCTTCTTTTTAAGGGTGTGCATTGGGTGTGGGAGTGCCCGGGGGGGGGGGGAGTGAGTATATCATCCCCCAAATCACCCACCATAACCACCTTGTGATTTGGAAGGTGGCAGGTAGGTGTCTGGGCACTCTCACATACAAATTTGTTAGGGAATTTTCTGATTTTTTTTCAGAAGAGAATTGGAAGTCCAGGAAACTTTAAGGGGAGCCCCAGATTATCCAGGGGTTTCTAATCACTTCAGAGCCCCCACAAAAGAATGTATGTATATATAGGTGAAAATTATATGTAACCTTTTTCAATATTTCACCTAATATTCCGGTATTAACTCAGCTCAGCATCACTTGGCTGTGTGATAATCTATGTGTCACACAAATTTCCACACGTACAGTTGTGTGACAAATTCTTCCAGCGATCCACCAACTGTCCTACCTTCAAGCAGTGAATTCCTCAAATTCTACTTTCTGGAAGAAACAAATAGAGAACAAAATCACTAACATGTATGACCACAACATGTGGATCATAGTCAAGAAGAATGGGGAGCAAAAAGAAATAAAATGCACCTGGGTATTTAAGATCAAGAAGAATACACTAAATGTACCAATTGAATACAAAGCTTGAAATATATGTGCTAAGGGTTTCCAGTAGACAAGGGGAACTGATTACTGGGACACCTACACACCAACTGGCAAACTGGTATCTGTCAGCCTCTGTGATGCCAAGAACTGGATTCTTCTAGCTACACAGGGTGCAAGGTACAAACAGCTGCAGGTTGTGCAGTGAAAGGTGGGTAAAAAAGGTGAAAAGATAAAAAAACTATAATTTTTTTATTAACAGAGGGGCCTGAGTTACAGGGGTATTTACTGTGCCCTCTAAAATGTTCAGGACCTGTGTGAACAGGGGGTATTTTGGGTACCTGAAAGTCTAGTCCTTTGAACAAGGAGTACACCTAGACAATAACTACTGAAGGAATGGAGGAAATAGACTTACTGATTCTATTTCCTGTCAGAGGTTCTTCAGGTAGTTGTAGGTGGTCCAGAAGCGCTCATAAGGTTGAGTAACAGGTGGCTGTTGAGTGCTGAGAAATGTGAAAGGGTTGTTGAATGAACTTCAGGTATAAAACAAGCAAAAACTGACTATATAACAGGCTATAAGGCTGGTTAATATGGTGGGTAAAAGCTGGTAAATGTAAGTGAAGATGGGGATATCATTTCGTGGGAAGGAAGGGCTGTTTATATATACATTCTGGGCTCTTGGGGGCAAAGCAGAAGCTCTGTTTTGCCTGGTCTAGTCTTCTACTAAGCCCTAGTTACCTGTACAACTGGTTTGGTTACGGTAGGGCTTAGTTACATGTTTCAAAAGGCCCAAAGTGGTTTAATGTTCCCAGAAAGGTGAATAATTTCGTTTCTTCCTTCCTTTTGGACCAGTAGTCTATTTACAACCAACCAATTGGGCTATCTTGGCCTTAGTAGGAAAAGTATGGCCGCGGCGTTGGTTGTGGCTTTTATTACAGGTGCCAGGTACATCTAACTATAGAAATTATGATTTAAACCTTATTCATGCATCATACCCGAACTCTTTTGACCTTAATTACATAGTCTACTAGCATATATTTAAGGTTATGTAGATCTTTAAGTCATATAATAACTTGAAGGCCTTGTGAAGGGATGTGAAGGAGTAATAATTAAGGGGTACTTTTGCTGAGCTACCCTAAGTTAAGTTACATGTAGATTCAGAATCTAAAGTAATATTCTCAGTTTTCTTTATAATTTAGAAGTTTTATCTAGATTCTGTGTTATATGTTTTGTTTTAATAATTTCTTTCAAAACAAAAGACGTAAGGTGTGCATTCTTTTGAGACTAAGAATATAAGTTTCATATTGGTATAATTTGCTATGTTCAGGATGTCTCTGAATTAGTAGCAGGCTGACAGTATCATTGAGAATGTTGATAATATTTGCACTCAAGAGGGGATTTCTTGTTCATCAGATCAACATCAAGAGCACATTTCCAAATGCTCCTCTTAAAGAAGATATCTTTCTTAATTCACCACCTGGGGTAGAGGTCCCAAAAAATCATGCAATCAAGCTCAAAAAATCCATGTACTGCCTGAAAAACAAGCTCCAAACGCCTGGAATTGCACCCTTAATGAATGGATCTTTCAAGTGGGATTCAAGCGCTGTGATGCCAAACCATTTGTTTTCTGGCGCAAGGGGAATTTTCTTTACCTACATGTTGACAACCTTGCTATCTTCAGAAAGGATCCTGAGATCTTCAAGAATGAAGTCCAAGCACGGTTCCAGATAAAGGATCTTGGGGAATCAAACCTTCTGCTAGGAATGAATGTCCTTCAGGAATCAGATTCAATCACCCTCTCTCAACAACATTATATCAACACTCAGCTAGAAAAATTTGATTATCAACATTCTTTTCCTGCTTCAACTTCAATGAAACCAAAAATCCATCTTTTTACAGCCTTGAAACAAGAACAGGAATCTTTCCATGCTTCAGCAAATAATCATCACTCTCCATTCAGCGCCCTCAATTACCTGAGAATTAAAACTAGAGCGGACATTAATTTTGCCTTGAGCTCTCTTTCCCGATATCTTAACAAACCAGGCACAAATTACTGGGAGGTAGGGATACAAGTACTCCATTATCTATAAGGCACTTGAGACGTTGGAATGAAGCTGTCCAAGAATCAAGAAGAAGAAGATACTCTTATGGGTTACACCAATGCGGACTGGGCATCTTGTCCAGAGACAAGGAGATTGGTCTCTGGCAATCTTATTCTGCTCAATGGTAAAATTATTTCATGGAATTCAAGAAACAACCAAAACTGTCTCTGTTGTCTACCAAAGCCAAATACAAATCCCTTGGTGACATTACCAAAGAGATAATGTGGATAAAAACATTTCTCAAGAAGATCTTCAATACCAAACTCAAGAATCCAACACAGATCATCAAAGATAATCAAGGAGCAATTGCACTGGCAAAAAAGGATTCAAATCACTCCAATTACAAACCAAACATATGTCTCTCTGTTTCCACTTCATTTGACAAGAAATCAAAATACAATCCATTGTTCTTGTCATCCCTAGAGATACTCCCAGAGTATCCTAAGAAGGTCATCAATTTCCTTTTCTTTTGAAAAAGAGCCTGTGGAGAGATCTGAACCACCCCTGCTTACAGGACCCTCCTTACAAAAAATATTATTATATTTTTTATATTTCAATAAGAACCTATAAAACCCGCATTTTTTATCTTGCACCCTGTTTAGCTAGAAGGAACCTAGTCCTTGTAATCACAGAGCGTAAAAAAAAGGTATTTACAGTGCTCCCTTTTCCAAGGAAGGATTTCCTAGCTTTTTCTATATACTTACTTAAATTACATGGCTTCAAAAAATCCCCTTTTCACAGCCCCTTGCTTTGTAAGAATCTCAGTAGAAAGGTAACTAAATCCTCTTCTCTTGCAAGTTAACTTAGATGGATATAACTAAAAGACCCCCAATTTATCAGGCCCCTCTGTTTTTTTATCTTTCATTGTTTGATTAAATATAATTAAATATCCCCCCACTTATTTATTCACCAATTCCCTTGGAATTTTTTCAACCATCCTCCAAATTGATTTTAAATCTACTCTAAACATCAAAATCTCAATTTTCACCCTGTGTAGCTAGAAAATTTATTTCTTGGCATCACCAAGGCTGACAGAGTCCTACAACACCCTTTCCTGCATTGGCATGTAGGATGCATACCCCTCCAGTGGCATGCTGATGCCCCAAAAAAGGGTGTGTATTCATCAATTCCCCTGGCAGATAACATCTATCAATGTTGGAAGTAATTTTGAAATAATGGCCTTTGATAGCTTCAAATGGTTCTTTAACTGTGGAAAATTATATTTTACATGTAAATAGTAAATGAAAAAGTTCTTTCTTTTAAATATTTGATAAATCTGAACTAATTCTTGAATGATCAAGCATTTATTTCACAAAGTATTTTCCAAAAAGGTTGTGACTAGCTACTATTACTTCATATACTGTTAAAAATAGTATATCTTTCATGTCTTTTCCAATTTTGAAATAGCTGCCATTATCATACATGATGGGGATTTGGAAATGGCTGTGGTAGTCATTTCCTATTATGAAGTAAACCTTTTCATGTCCATTTTCATATGATCCTTTTGATTGGAGAATGGAGTGTTGTTTACTTATTTTGATGTAGCCTTGGCATAGACCCCCCTGGTACCAACATTATCCATGTTGTGGACTTGGAATAGGGGAAGGTCTGAAGCAAATGGCATGATATATCCTTCTGAATCCACTGTAAAAAAAATTCTTCAACCTATCACATTTCTATTGATAGAATTTATTGGCAGAATTCACTATGAAAAAACAAAAAAAACTAAAGAAACTGCATGCAGTTGGCTGCAAAAGTACAAAGGTGTGCTTGTAATTTTGCATGTCAACTGCCTGCCTTGAGTTTTTTGTGTATTGATTTTTTCTGTGGATATCAACATCTAGCTTGGATTAATAAAGCATTTTTCTTTGCTCTGACAAAAAATCAGCAGTTGGATCCAATAATTGAAACTTATGTGGAGAATTTGCTGCAGTGGTGATGGTTAGGAGATACCAAATCCTCCCTTGGAGTAAAAACTGCAAGGCAGCTGGAGTGTCTTAGTTCAAAGAACTGGTTATAAACATCAAGACCTATTTGTATATTTCCTTGTACTGAGAGCATTTTAAGTAATCTAGGTACAAGCATTTTGAGCAGTGGGTACTACATGAAGGAATAATGAATATCAATAAAAAGTAATAAATATAAAAATAAAAATAAAAATAAAAATAAAAATGAAGTAAGACGGCCGGTAAAGAATGAAATTCCAACACACTCCATCCTGGCACAGCCAAAAAAGAAACTAGACGATTGCATACATATTGTCCCTTTGCTAACTGATGGGAAGGAAAGGAAGAAATCAAAAAAGTTACTTCAAAGCAAGAAAGCCATCCTGATATTTACCTCGTAGGTGTCGAAGGCCGTGAAGTTTCCAGCCGAGTAAAGGCGTCGTATTGAAAACCTGAGCTGGGCTCGATCAGTTCTTGAGGAAATGTTCCAGTTGTCGAATCGGATACAAGAAAACCTCCCATAGAACCTTCGTGAAACTGTAAATTGTTAGGGAAATAATCCAAACAAGGCGAATGGAGTCGATAGCCCGGTGGGCTACCTGGTGGAGGGGTTATATGATTCGGAGTTCTAGTTCTTGGGAAAGAGTTCAAAACTTGGGGTTGCGACTGAGACTCTAGATCGATTTGATGAAGAGAGGGCTGGTTAATCCAAGATGAATCTAATGGACAAAAATATTGATCTGCTCCTCTGGCACCCCCGAATACACCGGGACCGGAGTTCATTTCGGTGCCACCCATGTCACCAGGTTCGATCAAGCCTTGAGAGTCAGAGAAAGAAAGCAAGAGTCCGGACCCCTGCGAGGGAATAAGTAAGTTTTCGGATTTAGTTTCCGAATCGCGGTTGGATTGAAAAGGATAGGATGCTGAAGAAGCAGGGTCTGAGGGTGGAGGTGATGATGAAACACCTCCTAGATCAGTAGAGCTCATTTGAAAAGATAGTTGTACGGCATTGTTGGATTCGAAAACGCCTTCAGCTGAAACCGGCTTGGAGGACCTAGGGTAAGAACCCACCATGAAGGCGGACTCTGAGCAGTAGCCATTGGTAGGGATGTGCTGTGCTTGTCCGGCGACGGATCCGTCTTTGTTTTCGAAGGGTTCAAGGGCGATGCGCTCGCTCGGTTGAGAAGATTTGACGAAATTCTGAGCCATTCCGAGGAAGGGTGCGGGGTCTGGAGGTTGCAAGGCTTCTGCTTGTTCTTGACTTGCACTGATCTGAGAAGCCCCCAGCGTGACCGATAATGAAACCACTTTGCCCCGGACCTCCTCTATTACTTGAAAGTCGTCGAGTGGATACGAGCTCAGACCAGCTGATGCAAATCTTCCGAGAGATTCGATGACTTCAAGTAACTGGTTCGTCAAGTGGGTAGAATCCGACGTTGACGCATTTGCAAAATCCCGAAGGGTATTGGCAAAAGCTTGAACCAAAATTAAGAAGTATGGGAATAGCCCTCGGAGAATTCGCAGCAGTAGGGCCTCGCCCATCGTACCAGATTGATGGATGGAAGCGCCGGCGGCCACAATCGAATCCGCTCCCTCGGCAGTAATTAAATGTAGCAACTTTAGGACGTCTCGGAAGATCGGAAATGGAATTCTTATGAAGGTCGAGGGAGTCATATCTTCCAAGTGTACTAGCCGACTTAAAGCAAGGATACTAAAAACGACTGCAAGGACAGTATTCGTGTGGGCGTTACGGATCTCACCACCGGCCCCTTTGGCTGGGTCAGAGGGCGGTGAATCGTATGCACCCATCACTTGACACCTCATCTTTGCTGTATCCATCAGCCATCGAACCAGATAGAGCTTGCTTTCGTATAGCAAATCATTACTACTTTGCTTCGCGAGGGGGTCCGGGAGAATTGGATTTGGAGGATCTTCTTGCAATATGCAGAAGACCTCCAGGATTTGACTAGCATTGAGTAGCATGCGGTTTGCCCACTCAGTATGGACGGTGCTAGAATTCATCCGAGAATGGCTCAAAAATGCCTCCAGATATGAAGGCGAGGCCTTCATCATGGCGTGCACTTTTGATTTGGGGAATTTCATCGAGAGCAGTGTCCAACTCTTATACAAGCCTGCAAAGCAAACTGGTCAGCGGTTTTTTTCTGAAGCTTCGATTCGAATTATTGACTGCTTACACATAAGCCAATTTATTCCTAGCATTTTATTTTCCTCCATATCAAGCTCCCCGATTACACTTCGAGGACGTTTGAGGCGCTTCGATGGTGACAAATACTCCTTCGAGAGTAATTGTGCGACACTGAGTAACGCCCAACCGCATCTAGGTTGAGAATCGATTGAGCGGAAAGCTCCTAGTAGAATTAAACCTTGGACTACGGATAGCGTCGACCTATTGACGCACATCGCCTTGCTCATCAACTGGGCTTCGGCGTACTCGAAAAAAGGCATATGGCATCGAGCCGGTATATGAAAATGAGGATGGGGCGTTTGGTGAGAACCGTAATTGCGGCTGCGCGAGATCAAGTAGAAATGCCAGCCAATCACCGTTGCCAAAAATGCACTATTCTCAGCAAGGTGAATAGACTGGGGAGTTGCATCGTTGAAAAGAAAGGCGAAAGGATTCGCCCGAAGCCATCGCGAATAGATAAAATCCAATTCTTGGTAAGACAACTGTGTCAAAGGGTTGAACCCAGCCTCACCAACGTGGATTGTTGATTCTTGGAAGTTGTTTTCACCGCGGTCGTATTCGAGCATCTTAATGAATAACGATTCTTGAGTACTAAAAGAACTATCCGGTCGATCAGATACGGATGCTTGTCCACATACGAACCAAGAAATCGCATCCGCCAACATCGTGTGATACAGCTTTGGCTCGAAAACACTCGGATGTTTGTAAGGAGGGACTAAAATTGGAGTTAATTAGCATGTTTCTGTCTGGATTAATTTTACGTCTCCCATTGATGGCAGAAAGAAGAATTGAGTCCTCTCACCTGGAACATAGTGGTTGGGATACTCTCGAAGAATGAACTCTAAATGGGCTTGCGTAGTGACATGGAGGGTGGTCCCCTTAAAATGTTGAAATATGTGCCCAGCGTCACAGGTAGAGATAATTTCATGAGTGTTTACCAACAAGTACGGGCGTGGCTCAGTAGGTACAGCCGAATGCGGGGATTGCGATCTTGAATGATGGCTATTCGAAAAGCTTACTGTGATGTGATAAAAAAGTGGAAAGAACGCGCATTCAGCGAATGCCCATATGATGCATGCCCAGAGCCATATAAAATGCGAAAAGGGGTGATAGGTTACCTCCGGCCAAATCCATCGAAGTGAGATCCGTTTGACTCTGATCAAGTGAAATTCTTCGGGATGAGCAGGCGGAGTACTGGAATCTAGCCTCATCAGACCCCGTGAACTCAGTTTGGCTGGTCGAAGCAGGATGAAACTTCATTGAATTCCCAAGTGAAGCGACCGGGCTAGCGGCAGGAGGCATTTGATTTATGAAGGCGCCATCACTCCCACGGGGATTTTGGGTCGAAAATACCCTTGGATGATTTGGCGGTATAGGCAGTCCACCTGAGGTTGGCATCTGTGGTCGGTGTCGCATCATGCTTCCCGAGGGATTCAAATGAAAAGGGCCGCGTCTAGTTTCCTCGTGACCGTCTGATGGTCTCCATGGGGCTGGGGCTGGGGCTATAATTGCTCATCACATGGTTATTGTCAGAAAATATCGGGCAAACCACCGCATTCATGATCTTTACCTGATTCAAAGCTTCCAGGTGGGCCCTGCTCGTACTCGTGAGGCTGCAGACTTCGCATGAACAATGTCGAGTGACCCCACCCTTGTTGAAAGTAAGGTGAACATGCATGGGAGTTGAGCTCCATCGGGAGGGGCCCGTTTAGATCTCCACAATAATCCGTCCTCGGGTACTTCCGAGGACGACCCATGGCGGCCGTTGGCTCGTAGACACACCTCTGATTTCGGTTGCGACAAGCTAGACAACCAACATCTGTCTCTCCAGTGCAGCGTATCTTCCTAGACTGCAATCGAGGAGTAAAGGAGAATAAAAGCCTGATTCATGATGCCATCTGAAGTAGAAGATGGTTTCAAGGGGAGAAAGGGGGATTGTAGGGGGTGATGGGGATGAGGACCGTGGAGGAAGAGAGAACAAAATGACAAACCCTACAAAACCGGCAAGATTTGCGTAATTGCCTTCCGCTAGGCAAATCTCCCGTCAAGGTAGCGACGGGGTCGGAAGCAGTGCGCTGAGAGAGTAAAGGTAGATCTGCCATGGGCTCGAGATTCTGCCGGGGTTTTCAAAGATAGGCGAGACCGGAGCCAACTTCCACGAAAGTACTCCGATTTTTTTTTGTGAAGCTAAGTCGACGGAAGGTTGGGAAATGGTCCTAATAAAAGTTTGAGCTCTATGAGGATATATAGAAGGGTAGGTCGGGCCTTGAGAATAACCACTTGGAAAGAGGCGTTCCAAGTTTAAAATCTTCCACAATAGAGAAAAAAACAATCCTTGGACGAATCAATGCTCCACCAATGGATCCCGCAATGTTTTAAAAAAGAGAAAAACCACGAACAGAGAGATGCTAGTAGAATGTCTGTGGACCAACTGTAAACAAAGCACTACAGGTTTTGGCGGATGATTTGACTTTGGCTAGCTTGTGGGCGCCGGGGGTACGACACGGAGAGATACCAGCCAGAATTCGTAGTGGAGAATCATAAAGCTAACACTGAAACAGAGACACGTCCTGCATGCAAGCGCGATCGGCCAACTTTCAAGTCGGGCCAGTGGTATATTTAACGCGGAAAAATAGCGCTCGCGATGGTTGGGGGCAGACCGTTAAAGCTTGCTGTATGATGGGGGTGAGAACTGAATTCGGAAAAATATATGACTGAGGAGATGACGGTCCGCGGCCGATTTTGGTGAATCCTATAAAGACTCAGTTGGTTGGGCTGGGCAGAGAAATCATGGCCGACAAACATACATACCTACCTCATGTTAGCTTGTACCAACCAACATTGAAGCCTGCAGTCTGTCCAGAGATTTTTCAGCTGAGCGCAGCTAAGGATCAGAATGGCCGGAAGATCTCTAAGCCTTGAAACACAAAACACCCGTAAAGCTCTTGCTTTTCCGTTCCGAAGATGTTTAAAGTCTGTTCCGTTGGAGTGCCTACCGAGTTTGTGAGTGGGCGAGGCACTTCGGGATGCACAAAGGCCAGACAGCTCAGACATGAAGCAAAATGTCAGTAATTGATCATCAGAGCTCTGTTTCGATGGAGGAACCTTTGGTGCGACAGAGTTATGTACATGCAGGGCTCCTTGAAGTGGAAACCTGTGTAGCTCAAGGCCAAAAAATGACATTAGTTATAGGTGGGCAACCTGACGTAAATATGTATGGTACCATCATCACTGCCAATTGTGATGGTGTACCCAGTAATAATTTAGGGCCCAGACTATGCACAACATGTACTTTAATTGAGCTTGCTAATGGCAGCTGAACTTGGCTAGAGACACATCAGGAAGGAAAACTGGCAAGCTACACAACCAGAACCACAAACCATTGTTAAGGGATTTGTTGCATGGTCAGTTTATTGGCGTCTAATCATCTACTATGTGTCTAGCAGGACTGGTCATTCTGACTGCCTGGTACATGTGTATGTCGTCAACTGAAGCATCAGCAACGGACCTATGGGCCTCTTGTATACTCAACACTGCAGAGCTGAGGACAGGCCATGCATGCACAGTCAGCTCCACAAATGTATTTACTTTGCTGCTATTTTGCAGGGCCGATCCCGGGGAAGCTTACCTAAACCTCACCATCGCAGGGTCCCGGTGGGACTCGCGTCCTGCCGCTCTCCGGAGGGATGGTTTCCCGTAATCATAATGTTGATGAGGAGAAATACAACTGCCCGATCGCTATCGGGGGCTGTAGCGGCTAGGGGGCCCCTGTTCATGGCCGAACCTGTAGAAAACTTCATCGTTCATCGAAGCTGACTCTGTCTGAGCTAGTTTTGACCCAATTACGGCATGAACTACGCATATTGCTTCCTCAACGACATGGAACAACCCTGGCTGAGATATAGCTGTAACATTTTTCGGGAGTTTCAATGTTGTTCGGACAGACGACTATTCATCCCTCCCTCCCTATATATCGAAGATGATCGTCTTCTTTCTTTTAAAGGAAACGCTGCTGCTTGTCTTGAAATCACAACTTGCTATATCCTGCAGACAAAAACATCATCTAAGAGTTTTGATTTAAGCTGGAAATTACCAGGCGCCATCCTGAGACGCTGTAATGTTTCGTTGGAACAAGATTGACAAAATTTTACGACATCTCACCAGGGTTTCGCCCTATGCTGAACGGCAAGCTCACTTTTACGATACCTTGCTTGTCTGAATCTGCTTTATAGAGTTGCATTCATACGCAAAATTAGCCAACAAATTTCAGGTGAAATCATGTTTGGAAGCGACTGCAAAAGATTGGAAAGCGCCAGCAGCAAGACCAATTTGCTAGCTCTCTTTTGATCGCTGTTATCGATCACCTCCTAACATGTGAAGCTTGATTGAACGGCTTGTGGTTCAGATATCATGAAAAGGCGATGGACGTTATTCCGTCTATGTATTACCATAAGCTGAGTACCGAATATGCATTTGGCATAAAAGAGGAAGGCCGCGATGTAGGAGGCCACATCATCAAGTCATCAACGCGTGAAGCAGAGACATGCAAGTCCCACCATCGGAGAAAAGATGTATAACACCTTCTATCAATTCCAATCAGCCCATGAAAATAACATCACCCAAGTAATTATGTACAGGATTAGAACTAGTTTAGTAGCGGTCAGGTAGATTGAGAAATGAATGTGTAAATATAAAAGTCTTCCTCTTCACCAAAGCAATTTAACCAGAGCCAGGCTTTCATGTAGAAATCCAGCATATGTGCGTCAACTCTTTTGCTAGACGGCAAGGCTTGAAAGGACGATCTTGATACTGTGTTGGTACATCTTGGATTTTTGCGGGGAAGACCAGAGCTGGAACATGCCATAGTTCTGGATCAGCTGATTGTGATGACCATGCTGGTTATCAAGAGGTATACATACACATCACTCTTAAGTGGATGGCTTATTGTAATAACTTCACACGAATACATATTTATTTAGCTGGTTTGAACTCCATGAGGGCAAGCTGTGATTACTCATCTGATTCCAAGACCTTGGCGGTTGGAAGTGGACTTGCCGTGACGCTTGCTAGAGTTTGTGCAAGTTCGTGATTTATATCTCAGCCTTCAGGAGCGCGGGCTCAGGTCACAGAAGAATGTAGCCTTGGTCGGCCCAAGTACATACATCCGAGGGTCCAAATATACAGCAGGGAGGGTTGGTCTCAAACTAGGCAAAATAGTGCCCGAAATGAATCCTGCAACTGCGTGCCCTATATTTTTCCACGAACCACAGCCTACGTACATAAACACATAATTCTCGCGCTTCAACGTCAAGAGTGTGAAAAAGGTTTATTTGGCTGCCACTCAGAGCATTCGCATTCGTTGGCTAATTTTCAGGTTATGTAAGCCTGGGTTACAGGCAGGTTTGCTAAACCTCACTGCGCAACCGCATCCGTTGATCAAATTCTGGTCAACTGACCTGAAATTTAGCCAGAAGATTCAATCACTAGCATTGGCTTGGCCTTTTTCAGAACCCCCCGAATGCCACGACGACTCTCTCCAATGGATGATGGAAGAGATGGATCCACTCGACGAACAGCTTCAGTTCCTCACTAGCGATGAAGACAATCTCCCCAAGAATACCCGTGGACCGAGCAAGGATCGTAGGCGATTCGAAGGGCAGCTCAAGCTCCATGAAGACTATATCTCTGATTTGGCCTATGGCAACCGCGAGTTCAAAAGGCTCATTCTAAACAGACCATACAACACTTTATTGTTGACTTTGTAATGTTTATCAGAGCTTAGCGCATCGCTGTCGAGGAAGATCGCCCTCATTAAATCGACCAGATCTGTAGGTATGCCGTGTTTTTCGCCCGCTCCATAATACCCGGATCGCCGCTGACGTCGCGTTTCAAAGGCTTCGGTCAGCTTTTACGGCTGCAAAGACGAAGTCGGCCAGAGAGATGTATACTTGATCGCAAATAAATACACATTCATCTAATGAGGCCAATCCAAGTTTTATTCAAGACATCAATCCTATTGGCTCGATGAGACTCAACTCATCCAGCTTTCCTAGAATTCCTGAAACCCAAGATGATATGTTTTAATCCTATCGAACCAGTAACGAGGAAGTTCAGATCCTCCCAGTGAGGCTAACTTGCGGAGGAACGGACTGGTTTATTTTCTATCTCCAAAACAATCCACATCCCTTTCAATTTGATTTTTGCTTCCGAACAGCTTGAAGCACAAGTGTAGAATGTTGGTGCATCCCGGCGCGCTGGCCCTGTATGGTATACTGTGGATACTCATCACGGAAACACAGACCTACTGTTCAACTTCCAGGATAAGAATCCAAAAACGCGCAGCAGATGCGGCCAAGATCAAATCGCTTTTGCTGTGAGTGCTCAAAAGATAATCAAAAAG
The DNA here is from genome assembly GCA_007896445.1 of Puccinia hordei. NCBI lineage: Eukaryota > Fungi > Basidiomycota > Pucciniomycetes > Pucciniales > Pucciniaceae > Puccinia > Puccinia hordei. The sequence goes on along the minus strand of RDRW01000016.1, from coordinate 338,219 downwards.
ATGATAGATGTGACTTCCTTAATACCGCTTGACATGGCTTTACAGGAGCCAGAAAAACAAGTAGGTGACCTTGCAGAGATAACCTCGGATAAGTTTGATTTTCAGCTTCTCCAGCAACGGGCCAGTATCTCGTCCTCGGCAGTTTGGAGTCCTGGTGTTGCCTGTGTTGGACATGCTAGGCTGGGCTGGTGTTGTCGGTGTTGTTGATATCTAGGTTGCCTTCAAGTCCCCGATTTGGTCGGGGAGGCTAACTTCAGGCTAGACATTGGATATGCAATGTGGCCTAGCCCGAGGCTTGATTTCAGGCTAATGATCGCTAGATTTAGCGATCATTAGCCTGAAATCAAGCCTCAGGTTTGTTGAGCTGGGGTCAGCCTGGACGAATGTGATTGCCCGTTGGGTTAACTTGCCAAAAATTGGTGATTTAACCCGACGAATGCGAATGCTCTCAATCCTTCCATCGAAGAAGGCTGATTTTCGACCTCTGGGATGAGGAAATTGTCACAGTGCATGAGACGGAAATGCAGAAAGTACCATGAGGAGGAAGGCACAATGATGTCTAAACTGATCATGACATAGGGAATGGGTGTTTATGTCGTCGTAGGATAAAGAGGCATTGGATAGCTTCACTTTCCATTCAAAGCGGCTCCCGTCCCGCTTGGCCTGCGCGTGGTTTTGGAATCATAGTCTTGAAATTCATATCGAAACTTGGCTTTTGATAGATCCGGTTCTTAAATTATCGGCAGATTCAGCTGCTCAAACCCTGGGGAGGAAACTTGGTGCGGCTTGGGTGATTTATGATCTGTCAATGCACAACTCAGCTTTATGGAGCAGGTCATTGCTCTTGGGGTTTGTTCACATGGATGATTTTGAAACAGTTTGCCACTAGATAGTAGGCTAGCTAGCTGTCAGTCTTGAGCTAAGTCTATGACCCTTTCCCTGCTTGCCAAGTAGTATTTTTGGATGAAATAGACGAATTTCGGTGTTGCTCAAATTGGAGCCTTTAGAAATCAACCTAGATAGTACTTGAATTTCTAACTTTCTATTTGATAAAATAACCAGCGACAGCAGTGAGCAACGAAGGAGAGAGGTCTCCAAGTTAGGCAAGCTAAGGGAGTGAGGAAGAGACTCGTACCTAGATGGTGGTGACACGATGATGAGTGAGTGTTGATTGCATGACGAGCATAGGAAGAGACAAAAAGGAAGAAAGAAGACAAGATGAAGAAAAGATAAGAAAGATAATCAGACCTGAGAAATAACCAATGGCAGAATTGAGAAACAAAGGAGAGAGGTCTCCAAATTTGGTGAGCTAAGGGAGTGAGGAAGGGACTAGTACCTAGATGATGGTAAAAGGTGTTTGAAACAATGATGAGTGAGTGAGGAAAAAGAACAGAAGAAACTACAATGGTGAAATTAAGTACTAGATAATATAAACCTAATCTAGAGAAATAAGGTTGATACATGCAGCAGCTTGTCTAAACTAACCCTAATCATAATCTTGCCTACCCCTTATTGACATATTCATTGTTACACTATTTAATGTCATATTTGTTGGTAGATTATCCTAACTTGGGTTGATTTAGTTGGGTGTTAACAGTTTATAAATATGGTGTACGTGTATATTGAAAATTATTTGATATCCCCACCCAATGAACTCCAAACTCCAGACTCATCAAGAATTTTCATTACAGAAAAACCTTGACCATTGAAATTCCGGGGCCCATAATGACTATAGGAAGGGTGTGGCCTGCACACCGTTCCTATATTTATATTGGTGGAGATACCCATACATATATATTTAGAAAGGTTGTGTAGCCTGCATGCCCACACAGGAAAGGCCGTTGTGGGAGTATTTGAATACAGGGGGAGAAGTACTGAGGCTGAGCCCGCAACCGGGGGCTCATCTGCAGACAGAGGAAGGGGAAAATGAATGTTGCCAAACATTTTGCAAGAAAAGCACAAGGGCACAGGCTGAAACTTTCTAAGTTGGTGTGGCTGACCAGTTGGGAGGACAAGGGCTGTTTCATTATACACAACAAAGCAAGACTGGCTTGGGGCATCTGGACTGCAAACGTAGTGGGGGCAGAAGAAGTGGGGAAAAAGAAGGGGAAACAATTGACTGTGGGGGTAAACGAGGAATAGGGGTTGGGGGAAGGCTGTGGTGCAATGCGGGATTGAGGAGATAGTCAATTTAGGTTTTCTATTGGGGGTATTGGGGGTTGGGAGATACATTCCAACTGGGGGAAAAGGAGGATGTTGTATTACTAGCCTGTAGGGGATGATCTCATCTTATCATCAGAGTAGACTTCTAGTATCATCAGCAGAAACAATTCTGTTTACAAAACATCACATCCTCCTCAGCGTGTGCGGACAAGCAGAAGGGAAGTAAGAAAACAGGGAAAACTGTGGAAGACATCACCAGGAAGGCAATTTTGGTGTTTAATCCTGACATTGGTGAAATTTAGTGTGTTTTAGGCTGTGATATTGCATGTATTCAATATCAAGGAAAAAATTTCAGATAACTTGGGCAGCTTGAGTAAAGTACTGAGGGGACAAGATCAAGAAGCAACCCATCAAGAAACCCAAGTCATTTTACTCCCTCAACAACTATCTACAGAACCTACTTCCCTCAATTCACCTTCAAGAAACCTAAACATCAGATCAGTTCCAACCACAACACTAGTATACACCTTAGAGTTTGAAGATCCAGGAGGAGCTCAAATTGATTCAAGTGGAGGTATTGGTGAACCAAATTTCTCTCTCATTCCTCTTTTTCTCTTGAATCAATTTCAAGTATTGAAATTTGTTTCTCAAATTCTAGGCTTGTGATTGTTGTCAATATCCCTGTTATCTTCTCTCATCTTTGCTAATACTTGCACACTTATTAGGACTAGAACATAAGAAGGTATATAATAAAACTCATTCATTCAATTTTATTATCTTCCTCTTCTTTATTTTTCTTAGTTATCATTTATTAACAACTTCTTTTCTTAATTATCTAAAAATGTTTTTACTACTATTAGTATTTTAATTTGAAGCTGCAAAAAAGTGTTATACATCAATTTTGTACAGGAAAAATCAAGTGGAAAGGCTCACTTTCTAATTAAAGGTGTTTTAGGGAATCCATTTAGTCATCTACCAACCTTGAGGTATCCCGCAGAGGAAACCAACTAGGAAAAGGGACACTTGGGGTCTTTTCATCAAGGACTAAAGGCAGAGTGTTCCAGATATGTTGTGGGGGTGGGCTGCATGCCCCTTTTTTGATGGGTGTGCCCCTTGTGTGTGCAGGTATTGATACCCTTGTATAAATTAGATAAAATAGATGAAAAGTATTGGGATAAATTAGTTGCAACCAGGTGATGCATCAGGAAGTCTTGAGACTCAAACACATAATATTTGAATAAATATTCAATACTTTCTTCAACTCTTTTTCCTGCTCTTTATGGGACTTGATTGTTTCTCATTCATCAAATAATTGGGTTCAAAATCAAAAATAATTATATATTTTTTTCCAATGAAACCTCAAGGATAATCACTTTCCCCCTGACCTTATGCTGATATGTCCAAAATCCAGATATTTAATTTAATAGACAATTAATCTATGTAAAAAATGTTTTAATTTGGGACTATTTCTATCACCTGTGAAAAATTTTATTGAAATCAGTGAAAATTTAGGAGAGGCAGATTATGCGTTGGGTGTTGATAAATTTATGCTGTTGACACAAAAAAGCTCAGCTTTTGTGCAATTTTGAGCCTTTCTTCTCATGGTTGGGATAGCCTCTGGTTTTCTCACCAATTAAACTCCTAAGCAAAGGGTTTTCCAATTTTTGTTTTGGGTTAATATGTGTGCTTATTCCAAATTAATATATAATTCTGAGTGCTAGAATAAAATACTATAATACCTTTTTCCCTTATTTACTTGGTGTATTCCCTTTCTAGTTTGCTATTCTCCCCTCTTCCAGTCTTCCACCTCAACCATTCATACTGCCTCTGTAACACTGGGAATCCCTACCTGGTACTCTCCACTCCGCTGAATTGGCTTCCCACTTCATGTAAAACCATCACTCTGTTTCTCTAATTACCTCCGCACAAAACCTTTTGCAGTCACCCCTGCTGCTGAATCTGGGTGCCCCAAGTCCCGTTGTTCCACGCGGTTGATTCTCACCATGTCACTGCTTCAGCCCTTGAATGCACTATGGAGTTTGTATCCCTAACATGTTTTCCATGCTTTCCCTGTGTGTTTTGAGTTCTTCCCTGTCTTGGATGCACTATCTCCAGTGCATTCCAATTTCAAAAAGAATGATTATGCATTTGGATGACTTGCTTTTGATATTTTCATGCTATTTTATCCTAACTGAATTCTCTTCTAATTCTTTCCTCAGACTACTTCCCCAATATTGAATTTTCAGGGGGGCCTTCTGAGCCCTTGCTTCTCCTTTCACATATAGAATCCCCACACCGGTTGAAGAGGCTATATAGCTTCTTCAACCAAAGGAGATCTCTCCATTTTAGGGGAGAGGGGCCAAAAGGAGGGTGTGCAACAAGCACACCCTCCCCTCTAGGAGTGTGCAGCTGCACTCCTGCCCTCTAAAATCTGTCACACATCCAAGAGGGGTTTGTGACCTGATGCAGGACACACACTCCTCTAGCAGTGCTCTGAAACCCCCAAAAAGGGTGTGTCCCTGGTGTGGACATGAACTTATTAACACCTGTCTGAATCCAACTGGTACCCAAAACAACTCTGGGTATTCTTACTTACTCTGAAGATACCCTTGTTCTCAAATAAAAATACTGAAGAAGGAATGAAGTGCCAGATTTTTTGCCTCAAAACATTCTGGGCTTCTGTGAAACCCCACCTACAGGTTTCACAAAACATTACATAAGCACACTACTACTTAATCCCCAGCTCCCCGGCACCCTCCTAGCTCAGTAGAGACCAAACTGATTCTTCCCTCTACTGAGCTAGGTAAGCAACTCATCTCATTCCTTCTTCTTTTCTCTTCTTCCTTTTTTCCCTTCTATTATTATTACTATCATTTTGTATACACAGAGACCAAACTGATCCTTCCCTCTACTGAGCTAGCAATAAAAATAACTGTGGTTCTAGAAATTCCGGTCTCTCCAAAGCATAAGGCTTTGCTTCTGAACCCACAGGTTACAGGCAGTGAAGGATTCAAACGGGATCCTTACAGCTTCCATAGCCTGTGGAAACCTCAGTCAAAAGCACAATTCTTTGGCAGGTTGTAGGAATCTTCTTGCGCAAATTCTTCCAGAAGTGACACCAGATAAAATAGCAGCACTGGTATCATAATTTGAAATTTTTCCAGTAAACCCCAGTTGAACTGGAATAAACTCAAACAAGCCAATCATTTTGGTGGTGAGGTTAAATTAAATTGCTTGAATTAATTTTTGTTTAATTTGAAATACTTAACCTCTCAACAAACTCTGTTGAGCCATATCTGCATCCAAAGAAATTTCAAATTCTTTGAAGGAAAATTTAATAACATAATTCAATTGATGACTTTCTTATCATATCTTCCGCAAAATTCAGGATATTTTTTCTGTTGAAATTACATCTTCTCAGGTCTCATTTCCCCTCCTTTCCCTTCCATTTCACTCCTTCCTCTCTCTCAGATTGAATATGCATCTTGTTGCCTTCTGCCCACAACCTGTCCATCAGTATTAATAATCATATAATTTATAAACTGGTGATTATAATATTAATATTAGCATCAGTCTTCTGTGCACTTGTCCCTGAGTTCTCTATAGCATACAAACTCTTGTAGTGTGTGTGCTGTTCTGCCATGAGAACTAGCAGGTTTCCCTCAAAGAGGGATTCCTTTTGTTCTTTTCAGCCTCAAGAATAATTTCTGAGTCTTTGTTATCACCTCATCCTCACATCATTTTGGCACAGCTCTAAAATTTTCATATATATTAAAAAAAAGGCCTCAATTAGATCAAATAAAATATGGAAAAAACCTAATGGGAAATTGGTCAATTTTCCCCAAAACAAAAAAAAAGAATACACCTTGCTAAATGACTAACATGTTTTGGAAATAGTATATTTTTTCAACCCAGTGAAATGAATAATGGGAGATTTGGTCATATTCAATACCTCTAATTTTTATATATACTTGTGCTACCAAATTACTCAACTTCAATTATTATTTTTACTTTTTTCATCAATTGAAATATTGATAGATGTCTTCCAAAACTTCCACATGAGGGATGATTACTCCTTTCTCATTTCCTTTTACTATAAGAGTAAACTTCTTTGACATAAACTGTGATTTTCTTTGGACTCAGCTGGAATGAATCACTGGTTATCCCTCTTTAATTTAATTCTTTCTCCCCTTTCCCCTCCTATCTCCCGTCTTCTCTTCCTTATACCTTTCATTTTTTATCTCTATCTTCACATCTATCTTATTTAGACACTTGCCCTTATCCATCAATATCTTCTCTTTGACCTTTGACAGTGAATTCATTGGCACCTTTTTTCATTCAAGACAACTCTGTATCAGAATTACACTCAAGCAAGAAAATTGGGTAATTCTCATGGTGTGGTGGTGGAGTAATATGTTTACATCTTCAATACATCCTTGTAGTTCCAAAAAGCCAAATTAAAATCAGTTAATATTCTGAGGAGAAAATTACTTCCTTCAAAAATTGATCAAATCCCCTGGTTCCTCTATTTCCTGTGTATCCAACAAGAAATTCAATCTAGGATTTTCTCAATGAATGGTTTTTCCTGGAACAGAGTTAGTGTGAATGATGAATGGTGACCTGGTTGGCAATGGTTGAGGTTGGGATGGAGCAGGTGGTTACAAGGAAAATCAGAAAGTGATTGGAGCTGGTATTTATTCTGGTAATTGCTTGAGCATCTAGCCAATGTAACTGGAACCTCATTGTCAAATATACAAGAAAAAGTAGTGATTCAAAATGCTTTCCATTTGGATCAATCCCCTTGAGTGAAAGTACTAGGCTTGCACAAGCATTTTTTTTGAATAAATCTTTATCATCTTTGATTGATCAATTTGAATTCTTGCATTTTTTTCCTTTTCTTCTTTCTAACCTTTTTTCTTCAATTTAATTAGTAATAGTTGTAGTGTTGGGTTGAATATTTATTCAACCTTTTCAGTAGCTTGGTGTCTTTATAACAGGGGATATTTCATGCGGCAACTAATGAGCTCAGCTTAAAATTTCCAAATTCAAACTTTGAATGCATTTTCAGCTCCAAACCTTCCATCACAAATTTTGTAGGACATTCAAATCAGTAACACTTTTACATTCCCTCAAACTATTATTCCCAAATTTAGGAAGAGCTTAGACATCTTTGTAATTCTTCAAACCTGTGTTTTCAAATCGACATATTTCTTTTCAGGTGTCTCTCAGTATCCTCAAAACTAATAAATAACCCCTTCTTCATCAAACCTTGCAAGGATCAATTCATAACACTTCAGTTGGGTGCTTAAACAATTTCACTACCCTTGAACCTAATTGTATTAATCACAGAATACAACTTAAACTTGGGTTTAAGTCCTTGTAATATGTTCAAATCATCTGTTTTCTGTTTCAAAATTCTTTCCGCTTACCATCTGTGAGTCCAAATTCCATATTATTTATCTTTCTTAAACTCTCCTTAAACATTTACATTCAACACCAGTATCTATTGGATATAAATTCTGTTTTGCCTCTTTATCTCTGTTTCTATTTCTTCATTTCTTCAATATAATACATATTTTAAATTCCCTACTTGGTGTCCAATTAACCAATTACCTTTGTTGTGTCCAATTCTTTCTCTGAGTTCATTCATCTTCATCAATAAAAGATATGCTTGAGATCCTTGACTGGTTGAAGTTATCTGTTAGCTCTCATCCCTGGGGTCTTACAAGATCCTTTCACATAGCTTGTTACAAGATTAAAAAGTAATGTTTTACTTAGTCTCAGCCCATCTATTCCCTAGTCCAGTAGAGAAACTTGATCCCTCCTCTCTCGTGGGTCTCATTTCTCATCATTCTATTTGTGAACCTTAATCCCTTCTCATCACTGGCTATTCAAGTGATACATCTCTGCATGTTGGTTCCATAAACCTTCTTAAGCTCTTAGCCATGTCCCACTGTGCCATTTGACAAGTTTCAGTGAAGGAATAAACAGAGTCCTTACATTATATTTGAAACATGTTTGAATTTTATCCTTGAGACTCATCCTCCTGTTTTCCTTGCACTTCAATCAGCTAAATCCCCTTCTTTATGTTGGGCTGTTTGTATGCACTACCAGAATAATTGCCTGGCTGAAGTCATCCAAGTAAAACTAGGATGCACTCAATTACCAATTCAAACTTGGATGATCTCACCTGATAAAATATACCCCCCTTGGGTTTATATTACATCAGTTGAAATCAAATTATTTTAAATTGGTTGGGTCCATTCTAGTTTAACTTTGATTAGTCCAGCCTAGGCAATTATTCTGGCATTAATATATGACAGTAATTTTGGTGGGTTCAATCTGGTAATAATTTATGGGGGAAGGATTTTTCTAGAGGAAAGACCTTCCTCTTGAATATTACAATAAATTTTGTTTACCTAGAATAAAAGCCCAAGAGTAGTGTATTCTACATTGGTTAAATAATGAAGTTAATCTCTCCTTGTGTAAATACAACAAGAGAGTAAAATTAATTTGAAGTTATGTATTTGCCCTTTATGGGTAAATAAATGGAGAGATAAAATTCATGACCAATATTATTATTGATCTCTCCTTGTAAGGAAATATTATAAATACAGATTAAATGAATATTTCATACCATAAAAATTGATACTAAAAATGATAATAATTATAATCAGAATACTAGTATATATTAAAAGAAGTGATCCCAATGTTGTATGTGTAAAATATTTTCTTCAGCTAGTAATACCCATTAAGAAATAATACTTATGAGTACTTAAGGACAAATGGGCCAATCTCTCAGTGTCTGAAACCTTCCTTGGGTTTATATTTTGTTGGTTTAGATCAACCTGATTCAAACTGGTTGATGAATCCTAGTTCAAATGGGATGACTTCAACCCAGGCAATTATGCGGGCAGTAATCTTTATCATCTCTTCCATAAATTTCTCCCAACTGGTGTTTTAATAGGTGTTACTCAACATCACATGATACCTATTCCCCATGTTCTAAAAAGATATTAGAAAACCAATCATTTGGCAAAAGAGTTCCTAGCACTGTAAGAAAAACTGGATCAGCTGCATGCAGTTGACATGTAGCATGCTCAAAGCTACCATTGTCTCTCCACCTGTTTGCACATGTAGCTGCTTTGGCACAGTGACTTTGCAACATGCACAGTGACTGTGCATTGAAGCTTGGGTGGAAAGGTTGGAGTAACACCATCAGCTTCCTTAGAGTTGCTGCATGTGAACCGCAGGCAGTCGAGTAAGCTTTTTTTGCAGTGTAGAATAATTCCATGAGATTGGAATAACCATGATACATATGTTCAAAAGTAGGAAAAATTGCGGACCCCAACGTGGTTTACATAGTTTTAGAGCTCGTCGGACTCGAACTCAAAGGAAACATGCAAGAGATCTGATTGGAATGTGTATCTCCTCTGTTGTGGATTAGATCAAAAACTGATAAATAGCGAAGAAATGAATAGACCATTGAGGCCGATTATACAAAAACAAAAGGAAATGGATTAACGGAAAATTCCAAATAATAATGATACGCTGAATCAAGCGTTATTGAAACCTGATCCGAGAGCCAGATCTTGCGAAAAAAGTTTGGGCTTGTTAATGAATGAGGCGTTTGTCAGAGGAACAAAAAAAAAGGTCAAGTGAGTTGATTGATCTTCTTTGTAGCATTCTTCAATTTTTTCGAAGCCGAATCAAGATCTCTATCCAAGTCATCCAATATTTCATTCTGTTCCGCCAACTCTTGATGGATCATCAAGCCGATCTGTTTTTGTCTAGAAAGGATTTCGGTGAGTGATTTCAGTTTTTCATCTTGATGTTGACCGATAACTTGATGGAGCTGATGGTCGATCAGCTGTCGATTATCTCGTTGTCTGGTTTCAGCTGTTTCCTCTGCCGGAAGATTGCGTGAAGCTGACCCAGCTGGACCAAGGACTCTTGTTGTCGGTCGACTAGCCGAACTGTTGCTATGTATTCCCAACAGCTCTGCTCGGTCTCGAGACGCCGCTTCCGAGGAAATTACTTGGTTTGCCTGCCGTATTCCAGTCCCGATTTCGGCCCGTGCTAAAATCTTCTTCGTTAGGCGTTCACAATCGTCCTGCAATGTAGATACAAGTTGCATTCTCCTTGAAGCTTCTCCTTCAGTAAGAACAGCACGACTCTTTGGACCATTGGCTTGAGTGAATTGTTTGAGGCTTTCAGTTAGCCTTCCGAGACGTGCAGTAACATTTTCCAAGTTTCGCTTCGCATTGAGGTTGATCCGGGTAAGCTCGGTCAGGGTAGCTGAGGTGGAAGTGGACTGATAATGAAGCTCGTCCCGACGGGTGAGTAGATCATACATCTCGCGTACACTAGCCCGAATTTCATTGTGCTCAGCCAGCCAGCTCTGTGAGGTAAAAGGGTTCGTAGAAGTATCATCTATGCTATTGGTCTTGGTTGGCAGATTTGAATTTGAATTGAGTATTGAAGGAAGCTCTAAAAAATCCATGAGTGCCCGGCTCTTTGAAGTTTTGTCCTTGAGCTCTTTGTGAACGATGACTGTCTTCAACCATCTTTCAAGACCCGCTTGACGCTCCGCAATTTTTGATGGTTGATTGATTAGACTACTCGAGCCAGTGAAATAACCGACGAAACTCGTTGACTTGGGTGGCAAGATGGGTAGCCAACGACGAGAGGTAGCCGAATCCAGCTCGACTTTAAGGTCTTCACACAAGCGTTCGAATTGGGAATAGCGCCGACAAACCGTGTATGACTTGAGCTTGGTGCCGATTTCAATTGTATACTGGAGATGTCAGCAGAAGTGGGGTCAGAACATGAAGATGGGCATCATTGAAGCTAGCAAGAATATAACACTTACTAGGACGTATGGTTTGGAGGATTCGTTAGGTTTGATGACTTGAAATGATTTGACGGCGATTGACTGGACTTCCATTGCGATGGACAAGACTTCGGAGAGTGTCTCGTTGAAGGTCACATCAAGCAAAACATTCACATTGTGGTGTTGACCCGGGCCCGGGCCGACGGCCTATGTCCACTGTGGTATTTTGAGTTTATGTTTTTCAAGTTTGATATTGGTTTTGATCAACTTTGAACATCCTGGCCATCAACTGTTGCTAAACTGATCAATACCCCACTTTCTCAACATCTCACCTGTCACTACTTTTTCATAATCTAATCTACCCCAGTCTGTACCACTGAAAGGCAAGCACAAGAAACTATCACCAGTTGATATGCAGTGAAATCAACTCAAAACTCATCTGAAACAATGGGAATAGCTTGGTCAGTTCCTCGAAGGACCTTTATCTTGAAAGGATAGATAGATTAAATTAAATCTGGAAATATTGAGAGCTTATTTTTATAAGGCCTGTGGAAAGGATTACAAAGAGAAAAATATAAATCAACAATATAGCTTTTTGTTATCATTTTCTTACTTGAAAAACTAATTGGATAAAAAATCAGTAAGAATAAGGACAGTGAAGCTAAGAATCTGGGAAGAATAATAATAATAATTAAAGCAACAGATAATATATTCATGTGTTTTTTAGCTGGTGTCACCATTGAGTTACCATTTTATTCAATTACAGCCTGCATTCTCAAAGGCATAGATCACTGGGGGAAAAAACTTTCTCAACTGCCTGCACTTAAAATTTAGAAGCTCTAAGAAGGCTGGTGGTTTTATTCCAAACTTTCTCAATGGGAGACTTGAACAAGGTTCAATGCACAGTAACTGCGTCAATTGCACAGTGACTGTGCCAAAACAGCCGCATGTGTAAACAGGTGGAGATAAAATGGCTGCTTGTTTGGATATTGCTGCATTTGAACCAGGTTTTCTTGCAGTGGATATTAAAGCTCAAGAAAGTTGTATCACACAATTTCTGTGCTGTGGACTGGAACCAGGTTTTCTTGCAGTGGATATATTTGAAGCTCAAGACAGGTGTATCACTCAATTTCTGTGCTGTGGACTGGAAACACTTAGGTTTAAGCTTAGTTTGTGAGAGTTCATTAGAAAAACTAATGAAGATGTATATAATTCAACATGTTTTTTATCAGTTGTAATTCATTCATCTCATTTAATTTTTCTTATTTGATCAACTCATTTCCACTCATTTCTCCTGTTCCAGGTAAGCCTTCTAGTTTCTCAGTCATTCTCTTCATGTTGCCTTTAGTCTCAAATTTCCTATTTGCTTCAATCAGGTGTGATCTCATCTCCTTGCATCTTACCATACTGCTTGTAATTAATATCATCATCTTTCTACATCAGGTTAGTATTGTTGTAGTTCATTTCTCATCATTAATTCATCTCATTTATTTTTTCTTATTCAATCAACTAATTTCTCTGGTTCCAGGTGTGATCTAATCTCCATGCATCTTATCAGACTGCTAGTCACTACTCACTGCTTCTTGGTGCATCAGTGCATATACTCATGTCCATTGTTTTCATTATGGGTTGGGTAGTATTTTCCAGGATTTTCAATGCACAATTTTCCCCAGATTTTTGACTGTTTCATGTGTTTTATGAAAAACACACTTTGGATGATAGAATTTTTGAAAATTAGTCTTGAATGACTTCTAAAAAATATTCAATGGCATTGAGAAAGCCATTTAATTTCATATTATTGTGAGCTTTGCAAATTTTCTGAGAGATTTTGTCATGCTACAGCTCATAGGCTCAGCTCAGAATTGGCCCAACCTTACCATATCTGTCAAACTTCAAATACTTCTCAACATTTCACTTTCCTTTTGCATAACACCTAACCAAGGTTGAAATTCAATCTCATCTTTGATAATTACTTGCATCATCCAAGCGAACACTATGGACTACCATTCACAGCAATTTGAATCAGCTTCAATTCTTATCCAATAAACCTTTCCTGGACTTGTTTGAATGCACAATTCAACTCAATCTTTAAGCTTGGTGCTTACCCATTTCTCTGGCCTTGAATTTCAATCAAACATTCTGTCTTGGGAATTTCACCTTTGACTTGAAGACATTCACCTGGCAACTCATCCCTGGCTATCATGTGCTTTTCATTTCACTAGTTCATCTTTGAGAATAATGTACTCTTCTTTTTACTGATCTTCTTTGAACATCATTGTATCTCTCACCTTGAGTACATACTCTATCATTGTTCTTCAACACATCTTCTACATTTCTTTTATAACCATAGCCTTTTCTTTTGCTATAAATGCTCTGGTAATTTTCATCAATCTCTATTTCCTCAGTTAATTAATACAACATTTTTTTACACTTACAACTGAACTATTCAGCCTGCCATCATCCTGGCTGAGTATTAAGTGATTCTATCCCCGCTAAGTTCATACATCTTCATCTTTGATCTTATCCTCAAACTTCAAATCCTCAAACTTATCTTTGACACTTCCTCAAACCTATCTTCAAGACTTTGCCTCTCCTCCATGTTGTGCTTACGGCCAGCTAAATCCCCTCTTAGTATGTTGGGTTGGTTGCATGATATATTTGGTTTGTGCATAGGAGAAAAATCTGACATCAGCAAAATTTGAATCAAAGAACAAGGGTGGTAATTTTTTGAGGGCTTTTTTCTTTACAGCTTTTGTGAATGATCAAACAAAAGTGTTGTGGATTTAATAATTAATAATAATCAAAAGAAAGACACAAAAGAGAAATTGGAATTGAGAGATAAATACCTGGAGGAAAGAGAAAGAAGACAATAAGGGATGAGAATGGAGACAGTAAAAAAAATTCAAGAGGAAAAACTGAAAGGAAAAAAATAAATTTCATTGTTTGAAGAAAATAAATTAGGGGGTATCAAATACGGCAAAATCCACTTTTAAAACCAGGCAATTATATATAATTGAATTATCATTTCAACATTTTTTGTCAACAAACAAGGTGTGATCCTTTCCAGAACAAAACCAATTACACAGTAGCTCAATTAAAAAAAAATCCATATTTGCCTCATTTTCTCACCAAATAGTTTCAATATCAATATACAATTAGCCTATATCAAAAAATGTAGCAATGAAGAGTTTTGAAATCATAAAGATAAATTTCATTGGTACTAATTGACCATGATGGCAAGCTGAGTTTTAACTTCAAAATAAAAAAAAAGGGTAAATTCTACATTACATAAACATAAACAAGCCAAATGCAAATATTTTCAAGTTAAAATGGGTTAATAGGGGGTATCAAATATTACCAAATACCCAATTACAACCAGTGAATTAGTTTTTTCAACAAGATTTCACTTTTGAGATTTTTGAATCATTTTATATTGATATCCATTTTTTTTCCAAATTGGTGGATTTTCGAAACCAGTTGATTAGATAATGGTGAATTTAGTCATATTTGATACCCCCTAATATAATGGCTAGTTAATATAAAATTTGGGTCTGTTTAAACCCAAGAGATGATTACAAGGGTAAATAACACAAATTTGTATAATAGGGGGTATCAAATATGACCAAATTCACAATGATGTAATTGACTAGTTTGAGAAGATTCACATTTTTATAAATTTGTTAGTCCTTTTCTACCAACTTTTGAAACCTGCTGGGGGTTTTTTTTTTTGATAATTGCCTGGTTTCAAAAGTGGATTTGGCCACAATCTATACCCCCTAATGTTGTAAATAGATATTTTAATCTTGAGAGGCTCAAATTTGGACACATGTTATCTTAACTGAAAAATGTAAACATCAGCTAAACCCTATCCCTCCATCACATATATCTTGTGCAGTAATATTTTTTTATTGGAAAACGTTTGGATTTTTTGCCTTGTTAACTTATAATCTTTGTTAAATAATCTCTCTCACCCACTGGTGTCTTCACTAATTTATATAGTTCATGCATAAATTTGACTCCAAGATCAACAACAGAGGAGCTTTAAGAACCTGGTGGGGGGCTGTGGGCCTTGCAACTTAGATGCTGGTTGAGTCTACACTTCTTTGCAGTCAAGAGCTTTGAATATCTGATGTCTGCTGGGGGGGGGGGGGGTAAATTGAAACTGGGAAATACAGCCTTCAACATGTGCTGCAATCAATAATCTGACACTGAACACCCCAAAATAAAACAGCAACTATTAAATTCCACTTGATTAATCAAAAAAAAAAAAAACTGATGGTAAACTGAGAAAAATTACAATGTTTTATTCCATTTTTAAATTACAATGTTTACTTACATATGTTAATTAATTACTAGCATATGTTTATATTAGATTAGTTAGCTCAACCACGTTTTGGCCAATCTTGTACTAGAATACTTAATCTGGCCTATCTTCCAGAAGAAATAAAATCATCAAGTCTGAGCTTTTTCATGTTGAACCTGCTCCTTGGTCCAATCAGTTCCACCAAGATTTCCCCCCCTCTCTTTAGTATACAATTCTGAAGGTGAAAACCTGAAAGCTTTGTTCTAGCTCTTGTTCTACTCCAACAGGGAAACAATGGCCCCTTTGTGTCCTACAAGGGGCTGTACATGAGGTCAACTGTACTACTGATGGGTAGCTCATTGAACCTAGGATGATGTCACCTGTAGTCTAGTGACAATTTATTTTTCCTAGTGTTGAAGGCTAATGGCACATCCTTGGGCAAAAGTGGAAATCATCATGTGCCTCTTTATTTCACAAAAATAAAAAGATTAAAAAATTTAAAAATTAAAGCCATTGTTTCTGAAAAGAAATCCCAAAGATGTTTCCAAGCTATCTTCAAAACACAATACATAAAATGGGTGTGCAGGCTGCTTGCTCTTGTTATGTGTGTATGTGTGGGTATTCCCATAAATATGCACACAAAAAGGGTGTACAACCTGCATGCCCTCCCTGTATGTATAGGTGTGGGTATACCCCATATATACCTATATATATAGGGGTGCATGGAATAAAACCAGAATTTGGGCTTGCTTATATAACCCCTGGCCTCTTCAACTGGAGGGAACCCCTCTGGTTAAAATTCTATATGGCCTTTTTGACCAGAAGGATTTCCTCTGGTTGAAAAGGCCATAGAACAGAGGAATTCTCTCTGGCAAAAAGGCTAGATGGAATGTTAAATTGGATGGGTTCCCTCTGGTAAAAAAGTCTATATGGCCTCTTTATAATTTTAGGAGGGATTGTTTACAAGGATCTGAACAATGAGATGATTAGTGGGTGTTAATGATGCCCAACAATGATGAAGATTAGGGGTAAAAGAATTCTAACCTGAAAAACGATATGATTTGCAGGTGTTAATGATTCCTGACAATGATGAAAAGTAGCATTAAAAGAATCTATTAAGATTCAGTAGTAGTCAGAGTGTTGTTGAATGGCATGACAACGGATTTGAGTCAAGAAAATGAAAATGAGAGAGGAAGATATAGAGAAAAGAAAAATCATGGAACGTAAGTATTGAGTTTAAAATTTGATCAACCAAATTGGAACTTACCACATTTTCCTTTATTTAGTGATTGAAATAATTTGATTGACTAAAGAAAGGAAAAACTGGCATTGGGCTTTGTCCTTTGAGTTTTGATTGGGCTCTGACATGGGGGTTGTATTGCATATGTTATTGAATAATGTTCTGATTGGAGAAAAAGAAAATAGAATGCAATACTCTTTGACCAGTGTCAGAGGTATTTCCTCTGTTCAAAAAGCCACATAGCCTTTTGACTGGAGGGAATTCCTCTGGCCAAAAAACCTATATGGCCTTTTTTGACTGGATGTTATGGCCTCTTTGACCACAGGGATTTCCTCCAGTTGAAAAGCCATATATCTAATTTGAACAGAGTAATTCATCCTGTCTACAAGAATATTCATTATGGGCATAGCCCATACTGTATACCCATATACAGGGTGTGCAGCCTGCAGGCCCTTTTGTAAAAAGGTGTGTAGCTGCATGCCCATCTTTCAACAGCTGTTGCATCCCTTTGGAGGGGTGTTTGACCTACACACCTCTTCCTCAGAATTCTGAAACCCAAAAAAGGGTATTCCTTTATCAAAACCCACATTTTTGACAGGAAAAAACAATCTTATGTGACACTAAACTGGAAACAGGAATAATTCATCTTTTAAATTGAACTACACAGTCAAGAGGAAGGACTAAATAATCATTCTGAATAATCACTACTAAAATTTCAGTTACCAGGAAATTCAACCATATGGGAGTAACATTATTTATATTTCATTGTTTGAGAGAGTGCAGGAGAGAAAAAGAAAGAGGATACAGTGAGAGAAGATCTGAGAAAAATTGGACTATTATTATAAAATTATATACACTTATTTATTAACATATACTTTACAGACGGAAATACAACTTATACTCTTTCAATCCTTGTGGTGTAAATTCATTTTAGATAAATTTATACACTTTCTTTTAGCATGAAAAACAACCCAGACTGTTTTACCTCTAATATACTCTCATCATCCCAGTACCAACGGTGGGCCGGCTATGCTAACAGTTTGGGTAGTGTAGTGTAATGTGAGGTTTTTTAGCTACACTAACCAAAATTTACTGTTAGCTGAAAATTTGGGCAGCTAACGCTGTAAAAATGTATTGTTGGAAGAAATAGTGGTTAGCATAGTGTTAGCGCTACTTCCAAGAACTAGTTAACACCACATATAAATCATTGTAGCGGTCTTGAAGTGGGTGTAGGGGGAAGAAAAGCTAAGCTAGCATTTAGAGTAGTGGTATTCTCAGCTATGCTGTCAGAAAGTTATACTAAATGTGAGTGTAACTGTAACCAAGAATTGAGTTGGCCTGTAATGTTTTGTGCTCTTCAAATATTTTCATTCTTTTATTTTCCTTCTGTTATAACCTGCTTGATGGCATATGATGACTGATACAGTCTTGGGTCACCAGGAAGATTTTCAGGTTCCTAGTGTCACAAAATATCTCACAATCATCACATTTCATAAATCAAGATAGTAAAGAAGAATAATAAAAGAAGGGCATTAATAAAAAAACCCGGTTTTTCCGCGTTTACACCCGGTTTTCTGCGCAGCTTCGGCTGCGCAGTGCACCCGGTTTTCCGCGCAGGCACCCGGGTTTTTTTTTTTTTTAATTTTTATGCAAATAGCACATGGAGGGCGGCATTTGATGCACGTTACCCCAAAACAAATAAAATGAATAAATAGAACAAGGAAAATAAACAAAATAATATAATATAAAATGATATAAAATTAAATAAATTGAATAAATGAAATGAATAAATTAAATAAATAAATTAAAAGCAAGAGACATAATTGCAAGTTAATGATTTATGAATAACGCAACCTCCTCAATCATCCTCATTCAATGTTTTATTTAAAACAAATAAAATAAATAAGTAAAACAAGTAAAATAAACAAAACACAATAATATAAAATTAAATTAAATTAAATTAAATTAAATTAAACAAAATAAATGGAATAAATGAAATGAATAAAATAAATAAACAAATTAAAAGCAAGAAACATAATTGCAAGTTAATAATTTATGAATAAATAATAAATGTAATAAACAACATGTAACACTCAGCAAGTTAATAATTTATGAATAAATAATAAATGTAATAAAGTTAATAATTTATGAATAAATAATAAATGTAATAAACATCATGTAACACTCAAAGCATTATGCAATGTACCATACCTCTGTGTATCATTGTATTTCCATTTCTTTGTCATGAAATCTGATAAGAAGTTAATTTTATAATCAGTATTTGTTTCCAATGAATTCTTCACCCTTTAAAGTGTATGAATCCATTTAAAAACTCCCTGAATATCTTGAAAGACAGATGTTCAACAGGATTCATGAAAATAACAATTGAAAATAACCAAAGCCTCAAAACAAGACAATTTGTGCAAGGGAGAGACTTTCAATGTTCCCACATCCTTTTCTTTGCCCAACCACATCACACCAACTATTGGTAAAATAAGTGGGAATGTAATCCACCCAACAGATTCTGTTCAGATTGTTCACTGAGCTGGATCTAAAAGTTTGATCCTGTTTTCAATTCAAACACAAGAAAGAAATTGGATTTCTCTGCTAACAGCTTCAATGCAGCAGGATTTTACCTGCTGAAGCCATAAAAACAGCTTTTATAAAGCAGCCATGCTAACTGGTGAAGTTAACAGTTTACGGGCCAGCACAATGTACTGTTTGAGAATAGTGTAGTGGGAAAAAATTATGCTAACAGCTAACATTCAGCAGGGAAAAATTAAGCTAACCACCAACATTTAGCAGGGAAACATTCAGCTTACAGCTAAAATTTAGTGTAGCATAGTGTAGATATGATGCCGCTATGCTAATGGGAACTGCAATATGTGTTAGCAGACAAAAATTACACTACGTTTTAGCATAGCGGTTATTTTCCAAAGCTAACACTACAAAAACTTTGGCTGCAAAATTTCTTGCTACTCTAACTGTTAGTGTAGCAGAGTGTAGTGTCACCTAACACTACAAATTTTCCATCAAAAAAAAAGCTGCTACACTAACAGTCAGTGGTCAAATAGCTTAGTGTAGCATAGCGGCCCACTGTTGCCAGTACAGTGATTCACTCAATTCATCAGCAATAATCCTGCTAATTTAAAGGTATAAAATCAAGCCACACCCACTCCAAAACAAAAACTGACTCAGCTGCCTGCAGTTGAAATGCAGAAATTCTAAGGAAGCTGATGGTGTAAATCCAACCTTTCTCAAAGGGTGAATCACACAAGCTTCAATTATTAGTCACTTTGCATGTTGCACATTGACTGTGCCAAAAAATTAGCGGAATTTTGTCTTTGTATCATGGAGGCTGACCAGATTGGTCATGATTATTTGGGCAGGTGAAATTTTAGCTGTGTTCCCTGCCCAAATTCAAAGGAGCAAAAATTGTTTCATCTAGATACTGTGCATGGTGAAGTGGTATCACCCCAAGTTGAAAAAGGGATTACATGAAGCTGACATGGACAAATATCAAAGTTCAACTCAAGTTCAGCATGGAGCATGCCTTGAGTTCTTGCATGTCAATGGCCACTAGTTTCTTGAGTTTTTCTTGTAGTGAATACATAACTTGCTCTCTTTGTTCCCATAGGTGCTTTCATGTTCAATAATCTTCATAAATAGGATCCCTGTTGGGTAAAGAACAACACACCATTCACAGTGCAAGGTTTGAAATCTCCAAAAATGAAAAAGGAAAAAACACAGTGTCTCTAGAATATTGATGATAAACAGATTATTAAGGCTCTATCAGGTGTATAGAAAAGAAGAAACAGAAAGAGCAAAAAACAATACGCAGGTTTATGTTTCAAAGAAAATGAAACCAAAAGAAAGAAAAATAAGAATAAAAATTATTTAATGAGTTCATAGAACCTATCCATAGCTCTAACCACTTCCGAATCGGGGCCTCTAAGACGGGGATTAAACTTCCAAGCGAGGGCTCTCCAATCCTGATTAATGTTGAGAATAGTGAGATTGATCTGATGGTCAAATTTCTCAGGATGATGATGGTGATGATCGTTCTTATTCTGAAGCTGGAGAAGAAGTTCGTCAACCAAACTGTTCAACAGTCTTCCGATCGTCGGACCAGAGATCATCGTCTCCATCTCTAACGCTCTTTGGCTCGCTTTAACCGCCCTACCCAGTCTTCCCTCTCGTAAACATTGGTCAATCAAGTCTTCAAAGGTATGGACGGATAGAAGTTGATCGGTTGATACAAATCTTTTGAAGTCTCTCGTTTGTCGATTGGAAGGATGATGATCGGCCGGTGGCTCCGGTGTTCTTTGGGAGGAATCAAAGGCGGGTTGATGATGGTCTAGTTCGATCAGCTTACTAACTTCGAGACATTCGATTAGTTTCTTCTTGGTTGTAATCTGCTCGGTAGGCTCGAGATCAGCAGCCTGGTTTAATCGACTGAGAACCTGGTTGATCTGCGGTCTAAGTTCGGGACGCTGCGCCTGTTTGACTGGGCCGAGGCGAAGGATTTGGTCCGACAGGACGGCCCAGACGGTGGGCTCGATGGATACGGAAGACCATCGGAGCCATACCGAATCAAAGAGAGATAGAGTCTTGGACACATTTCCCGGGCTCGCTCTCCGTCTAGCAAACCCAGCGATGAAGCTGGCGATCCGAGCCGCTTGCCCAGTCCGTTCTTGGTCGTCGGAGCGCTTGAGAAGATACTCCGCAAGACGCGCATCACCCATCTCGATCGCCTTGGCCTTCACCGCTCTGAATAGCTCGCCCGACCGGTCCGAGCCAGACATGTGCAAGTGTTGGTAGAGCTCCATGGCCAACTCCGGATGGCTGTACAGGGCCTTCTCCAACAGGCGCTTGAGATAGGAGAACGGAATGGCGGCCAGACTGCTGACGTAGCCGTAGCGAGAGATCGATTGGAAGAGATGGAGTGAGAGATCGAGCTCGTTGGACTCCATCAACCATCTCATCAATCTGAACGCCTCCGGTGACTTGCCTGGATGGGAATTAAATCTGAAACTCCTCAAGGGTTCAGATCTGATCGGGACGATCTTCGAAGTTGGGAACATCCCCCCGATCATTTCCGAAAGGAACTGGTGCCTGCTGACGGCTGATTTGATCCCTCGAGCAACAATACGAATCCGCCGAAGAATCAGGTCATCAGATTCTGGATCGGGTAGCATACCCGATTCAACCATCCTCGTGCGAATCGCCAGAGCGCCACGTAAACCTGATGGAATACTCGTACTCGGGGTTTCTTCGGAGTTATAGATCATTGCTCGGATGGCATGAATCAAGATCTCAGGGCTGATCGAGGCAGGTGCCAGGAAATCGCCCTGTAATCGAGGTGGTAGTTCTAAGGCTTGCGCAGATAAGCTGAGGACGCGTTCGAGCCTTCCATCTTCAGCTTCGACGATTGCGACTTGAGTTTCTAACCACTGCGAGGCCGATCGATCTGTTAACTGAGCCAAGAATTCAAGCGTTGAATCCCACTCTGGTTTAGACATGTACATCCGTCTGAGTAGACTGGTCAGATGTAACTGATTGGGATAGAGTCCACCGATGGTGATCATTCGAACAGCCAGCTTGAGCGCAGCCAGTCGATGATGAATCTTTTGACGTAAGAGTGAGATGATCAATGAGCCGGTTTCGATGGCCGAAAGGAGGCTTGCATGATGATCATGATCATCGCGGGATTCTGGGGATTCATTGATGATCATCTTCTGCCGTCGACCGATCAGATAGCCATAGTAAACCTTGCGCATCAACTTGAGGCCTTGGTTGGGCTGATGGAAGACGACGAGAAAACGAGCGTAGAGGCCTAGGATTTGGAATGGGATGGCTTGGGCTAACTGGTCGGCGGTTGGGATGGGTATCTGATAGAGTGCTGGGATCCTTTGGATGATGTTGGAGATGTTCTCGCGTGATTGTAGAAAGAGTTGAGTGAGATGGTCATCTCTAGCCTGGTTCTTGGATGATGATTGGTAAGATCTTCTTAATCTGAGGGCTGCAGATAGGATGGTATTTTGTAGATAGAGGTGGAGTTGTTCGGTTGAGAGTTCGCGTTGGGTGGACTGAAACAGTTGATCGACTCTGATCAAGCGGTCCTGAACTTTACAGTAGTCGATGGTATAGGCTAGATGCTGTGTTCCCGACTGGATAGATAAGCTCGGATGGTTCCCAGGTTGATCCGAGTCGGGTAAGGCCATGTCATGTTCCAGGATTCGAGCGGCCAAGGAAAATAAGGAGTCGTAAACATGATTTGAGAGGCAAGATTTTTGGTGAGTGGATAGTTGGTTGAAGCTTAGGAGGGTTGCCTGAAAATCTAAAGTTTCTAGGGAGTGTAAGAATTTGGAGAGCGGCTGAGTATCGGCAAGGGATGATGATGAGAGTTGATCGAGATGGTTTGAGTGATGTGACTGGGTAGTAAGATGGGGTGGTTGGGCTCGATCGGCAAAAGGGAATCCGGTGATAGTCTGTGGGATGGATGAGTTAGTGTTCTATTGATTATGATAAGATGAGTTGGTTTTTGCTAGGTACTTACGGATGGGTTAGTAGTTTTAAGTTTCTTGTTGTTGTTGTTGTGATTGTTGTTGATTGGTTCTGATTGATTTGGAATAAGTTCTTTGATGTTAATCAGTTGAGGTGGTCGTTTGAGTTGAGTATTTATCGAGCTGAGTTGCTTTGTGAGACCAGGGTGATGGATGAGTGTGAACCTCATCTGGTTTTCAGAATTGGTTTGACTGAAAAAAAAAAAATCAAGAAAAAAACAACCAACAAAAACCAACGCGCTTACCGCAGTCGGGGATCAGTCGGACAAACACGGGGTAAGCTCGGGCTCCCCTCATCAGAATATTTCAACGTTCCAAATTAACAAAACATTAACTATAGACATAAGCTTGTTGCCATAAAATCATTAGTTGGCCTGGAGGTAATTGGCAGGGTGAGTATAGGACTGAGTGAAGTGGCATTTTTTGACTATATAGCTAATAATTGGCAGGGTGCACCCACTAAGGGCATATAACATTCACGAGGTTGGAATGATTAAGCTGATTAATGGATTTCCTTTGATATCTATTTAGATGTTGTTGTTGTTTTTTTTGATCAAGGTCTTTGTATAAAATAAGCATCATGTTTTCTTGTTTTTGTGAGACTCTAATTTGTCTGAGCAGCGCGTCTTTGTCGTTGCCCGTGAACTGAGGAATGAGACGCGTCGGTACGGGACATCAGATGAATATTCTCACCCCCACTTTTGAAATATATTCCACCAGCAGCCACTAGCACCAACCACAACCTCTTCAACCCTTCAACCACAAATACATAAAACAAGAAAAAGAAAACCAGCGAGACAACAACACACCTGCATAGATCGAGCAGCAAGGTCTAGGGCATCCAAGCTTTTATATGTACAACCACGGTACACCCAACGTAGGACCATCAAACCCTGGGATCGTTGGATCATCAAACATGCAAAAGAAGACACGTCGTACCGTACCCAACAGTAATCCAACTGCCACCTCTTCAATCCAAAACAACCTCAACATGAACACTCGTCATCAAATCGGTAATACCCCTCTACCCTCGAGGAGAGTTCGACCCGGAATGGGTGGACTCGAGGATGACGAGAACATGATCAGAGAATTAACCGAAGAACAGAAACTGGAGATCAAAGAAGCATTCGAACTATTTGATACCGATAAAGATGGCGCAATAGATTGTTAGTGACCATCATCTCAACGAGCATCCATCATCTCAGATTAATCGTCTCTTCTCTTTAAGATCATGAGCTAAAAGTAGCCATGAGAGCATTAGGATTCGAATTGAAGAAACCTGAAATACTCAAGATCTTAAGGGATCACGATAAACAAGGTCAAGGTTTAATCGAATTTAATGAATTCGATAAAGTTAGTAAGTTTATCTTATATATATATATATCCCATCCATGAACTAGATCTCTTGACGGTCAAGTTGATCCGGGTTTTTTTCATCTATCCATCGTAACAGTGACCGAAAAGATTCAAGCCAGGGATCCCAGGGAAGAAATCTCAAGAGCCTTCAAACTATTCGACACAGATAACACCGGTAAGATCTCGTTAAGAGATTTAAGGAAGATTTCCAAGGAGTTGGGAGAAAACTTGGACGAAGAAGAACTGTAAGCCAAAATTAAAGAAAGAACAAAAAAAAACCCCCGATTTCTTCTATCCACACTTGTTCAACCATAAGTGTTCTTTTTTTTCAAACTTTTTTGACTTATTTAGAACGGCCATGATCGAGGAGTTCGATTTAGACCAGGACGGAGAGATCAATGAACAAGAATTCTTTGCAATCATGTCTGATGAATTATAAACAATATCCAGACTCTACATCATCATCACCTCTTTTCCTTACCCATGATCGATCGTCATTAATACTTTATCGTTTTTTTTCGTATGGATTCACCAGTACAAGTTCTGAAAATATTCAGGAGAAAACGAGAGAAGAGTAAGAAACAGTAAAACACCGGAGAGAAAGAGAACTGATGAGATAATCATGTCGATAGTATATATATCTCCCAAGTCTTTGCCAGGATCAGGTTTTTGTTGGTTGTTGAAAAATTCATGTCTTTGTATTTGTTACTCCCTAATACTCCCCTATCCCTCAAGTTGTTAAAATACTATCTAAGCAACAATGTCCAGCTCCAACGGCGACATAAAACACGTAACGGACACGGGTTATCCCCGACCGAACTTAACCATAACAGTAATTATTTTCATAGAGTAGCAGTACTTTCATGACATGGCTCGCGAGAAGCAGCGTTCCATGGCCAATAGTTAAATCCACTTCCAATAAAGGTGCAGTTGTTATTCCCAACTTTCCTCTGGGTTTTTCAACCTCATGTTCGACTTGTTGCACGAGCAGTCTTCAACCACATGGATATTTTTTCTTCATGTTAGAATACGCTCGAGCCAATACAATCACCAGCTTCTTGCAAATGGAAAACATGTATCACTTATGAATGAGTATCATCATATGATAAGTTTTAACTTCTTGTTTTGCTATTGAATTGGTGCAATCGGCTTTAGCAACACATGATAGCCTTGGGGGTCGCAAAGGGAAAAAAGAGTTGAATAATGATAGTTGTTGGCTATGACTTGCTTTCAAACCCTGTCTTGCAGGAATTGACTAAGGAGCCTTGCAGGAACGAGAAAACGGATGGATTACAGACGTAAGTGATGTCAAGAAACCGTGAGCAAAGAAATGCCTTAGCGTTGTTGATATAATTCTCGAGAAAAAATCGAAGGGGGACAAGGAAAGCTGCACAGGTATAGTGGTCGTTTGTTAATTTAATTTGCGCTAGATAGACACTGCGTCCTCGTCATCATCGCCGCCCTCCAAGTTAATAGTATCTATAGAAATCAGAGCAGAAAAGAAAATTCCAGGAAAGAAAAAAATAATAGACGTAACCAAAACAAAACACATGCCAGAGTAAGGATGATCAACAGGCAAGTTAGAACACAGAACGATGATGGAAAATAGCGAAATGTGAAAGAATGCTTCGAACTTAACTGCCAAATTTGGAATACAGAGTCTTCTTCAGAACTGACATTTGGTCATTCAATTTGGTTAAATCTGTGTTTAACTTAGAGATCAACTGTTTTGACTTTTCCAAGTTTTCAGTTAACTTTGTTTCTTGGAAGACAGATCTCTTGATGTGAATGTATGAGCTATCTAATTTGTATCTGTTTGTTTTGTTTTTAATTTGTTTTGTTTTGTTTGAGTGTTTGGCATTTGATTAGTATCTAGATATAAATAAATAATCAATCAAAGAGAGTGACAGACAAAATTAGATCGTTTTCATCGCCACCACTTGGATCCTGATTATCATCATCATTGGCATTATCGGTATCGAAACTACTCAATAACAATTCATTTTCAAGTTCCACCAGGTCGTCTAGTTCCAAAGATCTGGTTTTGATGAGTTTCTTCAACTTGATCTTCTTGAGGTTCAAATTCGAGAACTCGTTGATCATCTTTTGGTCTTTAAAATTCACTTCGATCTCTTCTTCTTCTCCTTCTCCTACTCCACCACCACCTGAACCGCCCGAATCCTTCCCACTTGTCCTGATCGGTTCTAGCTTTAATGAGACAAACGTTCACAAGTCAAACCATTCAAAAAATCAATTCCAAATCTCTTTCGATCTTCCATACTCAGTTAATTGAAAAAGCTATGACTTGCCATTTGCATAGTGAATTTATCCGCGGTTTAGATTTTGTACCTGGTTAAGTAGGGAATTTTCACGGTGCCAAGACCGAATTGCTTGATGGATGCTCATGATCGGGGTCCCCGCTCCACTGCGCCTCCCCCGGGTAGCAATCCAGCATTTCCCGCTATGTATCACACCTTTATCCTTGTTCAATATCAATTATCTAAAGTATGCCGAGATCTATCACAAGTAAATTTAAAAAGCGTCAGAAACAGTGCAGAATAAATCGATGACCAGAGGTGGATCCGATTCATAAAGCTGTATTGGCCCTCGTTGGACGAGCCCGTTTAGCATAGTCGTTATTGCGCGGCACTTGTACTCGAAGGTGTATGCCGAGGTCGCTAGTTCAAATCTGGCAACGGGCATTTTTAGCAGCGTCAACGGGGACACCATGCACAATGGGCCAGCCGGGCACGAGCTTCCGGAGGCTTGACTGGTTGGTGTCAATTTACTACACACATAGGCCGCAGATGGCCATGTTGAAGACTTGCATGTGGTTACACTAGTTCCGGAAAAGAGTGTGGCTCTAGAATATTGTTTTGGTCATCCTGGTCAACTTCAGTCCTCTGTGCTCTTCCTGTGTGGCCATCAAAATATAGGATTGCATTTTGGTGGTCAAAGCTAACTTTTTTATCTTTAACACTCAGCTTTATAGACTCACAAGATTGGACTCCTTGTGCAATCAATGCTCACCCTAAGCATGCATTAATGCACCAGAGATAGTGCTTGCTGTCAAACAGCACAGCGCTCAACACATGCAGGGAAAGCACAGCTCTGCAGGGGTTGAATCCTAATAGTGCATTTAATGGTTACATAGATGGGGGCTGAAGCAGTGATGCAGTGGGACAACCAATTATCACTATCTCCGAGGCCTCACTGCCTTGTCCAACAGTCCCTTCAGTGAAGGGTCATTCCCAACCCTTACAGGCAGTAGAAAGCACTCAAAAAGCACATGCATACTCACCTTACATACTCATGCATTTCTACCTGTAAACGCACTGGCGGTAACACAGCTGGTGTGGTGATCTATTCCACTTCATTAACATAATTTCACAGACTAATTATCACTCATAAACCTCCAATACTCACATATATATACATATAAAACCCAAAACTCACATATATTCACCATTATTATTTCATAATCAGATTCTACACCCAATTTTAACCCTAGTCACTTTCTACAACCAACCTCAAATTCCTCATTGCTCCTCAGCTAAAGGCAAACTCATAATAATCCACCAATTTACTGCTTAAAGCAAGTTATAGTATACAATAAGTAATTGTCACATCCAAGATACATAATAAACAATACATAATTCCCACAACTCTATACAGATACTGAATAAAACACACTACACATCACTAGGCTTTATTCAGTAAACCCTTAAATCACAACTACTTCACATAACCTCCACTTTCCCACTACTCATCTGTCACTGTCATGACTATTTCACATATTTCACTTTCTCTTCTACTGATCTGTCATGTTCTTCCTTTCCAAACAGCTATTTGTCATAGCCTGGTTATTTCCTTCTCCCAACCTGATGTCTCATCCTTCTCAGATATATCAGGACAACTGTTCATCCCTCTTTTTCCCCTCATAGACCCACTGAATTACTCACCTACATATACCAGAATTGTAGATCCCATATCCCCATATAGTAAAGTTTCCATCAAATATATAAACATAACATCATAAATATAAGCACAGCTCACTAACTCAGTTAAAGCTTTAATACAAAGATTATTCCCCTCTCTTGTTTGTTCCATCTTGACTCAAGAGTTACAAAACCTTTCTCATACAATTAGCCCCCTCTCTTTCTTGCTCCAACTTGCCTCAAGAGTTATAACACTTTCCTGAAACTATAAAATAATAAATTACTACATGTACCTTTTATAATTCATATTCCCTCATCCATTCCTCCCACCTTTTAGGCTTATTAGAAAAGTTCATCAGTAATAGTTATCTAAGAATAATTAGAAATCAGCCACACATTTATTTTATTCTTAGTGTTACTCTCATCCCCATTAGCATTATTCTGGCAGCCAGATGTTATATCAGCACCCTTGGTATATCTTACATTATTACTAGTGTATTTATCCATCTCCCTTCCAAGCTCTATTCTGCCCTTTGAGTAGTTCCACATGCTACCATGATTTATCACCAGTTGAACCATGAGCACTACCAACCAACACCCTGACAGTCACAAATGTCTGTAGCCTACACTAGAGACATTTTTCTGTTGCACCAGGTGTGTGCAAACCCCTCTCATAGTGCTTGGGTTCAAAGTTCTGAAATGCAGAACATGCAGAAACATTTACAGGTTGGTTCAACAGTGGTCATCCAAAAATTTGAAATAGATAAGATCAGCCATATTCAGTTGAATTATATGAACTCAAGTTGTAATCCCTCAAAGCTAACCTGACTCATCCAAAAAATCAATACAGCCACCAACAAACATGGATCCCTGGTATCAAACATCAGCCAACCATCAGTCTTTGAGTGACCCATCAATCATCCCAAAAACAGAAATTCAAGCCCAAATCAACAAGATGGTCCAGAATTCTCTGGAAGTCTCACTCAACACATAAGAAGAAAGTGGGAAGAAGAAAAATTCAATTCCCAATTACCAGCTCTTTCAACTCCCAAAAGATCCAACTGCTCCAAATCTGCATCACCCAAAATCAGCAATTCTGTTGGTAAGAAAACTGCCATGTGACCAACCCAAATTCCTCAGAGGGGAGTTAGTTGGCTGTAAGAGGAAGATGGAGAAGAGGTAAAGTCTTGAAGAAATTTGGAAGAAGTGTCAAGGATAAGTTTGAGGGATTTGAAATTCAAGAAGAAATTTGAAGATGAAGATGTGTGAACTCAGAGGGGATGGAATCACAGAGTACCCAGCCAGGATGATGGCAAGCTAAATAGTTCAGTTGTAAGCGTAAAAAAATGTGATATTAATTCTGTCAGCTATGTGTATGAAACACTGGCGTGATTTTACAATTAAACCAGGTACTGTCACTGTGCTGAAAGGTTATCTGAATAAATAATTGAATTTATTCTCTCTATAGTGTCCAAACTGTGCACAGAGGATAACCTAAAACTCCTTATAATTGAATATTTGATATACAAATCACTCAATTGGAGAAGACTAATAGTTAACCGTGTAGGTTTGGCTATTCTTTGTCTTTTTGGGAAAGATATAGCAATAAAAATTGCTATTAAGCAGCTGGCAAGCACTTAAGCTGATTGGCTACTGTCAGAGGTGGTAGTCTTGCAGCAACTGCTTTCTAAGGAACAGATCAAGGCCAAGAGATGGGGAATTCTAAGGTAACTTGAGACTATTCCAGTAATAAAGGTTGGGTTGGATATAAAAGGGATACACTACTCTAATAGTAGGAGGGGAATATTCAGAGTACTTACAAAATGGTACTGGGGGAATATGCTGAGGAACCAATCCTAGGCCAGAAATGGCCTCCTTTTATATTCTAGAGATTCCTTGAGGAATGTTCTAGAATGTTTATTCTAAATTCTGCTCTAATGTATTACAATTCAAATGTACAATGATGTAATGGGAATTGTATTGAATTGAGCACAGTATTTTCTATGTCCCCATGACCTCATGACATGTATGTATAACCAATCACATCATGGGCCAATTCATTTAATAGAACAATACTGGGAAATTACCACGCACTCAGGTAATTTCTTTCTTATAAGCATAACTGTATTATTATTATATTTATGCAAATAAGTTTATTGTCTCTCAGCTTTTATGACAATACTTTATAATCTATATTTTTTACGGTTATTCCATCTCCTACTAAGTACCTTTTGAGATATGGTAAAGTAATAGAAGGAGTTGGAATTTGGTGGTGGTTTGACTGAGGTACCCCACCTAATTTTACATGAAAAGTTGATTACTTTAATAATATTATAGTATATATTATTGCTAATACAATATTTTATTAATATTTTACATTGAAGTCAGTCTTTAGGATACTCTGGAGTATCTCTAGGGCTGACAAATTCACTAAGGAAAGAGAGATTGATGAAAAATCCAAAAGCATTTATAATAACAGAAAAGGCTACGGTTATTGAAGATATGTAGGAGATTCATCAAAGACAAATGATAGAGTTTGTACTTTGAGATGAGAGGTAAAATTATGTTTGAAGAAGATCAGTAACAAAGAAGAATACACAATGTTCAAAGATGAACTAATGAAATGAAAATCACATGATAGTCTGAGGATAAGTTGACCAGTGAATGTCTTTGAGTCAAAGTTGAAATGCCTAAGATGAAATGTTGATTGAAGTGCAAGGCTAAGGAAATGGTTAAGTGCTGAGCTTAGAGATTGAGTTGAGTATAGAATTTGAGCTGGTCTGTTAAAGGGTTATTGGATAAGCATTGAAGCTGAGTTGGATTTCTGGGAATTGTATTCCATAGTGTTGGCTTGGATGATCTGAGTAATTGTCAAAGATGCAGTTGAATTTCCACCTTGGTTAGGTGTAACACAAAAGGAAAGTGCAATTTTGATTGAAGCTGAGGAGCATTCAAAGCTCAATGGGTATGGTAATTTTTGGGCCATAGTGAGCTGAGCCCATGATTTGTGGTGTGACACACCCAAAATTGGATGGTCAAACCAACAAGTTGAATCAGATCTTCAAAAAATATTATTGATTTTTTTTCAGTTAACAGCAGAATTACCGGAGCCAATGGCTTGCTTCAGAAAAATTTGCCTACAACAACCCCACTCACTCTTTAACTTGAAAATAACCTTTCCAAACACTCTACAGCAGGAATCCAACCTTTGATTCAATTCACCTTTCAAATTTGACTCCAGCCGCAGATTACCATTCAAAAATCAAGCCTCTTCAAGAGCAACTTCATCTTGACATCTTTGATCAATAACTTTGACTTCTGTCATGTTTTCATTTTTTTCATGTTTTTTTCATTTTTCTTTCCTTTGTCTTCTTTAATAGAGTTAAATAGTATTATAGTGGTGTGGGAAATTTTATGCTCAACCTTTTCAGGAGGTTATATTTTATACCAGGGAATCTATCATGCTGCAACTGATCAGGCTCAGCTGTATCATGCTGCAGATAATGCAACTAATCAGGCTCAGCTGGATGCAGCACAGTCAATTCTTGTCTGTCAAAATTCAAATTCATACTCAGCTTTGAACAATTCAATTTACCTTTTTTGTGAAACTCAAATAAATTTGAAATTCAGTCAAAAATTTCAAAATTTACTCAAACAAGCATCCCAGATCTAGGGAATACCATTTCTGGTGAGTCAACAGTATGCAACCAACCCAATTTAAAAAGGGGGATTTGGTTGATCAAAGCACAAGGGAAAGATATAAGTCTCAAGAACAATCTTCAAAGATTTTTTTAGGATAAATTTTAGTTGAAGGAGTTCAAGGATAACTTCAACTAATGAAAATAAGGCTAGTATGACTTCATGAAATCTCAGAATGCATACAGGGTGATGTCTTACTGAATGCCAATTGGTAAATGGAAAAAAATATCATATTAATTAACTGAGGAAAAGAGAAATAGATGAAAAAGTACAGAGGACCTTATGATATAGAAAGCTACTGTGATTGAGATGAGTAGTCAGGAGTAAGTGATTCAAAAAATAATGATTGAGTATGTACTTGTTATTAGAGTTGAAAAGGAATCAAATATACATTTGTGAAATTAAACACACAATGATTGAAGTTAAATCAAATTCTCTAAGTCTGAGAGTAGGGTTTTACAGGTAAAAGGGTTACATGTGAGGCTATTGAAAGGGTTAAGTGTCAAGCTTAAAGTCAAGGCTTTCATATGAGCTAATCTGCAAATGGGTTGATGGATAGCATCAATGATAATTTCAAGTCACTGGAAATATCAGTCAATGGATCTGAGAGCTGATTATTGTATTTTTCAAAGTTGATAGTTGAGATTCACACAAAAGGTTATGGGAATTTTTTAAGCTGAGGATGAATTTGAAGCTTGACAGAAAATTAATTGACTGTGCCACATACAGCTGAGCCTGAGGAGTTTCAGTGTGACAGTTAGCCTTGGATGGAATTTGAGTATTTAGCTTGGTTCTTGAACATTTTCAAAAGCCTTGCATGTATCCCTTTCACCCTGGAAATATCTTACCATCAGACCTGAAGCATTTCATCATTATTTGATCAATTTGTATTCTCTCTCATACATGGATCTCCAACCATGCTTTTTAACTCTAACACTGAGTACATACTCAATCATTAGTCTTGGACAAATTTTCATTCAACACCTTATTTTTACAAGAGTAAATTTTGATTATAAATACTGTTGTGCTTGTTGATATTTATCTCTTTTCCCCAGTTAATTAATATGATATTGTTTTACACTTCTTACCTGGCATTCAATAAAAAAATATTTTGATTGTGTTCTAATTGATCAATTGAGTTCATTCACATCTTTACTACTCAAAGATATCCTCAAACACCATCACCACAAAAAATCTATTTTCACTTGTGTACAAGTGATGTCAAAAAGGACAAAGGCACCCTTTCACATTGCTACATCACTGGTAGAAAAGTGAAAATAAGTTTTTTGTAGTGCTTTGGCTCAAAGTTATCCTTGGATATCCTTATGAATATGCACATATATACATGCATAGAAAGATTGAGCCAGTTTCAAAACCCTCTTTGTGTACTTATATATGCAACATGCATGTCAAAATACAAAGGGAAGGGCATGTAACTTGTACATTCATCCCTCTAGGGGCTTGTAGGCAGACATCCCCTCTATAAGAAGCCATCAGAAGTTGAGGGTCACCAAAAAATAATCAGTCAAAGAAAAAACACACAAATTTACACGCATACATTGGTGTTTCCAAGGCTCTTTGTAAAAATTGAACTCCCCTTGAGTTCCAGATGAGCTTATGTTCAGCTGAAAAAAACAAAGTGTGTTTGGACTTGAAAAAATGCCAGTGTGGCATCTGACTTTTATGTGCATACATTTGTATGCCCAAGGTGTTATGTAAAATTGAATTTACCTTGAGTTCCAGATTATTTGTAATACAATTCATCTTTAGATCTGGGTGTGTTCAGATCAGCTCATTTTTGAATTGTTTTTCATTGATATCAATATTTTTTCCTCATTTGTTATGACATATATCAACATTTTTTTGGTTCTTGTTTCATGTTGACCTTCTGGATGTATTCCGTCAACTTCTATGAAAAACATGAATAATGGCACCTGACAGCAGGTGCCAGAAAACTTTTCCCTGGTGATTACTGTTTGATTCTTCTGGCCTATTTTGAGCTTCTATTGCTATAGTGGTCACTGATAACAAGGTAAAAAGGGGAAAGAAGTCTGCAGTATTTCTGACAACTCAAAAGAAGAAGAAAAATGAGGGAGATAAAGTAGAAGAAATGGAAAAATGGAAATGAAAGGAAGAATTTAATATAATTCTTCGTATTAATGATATTCTTAATCTCTTAGTAGTTAATATGCCTGTGAAGATTACAGTGTTTTACACTTTCCTTCATCTAGGTATTTATGAAGGGGCACTGATGTAGTGTATAACCAGCACCTGCTCTATTTTTAAATTCTGATATTAAGGTCATTTCAAGAGAAAACTATTTGAGCTTCATTTAAGAAAGCCACCAAGTAATTAAATTCAAAACTTCTATATCTGTCATAGTTTAAATTGCATGGGGAATTTATGAACAACTAAGCAGTCTTTTGTCCAGCTCTGGCGGCTCTAAAGATGAAACCTATAATCTACAAAATTTGCAATGATTTTATTTGAATTGAAGGAAGAATAAATATGAAATTCATTTAATATTATTTATATACACATGTGAAGAAAATTTTCACCTTTTTGTAGTAAACCATAGTGGGTGTCCCAGCAAGGAGTGAGATTTGAGGCTATCCTGGTTAGATTGTGAGAAATGGATTACCAAAGGGAGATAGGGTTTTATATGGGAGGTGGGGCATTTAGGTCTTGGGCTTGAAGCAGAAAAGCTGTCTTGGCCTCTGATCAACTGCAATAGTAAAATTTGGACATCTTCTAATTTTAACTACATGGAGAATTTGGTACAAGCACTTTTTAGTGTCAGATGTATTCACTTTACTGGGTCTGGTTTCCAAAAATATTGTTTGTTTTAACCAATCTGTATAAAAATTGCTAAGACAAGGCTGCCGAAGCCTATGTATCTGTGTTTCTCTCTCTTTCCCCTTCAGCTCCCTCTGGATTGATACCCATGTATTCTTTTAATTCTGTTTCACAACCTCCCCTTTTCTTTTAATAGCATTCAGATCATTTGATTTCTATCAAAACAGTTAAGATAGCATATTGTAGAGTGTTTTCTTTTCTACCTCCCCAGCTAGTAGACTTTTAGTTTGTTCATCATTTCTTGTTTGGGCTCATCCTTGTTTTTCAACAGCATTTATTTTATACAATGTGCGAGATTGAACTTGAACCATGTACTCATCACTCGTAGGGTGTTTTTGTCATTTTCCTTGGGATAGAAACAGGGTGCATGATTGATCTCCTAAATGGAATCAGAAGGATAACTAAACCAGATGAAACAAGCTTATTTGGTAAGGAAAATAACGCATGTTCAAAGTACAAATGTACACAGACAACAAACAACAAACAACAAAAAAATTCAAAATCACAAATTTAGCCAGGATGAAATAGTTGATAATTACGGGCTATCTGTACATATTGCAATTGAAACTAATGGGAGAGGGAAACCGGCGTTTTATGGGAACCTGGTGTGGTTTGGTAAGAAAAATCATTTATGATAGTCATGACGTTTTTCTTCCTGATGAAAATGCTAGAAATTAGAACAGATGGCAATTTAAAAGAATTGTTCCGCGTGGTTTTTTCTTGTAATTGGTAATTTGTCTCGGTAAAGGAGATTTGGATGTCCCCCAATTTCGAATTCAGGTGTCCTAACAACACTGCGATGCTCCCGTCTCATTCTCGCTCCCTGAGTTGATGGATAGCATCGAAATGACCCCGGCCAACCGAGCTTTCAGCACGCATGCTTCGAGCTCCCGGACTGCGGGGAAAAGGTTGGTAATTACTAGATCGGGATCGTGGAATTTGGACTGGTATTGGATACTCCTGCTGTGCTCGGGTATGGAAGGTTTCCGAACAGTTTGGGGACTGGGTGTAGGCAAGAGGTGATCCTGTGGTGCTTTCCCGTTGTTTAGATGTGAAAAGGTGAGATGGTTGGTAATGGGAGCCGGTCTTCGGCAGATGGACCAGGGGGTATGGTTTGGCAGGCCTCAACTTGACAAAATTTGAGTTTGTGAGACTGAGGATCTGGAAGGGCGATCGGGTTCGGCTTGATTGCGTCTCCTGGTTGCGACTGGGTGCAGAAAGTGAAATTTGAGAGTTCGATCCAAAGCTGAACTTAGGGTAAATTCCTTTCCAGCTTCCTATGCCACTCGGATCGGTGATAGCGCCGCTCGGTGGCTTGGAGGAAACGGGAAACACACTCATATCCCCGGTGCCGTGCATGTGAAGCTTTTCCGCTGTGAGAGCATGTTTGCGAAAATGAGAACTGTGATCATCCTCTTCGTCGGTATCGTCCTTTTCGGCAGACGGTGAGCCTTTTTCCGGTTCTTGCGGGAGGGCTGGGTTTTTTGAAAAAGCAACGACACAAGCAAGGAATCCTAAGACTGCGCCTGGGCCACCACCCCAAGACCATGCAGCCCATTGTTCAATGGTACGAAGAAGCTGACTGAGAGTAATTGATCGTGGTGCGTCTAATACATTAAAGACTGTCACAGCGTCATGTAAAAAAGGTGCAGACGGCCAGATGAAATGTTCTTAGCTAGGTATCAGGGAAGGATGTGATAGGAAGTTGGCTTACCGACAAAGATGTTGAGGACAATGTAAGAAGTTGCTATCAAGGTACAGAACACAGCTTGCCATGCAAAGCGGACGCAATAACTGACCAGCTGTTTATGATTTTTGCGAGAGGACTGGTTTATCTGACTGGCGTTGTCATAGAGGTTTGACATCCGAGCTGAACCTTTCACGAGCTCATCGGCTCGTGATATGTGATATGAAGGAGGTGTGGTCGTTGGGGGTACTGCCAAAAGGTCGTCATCATCCTCATCATCTCCTAGTGTACGTACCCAAGTTTTCAAGCGAGAGAGGAAGTTATGGCGGGAAAGCTGAATTTCATCTCCATTGTTCTGTAGAGATTTTGGTGGATGTGAGGACTTCATCGACATAAAATCTGATCGACTACCGCTAATCAACAGCTCACGCTGCTTTTGAATCTTCCTTAATATTTCAATTTGGCCCGTCAACGCAAGCAGGAGGGCAAAAGATGCTCCAAGAAAAACGAAGAGTGCGCCAACTGAGATGGCAAGCCAAATTCCAGAGAAAATTCGCAGGTTTTGCAGTGCCTTCTCTTGAGCTTCTCGCAAGCTTTTGATCTCGGTGGCCGCTCTCAGTGCCAAGATTAAACTGGTACCAGGGGTTTCGTTGGTGGACAGATTAAGAATCAAATGTTGAGATGTAATCCGGAAAACTTGCAGTCGATCTAATATATTTTGTACCCAATACACTGTAAATGTGAGGCATGGAATGGGAAACACGCCGACCAAATATCCTCCTAGAATGAATCTGTTAAAAATATTGGGAGACAGGACACGCCGCTTCGAGATCATTGCCGTTGAGCCGAGGACATCTCTTCGACCCAGCCGAAAGATGGAGGATGGTAGGGCGTAGAGCACCGCCCATACTGAAAATTTGCAGCAGCCAGATTCAGTGAAAATAACAAGGGGGGCGTTTTGGCCATTCGGACCCGGGCTACTACATAACAGAGCCTCACCTTTTGTCCATCCGGCATAATATAACATACTGCAAGCGGCAAGATTCAAAGCTACTATGGTTGGCACCTTGTCTTCAGGGGCATCAGCGATCACAATTAAACCAATACCAGCGGTTTGGACTTGATCCCGAAAAAAAAAGAGGGTAATCAACTTCAGGAAATGCAATGTATGATTTGGATTCTCGGGAGGATGAGGTTTACCAGTAGCATGAGCGATAGTTACAATAGGGATTGCAACATGAACATTAGGATGCCAATACCCCTCGACGTCCTTCTTGAAGCACCAAATACCATTGAGAGTGGCTCGACGCAAAAGACTGATCAAATACAATATGCCACTCAAAAGAACTATTATACCTTGGCCCCATAGCACGCGCTTATCTTTGACGCTGTAAGGGGATCGAGCATGTAGCTCAATCTTTTCTAGAATGGCTGACCATTCATCTGCTGTCGTAGGAATCGTAGGTTCGGTACCCAAGCTCATAATATCCAAGAAATTTCTTAATCGGGGCCGAACGGAAGTGGGAACGTTCGAAGATAAGATAACGGTTTCGATGGCCAATAGGATCGTTGATACCACAGTTCATGTAGGTTGGGGTTTTAGAGAGTGAATGACTGATATGAACGAAGCCTGCTGCGAACCCTGATAAATATGAGCGTCTATATGTAAAGGAGAGTCAGCTCCACACGGGATTGAGGTAATCGAATGATTTCTGTTGCTGAATTATATGGCTTTGAAGTTTCCCTTAGAACTGCGGATTCAATTCACAACTGTGGTTTGAAGAGGCGGGGGAAGATTATGAAGCAGCTGGGTAAGATCCTCTCGCTCTGTAGCTGGAGTCGGAACGTGTTACGGTGGTTTTGCCTAGGAAAGTAAAGGTAGTCACAGCTCGCCCAGGATGGGCCAGTGGTGCAGGGAAGCGGGCTTGGTGCCGGAGATGACCCTTGGGGAACACTTGATTAAGGCGCTGTCCGCAAGATAATGCAGGTTTGTGTTCCGCACTTTCTCGGAAACAAGTTAGGGCGAGGGAACTAGGAGTGAAACAGGTAGCGGGTTGATAGAAACCAGGGTTACTGAAGAAGGCACGGCTCGAGAGGATTGTGGGATTTCCATGACTCAACTTCTGGAAAGGCGCGACAAGTAAGAGTGAAGCCGTAGAAAGGTTCAGATACTGAGTATTAAACGTCGCACCAAGCTACTGCCGAGGGCACTGCCCTTAGCAGCAACTGAGTCTCAACTGAGTGTTGCTAACGAGTTTTGCAAGAGGGAAACAAAGAAAACTATAAACGTGTTGCACTGATGAGGGGCTGCATATCTGCAATATTTGTTACTTGTATATAAAGATGTACTTGCCTTTGAAAGGGAATCAGCATGTGGGCATCCAGATTCCAACCATTTGCTTTGTCACTTGTGGGATGACAACGAAACTCATTGCCGCCGTGAAGTGGCTTGATACAGCTTCCCTGACTCGTCACTTGTTTCCTCCCGACATCCCAATGGTGGAACTCCCGCCCCGTCCCCGATGGGGTACACCATGAATATGTAATATCGGACTACATACAAAATAGAAGTAAGAAAGTTGAGACCCTAACAAACATGTTTGGTTAGATCAGAAGAATGAGGAGTAATCAAGGACACAGAAGAGAGATAAAAATAAATTGTAAATTGTAAATAAAAATAAACATAAAAATAAAAATAAAAATAATAATAATAATAATAATAATAATAAAACAGAAATAGTGAGAAAGAGTGAGAGGAGGGTGAAAAAGAGAAGAACACAAAGAGAAAGATGGGGATGAATTGATTGATGGAGCGTGGGTTTCTTGGGAGATAAAATTGAACCGCTTGGATGCTTTGACAAATTCAAAAATAATGGCGTGAGCCTTGGCAGCTAGAATGTATGCTGCCTTGGTGCCCCAGATATCTCCATGGCCTGTTGATCACATTGGGGGATGTTTCTTGCTGATTATGGCAGAACCATTGCTGACAGGTGGTTGAACTCAGTGTGATTTAAAGTTACACTCAAGTTACAAGCCATTATTTACTGATACAACATAAAATTTTACTCATGACAGCCCAATGTGAACAGTGCTTGATATATACTCACCAGCTTCATGCAAATGGAAAACATGGATGAGCCTCATCACATGATATTGTTCACCTTATTGTTTTTATATTTCACTGGTGATAGCACCACATGATCTTGTTGCAGATGGCAAAGGAGGAAAAAAGGTTGGAGTACTGGGTTGTACTTGCTTTTAGATTTATTTGTTTTTGGCAGGAGTGAAATGTGTTTTAATTTCACTGGCATAGCTCAGGGGCATTGATGAATGCACACCCCTGGCCGCATGCCTACGCCAGGGGCACACCCATTTTATGGGTATATCCCATACCTGTACTTTTTTTTTCTTTTCTAAAAGCAGGTTGTTTAAGCAAACACAGATCTGTGTTCACTTACACAACCCAGCCCTTCAACCGGAGAGATGCCCTCTGGTTGAGAGATACACATCTCTTAACTGGAATGCCCTCTAGTCAAGAGATACACATCTCTTGACTGGAGGGCATCATCTTTCAACCAGGGGGTGGAGTTGATTGTATCTTATCATATGTTTACCATAGAACATCTACAGGTAGTTTCAGGATATTAACTTATTATCTTAGTAAGTTAGGCAGTCTTTCAGGAAAATTCACATAAATTTTTTAGTTTTTCTAGTCCACAAGCGCCCTACAAAGAAGAAACAAGAGGTTAACTAGACCAACAGAAGACAAGCTCAGAAGATATTAACAGCAGAGCATCTGTACTTCCACACCACCAGCGCATTTTAAAAGCAGAAAAGCATGAGAATGTAGGATGAGTACTCCACTCTTTTACCTAAATAAGCATGCACATGATTTTCAAGTGCTTTCCTCAACCTACTGCCCCACTCTAATTTCTTCTGAGCACTTGCTTCACCTTTCCAATATAAAACCCCACAACCCCCCTCCTGGGAAGGGTGTGCAACCCTGCTCCCTCCTGGGAAGGGCGTGCCACCCAGAATGCCCTTCCTATACATATAGGAAAGGTGTGCAGCCCCACATGATCTTCCTATATGTTTAGGTATGGGATACACAATACCTGTACATATAGGAAGAGCCTGACACCCTGCACACCCTTCCTATGTGTATAGGAAGGGTGTGAAGGGTTGCACACCTCAACTGGCGGATGTTCCTTTAGTAAAAGACACTTACATTGCCTCTTCAACAGCAGGAAATCCCTCTGGTTGAAGAGGCTATACAACCTCCTTGACTGGAGGAAATCCCTCTTGTCAAAGACAATTGTATCATATAAGCCTCTTTACTGGAGGAAATACTTCCAGTCAACAAGGCCACACATTCCTCCTTGACCAGAGGTATTTCCTCTGGTTGAGGAGGTGATATGGCCTCTTAAACCTGAGGGACTTCCTGAAGTTGACAAGGCCATACAATCTACCTTGATTGACTTTATCACCTCCTTCACTGGAGGAAATCCCCTTGATAAAGGAGTCTTTTATGGCTTCATCAACTGGAGACTTTCCTCCGGTCAAAGAGGCTTGTATGGCCTTGTCAACCAGAGGAAGTGTCTCCAGCCAAAGAGGCCATATAACCTCCTTGATCAGAGGTATTTTCTCCGGTCAAGGGAGCTTGTATGCCTTTTAAACTGGAGGAAATTGCTCTGGTCAAAGAGGCCATAAAACCTCTTTGACTGGGTGTCATACAATAGGCATGACATTTAGATAAACTCAAAGGTACCAGAAAATTCAATGTGTTGTTGTACCCTTTTCAGGTTCAAGCTGTGCCTTGGTGGTTTGAGATTTTGAAGAATGAAGGTACAACAGATTCAACCACCCTGTTTTTGATTCCTGGACCACTAAATCCAGCAAATCATGGGTTTACATAACCTAGAGGTGTAAAGGAAATCAGGAATTGAAATGACCCTGTAACCCTTTGAGCTTCTGTCTCAAGCCTCTTGAAGCTTGAGGTTTGAAGCTTGAAGCTCAAAGTTTATCTTCTTTGAAATTCAAGCCTTGAACTTCAAAGTTTGAAACATAGACAATTCTCCCTGTTGGGAGCAGGGCTTTCTTCCCCCATCAGTGTATGTAGTTCTTTGGGATGTAGCACCTCTTACCCGGGGGATACTGTCATGTTATGGGTATGAAATGCAGATAATCTTAAGGATAACAGAAAATTCAATTTGTTGTTTTAGACTTTTCAGGTTCAAGCTCAGCTTTGGTGGTTTGAGATTTCTAAGCATGAAACCAGGAGGATTTCCTTTGTTCAAAGAGGCCATAAAAGCCTCTTTTAATGAAGGTATTTTCTCCAGTCAAGGTGTGCAACCCAACATGCCCCACCTATATGTATAGGTGTGAGATACACCCATACCTACACATATAAAGGGCATGTGGAGTTTCACACCATTCCTGGCAGGAGAATGAGGGTCACATGCCCCTCCTGGGAACCCTGGTGTGGGTGTGGATGTATCAAAATCTATCAGAAACTAAATATAAAATGATATATATGTATATATATATAGATGCTTGTCCAGAATTAGTCAAGTTGTTGATGGTTGTTGATTATTTATCTTATATATATATAAGTTAATATTAGATTTGTCATTTTAATATCACCCTGATCTATGCAGCTTCTGCATGAATTAGTGCACCTAACATATGTCCTAGAGAAATAAAACTACAATCTGTGCAGGCAGCACCTCTGGCAGTGCAACATTTCAGATTAACACCAGAATTAATAGCTGACTTCATGCACCCTGTGCAGGAGGCAGTGCAACTCAAAGGATATCCACCCGCACAAATGTCTTAATTTCAGCTCTCACCAGACAAAATAGCTCAGAGAAGCATATATTGTTGGATATATGTGAATCTCTGTGTAATCCCATCTTACCTGTTTAAATGGCTGAAATCATCTCTCAAGAATCTCAACTTTGAAATTAATCCTCAATCCTCAACTCCAATCAAGACCTAATCTCTTCAACATAAATCATTCAAGTCACTTCTATCATTCCATCATTTTTCCCTTTCTTCTCTTTTCCAATCCTTTCCCTTTAATTTATTTATCAATCTTCTTCTTCTTATTAATGAATCCTGTCCTATCTTTCCTGGTGAGATCTCATCAATTGATTTATTCTCTTTATCTGGTGTATAGGCCAATGTGAACATTCTGATTAGTCTCCAAGTCCTCAATCTCTCTGTCAAATCCTGATCCTTGTGCTTTTTACTCTAGTTTCATTCTATTTTCATGTTGGTTCCTGTTTTGCATTCTCTTCCAATTTTCTGTCTTATGCTATTTCATTTACTCTTTTTGATCTTTCTTTCCTATTTTAGTCTGACTTATATTTAGCAATCAAATCACAGCTAAAAACTTCTTATATATATGGAGGCCTCTCTCCCACCATTGGTCCCAGCATTGCCCACCTCACCCAGCCCCTTTGGGTCAGCTTGGTGCTCAAACATATCAAAACTTAAAAATAAATCCATACCATAGCGCACAAACATATCCATTACAGTAAATTGGTAATACTATTACACATAAGCTGTGCTAAAAATGTTCCTACAATAAACTATGCAAAAAACTCAAGAAACTGCAGGCAGTTGAAATGCAAGAGTAAAAAGTTTCCTTTTTACTTTTAGTAAAGGGGAAAAGCTAGGGGGCTCATAGTCATAGGCAAACCTGCTTTTACTGGGTAGATTCTTTTCCTCCCACATTTTTACCAGGTTCTTCTCTGATTAATATCAGGCATTTACTAGATGTTTTTTTTAAACAAGGGAACGGCTCAACTGCACTTCAGTAATGGACAAAACCTGGCTCTTAAAGATGCTCTTTTTGTCCCTAAACTGGCCAGAAATGTAATCTCTCTCATTCAACTCTTGGATGAGGAAGTTGAAATAGGCAGGAAACACGGGAAATTCTTTGTATTCAAAAATATCATCAGTTTTATTGGATAATGAAAAATAAATTTCTATTATATTCAATTTTTTGCATATGGTTTTTTTAATGTGTACCTGTTTTCCTGATTTTATACACTTGTATTTTTGAGTTTCTTGTCCTTGAAAAACTAAGCCCAAATTTGGGGCCCCTGCAACCAATTTTAATTGTGTGTTTTAACAAATTATTTTAGGTGTGAGGCTTTCCATACCTTATTTGAAAAGGAATTCTTTCATAAATTTTGGGATGCAAATTCAAGCCCATCTTTAAATGTTGTGAAATTATCCATGTTTATAGGAATGTGTTGATATATGGAACCTTTTTTACACCTCTCTCTCTTCAATCATCAAAAATATCCATAGTAGTATTTTTTTTTGAGCTAGAGAGATGTTTCCACTTATATCTCTTTTTAGGGCATTGATCAATGCACTCCCCTTGCCGCACCCCCCTTTCCCCACCCACCCCCCTTGCTGCACCCCCCTTGCCGCACCCCCCTTGCTGCACCCCCCTTGCCTCACCCCCCTTGCCGCACCCCCCTTGCCGCACTCCCACACCAGGGGCACACCCTTTTTTGGGCTTCAGCACACTTATGGATGGGCTTGCAACCTATCCACCAGAATTTTACCCCAGTCAAAAGGGGGTGTGCTGCCACACACCCCTGTCTGTGTATGTTTTATTGAAATAGCTCATACCAAATACCCATAGAAAGGGTGTGCACGCCCTTTCTATGGGCAGTTTGACTGGGGGAGTTTTGTCCGG
This sequence comes from Puccinia hordei, assembly GCA_007896445.1. Lineage (NCBI taxonomy): Eukaryota > Fungi > Basidiomycota > Pucciniomycetes > Pucciniales > Pucciniaceae > Puccinia > Puccinia hordei. The sequence continues at coordinate 293,861 of RDRW01000016.1, read as the reverse complement.
TGAAAGCACTGCCAGTATAATTGCCTAGGTTGAGTTCATCCCAGTTAAACTAGGATGCAAACAACCAATTTAAAGTAGTTTGACCTCAACCAATGAAACATAAAACCAAGGGGGGTGACTTGGATTTATATTTCATCAGTTGATTTCAACCAATTTTAAATTGGTTGAGTGCATCCCAGTTTAACTAAGATGAATTCATCCTAGGCAATTATGCTGGCAGTGAAGGTACATGTGTGTCTCATCAACTGGAGAGGTTTCCTCTGGTCAAAGAGAAATGTGTGTCTGTTTGATTGGAGGGATTTCCTCCGGTAAAAGATACATCTGCAACTCTTTAATGGGAGGAAATACCTCCGGTTGAGAGACTAAATGTCTCTCAACCAGAAGAAATCCTCTGGTCCAAGAGAAATCTGTGTCTCTTTGACCAGATGGTACACATGCCTCTTCAACTGGAGGAAATCCCTCCTGTCAAAGAAACACACATGTCTCTTCAACTGGAGGAAATCCCTCCAGTCAAAGAGACACATATGTCTCTTTGAACAGAGTATTTCCTCCAGCCAAGAGACTACATTTCTCTTGACCAGAGGAAATCATCCAGTCCAAGAGAAATATGTGAGAAAAAAAGTAAAAGTTATATGCCTTTGGCTTTTTCAGGGATGAATAGATGTCAGTGCCCTGGGATTATTATAGAAAGGAGGGAAGAAGCTCAGACCTTTGGCAGAGATGAATATATGTAAGTGTCCTGGGGTTATAATATAGAGTAAGGAAGAAGCTCAGACCTGGAAAGCAGTGGAACAAAAATTGATGAAGAAAAAGGAAAATCAAAGAAATGAAACAAATGAAACAAATACAAAAGAAACAAGCCCTCTTCAAATAATAATAAGTCCCATCATTTCCCTGCATCCTTTATACCTCTTCCAACATCTTAAGATTTGTGTCTCTTGACAAAAAAAAATTTCTTGACAGGAGGGATTTCCTGCAGGTGAAGCAAAATGTGTGTCTCTTTTACCAGAGGAAATTCCTCTGGTAAAATATACTCACATGTCTCTTGAATTGGAGGAAATCACATGTGTGTCTCTTTGACCAGAGGGATTTCCTCCAGTTGAAGAGACATGTGTGTCTTGTTGACCAGAGGAAATCCCTCCAGGAAGAGGGAAAGAAGCATTATGCAAGCAAAAACAGATCTGTTTTTGCTTACATAACACCCTTTGAAAAAGAAAAGAAATTGTATGGGTATGGGTTGTACTCATACCTATACACATAAAAAGGGTGTGCAACCTGCACACCTATTTTATGTATATAAACAAAGGGTATGCAGGCTGCACACAATATTCATGTGTATATGTATGGATATCTCCATACATATGCACACCCTGTTTTATGAAGGGAATCCATTTATCAAGCCCCCTCTTTTTAATCATGTTTAATTTATGTCATAACATATTTTTTTCTTCTCTAGACAAAAGCCTCAATGAATCAACAAGAAAGAAAAATTAATAAGGTGCAGTTTCTCACAACCACTGTAGAAATTGAAATCTGAGAAAAATTTGTTGGAGCAGTTTTTCAGCATGTAGAGACTGGCACATACTGGAGTACTGCCTTTACTAACTAGGCTACAGATTCAGGCTTGTGATTGCAGCCACTGTGTTGGTTGTTAGGAACCATGGTTTAACTGGTGATAAATCATGGCAGCAGGCTAACATAAAACTCAACAGAGCTGGCTTCATCAAAAAAATTCCGAGATTTCTGGCTGTGGATTCTCCAAAAATCATATTGATTTTGAGGATTAGCTTCAGAGGATGTCTGGTATAAAACTCAGTGTATCTATGCCACACTTAGATTAGAAATACACATAAAATCACTCTGTTGTACTGCCTTATTTCTCTCTTTTTTCTGGCCTCATAGAATCATCCCATTTGTCTTGGCTCATGCCTTATTTTCTTTTTGCTTTACTTGGAGGATATACTGCCTGTTCTCATAGCTTCTGGTTTTCCCAAATTATGGTTCCACCCCTCAGTCTATTTTTGCATTTATTAGGGTCTATTTTCCCTTCCCTCCCAGCTTTACAACTGGTGTGTATCACTGGCATGCAGAGTTTTGCAGAAAAATGTGTCAGAAAACTGCCCGGAAAAGGTTTCCTGAGCGTCTATTTCACACAGCGCCCATCAATTGGCCATTTGGTTACAAAGAAAGGAAATTTCCAAAAACAAAGGCCAAAATATGCAGCTTTATTTGACTCCATGAAATTTGAACCTACAGTAACAGACTTGTTGAGCTTCGGCCGGCAGTCACGTGCTAGTATTTCTTTGTGGTTTTAGCTACGCCAAAAAACTTAATTTCAACTTTTACAGGCATCTTCTCTGGCCAAAATCATAGCCAACAAAGTCACCGCTTCAACCTGTATACCAACATACGTAGTGAAATACATGCGTGTTCACATTAATTGATTAATACGTTTCATTCATTTCCATTGAATCGTGGATACGTACCTGAGGAGCACTGGCAGCGCAAGAGAGGGCGAAAACATCTGCACCTTTTGATCCAGGATGCAGCCAGGGTTCCCAGCGAGTTTGATCTAGTTTTGGGATTCAGAAAATTAGAGCTCTTTCAATTCGATCGAGATGATTAAAAAAAATCCGTACTCTCTATTAAGCACATTTGAACTTCATCTTCGCCTTTCCGGGTCTCATAAAGCTTCCCTAAAATACAAAAGTATAGGTAAGATTCCAAGAAGATGTTTAAAATGAAAGCCTGAATTGTTTCTGCTAGACTTACCCTCTTTGTTCCAAAGGTTTTTCTTCAAGCGATAAGACAGCACTTCACCTCTCGAAGAAATGAAGCTGAAAGTCCACTCATCAGGCTTCAGGCGTCTTGGTACAAATTGGAATACTCTATTATGGGATCCGGGCACATTTGGCTCGACAAAGTGTGACTCCTTAGAGCATATGTCGTCTTTCTGGAAACAAAAATGGGTCCACTTTGAGATGACGGATTTTAGATGCCCAAAAATTGTAAATACTTACGGAGGCAAGCCACAAAACTGGTTGAGATCTTGAGTCAGTGACCACCGTGAAGGATTTCCCTCCGTAAAAATCATTGAAATGTTTATCGAAGGAGTACGCAGTGGCACCATTGGGGTAGTAGATTATTGAGCTGGAGTGTGTGTGGCGTGGCTTATTGATCATGATGTATGTGTTACTGAAGGGAGGATGTTTTTTTTCACCCCGGCGGACGAGCTTGGTAACAGAGTTTTGGGGAGTTTGACTGGCAAATGCCAAGCCTACTAAAAAGCTGATAGACACATATATACTAGAAATTTTCATGTTGGAGTTGCACTTGGGTCGCAAAAGAAGGAAGGCTTTTCAACGAAAAAATGAAAACGACTGAAGTATGTGCGACCGCGTGCAGTTCTTTAGAGACGAGGTCTGATTCTCTCATGTCAAAAGAGGTTGCCTTAAATAGGCCTCTCTCCTTGAATTCTGCCCGCGCCTGGCATGTTTTCGTCCTTTAGAGATTCCTACTGCTGATACTCAACATGGACCATTCCCGCAGGAATTGTATCTGAGCGGCATGCATTCTACAATATCTTTGACATCGATTGTGGAATGTTCTTGGCTAGGGGAGGCTTGTATGCTGGCTGGTTAGAGGGCGGTGCTCATGAGACGCGATCGAATCAGGAAAGCCGAAGCATTAAAGGTCGATCAAACTTGACTCCAGAGATTGGAGAATAGCGGGTGAGGCGGCGGTGCGCATGTGGTGACATCAATGGTGTCAAGCTTATATTACATCAAACGTTTCGCTAAGTTTTCCGCAACTGCGAAGAGGTTAGCGAGCGCAATGGTTACACGAGGACGCAAAAGTTTGAAGTCATTTCGAAATATCATCGAAATGACTTCGAATACCTTGCCTGTGAAGCGGGGCTCTTCAGGATGAAAGGAGCCGGATCGCGGAGCGCGCAAAGGGATGAGGAAATGGTGTTATATTTCCGAATAAGAAAAGGGAACTGGGGAATAACCCCACAAGAAAGACAGAGAGGCGGCCTTATATGGCTGCCTCGAGCAGAGACAAGAAAACAACTCCCCTGAATACAGGGGTACAAACAAAAGGCTACAGCCAAACAGGACAACCCCCTGCAGCTGTAGCATAAAGAAGAAGAAACAGGCGCATAGCCTAGCTCCGGGCTTGGCCCGATCTAGGCGAAAGAGGTGACGCGCACCCGCCTGTATCCTTGTAGCCCGGCTACAACATCCCCCCCTTTAAACGGGGGCCGTCCCGGTCCCTGCTGGCGGTGGTCCAAGGGTGAACCTGAGCAGATCTTTTTTGTGTACGCAATAGGCCGAGTCTTGTTCAACGACGTCCGCGCTACTGTGGCATTGGCCCGTTTCTCCCGCTGTGCTATAGCGGGGGGCGCAGCCCACATGTCGTTCACAATAATGGACCTCAGTGCCAGCGGGCTCAGACTGTTACCCTATCATGGTCTTCAATAATGTAAACATTATTCTCCAAAACCCTCTTGACCGTGAAAGGTCTAAACCACCTAGGCTGTCCCTTGGTGTGCTTCTCATTGCAGAGCTTCACAGCCTGGCCAACTATGAGGTCGTCCAGGTCCCGTGCAAAAGTGGTCTTCCCATCAAAGGCTTCTCTGTTTTCCAGCACGCGCACCGCAGCATTACTGGTTGCGGTGATTCTGGTTTTATTCAATGCCTCAATGCGTGCTTTCAGTTCTTCATGCCCAGGGAGGGCCGGTTCCGCGGCAATCATTCACCGCCAATCCTGAGGTAATCTAGGTTTGACCCCGTAGAGTAGCTCAAACAGGGAGAAACCACTGCCGTCACTGACATGGATTCTTGCTGGGAGGAAGTCCTCCCATTTGGCTGGATCCCTGGTCTTGTTCAGACAAAACAGTGCTGCCTCTAGGATCCCATTGAATATTTCTGACTTCCCATTGGTCTGCGGGTGATACCCCAACGTGCGGACTGGCTTCATCCTGGCCTCAGTTAGGAATTGTTGGAATCTGGTGGACAAATAGTTTGATCCGCAATTGGTAAGGAATTCTTGAGGCACCCCAAATGGTGTAATCACCTGGTCAAATATGGCCTCTGCGAGTTCTACCGCCAAGGATTCCTTCAACGGGACAGCTACCGGCCACAATTTGCAGTGCTCAATTACTGTCAGGATCCATTTAAAATGGCCCTTGTGAATCTCTGGCATCTGAATCAGATCCAAGGGCCACCTTTCAAATGGTAGTACTGCAAGCAACGGCTTCTGGAGGCCAGTCTCTTGAAATTTATGCAGCCTTTATGAGATTGGAAAAGGAATTAGTCATGAAGGGAAAAGAGGAGGGCTTATGATTATGTAATAGAGGGCTTATGTCTGTTACTGTAGTTGTATTTCTTTTCTCAATTTTCTTTTCTTTCTTCTCTTTTCTTCATCACTTCTGTTCCCCTCTTTCTATACAGGTCTGAGCTGCTTCCCCATCTCCATCATCCCAGGGTACTGACACATAGTCTTCCCTGCCTAAGTTCTGAGCTGCTTCCCCATATCCATCATCCCAGGGTACTGACACCTAGTCTTCCCTGCCTAAGGCTTCCTTTTGCAATTACGTTTCACATCCTTTCATGCAATTGACACAATTCACAAGTGCGGATGTAACTTTGGACGTCATCATATCTTGTTGGCCACCACCCCCGCCCCCAAAGGGTTTTCAGGGTGCAGTCTCTGCTGCGGTAGCCAAGTTCATCATGAACTGACTTAAGTATATCAAACCGGTATGCAAACACCACCAATGGGGACCATTCCTTCAATACACAACGGCCCAGACAGATCAAGGTCTCATTGTCTGGATTGCACTGGAACAACTCTTTGTTCTCCTTTGCTCAAATGATTAAGTGTTCTGGGATCCCAATTGGTAATTCTTGTTTCTCAATTAGATAAGGGATGATCAAGGGCCAGTCGGATTGATGGAGCTGACTTGTAACTCCTCCAGCATTGCTAGATCACTTCTAAGGGAAAGCACATCAGGTACAAAGGTATCAACACCCTTTCTGTATTTGATGTCAATTTCCATCTCCGCAAATGCCTCAATCCAGCAGAGGAGACACTTCATAGGAAAGAGCTATGTTTTAAAGTAGGCCAAGGACACATGGTCATTATACACAACTGTTGTTGCTACCACCTCATCCAAATAGATGTGCCACTTCCGCCATGCATGTATGATTGCCAAAAGTTCTCTTTCCTGAGAAGGGTAATTTATCTGAGCCTTGTTCAGCTTACTCAACTCAAAGGCTACAGGATGTAGCAGAAAGTCCTCCCCATCTTGCAACAGGACTGCACAAATGGTAAAATCTGATGTGTCAGTCTCCATGACAAACCACTTCAGGATGTCCAGTAAAAAAAGCATTGGTGCTTGAATTAACGCTTCTTTCAGCTGCTTGAATTCCCCTTCATGTTTCAGGAGCCGGAAAGGCTTCCTCTTAGTTACTCCTCCAGCCATAAGATTGTGTAACAGACAGGCTATTTTGGAAAAGTTTTTGGCATAATCCTATAGAACCCACAGATTCCTAGGAACAAACAAACTTCGTAGACCATCTGAGTTCTTGGCAAATCTTGGAAACAGCTGAGCTTCTCTTTCATTGGTCAAATGGAATTAAACCTGATGATGTTTCCCACATACTGGATCTTGCACAGGCCAAATGCACAATTGGAACCATTGCACTTCAGTTCTTCTTGCTGAAGCACCTTGAGAATTGCTTCCACATGTCAGACATTTTTTACCTCCATTGCCAACTTCCATGTGTCAAACATTTTTTACCTCCATTGCCAAATAAATCAATATATCATCTAGGTACACCTGAACAAATACATCAATAAACAGCCAGAGGATTTGTGATAACATCTGCTGGAACGCCAAAGGGGAATTTACTAGTCCAAAAGGCATTACTGACCATACTTGGTACCAAACACCATCTTGGGGATTTCAGCTTCTGTGATCTTCATCTGGTGGAAACCCTGTTGGAGGTTGATCTTTGAGAAGGACCAAGCGCCCCAAAGGGCATCAAAAAATTCTTGAATAATAGGAAATGGATGCCTGTCCTTTCTAGTAAGTGCATTAACCTTGCGGTAATCCACACATAACAGGACTTTTCCCAATTTGGGATTCTTTACCATCACAATTGGCAAGGAACAAGCTGACGTAGATGGACAAATGAACCCGGGGGCTTTTAGCCCAGCCAACCGGTCCTTGGGGGTACCTAACAAGGCTGGGGACAACTGCCGCACTGGCTGATGGAATGCGGTTGCTTCCCCAGTATTCACCAGATGTTCAATCATTCTTGGTTTTGCCAAAACCTTGGAAATAGGGCCAAAAACCTCTCTGAAACTGGTCACAAGGGACTGCAGGGACTTCCAAAGCCTCACACCCGGTCAAAACACTGTGGGTAAGCCCACTTGTTGTTTTTCATGAAGACCGGCGACCCCTTCTGAAGACAGATGAATGACTCCCGCGCCCCTGCGTAAAACTTATGGCGCCAAATAGGTCTAGGTAAGAAAAACTACTCATCTTCAGTCATTATAGCCAGCTCATGCAATAATAGGCTGCAGACTGATTATGTTTCTAAAACAACCTGGACAACAGTATTATTCTCATCCTTCAGATTCCAGGTATTGGTGCTCCAGTCAGTGGAGAAGGCATTGGACGCGATCCAATCCCTGCCAAGGATAAATTCATAGCTAGACAGTGGCGCTATCCGGAAGACGACTTCAAAATCTATCCCTGATACACCAAAACAGATGGTTGATAATTGATTGTCAGATATCTGGTCTCCAAAAGCTCCGGTAACTTTGAAGGACCCAGAAGAACAATTGATAGGTAATCCCAAATCTGAACCAAAACTCTGAAATACATACAAAAAACCTGCACCTTTATTGAGGAGGACCCTGACCAAACAGTCCTCAAAAGGGTGGTGGAATCCGGCACAGATCCCATGAGACTTGTTGGTCTGCAACTCAATTGAATGGCACTTGTTGTGGAAATAATGGCGACCTCGGTGACAGAAACGGTAGGTTGCCCTGCTTCCTGGTTGGTTCCGGTGGTCCTTTGGTTTCCTCTGCGGGATGAACAACTGTTAGCAGATAATCAACTGGATTCCCTGCAACACCTTATACTTAGCAAGGGGACCGTTCCTCTTGCGTTCGTCTTCCTGATGCTGCCCTTCACAGTTCTGCTTGTCCGCACACGCTGAAAGTCGCTGTGAGAGTTCTAAAACAAAGAGATTTCTTATATGCGCTGTAGTTGATAGCTATCTACTTTGATGATAAGATAAGATAAGATCCCGCAACCCTGGTACAATCCTCTATTTATACAACAGTCCCCCCAATCATGTCCCGCAATCCCCGGTACTGTCCCTGGAGCCCTACTTGCCTGTCTCCTCAATCCTGCATTGCACCACAGCCTGCCCCCGACTGCTATACCCCGTTGATCCCCGCAGTCGTCTGTCGCTCCCTGCGCACGACTCCGCTCCTTCTGCCCCCGCTCCGCTTGCGGGCCTGGCACCCCAAACCCCGTGGTTCCGCCCGGTCCCCTACGTCGCGCATACTGAAGCGGCCTTTGTCCGCTCGACCGATCATCCGCGCCAACTATAGAATGTCACATTCTGCACCCTGTGCTTTTCCCCGCGGAATTTCTGATGACATTTGGAAAGTACCCCCTTACCTCAGCCTCAGCCTGCCGCTGAGCCCGCGGCTACGGGCTCAGCTTCAGTGCTGCACCTCTGGTATATAAGTTCTCCCACATTGTTTGTGCACAGACAATCACTTACAACATCAGTGATGTTCACATCTCCAGTTAAAGACAACGCATCTTCCAACATGGCTGTCCCCATGCCTTGGCAATCAGCACTAATCTCAGCTGTGTAATTTTCACAGAAAGGATTTGCACTATGAGGCTCATTTAGTTCATTCTCAAAATGTATAACATTGCAAATAGGAGATGAAACTACATTGATTGTCAATGGGAGAGACTGATCAACATTGACTAATCTTTTTTTTTCTTTTTGCTTGGCTGCATTGACATTTTCCCACGTCTTCTGCTCCTCCGTTTTAGGTTTGGTAAATTGGTGGGAAGAGTGGTGCTTAGTGCCACAATTAAGGCAGGGCCACTTGAGCTTCTTCTTCCCGGCATTGCTCCCATCAGCCTTGGCCGGAAATTTTGAGTTTCCCAAGACAGAAGCTGCCTGAGATGGTTGGTAAGTCCGGTTGTTTGCAATGGCCGTCAGGAAGACCTGATCCATGGGCATGGGCTTCCTGCGGATCTGTATTGCTGTCATAGCCTCACTGATGTTTTTACAAAGGCCCGGCATGAGGCGTTTGACAAATGCTGTTCTCTTGTTGTGGAAAAAGTTGATGGTGTTTGCCTTAACCTGCCACTTGCAGAACATTTTATAGAACAACTGACATGCCTCATTGAGCTCTTGCTTCAGTAAATCCAGTTCTTCCAATATGATTTGTGGTGTTATGCCAATTGGGCATGCATTGGATAACCATGCCTTGAAACTCTCCCAGTTGTTGGTTTGGGTTCCTTTGAACTCGGCATCTGTGCAATCTCAAAAAGCTTTACTGCTAAGCCTTTGTCCGGCTGCAATATGCCATACTCCCGGGTGGGCCTGTCAATAGGCAAGCAGCATGCTCATGGTATGTAGCCAATTGGCGGCGCTAACTCCTACTCCTCTGGTGAACTTTGGATAGTCTTTGTCCGGCCAGAGACAGAGCACTTTTCTCACATTGGTCTTCTGGCACAAGACAAGCTCCGGTGCCCTCTGTGGAACTACTCAAGGGCAGAATAGAGCTTGGAAGGGAGATGTATAACTACACTAGTACTAATTTAGGTTATGAAAAAGGTGCTGATATAAGAGCTGCCTTCCTGACTAATGCTGAGGGGGAATGAGTGTAACACTAAGAATAAAATAAAGGTGTGGCTAATTTCTATCTATTCTTAGAAGACTAGTACTGATGAACTTACTTACTACACACACCAGTTGAGAGGAATGGATAAAAGGGGGGATGAGTTTTATAAAGTATATGTAATATAATTGTAATGTGGGGCAAGGGTTTGTTATAGCTATGGAGTCAAGATGGGTCAAGCAAGAGAGGGGGCAATCTTCTTATATTGATGTTTAAGCTGGTATTTATATTTATATATTTTATAAGGGTGATGGTGACTCTACTATGTATGTATACTACTTTATGGGATCTGTAATGTTGGTATATGTAGGGGGTAATTTAGTAAGTCTGGGGGTCCATATAGTAAGTCAGGGGGTCCATAAGGGAAAAAGAGGGAGCAAGTGTCCTTATATCTCTGAGAAAGAAGATGAGCCATCAGGCTGGAGAAAGGGAACAACAAGGATATGTGTCATGCGACCAACCCAACGTACAGATGAGGATTTGGTTGATCGAAGCGCAAAGGGAACTGGAGGATGAGTCGAAGCTATTCTTCGAAACAACTCGAAGATATCTTCAAGTCGAAGTAATTCTCGAAGATAACTTTGAGAGAGACTAGCTTCGAAGATCCGATGTGAGTAATAAGTACTGGGCTCAAATCAGACTCGGATTTAATCAGGGTGATGTCTGATTAAGGAAGGTAACGTAAAACAATATTATATTAATTAAGTGAGGAAAAAGGAATGTAGAGAAAAGTACAGTTGCTTTTATAGACAAATATCGACATGAGGTTTTCGTGTGAAGATGATTAAGGAAAGTATTTACTCGAAGTTGGATTTACACGAGTGATTGAAAAAGTCAGATGAAAGCATAACTGATAATATGACAATTGATTCGAGGATACAAATGGAAATTCCCAGGTGATATGGAAGGTAAGTGCAAGGCTTGATTGATAAGGTTAAGCGCCATGCTGAGGGTCGAGGCATTTGAGCTAATCCGAAGGAAGGTTATTGGATAAGCGTCGAATAGTCGTCGAATCACCGGAAAGGAAAATCTTCGAGTCAGGGACCGGATCGGGTAATGAGGTTTGAATGTCCCTTTGATTAAGTGTCACGCATTTGGTCCTTGAAAGTTCGAAGTTGAGTCTTGCATTCGAAGTTCGATGCATAAGGAAATGCTGAGCCGGGTGTGACTGAGACTGAGAGTTGCAGCGTGACAGATGCCCGGGTATAAAAGCCAAGCTCCTGCGAAGGTCGAAGGTAAAGAATTCCCACCATCTTACTTCCCACACTACTACTTTACTTAATTAAATCGAAGAAGAACAGAAAAAATACAGAAGAAAAAAGAAAAGAAAAATCGAAAATGTCAGAAGTCGAAGTCATTGATCGAAGATGCCGAAGATGCATTCGACAGAACTTGACATGCTCGCCAAGTACCGCGACAAGAGGGGATAGGTCAAAATGTGAGATGTGTCGAATAGTTCGGGTGCCCTGTGTCTTTGAACATGGGTTTCCTTTTGGTTCGGAGGATGCTTTACCCATTTCGGCTATAAGTAGTCGTGCCGTTTCGACCGCAGTTCCCCCAATACCACCACCATCCAGATCGCCTTCCATCGTCCAAGTTCGAGGTGTTCGTCCAAGAAGAGCCATCACTCGAGTGAATTATCGGATACCGAATTTACTTGAGACGCCAGAGTTGGAACAACCGGGAGATTTAAGTAAGTGGCAAAGAGAAGAGAGAAAAGGGATGTATTTTTTGAGATTGCTGATAATGATGAATTTTGGTTTGTTAGCGTTGTTAGGGCCGTATCGAAGATACACCACCATGACACCTCCTCCACCACCGCTGTATGACGAACCGGACCCAATTGTTTTGCTTGAACAACATAACAATCCGGAGGCGACTCGAGTCATCGAAGGGGCCGTAGAAGGAGTCGAAGCTATTGTTGGAACAATCATCGAAGAAGAGAGAGTCAAGGAAAGGGAAGTCGAAGAAGGAAGAAGAGTGGAGGGAGAGGAGAGGAGAGAAGTGGAGAATGGAGTCGATGACGAGAGAAGAGTGGGAGAGGAGGAGAGAGGAGTGGAAAATGAAGATAGGGAAACCGATGCTCGAGTTTTAACCAAAGGTTTCGTCGAAGGAAGTAGTTCGAGGAAGCGAATTTACGAGGAAGAGTTGGAGAGGGACGAAGGTTGGTCCTGCAAGAAGTCGAGGACCAAAGAAGCGTCGAAGAAAATTAGTTCGATCTTCGACGAGCATCAAATGATTCAGGTTCGAATTGCGAAGCGAATGTCGAACTTGGTTGTAGAAAAAGATATGCGGGAATTTATGTTATTGGTGAAGGAATTGAAGGAAAGTTGGGAAGAAGCTGAGAAGAAATTGAAGGAAGAAGATGAAGAAGAATAGAGTGTTTTAGTATTTATTATTTATTATTTACTAGTTATAGTTTTATTATTTTATTTTATTTTTATTTTAATTTTATTAGTTTATTTAAAAAATTTATTGAGAGATAAGAAACATTTGACAATTTAAGAGAGTGTTTAGAAAAGTTATGAGAGAAAGAACAAAGAGAGAAAGAAAGGGAAAAAGGGGAAAAAGTGAAATAGAATGAGATAGAGTATTAAGAGGATTGCCGAGGTTTTCGAGGATACGTGGTATGGAAGTCTTGAACCAACGCGGGAGAGTTTCGAAGATGTTTAGCTGGTTCCCAAGAGGTTCGATCTTCGTCAGACTGGAATCCAGTCCATTCGACAAGATATTGTAGTTTGCCTTTGCGTAGTCTCGAATCGAGGATACGACTTACTTCCCACTCGAGGTGATCTTGAACATTAACAGGTTCTGGAGGGGGATGAGTCTTGCCCGGGAAAAGATCCTTAGCTGGCTCTAGGAGTGATACATGAAAGACTGGGTGGATAGCGCTCCACTTTGAGGGAAGGGTGAGTCGGTAAGCGTTCTTTGAGATGATTGATTCGATGGTGAAAGGACCTAATTTTCGTTCGGAAAGTTTTTTGGCGGGTCGAGTTGATCGAATGTTGCTGGAGTCGAGCCATACTTTGTCGCCGATGTTGTAAGCTGGAGATTCGAGTCGAAGTTTATCGGCTTGAAGCTTATATCGTTGACTGGCTGCTTCGAGGTTGATTCGAAGTTGATCTTGAAGAAGCTTGAGGTTCGAGAGATAATCGGAGGCTGGAGTTGAAGGTGAGAGGTGAATTGAGTCGAAGGTTGGATTCCGACCATAGAGTGTTTGAAAAGGTGATTGTTGAGTTGAGGAGTGAGTGGCGTTGTTGTAGGCGAATTCGGCTAAGGCAAGCCATTGGCTCCAGTCGTCCTGCTGATAACTGACGAACATTCAAAGATATTGTTCGAGAATTTGATTGACTCGCTCGGTTTGACCATCTGATTCGGGATGATAGGCAGTTGATAAGTTGCGAGTTATTTTGAGTTGTTGACAGAGCGAAGTCCAGAAACCTGAAACAAACAATGAGCCACGATCGCTGACTATATCATCCGGGAGACCATGCTTGGAAAAAACATGTTCGATGAACAAGTTCGCAAGGTCTAATGAGGTACAAGTAGTCTTGGTTCGAAGAAATAGAGACATCTTCGAAAAACGATCCACTATCACTAGGATAGCGTCATGACCATCACTAGGGGGAAGTTGAGAGATAAAGTCCATAGAGAGGGAATGCCAAGGAAATGGTGGAATTGGAAGTGGTTGAAGCAACCCATACTTCCGATGCTTCGAGGATTTGTTCCTATTGCAAGTATGACAACGGTTTACATAATCTTTTACATCCTTGACCATTCCTGGCCAATAGAAGTCTCGAGCTATAAGTTGGTAAGTCTTATCCTGGCCGAAGTGACCAGCTAGGGGAGAATCATGTCTTGATTCGAAGATATCAAGTTTGATTTTAGGATCATTCGGAACAACAAACCTGCCCTTATAAAGGAGCACGTCATCTTTGTCGACTGTATAGTCCTTCGAGTCTTTTCCTCGAAGTTGTCGACAAACAGGGTCATCCTTCTGAGTTCGAACTAACTCGAGGAATTCTTTGCTGAGTCGTCCCAAATGTATTGAATTAAGAGATATACCAGGGGAAGGAGAAGAAAATATAGTTCGAACATTAGCAGGGTTATTATCAGCGAAGGCTCTCCCCTCCGAGGGATAAACGTCGTCTCGACGTGACAAAGCATCTGGGACTACTGCTAATTTGCCAGGTCGGTAGTTTATAGTAAAATTAAACTCGGAAAGAAGTTCAGACCAACGAGCCTGCCTGCGAGTAAGAACTTTAGTGCTCGTAAAATATTTAAGAGCATTATGGTCAGTCAAAATCTCGAAAGGTTCGAGTAGGCTGAGCAAATAAGAGCGCCATTTTTTCAAGCAATGGACAATTGCAAGAAGTTCCTTATCATGAATCTCATAATTGAGTTCAGCGGATTGTAGCTTCCTTGACTCGAAAGCTACAGGGTGAATTTGCTTCGAAGAAGCGGAGAATTGAGATATAACACCTGCAATGGCGTAGTCACTTGCGTCAGTTTCAACAATGGTTTTACACATTTCACTGAAGTGAGCCAAAATTGGTGCCGTAGTAAAAGCTTTCTTGAGAGTATTAAACTCCCGTTCAGCTTCGACTGTGAAAATGAAAGGAGTATCCTTTCGAAGGAGATTAGTAAGGTTCACTATGGTTTTGGAATAATTCTTTATAAATTTGCGATAAAAATTAGCAAAGCCAAGGAAACCTTGGAGTGTTTTAACACTCGAGGGCTTGGGCCAGTCAAGGACTTTTTGACATTTGTCCGAGTCCATACTGATACCATCAGTAGAGATGACTACCCCAAGGAAATGAAGCGACGAGTTGTGAAATTCACATTTCGACAGTTTGGCGAAAAGGTTATTTTCTCGAAGTCTTCGAAGCACTTCTCTGATATGAGAAGTGTGTTCTTCGAGGTTCTTTGAGTAAACCAGAATATCGTCGAGGTAGACTACTACGTATACTTCGACAATGTCAGCGAATATATCGTTGACAAGGTTCTGAAAAGTGGAAGGAGCATTGCAAAGCCCGAAAGGCATTACAGTATACTCATAACTACCAAATCTGGTCCTCATAGCCGTCAGCCATTCATGACCTTCGGCAATTCGAACCAAATTATAGGCACCTCGAAGATCGAACTTTGAGAAGTGAGTAGCTCCATGGAAGAGAGTAAGAAGGTGAGACATGGGAGGAACTGGATAAGCATTCTTTCGAGTGACATTATTCAGCCGTCTGTAGTCCACACAGAGTCTGAGGGACCCATCCTTCTTCGGGACGAAAAGAACAGGAGAACCTGTATTCGACTTGCTTGGTCGAAGGAAACCTTTTCCTACATTTTCCGCAATGTAGTCTCGAAGTTCAGCAGATTCTTGCTTCAAGAGAGAATAGACTGGGCCAGGCGGAGGTGCCGGACCTGTGAGTTCAATCTGGTGATCATATGGTCTTCGAGGAGGGAGTTTATCAGCTCTCGAAGAGGAAAAAACATCAGCAAATTGATGGTAGATGGGAAGAAGAGTCTTTCGGATGGTTTCGAGGTCTTCAATCTCATCATCTTCTTCGAGGCTTGGAATAGTCGTCGAAGGGGGATGTGAGAGGATCAGGGAGTACAGAAAACCTTTAAATGAAGGTAATTCCTTCTCTTCGAAGAAGGAAGTGAGAGATAAGTTAGAGCAATAAGCAATTACCCCGTGATCTTTCGAAGAAATGGAAGAGGGAGAGGCAGGATATTCGAAGTCTCCTGGCGGAAAAGTGTCATCTGTCTGAATGACATAGTCGGGTAAGCTGTTTAATTCTTTTTTGACTGGGAGAGAAGAGTTAGTGTCTGGAGATATTTTGGGTCGAAGGTTAATTACTCCTTCTTGCCAGTTAACATCTGGGTTCCAATACACCAGAAAGTCATGGCCAAGGATGGTATCATCCATCCCTTGGGCATCCAAGACCAAAAGATCCCATTCGAAGCTGGGGAAAGATTTGAATTGAAAGGTCCACTTCGCCTTCTTTGAAACCCAGAAACTGGGCTCCTTCGAAGAATTTACCAAGAAAATCGGGAATCTTGATGTCTCAGTGAGCTGAAGGGACTGTTGTTTGGCAAATGTCGAACTAATAAAAGACACATTAGCACCAGAGTCGAGAAGGACCCTGTATGGTTGATTCGAAGAATCAAATAAAATAAATCTCGAACTTGGAACACTCTCAGTGGTCTCACAAGCTCGAAGGTTGACTTGCGGAAAGGTAGAAGATAAGTAGTTTTCTTTGCGAATCATAAGAGAACTACTCATTAATTTTTTGACAACTTAGCTGCCTCACGGGCTGCTCTTTTAGCACAAGCATCCAATTGATGTTTCCCACCGCAATACATACAAAGTCCCTCCTTTTCCCTTCTCGCCTTTTCATCCGCCTTGAGGACCCCGTCGGTGTTGAGCACCTTTGAGATCTCTTGAGGAATCCTGGTTCGAGTTTGTTGGGGGATTGTGGTCGAAGGTTTTGACGTTGCAGGATGGATCTTTTTTGAGGTCGAATTCGAAGATTTCTTCGAGGATTGATCTTGCGTCGCAGGAGTGGAGTCGATCTTCTTGGTTCGAGATCGGTCGCGATAGCAGTTGTCCAACTCGATAGTGCGATCGATGAGATGTTGGAGTGTCGAGAGTCGATGACCACTGACCGCAAGCTGGTCGGTGATTCGAGAAGGTAGGCCTTTGCGGAAGTGAAACAGAAGAGCCGCGTCGTTCCAGTCGATGTGAGATTGTAAGACTCGGAACTGGGCAATGTAGGTCGAGGCTTTACCATTCTCCTTCATCAAAAGAGAATTGAGTTCGAACTCGGCATTGCGAACTTCATTAGGATCTCCGAACAATGTGAACAGCTGTTGTTCGAACTTTTCCCAGTTATTGAGGATGCAGTCCGGTTTGGTGTTGTTCAGCAGTTCGAGGTAAGGTTCGAACCATTGTGAGGCTCGGCCACTGAGATAAGAAGAAGCGTAAAGTACCTTCTGTCGATCGAGGGAGAAGGTTGCCGGGTCGTTCGAGAAGAGAATTTTGCAGGATTGAAGAAAACCTCTTAGTTTTGAGGATTGCTCGCCGTCGAACTTGTTGGGAGCTTTCATTCCGGGTGTCCGAAACTTGGGAGGTCCATTCCCTCCTTCAGTCTTCAGGGCCTTGATAAGGGCTACCAACATCGCAGTCGGTGATTCATTGGCCGCCCTTTCGGGTTCATTAGAACCTGAAGGGTTTTGAGGTGGTGAAGGAGGTGGGTCCCGTCGCCGAGGTCGCCCTCGGTTGATCGGTTCCTGAAAAGTGAAAGAATCCTCCGAATCAGAGAGTTGCCGCAGTGGGTCAAGAGGCGCATTCTGATTCCGAGTCGAAGGAGGAATTTGTTCGATGGAAGGTCGATTGCCGATGGGAGTTGCGGGTGCTCGGCGTCGGTCAATGTCATGGTCCAGAGGGTGTTCGGCCGGACCTTGTGACCTAGTTCGAACTGGTGTACGTTGCATCACCAAAGAGATCAACAGTCGAAGAAGTTGACTGTCGAGCAACAAGATATAATAGAGAGAAAGATCTATAAACTTGTTGTAAGACTTAATTAATATACTGTCATGCGACCAACCCAACGTACAGATGGGGATTTGGTTGATCGAAGCGCAAAGGGAACTGGAGGATGAGTCGAAGCTATTCTTCGAAACAACTCGAAGATATCTTCAAGTCGAAGTAATTCTCGAAGATAACTTCGAGACTAGCTTTGAAGATGCGATGTGAGTAATAAGTACTGGGCTCAAATCAGACTCGGATTTAATCAGGGTGATGTCTGATTAAGGAAGGTAACGTAAAACAATATTATATTAATTAAGTGAGGAAAAAGGAATGTAGAGAAAAGTACAGTTGCTTTTATAGACAAATATCGACATGAGGTTTTCGTGTGAAGATGATTAAGGAAAGTATTTACTCGAAGTTGGATTTACACGAGTGATTGAAAAAGTCAGATGAAAGCATAACTGATAATATGACAATTGATTCGAGGATACAAATGGAAATTCCCAGGTGATATGGAGGGTAAGTGCAAGGCTTGATTGATAAGGTTAAGCGCCATGCTGAGGGTCGAGGCATTTGAGCTAATCCGAAGGAAGGTTATTGGATAAGCGTCGAATAGTCGTCGAATCACCGGAAAGGAAAATCTTCGAGTCAGGGACCGGATCGGGTAATGAGGTTTGAATGTCCCTTTGATTAAGTGTCACGCATTTGGTCCTTGAAAGTTCGAAGTTGAGTCTTGCATTCGAAGTTCGATGCATAAGGAAATGCTGAGCCGGGTGTGACTGAGACTGAGAGTTGCAGCGTGACAATATGACATGTAGCTGGTGGGAAAGGAAAAAATATGACAGATGAGTAGACGAGACAGTGACACATATGAAATGGTCATGACAGTGACAGATGAGCAGTGGAAAGGTAGAGTTTATGTATATGATGTAATATGTTATGTAGTATATAATGTTTAATATGTATTATGTATCTTGGTTGTGAAATATATCTAATTATAATATGTACTTATTGTATTCTATACCTTGCTTTATACTATACCTTACTGTATTATTCTGAGTTTGCCTGTAACTCTTGAACTATGAGGAATTTGGGGGTAGTTTTAGTGAGTGACTAGGGTTAAAATGGGGTGTAGAATCTGATTATGAAATAATAATAGTAAATATATGTAAGGTTTAGGATTTATATGTGTATATATGTAAGTATTTGGGATTTATAAGTGATTAATAGATATTGAAAATATGGTAATGAAGTGGAATGGATCACCACACCACCTGCTACCCAGGTTGGGATTCTGGTCAGGCTGCCGGTACTCAATGTTTTGGGTTGTTGTTACGTGACTGGTATCAGGGGACAGTTTCTTACACTGCCAGCATAATTGCCTAGGATGAAGTCATCCCAGTTAAACTGGGATGCACTCAACCAATTTAAACTTGGTTGAAATCAACTGATGAAATATAAATCCAAGGGACCCCCCTTGGTTTTATATTTCATTGGTTGAGGTCAACCTAATTTAAATTGGTTGTTTGCATCCTAGTTTAACTGGGATGAACTCAACCTAGGCAATTATGCTGGCAGTGTTAGGGTCCATATTAATACATATGCATCTGTTTGAATGCACAGGTAAGTGTTTCCTCAAATTTTCCTGTGGTGTTGGTGGTCGAATTTCTAGAGGAGGAACCTACTGATTCCTCTTCATAACTTATCAGGTCTTTGCCCCCCACACATAACACAGATAAGGGTGTTTCTATCCCCTGAAGTTCTTCCGGAGTCATGGCCATGACTTCTGCCACAGTGTAATACTCCTGATTGGCAGGGGGTTTAGGGAAAAATGTGTTGCCCAATGGCCTGTCTGATTTCTTAGGAGGTGGACTGTGGGCCACTTTTCCCTTGGCTAAGCTGGACAGGAAAAAATAAAAAAAGGGAGAAACAGAAAGTAAGCTAACTTGTTTCAACTTCACACTCAAGAGCACTATGCTCCAATCTCACTCCAGCCCCAGAGGCTCTGGCCTTGTCTACTAGATCAGCTCCAAACAAAAAGCCTGGGCAAGTACTCCTATGTATACACACAGTTCTTGACTCTTTGGAAAGAAAAACAATCCTGAAGGAGAGTATGGCAGTCTTACTGGGTAAATAGTAGGAAGACTGATAGTCTACGTAGATTCCTTTTTTTTTTGAGGAATATGGACAAGGGTATAAGAGGGCAATAAAAAGTAGTAGGCTTTTATTTTTGGAAGATCATCAAAAAAAAATAGCTCTTGCTACCACTGAAGCAGGGCTCTTCAAGATGAAAGGAGCCGGATTGCAGGGCGTGCAAAGGGATGAGGAAATGGTCTTCTATTTCCAAATAAGAAAAGGGAACTGGGGAAAAACCCCTACAAGAGAGAAAGATAGGTGGCCTTATATGGCTGCCTTGAGCAGAGACAAGAAAACAAATATCCCCTGAATACAGGGGTACAAAAAAAAGGCTACAGCTAATGGACTCAAAGGGTGGGCAGATAAGCAGTTCCTAAGACAGCAAAACTGCTGTGAGTTATACCAAGCAGTCTGATGAAGTGAGGCAAGGTGGATGCACACCTGAAGACCGAGTGAAGATGGTTGAGTAAGTTGATAGAATGAAAAAATAGTGATATGAATGGAATAAGGAAAACAATGACACTAACCTAAGACAGCAAAGCTGCTGTGATTCATACCAAACAGTCTGATGAAGTGAGGCAAGGTGGATGCACACCTGAAATAAACTGTATGTAAAGAGAAGACTTGATGAGCATAGTGATTCAGGAAATGAGAGAATACTAGATCATACCTGAGGACCGAGTGAAGATGGTGGAGTAAGTTGATTGAATGAAACAATAGTGATATGAATATAGAACAACGAGATGAAGATTAGTTGGACTATATACAAGGTCATTAGGGTTTCTGAGTATCATCATTATTCAACCCTAGTTTGGTCCGCAGCACGGTGCATGAAAGGATAGCTGACTTGAGATGCCTCAATAATAGCCAAACAGGACAAGCCCCTGCAGCTGTAGAAGAAGGAAGAAACAGGTGAACAGCCTAGCTCCGGGCTTGGCCCAATATAGGCAAAAGAGGTATATTTTCTGTGGGTGTATGAAGCCTGCTGTTTGGGGGAGTTGTTTTCACTGGTGTGAGAATTAATTTACTACACTGCCAGAATAATTTCCTAGGTTGATTTCAACCAAATTTAAATTGGTTGAGTGCATCCCAGTTTAACTGGGATGACTTCATCCTAGGCAATTATGCTGGCAGTGCTACAAAAGAAGATTTGCCAAATCATTAATCAGTTTTCCAATTCATTCTGTGTTTTCTTTTGCATTTAAAGACCATGGAGGCACAACCATGCCTCTCTGGGGGGCATTGATAAATGAGTGCCAACGCCAACCTGCACACCAAATCTTTTTGGCGTGTGGGGCCTACACGCCAAAAAAAAGCGTGTAGGGTCTACACACCAATTTTTTTTGTGGCGTGCGGGTCCCACACGCCAAATTTTTGGCGTGTGGGAAAAGTTGTTGGCCAGGAGGAACTCCCCCCGGCCAACAAGGTTGTATAACCTTGTTGGCCAGGAGGATTTCCTCCTGGCTGACAAGGTTATACAACCTCATTGGCCGGGAGGATTTCCTCCTGGCTGACAAGGTTATACAACCTCATTGGCCAGGAGGAGTTCCTACTGGCCAACAAGGTTATACAACCTTGTTGGCCAGGAGGAACTCCTCCTGGCCAACAAGGTTGTATATCCTCATCAGCCGGGATGATTTCCTCCCGGCTGAGTGGCAGCCACATTGTGGACATACAACAGATGCTTGGGGTCCTTTTGGATGATTTTTGGGGCCCTCTAGGGGGGGGGGGCTAAATCATCCTTTTACAACTCACTGTCTTTGTTCCCTTCCTGATTTGGTAGATGAGCACCTTCCTTTTCTGGCAGCTTTTCACCAGTGTTTTCTTGATGAGGAACAGGTCAAGTAGAGATCATACCAGGAGAAAATTCTGAGACTTGAAGTATATTGTTGATTGAGAGTCAAGAGGGAATTGAGGAATGAGAAGAAGAATTGATAAGGGAGAATGTAAATAATAATAAACATTGTTATGGGTGAACTCACCCACCAGATCTCTTCTCAAAAAACATACATTTTTTGTGTTGATTAGGGTGTTCTCCTTGGTCAGGACTCAGTACAATAGGAGTTGAGGGTTGTAGAAAATTAGGGTTCCTTCTCTTCCGTGATCTTCAAACTCTCCTCTGTTGTTCTCTTTCAATTTCTATTATCATTCCTACTCTCAATCTTGACTCACCTGAATCACTTCTCCAGATCTCATCTTACTCTGAATTTCCTTTCTCTTCACTTTAGTATTCTTTACATTCTCCCTTATCAATTCTTCTTCTCATTCCTCAATTCCCTCTTGACCCTCAATCAACAATATACTTCAAGTCTCAGAATTCTCTCCTGGTATGATCTGTTGCGATGAACGCGGAATGACTAGAGCAGCAAGACACAGTGTGGTGTCAAGATGGTTCATTGCACAATCAGACTAGATGAAAAGAAAAGAAATAAAACAAAGAAAGAAAGGAGAAATGAAATGAAGACTAACCTAGAGCAGGGAGACATGGTGCAGTGTCAAGATGATGGTCGTTGAAGGATGAGGAAAAGTCCTTCCACGCTTGCTGCTCTATAACTACTCTACAACTGACATGTCACATGAGAAACACAAAGAGACTGAAATGTGAGAAAGCACAAAATACTACCGCCTAATCCAACATGATCTCTACTTGAACTGTTCCTACACCTCAGTTTGGTCCCTTTTTTGCTCCTTTGGGGTGCACAGGCGCGGATCTGGGCCCAATGGGAGCTTTTGAGGAGCTCTGTGGGCCATTTAGGGGGTTCAGTCAGACCCTTTTTGGCTCCCTTTGTGTGTTCAGGGGCCTTTGAGCCCAGTTGGGACTCATTACACTGGCTCAAAGGGGGTGGAAGGGGGTCATGAGGGCAAAAGGTGGTGGGCTGAGTTAGGGGGGGGGGGGGGGGGGGTTGTGGGCAGCTTGGTGTGGTTGGGGGTCAGGAACTTGGTGGACTTGGGGTGAGGGCTTCAGGTTTAGTGGTTGATAGAGGATTCAAGAGATGGGTTGAAGTTTGGGTTTTGGCATGGTTGCTAGTCCAAATTGGTTGTCAGGCCCCCATGCAAACCAAAATTGGTGTGCTGAGCCCACATGCTAATTAGTGGCTGTCTATTAGCTAGCCATTGGGATTTATATATGTATGGGGGGAAGAAGTGGGCTCAGATCCTCCCAATGGACATTTGGTAAGGGCATACCAAGCTGAGGAAAACACATTTGGAAGAACTCAGGATATCAGGGGCTGGGAAAAATACCAGGGTGAGCTGGGCCAAATTTTTTTATTATGCTTTTTCACTTTGTAATTACCAGAGATAGTGGGGCGTTGATAAACGCACGCCAACGCCAACCCGCACGCCAATTTTTGTTGGCGTGCGGGGCCCACACGCCATTTTTTTTTGGCGTGTAGGGTCTGCACGCCAAAAAAAAAGGGCGTGTGAGACCCACACGCCAAAAATGGCGTGTGAGACCCACACGCCAAAAATGGCGTGTGGTTCCCACACGCCATTTCTTTTTGGCGTGTGGGCCCCGCACGCCAAATAAAATTGGCGTGTGGGAGCGCACGCCAAAAAATTGGCGTGCGGGGCCCACACGCCAATTGTTTGGCGTGCGGGTCCCTCGCTCACATAATCGAATGGGAGGGACCATTTGATTACGTGAGCGGGGCCCCTCCCGGCACGAGGTTGTATAACCTCGTCGGCCAGGAGGACTTCCTCCTGGCTGACGAGGTTGTATAATCTTGTCAGCCGGGAGGACGTCCTCCCGGCCGACGAGGCTATACAACCTCGTCGGCCAGGAGGAAGTCCTCTTGGCTGACAAGGTTGTATAACCTCGTCAGCCGGGAGGACTTCCTCCTGGCTGACGAGGTTATACAACCTCGTCAGCCAGGAGGAAGTCCTCCTGGCCGACGAGGTTGTATAGCCTCGTCGGCCGGGAGGACTTCCTCCCGGCTGACAAGGTTATACAACTTTGTCAGCCAGGAGGAAGTCCTCCTGGCCGACAAGGTTGTATAACCTCGTCAGCCGGGAGGAAGTCCTCCCGGCCGACGAGGTTATACAACCTCGTCAGCCAGGAGGAAGTCCTCCTGGCCGACAAGGTTGTATAACCTCGTCGGCCGGGAGGACTTCCTCCTGGCCGACGAGGTTGTATAACCTCATCGGCCAGGAGGAAGTCCTCCCGGCCGACGAGGTTATACAACCTCGTCGGCCAGGAGGACTTCCTCCTGGCTGACGAGGTTGTATAACCTCTTCAGCCGGGAGGGGCCCCGCTCACGTAATCAAATGGTCCCTCCCATTCGATTATGTGAGCAAGGGGGCCCACACGCCAATTTTATTTGGCGTGTGGGGCCCACACGCCAAAAAAAAATGGCGTGTGGGACCCACACGCCATTTTTGGCGTGTGGGTCTCACACGCCCTTTTTTTTTGGCGTGTAGACCCTACACGCCAAAAAAAAATGGTGTGTGGGCCCCGCACGCCAAAAAAAAATGGCATGCGGGTTGGCGTTGGTGTGCGCCATTGGCGTGCGTTTATCAACGCCCGAGATAGTGCAGCTGGAATGGGGCAGGAATTGACACACAACAGGGGACAGCACAGAGAATGCTGTGGTAACCAATACATTTTCACACTCAATTACCAACAACTTGATCCTATTAAAGGTATTAATTAAAAATAAGATGTTATATACAGGAAATATAAATATTAATCTCATCACATTTTGTCATATTTAGATTGATAAATTGAAAGGAGGCAAGCCAGTGAGTCATTTATAAGAAGTTTGAGTGGATTCAATGTATTGTTAATAAATTTGAATGGAGAGGGACCTGTAGATTGTTTTGAAAAAAGAATAGGAAGAGCCAGTTGAAGAGTTGATGATCAAATTCAATATATTCATTGATGTATTCATGAAGGATTTCTACTATTGAGGGGATATAGTTGCCAAAGTGGAAGTGATTTTTGATCAAAAAGGCAAAACAGAATGATCTTAGTTATTTTCAATGCTCTTAGTCAGTTTCAAGTTGGAGGATTCTAAGTTTTATAAATGAAACCAAAATTCTTGTGGTGTTCTTCATGAAAAGAAGGTCACTTCAGAAATTGGTACCAGGTGGCTCGGAATGTGTCCCATTCCTCTCCACATTTAATGTGATCATAGAAATTATTTTGAAGATTCTTGCACTGCCAGCATAATTTCCTAGGTTGAGTTCATCCCAGTTAAACTAGGATGCAAACAACCAATTTAAAGTAGGTTGACCTCAACCAATGAAATATAAAACCAAGGGGGGTCCCTTGGATTTATATTTCATCAGTTGATTTCAACCAAGTTTAAATTGGTTGAGTGCATCCCAGTTTAACTGGGATGACTTCATCCTAGGCAATTATGCTGGCAGTGTTGAAGTTGTGCCAAGAGTAAAGGATACAGGAATCATTGGGAGAGAATTTGATGATTGGATTGATAAGGGCCTCCTTCTTTTTAGTAATAAGACCAGAAGGATTTTGATTATCCAAAATAATAATTGTTTTCTCCAAGAACCAGGTATAAATGGATTCTTTTTCAGCAGGTAGGAAACAAAAAGTGAAAAAAAATATCAGAAGAATTGATTCCAAACATGTGGAGAAGGGGGTAGTTGAAATCTTTAGTTATATAGGTGCAATCAAGAAGAAGAGTGGTTGGAAAAAATTTGGTAAGTTTGAGCAATTGTGCACATGCAAAAAAGAAAAACGTCACACCAGGAAAAATGAATTGTCACTAGACTACAGGTGACATCAGCCTAGGTTCAATGAGCTGCCCATTAGTAGCAATGTTGGCCTCATGTACAGCCCCTTGTAGGGCACAAAGGGGCCATTTTAGCCTAGTTGGAGGGGAATCAGAGCTAGAAACAGGCTACAGCCATTGTTTCTTGATGTCACCAGACGTCAGGTGACAACTTATTTTTCCTGGTGTCATGTGCCCTTCTGCACTGTCAATCAGGCAGTAGAAGTTATTTGTTTTCCAGATTTTATGTAGCTTTGGATGGAGAGCATCCTTAATTTGTTTTATTTCTCACTTGGTTGCAATGATTATAAATAGTGTTGATAGTAGGGCCAGAGGGGGTGTTGAAATATTCCATTGGAGCTGGTTTTATCTGCAAGGGGGGGGGGACTGGCTTCATTCAACTTGTTGACCAGTTCTTTTTGATCATTTTTCAATTTTCAATTGGATAGGATGAATATAGGTGTCCTCAGAAGGAGGATGATTGTAAAGGATATTCATGATACAGACTTCATAGCATCCTTTCTTCTTGTAAAATTTACCAAGAATTTTGAAAGGAGATACTAAATTTTTAAAATTCCCCAAGTCTTCTTACCCTGTTAAATCAGGAGTTCCAGGCCTGTCACATTCATAAGTGGCTCTTTTTTTTGTTACATTATGATTGGTGGTATGGGTTCTAACTGTAGCATAAAAATGGTCCTTGGCCCAATTCTGGGCAGCTTATCTGATTTCACCTTTATTTTGAAAGGTTAAGGAAGGTGGTGGGAGAGCATAGTGTTCAGGGGAGTGGTGGGGTTTTCAGACATAATTGTGATGGATATTGAAGTTTTTTTGGGGGATATAATGGAGGAGTGTTTGGAAGGTTTGAGAGGATAGAGGGAGGAGATTGAAACTATTTATTTGTGTGTTAATTTTGTCTAATTTGTATTTTATTACTTGGAAGTTAATATTTATGAGAAAGAGAATTAAAGCCAAAGCTAAATTGATAAATTCACACCACCGGAACACACCCACACCAAGGTGCACACCAGTGTTTTTTGGCATGCACAGGCCACAAGACTTTTTTTGTTTGGTTTGTTGGCCCTGCAAAAACATTTCTGGCCGCCTGTTGGCTGGAAATTGGCCTTCTGACACAATCCTGGGAATTGGTTTGTTTCCAATAAACCAAATTGCTTTGGTGTGCTCAGCTGCACACCAATACCCTCAATACATAGGGTATGCAATGATACCCAACATGTATATACCCTATGTTTTTAAACATAGGTTATATACAAGGGCTATAAAAATAGCTAGGTGCATAGACCCAATACCAAATTCACCAAATCCCAACTGGGATTCAGTTATTTCAGCTGCCAATTAATTGGTGTGCAGCTTGCATGCCAATTGATTGAAATGCAGCTTGCATTTCAATTGATTGACATGTGGCTTGCACACCAATCAGTTGAAATTAATTTGTAAGGGATCTCTTAAATAAGCAGGCTGGTTTGATTCCAGTTTGGAATCAGACTAGCTGTGTTTTTTTTTTTTTGGTTTCTTCAACTGCAACCACCACCTCACCTGCCCTGCCGCCTGGACCAGACTTTTGAAAGTACTTTTTGATGGTTTTTTTTCTGGTGATTCTGAGGTACAAGACCTGTCTTAATTAGGCAGTTACTAGATACTTTCTTTCATGATCACTAGAGAGGACCATGCTGAATACTTATAGCAGAGATAAATCATTTGGATTTACATCCTTCAAGATGAGTGTAAGCATATTTTAAACATGTAAATGGCTGTAGACTGGGATTTCTTTCCTTCTTATAGTTGTGCATAGGATTTACAAAAAGGTGTGTAGGATTTACAAAAGGGTTTTAATCCCAATTCACAGGGTTGGTTTCAAGTGATTCTTAGAGTGGGGACATGGGTTGGTAAATTTACACCCAGAATATTTTTCTCAAGCTAAGGAAATTGAACTCTAAAGTTTAAGGTAAAACCTTTAATTAACCAGAGATAATTTTAATTTAAAGTTGATACAGACATTACTCATGCCTCCTAGTTATTTTTTAACCCATTGTGTGTTTTGTTTTGTTTTTTCCATTTTGATTTTGTTTCAGTGAGGGTGAAGATAGTTGTATGATTTATACAAAAACTGTGACCTTGGTTGACTGGATTTCCTAGATTGGTAGATCATTAAATTTATATAGAAAGCTTAATGGAAAAGCTGGAAATCAAGCTTTGAGGAGGTTGTGAATGTTGATAGATTGATGGGGTATCTTTTTTGAGGTTCAAATTTGTAGAGGTATCATTCCAAGTAGTGTGGACATTCTCAAAGGAAATTATAGATCTTGGAAAGTAAATGAGTTTGGATGATATTTCTACAAAACAAAAAACAGGGCAGGACCGGACTAAAAAAGAGTTAGAGAGAATAAGAGACAGGAAATTGGAATGGAAGAGAGAAACTTAGAAAGAAGAACACAGCCGTTGATCTTTTTCAGGAATAGCCAGGTGAATATATAATTTTATTTGCAGTCTCAGCTGCAGAGAAGATGGTGGGCACAAGTGGAGTGACTCATGAGGCATTGAAAATACAGAAGATGTATAAATACACAGTAATGAATGGATAAATGGCACTGGAACACATGTGAGCCAAAAATGTTGGGTATGTTTGGGCTACAAATTGGCCAAAGGTAGTGTATTTGGGCTTGATGAAGATTTTTAGCCAATCTGTGGGTAGTCCATTGTTTGTTTGTGCGGCTCTAAATGCCCAAAGAAATTGATGTTTGTATATGCATGCCTTGAGAACATACCATCAAGTCACCCACTGCCAGTTTAGTTGGCTGGATTGAGTTTATAAACCAAAGTGTCAAGATTGGATGCATTCAAACAAGTTAATATCTCTGCATCTCACCTTATCGAATACAATTCCAAGCTTGGATTTCTATTTTATTGCACTACAAATATATATATATATATAGCACTTGCAGAATAATTTCCTGGGTTGAAATCATTACGGTCAAAGTGGGATGAACTCAACTTATGTAAACCTGGTTTAGCTCAACTGATGAAACATAAACCCAAGGGGGTGGGGGTGTGGGGGGTTCACTTGGGTTTATATCTCTCACTGGTTGAGACAGAACTATTTAAAATTGGATGGTTTCATCCTAGTTTGATGGGCATGAGCCTAACTTATGAAACCATGCAGGCAGTGTGTATTAATATAGCCACTTTTCTGTGAGTGAAATGAGAAAAAATGTACAAATACCTGTTTGTACTCTGTTATATGCATTCCACTTTTAGACAAGAGGTCATAATTTCTTGATCCAGCTCAACCAAACCTTGAATGAGTTTATTAAATTCAATCTTAACTTTAACTGGGACACCCATCCAATTAAGCTAGAAAGTTAGTTAAAGGAAACTTAACAGGTGATAAAAGAGGCCTTAATTTAGAATGTTTTTTTAAAAAAAACAAAAACAAAAACAAAAAACACACAATTCTCTATAATATTCTCTGAAAGGATGAGTAAGAGTGTGCATGTGTATGTAGAGTGATTGATGGAAGAAAGTGGAGTATGAAAAAAAACCATGTTCCTAATATAGCTAGGGAACAAAAAACCCAACTTGTGTATATCCACTAAACAAACCTAGGCAGGTGTACATGATCAAACAATCAGCACATTTAGATAGCTCAGCTTTTGAAAGTCAACTGTTGATTACAAAAGTATTTATGAATAAATAATTTCTCCGCAAGTTTTGTAAAGTATACAAGCAGGAGATATCAGATCTTGATTATATACCATTAGAGATTCATGAAACATAGTTACATATATGCAGTTTCCCATAACTGCACATGTCTGTCTGTCTGTCTGTTTGTTTTTTTCTTTCCTTTTGGAGATGGTGACATTCGATATATTTTGGTGATTAATTTTCAGTGATAATAATAATAATAATAACAATGATTTCTTTTGGTACAAAAAGCGACTTTGAACCGAGAGAAGACACTAAAAAAATCTAGTCTCCGGGGGGGGGTTATTAAAAAAAGTTAAGTGTATGTATGCAGATGTAATGGTAAGGGCAGCAGCAGATATGAGTACCCTGCAAGAGGAGGAGGAGGACGACGAAGAATAAGTGAGACGGGCAGGTATAATGTTGTCTTTTGACCGGCCTAATCGTTGTGTCGGTGGACCCAATCATGACAAGCGCACTTGGTGGTCGACTAGACACGGTGCGTCGTCGAATGAGTAAATGATATTCATGAAGACGTGCTTGTGGCAGATCAAACTCAAAATTCTTTTAGAAACAAGATTATAAGATTATTTTATTTTTTTCGAAACCTAAATAAATTATGTAATTCATTCAATCCATCGGAACGGTGACAGTTTTTTTTTTTTTTTCGGTTGGCAGCAAGTAATAATTATGAAGAGAGAAAGAGCATAACATATGCAGTTATATCGATGGCCTAGACATTGCTGTATAGCCAGTGGCGCATTAAAAAAAGGTTCGGGGCCGAGTTAAGAAACGATTTACGATCTGCGTTCTTATCTTACGCTTTTACGCAATCAGACTAACTGACAAGAGAAAGTTATACATAAATATTCACACGTTGCAAGACGGAAGAACGAGAGGGAAATGTGTTTTTTTTTGTTGTGTTTTTGTTTGGTGGGCGTGAAGAGGTGGAGTAGGATGGAGCCAGAGAAACTTTCTCAGAGATGAGGGGCGCTATGGTAGATGGCATGCGTGTCCGCCCACCGCAGGTATCTATCTATCTATCTAATTACTGTGACGTAGATGTATGTATGTATGTATGTAAATATGTACAGCGCAGGTAGGCGGAGAGCTTTTCTCTAAGATTTTGACAAGTTTTATTTTTGATTGATTCTTCTTGGGTTTGATATCTATCTAAATATTTATGTATTTAAATAATTCGAATAGAGTGATCAAGCTCATCTATTAAAGTTGCATGAAAGTACATTAGAAAGCATTGTGTTTTACCCAGAGTACTGGATTCTATTTCGAGCCTTCTACTTATCCGGCGCTGAGTTTGCACCGCCCTGAAAGATCAAGCAGTCAGCTAAAAATGAGTATATAAATATATATAGGGGTCTTGTTTGTTATTTTTCTTGGGTATCGTTTATGAATGAAACCGATTCCAAAGAAGTTTGCAGGTTGTAGGCCGATTCAATTCTGTTTGCAAATGTGTCCGTCTCATCAACCCAAATCCTGAGCTCCTCATTGTCTAGTTTATACGTCGTGCCATGGGGGTGTTGTTTAAGTCATCGGTCAAGGGTAGGTTAGTGTGCACAAGGAACAAGAGGAAATGTAAATATGTAGGATCGATGAAGGAAGACGAGCGAACGAGAGCAGCTTGAGCCATAAATAATATGTATGTGTATTGTCAGTACAAGATAAGATTTTTTTATTATTTTTTTTGGTCGAGTTGTGTTTCAGGTTTTGATGGTTAATTCTGTACACGTAGGTGAGGAGTGAGTGAGTGAGTAGCTGTCTCCTTGTTCTTGTTTGTCGTCCTACCCCCCTCTTGGCAACGAGTGTTGTTTTTTTTTTCTTGTTTTTCTTGTGGTTCTTGATTAAAGGAACTACAGAGGAGCTCAAGGAGGCCGAGCAAGGCCGGTGATGTAGCTAGCTAATTTAAGAAAAACAGAAATTAGAGAATGATTGGGTCTTATTTAGTTTAGTGCGTTGAGACTAATTGAAGATGATGATGATAATTTTTGTTTTTTCCCCTCGGCCATCCCGTTTTTCTTGAGTGGCTCTGAAGATGTGGGCACATCATGTTTATGTATCTATCTAATCTGTTGGTTTGGATGGCTCCGGGCACATTTAGAATTTATAAGGGGGCGTGAGTGAAGTTTGTTGTATTTATGTAAAAACACAATATGTAAGTATGTATTTGGGCCATTCCTCTCCCTGAAGTTCGTTTGATGATTCTTCTTGAGAATTTTATAAATGTATTTACCGGCCAGCTTTCCGATGGACAAGGCTAAAGTGCGCCTGTAAGTATCTTTGGCACATGACTGGGATAAATGACAGCGAGCCTTGAAGATTATGTATTTATGTAAAATAGATGCCGACATATTTAAATATATCCATATTTTTGATTTTATGCATGCACCCTAGTGGAACTTGGCGGAGATTCTGTATTATTCTTGCAAGTTTTGTGTTTTGTTTTGATTTTTTGAGCCTTAACTTTAAATAAATATATTTTATTTTTAAACCTAAGCTTATAATTAATACTTAAATACATACATAAGAGCTAAAAATGTGAATCATGGAGCCCTCTAAATCCATGGATCCAGGAGGTTTCGGCCTGCTTCGTCGTCGGAGCACTCAATCTATTTATTTATGTATGTAGATTAAACCCATAAAGCTAATTATCGCTACAAGACATCGGGTTGGCTGGATGACTTGGCTAAAATAAATTAAATCAATAAATATGTACCATCAGGCGATGATCACCGGCTGTATGTTTGACTTTTGACAGCTCTGATGGTTGAGAGCCCGAGTGGGTTCGGTTATCAAACTGAGCGCAGATCGAATATTTCAATGGACCTTCCAAGTTCCAATTCAGTAGGCTCTCCTAACTTCCATCCTCTTACAAATTTTAATTCAAATTTCTCTCTCTCTCTCTCTACTCTCTCTATCTCTCTCTATCTCTCTTCTCCTCTTCCCGGTTTCTGTCCCTAACCCTCTATCTCCCTCCTGTTGCCGACACAACTTTTCTGACTCAATTAAACATCCCCAAGAAAGAAAAAAAAAATTAAAATTAAATTAAACAATAAACTATAGGAAAAACTAAACAACAATAATAGTCTTCCATCACAGATAGATTCCTAAACTTACTTTTATCAAAATATCCCACACACACACACGCACAAACACAAACGTACTCACAAAGTTGGTTGGAGGGTTGCTAATAGTGTACTACTACACCCAGGAAAAGGATTATTGGAGGGTTGGAATCAATCGAAAAGGGTAGTAGGTGAGATCGATTGTTGTTTTTTGTACAGAGTCTCTCTCGGTTCCTTTGAGATTGTAAGGTTTTCTTTTCTTTTCTTCTTCTTCTTCTTCCTTTTAAATAAAATTATCATTATTATTCTTATATTGAGAGAAGCTTGTCGCTTCCTCCTCTTTCTATCTCCTCCTACTCCTCTATCTCATCTTCCCCTCCTGGCTCCCCTCTACCATCTCCTCCTCCTCCTCTCCCCCTTCCCCCTTGTGACCCCTCTCTATCTACTTGGCTGAGCTGAGCTGCTTGGCTTCTATTATGACCAACTCCTGTGGCCGATTCAACTCCGAGTCAATTGAGTTGATGATGAGATGGGAGTATATACAGATCTCATCCATCGCTATTCTACAAATCCCATCTCTCTTTGGAATCCGTTTCCCTTGGATCGAAATCCAAAACCCCAAGAATAGCTTAACAAAAACCCGTTTTATGTAGCTGTTTAAGTGGAAATTTTAGTCCAATCGAAACTTAAACTGACTTCTCCGGTCAAATTGGTGGATATTTATAAATATATCACCATGAATGCTTAATAGCTAATAGCCAAGA
Source organism: Puccinia hordei (assembly GCA_007896445.1). Classification (NCBI taxonomy): domain Eukaryota; kingdom Fungi; phylum Basidiomycota; class Pucciniomycetes; order Pucciniales; family Pucciniaceae; genus Puccinia; species Puccinia hordei. Next base: position 260,962 of record RDRW01000016.1, on the reverse strand, counting down.
GATCTTCAAGCATCAAGTATTTAAATGTGTAGTGATGTTATGAATTTACTTCAATATTTATTAAACCAGTTCAATCGTACTACAGCATACACATCTAAATACGGTACAGTTAGATATTGATAAATATATATAAATATTTCAATTGAAGATCCCATTGGGCTCTCTCTCTCTCTCTCTCATTCATAAAATCAGGGAATAATATAATCTGATGAATTATGTATAAAGATCCATTTAATTGATTTTGGATTCAATTCAATTCAAACCATCTCACATCTTGTATCAGCGGGACTTCCCAAGACTCCTCTCCTGCTTACCCTTATCTATCACTCCACTAAATCAGCTTCGATAGCCGTGTGGAAATATCCATTCCCAAGAAGGCTTAAGTTTTAACCACCTGGCCTTCCGCTTCTCCCGCGCGTCTGTGAAGAGCAAGTGGGACAGCTCTACAGCTTGCCCGAAAATTTAATAAATCAATATTTATATTTATTTATTATTTAAAAAAACAACGCTGTCTTGCCATCCAATCCATCACAAGCTTTCCTCTAAATTATCGTGCTCGATCTGGTTTGTATCTATCTCTCTGGTTCAGATCGTTTTAGTCCCCTTGGGACGATAAGCAAACGTGGTCCCCCAGCGCTCTCGTTTTGATCAACAAGCTCTGAGGATCTGGTTCCATGTGTGGGTGTGGGTGGGTGAATATTGGAGGACTAGAGTATGTGGATGGATGGTTGGATCCAAGAATTGGAATCTGATTGGCTTCCGAGTCCCACATCATATTAGGAGAAGCACATCCTTCCTCACCACCCATCCCTCCACTTACACATACCTTGAATCTCCACCCGCCACCTCCGAACCACGTTTACCCGTTTGACATCTACTTCCACCGTTGAACCGTTATCGAGCTCAAGATCTAAACGCTCTTTGAGATCTTGACCGACGTCCCTCATTTCCTTTTAATCGTACATCTCTCTCTCTCAAGTCCATTCTTTTTTTTTGAAGAAGGAGAGATCGATCCGGGTCAGCTTGTCTCTTGTCAAGACTTATGAGAGCTAACTAACTATTAGCTAAATACATACATAATTTTTTTTTATTTTTTTTTTAAAAAAAAAAAAATCCAAACCCCAAATCTTTACGACCAACAGTGCATAATACAGATAACCTCCACTCTAAAAAAGTCTTGTCAACCGGGCATAAGGTTTCAAATCTCTATTCATAGCTTGACACTCAATCCAATCTCCCATCCCGTCTTGAGTATTATTATCATTCTTGTTTTTATTTTTTTTACCTTATAAAGTTATTCATAACCAGATTCCAGTCAGATCACTACGATTAGCTCGATCTCTATTCTCTCATCCTCTTTCCCTTTCGCCCTTGATTTGATTTCCTCTGGATCTTAGTCTCGCTTTCTGTCTATTCCCTCTGGTTGATTAGTATTATCCTCGGCAGCGCCCAAGGAGAACGGTGAAGATAATGACAAACCATCTGATCAAGCTGTTTTTTTTCTTTTCTTGTTTCCCAACTTGATCTGACCCCTGAATTGTGGTTGGCTCTCACTAGACTAATTTCTTCTTTTTTTTTAAAAAAAAAATATTCTTTCTATTTTGAGATATACACCAAACCAGCCTTTGCTGCTCTCCCCAACACGACAACGACAACGGTGTTGTTGGTTGTTGGTTGGTGGATGGTTTTGTTCTGACGTACAATCAATCTCTTCTATGGACCAAGTCCTAGAGTTCTCTCACTCTCACTCACTTTCATCTACTCTACTCTCATCGGTCTTGTTGGTCTTAAAGATTTATAAAACTAACTCAATTCATTCCTATCTTGACTCTCTCCTTCCCAGTTCCAAAGGACTCTTTTTTGATCCCCTCATTCCTTCTGAACACACACACCCACTCTCTATCCCTTTAGAGAAAAAAGACTTCCATCGATTAAAATCTTCTTTGGCTCCACTTGTCATCCGCTCTTACTTGACAATCTCCACCTCAAATCCGCATATCCCATTCATTCACTATCACCGCTACTACCACCACCACCACCACCACCACCAACAACAACAACAACAACAACAAACAACTCCGTAATACCTCCAGAGACAGTCTTGACCCCCTCTTCGGTCTCTTGCCGATATAAATCAAGATGGAATTCTATTCTTCTGATGTTTTAAATGGTCAGTTGCTTCAATCATCCACCCCTCCTTCCTCCTCATCCTCATCCTCAACCCCTCTCAATTACATCTCTATCCTTACAAATAAATAAATATTAGTCACCATCTCTAAACTTATTCGACCAATAGTATACTAAGCTGAATGGCCCATAATTCCTATCAACAACAGTCTCCTCGACAGCCATCAATCAAAACTCTACCATCGGCTGTCCCTCCCCCCCATCACCCTCAATCCATCTCACCCCAGCCAAATATCACCACCATAATAATACCCCCTGCCAAATCTTCGGTGAAACTGACCCTCTGGCCAGAGCCAGGAGTGATTCCAGCCCACTCACCACCGGTGTCTTTCAGACTTCTCATTCCTTCCAAAACAATCGACCGCGCTCATCCGACAGTATACTAACTAGTTCAACCTCCCCACAAATCTTGAGAGCTACCACTCACTGTCTCCTAACCAATCCACATCCATACCAACTTACATCAACCGATCAACATCCTCAAATCCTACACCTACCTCCTCAAGATCTCACCGAGCCACCCCTTCACAACGAACTAGACTTCCAGTTTCAAGATATCCACACCTGCCCCGTCACATCCGACTCCATCCCTCATTCACCACCTCTGAGTTTAAACCTGGGCGGCCATGACATCTCAAACTCTCTACTCAACTCCAACCAACATTCCGCCTCTAGCGCGCCAGGCACAACTGTCACGTGTAAGCCAGTCTCATCATCAGTCTTAAGATCCTTCTCTCCTTCATCCCCAAAAGAAAGCTCCATCCTGTTCAACCGAGATTTTAATCTCCAAGTTCCTCATCCTCACCGAGGCCATCTCCACCCTGCGTTCTGTGATTGACACCGAACAAGACCTTGTTTTTGGGTTACCAGCGGTGGTTTGGGGAAATTACCTTTAACAGCTTTTTAGTATCTCCTTGATAAGTTGAATTTGGACGAGTGATCACTAACATCCTTGATGCCCCTCCTGTCCTTGCTCTTGCCTTTGGCGCCGTGATTCGTGCTGTTTAGCCCATGGGAACATGATCGGACTGGGCTCTTGCTACGTCGATTGTAATGACTTGGGCAGCCTTCCGTTCCAGTCATCGGTAGTTGATCATGCTTTGATGGGATTTGAGCCTACCTTCAATTTCCAAGACCATCATCATTCAGACCATGAGCTGGATGAAGAGCGCTCCAATCGTAGTCCCACCGAGCTTTCCCCCTTCACTCCTCATCATCAACAAACTGGTCAGGAGAATCAGCTCCAATTTCATAACCAACAGCAAGCTGGTTGGCAGAGCTTCCGGAGTAACTCTTCAGCCCTAGAGGATGATCAGAACCAGCAGCCTTTCAGTCCGACGGAAATGACTGTCTTGAGATCCTCATCGCCGTGCCTCGCCCATTCCTCCAACAATCTCTATTTCGGCTCCTCTCCGCTCGGTCAGTATACTGACGCGGGATCAATACCCCCACTAACCATGGAACTATCTCAGTCGCCTACGATGCTCCGGACCGGGTCGACGGCTTCAGAGTTTTCGACCGGCTCATCCGTTAATTCGGCTGGTGTCAACCCAATTCACGTCAACCCGCTTAGTCAGCCGGTTACTCCACAGGATGATATCTTTGCTCCGCTGAATGATCCGTTTCATCAGCATTGGTGGGCGAACCAAAACGAGAGTCATAACGTTGAATCACTGGTTACTAGTCTTAGGGCATCCATCGGCCAGCCTCTCCAGAATTCTGCCGACCAAGAAGTTGGAGGAGCCAGGATGCCCTCAATCTTCGCACAACCCCTCAAGCTGCCAACCAGCTCACCCGGCGATCAAAATAACTCGGGATCATCTTCATCTCCATACAGCCTATCCCAGCCAAATAAGCCCCCTCATTCGCCATCATATCACCTCGGTAGTAAACCTCGTCGGACTTCCCACCGATCAAGTCTCTCAAATCACAATCGGACTACATCCTCTAAAATTTCTTCAAGGCCATTCCTTATCGAACCTGATTACAGTCGCCTACCTACAAAACGTTCCAGAGGAAGAAGACCACCAATATCTCCCGACTTGGGCCTACCCATACCCGATGGTCATTTGTCGATCGGTTTACAATCAGTTCCAGGTGGACAGGCGTTCGATCCTAATCTGAATCCTCACGCGGAAACTGTCAAATATTGTGAACTGACAAAAACTGGGAAACCCAAGAAGATCTTTATCTGCCAGGTTAAAGGGTGTGGAAAATGCTTCAAGTAAGTTTCTTCCTCTTGCTCCTCTATATTTTCCGCAACATCCAGCTTATACCATATATCAACCTAACCCTGGTCCGCTTCTTTATAGACGCAGCGAACATCTCAAGCGTCATGTTCGAAGTATTCATACAAACGATAAACGTAAGCACCCCGAGAGAAGTTTTGCTTATTGGTCCGTATCGTCGAGCTGACCAGCTTTCTATCCTCATGTCCTGAATTACAATGATCACCACCATTCTAGCCTACAACTGTCCCTGGATGGCATGTATGAAATCGTTCAGCAGGCATGACAACCTTAACCAACATTTAAGAGTACACAGAGTAGAAGAGGGAGGCGAAGTTTTGAATGGCTTGCATATTGGAAGCGATGGCGTTTTAAGATCCGATCTCGATGAATCACCAGTCGACCCAGTTATCCGAGGATTGAGGGACGTCGAGGTACTGGATCGGTTCATGGTCGATGAATAAGACCTCCCCGGAGAACATCATATCTTGAATCAATCACAAAAGTAAAAAAAAACATTGTATCCATTTCCGAGAAAGTACTTTTTTTTTCCCCTTTTTTTTTATATATACAAAAAAAAAAAAGAGAGAACCTTTTTTATTTAACTTGTTTATTTATTTGTGGGTTTCTCTTGACCAACTGGATAATAAAAGATGCTCTGGACTTTTTAAAGTTTTTATTTTTAATTTTATTATTATTATTATCTTTACTATAGATCATCATTTCCTCGTTTTCCTTTCATTTTAGATAACTCTATGGATGGCTGATCAGGATAGGTAAACGGAAGCGAAAGACAGACGTATATATATATATATATATATATATACCCACCATGTAGCAGCGGTACTACAAGAACAAAATAAAGGATATCCATTCTTCTTCATTCTTCTATTTAATCTTCTTTGTCACTGAAAACATATTTATATATTTATATAAATATTTATATATTCCCGACAGACTGAAAAAATATGTATATATATATATATATATATACTTGGTAGCTGTACTTGTCTCTTCTTCTTGTTTTGGTCCTCCTTGTTTTATTATTATCGTATCATCATCATCTTTAATCGGTGTATATATCGGGCCTAAAAGCTTCTCTCCCCCCCTCGCTTATCATGATTTGTAAGAACAAAATCAATATATATACATAAATATATTTAAATAGTTATAATTTTAATCCTAAAATCTTTGATAAGATCGGATGAGATGAGATGTTGGAATGGGGAATAAAAGGCATGATCTTATATATGGCTTCTGGAATCAATAATTTCCTGGAATGTAAACGAGACAGACTGGTGACTTTATTTGACTTAAATTAAGTCACCAGCAAGCGGGGGGACTCGCGAACCATCGCCGATGTTGAGCATGTTCAGAAAGGTGATTTGGCCGGGAGCCGTTGATATTCCAGCGCATCGTTTCCCTGCACTTCTGATCCATCTGTGGCTCATCATACGCTCCCAACGAATTTGTGGTCACTTGACATCTGAACCCACACTTTTTAGATCTATTTCCCCTTTGATTTTGGAACGAATTATGGAAATGGTTTGAGAACAGCCTTCGTCCGTCGTTTCTAAGAGTGTCGATATCACTTCGGTCGATCGCGTAATATCCATCCACAAATTCAGACGTAACATTCACTTCATCATCCTTTATACTAATTATACCCATGCGTTGGTTCAGCACCGAGTGCCAAATTCCTCGCTTTATTTATCTATGTACATATTTATGTGTCCAAAACAATCCACACCTACCGATCATGTCTTACCCAAGTAAACTTCTGGTTTTCTTTTTTCTTTTTTTTCATTCATGAAATAAGTTTTCTTTCTTTTTCTTTTCCACATTAAACCTTATGGATTAATTGAAAAAAAAACCCCAAGTGTTTTGTTTACAAGTAAGAAAGCTAAACATTTGCTCTAGCCACTAGTGTGTCTTTTATCAATCAGCTTTTTGTTTAGAGCTCCTCCGGCCAATTTTTTATTCGACCGGAGAGGGGTTTCTACTTTTTCAAGGCAAAAAAAATCAATTACTCTCTTACTCTGAATCAAGACATGACTCGTAATTAGTTCTTGACTTAGGCCAGCCAGCCCTCTCTGGATGACCCCCCCCCCTCAGTGCCAGCATAATTGCCTAGGATGAAGTCATCCCAGTTAAACTGGGATGTATTGAAGCATACAGAGTTGCTGCGGGCCAACTCCACTTAGGGTTGACGTTAGATTGTAATTGTTAAACCTAACTGTCAGATGTATTTAACTCAACTATATTTCTCAACGTTGTACTTTAATTCATCTCACTACTTTATCAATTTCAATCAACAAGCTAACTCAAGCAACTCGGCCTTGCAGGTATGCCTCAAGTATTTCTCTCATTGTGAATGATCTCATTTATCTTATTTCTATGTTCTGTTGTTCTTCAGGTGTGCATCCACCTATCTGCTCTTGTCTGTCTTGTCGTGTACTCACAGCGCATTTGCTGCCAAAGGTTAGCATCTATCACTGCAATTCATCTCACTACTTTATCAATTTCAATCAACAAGCTAACTCAATCAACCCGGCCTTGCAGGTGTGCATCCACCTATCTGCTCTTGTCTGTCTTGTCATGTACTCACAGCGCATTCGCTGCCAAAGGTTGTGAACCCCCGGCTCCTCGCTTATTAGGTTATGAGCCCAGAGGCGCAACGGGTTCCACTATAAATCATTACCGACGATCTTCACCATGTCCGATCATAAAGCTGTACTCCAGTCAGTCGACCTAATCCCTTTCACCACCTGGAAAGGTCAAATGAAGGGATACCTTAGAGTTCAAGGAATCAAGATGTACATTGACTCATCAATCCCTGAACCAGCTGATCTCTCTGAAAAACTCACCTACCGTCGAGAAATGGATAAAACTGCTGGCTTGCTCTCACTATACCTTGGGCACAAGTATTGGACTCAATTCGTTAACAACAAGAACAAAAACAATCCCAGAGCCATCTGGATTGCTATCAAAGAGCACTTTGAATCTAAGGCTGGCAATAATCAAGCCAAAGTGGTTCAAGAATTCTTCTCAATCAGCTTCAAGGGTAATGACGTGGCTACCTTTCTCACCAATCTCAACAGTCATCTCAGCAACATCACAGCAGTTGGTATTGAGATCATAAATACTCCAAAATTCACCTTGCATGAAACCTTTGTCTCAGAATTTTTACTGTCTCAAGCACCTGTGTCTCTCAATCTTTGAGACATACTGATCATCAAGCGTCCGCTTTCAATCCAAATCTTCAAGGACCTTCTTGAAGGAAAACAACGAGACATGGGCCAAAGCACTCTAGCCGCCGAATCTCCTGTCTTAAAAGCAGGAATCAGCACATCAGCACTCGCTGCAACTGGTGTCTCCAACAATTGGCCTACCTGCTCTCCAGGTGTTCACAATCCTGCCACCAAACATTCGGCCCAGAACTGTTGAGCACTGTGGTAATCCATACCTTTTCACATACAAACATCAACAACTTACATTTCCTCTCACATATACTTCATTGTTATTACATAATCAGATTCTACATACAAAACTACCCCTAGTCACTCACTCAAAGTACCCCTGATTTCCCTTTGGTTCAGAAGTTATTGGCATTCTTAGAATATTACCACTTAACCACATAACTTTACCAATACTACAACCCCATAGGATATTATACAAGGTATTGATTTATAAATATACAGTACATAAATAAAACACAGATATTACATACTTTTCTTTAGTTTATATCTTCTTTGGTATTAAGTTGTACAGCACAGTCATTTATATTACATAGTTACATCTTCTGCCTTTATCATCCTTGTTGGTTACTAGTCACATTACATTCCTTATATACATAGTCACTAGCTACATTGGCTCATCTTTCTTACACTATCACTACTCTCTTTTGGTTGTATACCTCTGAACACATTTCCCCTTTCTCTTTACTGCCAGGATCAGCCATCTTGTGCCCTTTTGTATAAGTAGAACTCCCCTTAGTTCTATGGATAAATCATGCACCCCCCCTTTGACCAAAGTACAATTTACATTTACACTTACCTTTAAACCTTTTACATTTACTTTTGGCATCAACCTTTACCCAAATAACAATCATAAACACATACCCCATACTCTTTCTCAGTGCTTTTCTCACTCCTCCTAAGGTCCCTGCCTCAGATTGATTAAAACAACCTAAGTTCCCATTAGTAGCAGCAGTCTAAGGATTAGTAGAAATATAGCCACACCTCTTTTCTTTCTTTTTCTTAGTGAAACCCTTTCCCCTCAGCATTAGTCAAGAAGGGCAGCCTCATCAGCACCTGTAGCTTCAACATCTTCTACTTACTGGATTTGTTGTCTATTTCCCCTTCAAGCTCTTTCCTGATCCTTTAGGAGTTCCACAGCACTCAAAATGAAGAAAAAACCCACAGCAAAAGCTGCTACTACTCAGCAATCTCTTCAAACTCAACCATCAGATGGAAGTGAAAGCAATCACCACGACAATTCCTCCATTAGCACAACTAACAGTGGCCTGCTCTGTATTCGCAAAGCATTGTCAGCAGTTCAATCTTCAGAGGTCTGCTTTCTAGATAGTGGTGCCAGTCACCACATGTTCAGCGACAAATCTTAGTTCTCCAACTATTGCCCTCAAACGACACAAATTGCCCTGGCTGACGGAAACCAACTTGAATCAATTGGGGAAGGCTTTGTTTGCTTGATAGCTAAAGATGGTTCTTGACTCAAACTCAAAGCGCTCCAGGTGCCGGACCTAGCCGGGACACTCATCAGCTTTGGCCGCCTCTTCAAACAAGGTTGTGATGTTTGTAGAACTGGACCAAATTCCTTTGATCTAGTCAGGAATCGGTCCATAATCCTGTCTGCAGCAGTCATTGGCGGTGTTTGAAACATCAACCTAGTGCCGGGTTCCCATCAAGGTCAGTCTTTGCTTGGTTTGGCTAAAGTTGCAGCATCCACTGACTTTGACTCACTACATAGATCAGCAGGACATCCACACATCAAGGCTTTGAAAAAAATGTACCCAGGCATCAAAGCCTCCAAAATCAACTGTGACACCTGTTTGATATCCAAATCAAATCGACTTCCCTTTCCTGGTTCGCTACCTGAAGCTAAAAAACCTCTTGAGTACGTTTACATGGACCTGAGCGGAAGGATCAATCCAACATCATTTGGCGGAAAGTAGTATTACTTTAAAATCACTGATTACTTTACTTGCTATTGTCATGTGTACCTACTCTCTAAGAAATCCAAAACTTTCTCTTACTTCATGCAATACTACAACGAAGTAACCAATCATCACTCTATAAAACTCAAAACCGTCATCTTTGACGGGGGGGGTGAGTTTAATTCTCATGAGTTCCTTAACTTTCTCAAGGAGAAAGGGATTACTGTCCAAGTTACAGCTCCCTACACCCCACAACAAAATTCAGTAGCCAAAAGGGGGAATCAATCAACATCTTAGAAGGCGCAATGTATGTTAAAACAAGCAAAACTCCCGTCAGAATACTGGGCTGAAGCAGTTTCTACGGCCGTGCTTCTCAAAAACATCACTGCAATGATAAAGCTCAAATGGGACACACCACATAATTTGTGGTTTGGCACTCCATTCAACGTCAATCGTCTCAAACCCTTTGGATGTCTGGTGTACGTGAATATTCCCAAGCAACATTGCAAAGGCAAATTTGGCAATACTGCTAAGAAGGGTCTCATGGTTGGTTATCAGCTGGGGACGCATAACTGGCGCGTCCTCCTCCAAGGAGGGAAGGTGGAGCGCTGTCACGATGTAAAATTCGTTGAATCAGACTTCCCAGGAGTCTCCAGCTGACCTATCATTCCAATTTGATCCTCTTACTCCATCCAAATTCGACGAGGTCATTGAAACCAAGTTACCTGACAGCTTCTCAGAATCTCACTCGGATGTGCTCAAATGGAGATCAGCAGAGAATGAATTCAACCTCAACGCACCAAAGATAGATGTTGACTCATTCTTTGTCAATCCTGACTCTCATCAAGATTCACAAAATTCATCTTTGTCGTCTCCCCCTCACCTTCCAATCTCTTCTTCTTCTGACCTGGCTCGGACAAAACCTGGTTTTGACATTGTTCTAACCCCCAACATTGCCCCAAAAAACATTAGTTCCGACATTGACCCCTCCCACATTCTCCACTCTAAATGTCGAGCAAATCTTGCCATGGCCTTTTCTGCATCCAATATACCTTGTACTCACCGAGAGGCAATGCTCTCCTCAGATGCTTCTTCATGGACTCAAGCTGTTGAATCCGAACTTTCAGCAATGAAAGACCTCAAAGTTTGGTCAATCAACCTCATGCCAGGCAATGAGTCTCTTCTCGGCACGGTCTGTGTCTCTTGCAAGAAGAAGAATACTGACGGCATAGTTGTGAAATTCAAAGCACAACTTTGTGCGCAAGGATCCCAACAAAAAGAAGGCTTTGGCTTTACCTACGCGCCAACGGGGTGTTCCACCAGCCTTTGAGCTGCAATTCTGGTTGGATTATCAAGCGGGTACAACATCCACCAAATGGACGCCAAGAATTCTTTCCTCAACGGTAAACTCAACGAGTCAGTCTACCTGTGTCCACCTCCAGGCCTGGAGGTTCCCAAAGGATACTGTCTTAGGCTCCACAAATCTATCTACGGCCTTAAACAAGCACCGCGGGTCTGGTACGCTGAGCTTAAAACATTTTTCGATTCCATCTCCTTCCGACCCAGTCTGGCAGATCCTTGCTTGTTTACGTCCCAAGTCCCAGGATGGGACTTCTTTGTTCATGTGTATGTTGACGACATGATTATTATTAGTCACGACATGTCGTGTTTCAAGACTCTCATATGTTCAAAATTTTAAATGGAAGATCTTGGGGAAACTCATCACATCCTTGGCATCAAGCTAACTAGGACATCAAAATCAAAAATCACTCTCAACCAAGAAGTCTACACTCAATCCATTCTTGAAAACTACAACATGAATAATTGCCGCACCACACCTACTCCAATGCTGGCAAACTCATGACTAGTTACACCCTCAGATGAGGATCATCAATCTTTTCTCCAACTGAAGGTAAACTATAGGGAAGCTCTCGGATTGCTCAATTATCTCTCTGTCTCAACGCACCCTGACATCTCCTTCACCGTATTGCAACTTTCACAACATCTTGAAAAGCCTGGTATGACTCACTGGAAGGCAGTCATTCATCTGCTACGCTATCTTGCTGGAACAAAACATCACAGAATCACTCTAGACGGCTCATGCAACATTACCAAAGTTGCTGTTTACACCGACGCAGACTTTGCCAACTGCACCAATGATTGTCGATTGTACTCCGGTTATGTTACATTACTCGGTGGTAATCTCTTCTCTTGGCGATCCAAAAAGCAGCAAACAGTGTCCACCTCAACAACTGAAGCGGAATACCGGGCCTTATTTGAGGGGGTTCAGGAATCCTTATGGCTCAAATATCTATTCAACAGTCTTGCGATTCCCATTGACAAAAAGTTTGAAATCCTTGTTGACAATCAGAGCGCAATTGCTCTAGCAACCAATCCCATCTTTCAACAACAATCAAAACATATAGACATAATCTACCATTGGCTTTGAGAAGTACATGATACAGGCTTTATTCACATAAACTATATCTCAACTCAGAAGATGAAATCTGATATGTGCACAAAAGCACTCGGACGACTAAAGCATCAAGAAATCATCTCAGACCTCAAGATCATCCAGCAATGAGACAGGGGGGGTATTGAAGCATACAGAGTTGCTGCGGGCCAACTCCACTTAGGGTTGACATTAGATTGTAATTTTTAAACCTAACTGTCAGATGTATTTAACTCAACTATATTTCTCAACGTTGTACTTTAATTCATCTCACTACTTTATCAATTTCAATCAACAAGCAATCAACTTGGCCTTGCAGGTATGTCTCAAGTATTTCTCTCATCGTGAATGATCTCATTTATCTTATTTCTATGTTCTGTTGTTCTTCAGGTGTGCATCCACCTATCTGCTCTTGTCTGTCTTGTTGTGTACTCACAGCGCATCCGCTGCCAAAGGTTAGTATCTATCACTGCAATTCATCTCACTACTTTATCAATTTCAATCAACAAGCTAACTCAATCGACTTGGCCTTGCAGGTGTGCATCCACCTATCTGCTCTTGTCTGTCTTGTTGTGTACTCACAGCGCATTCGCTGCCAAAGGTGTGCATCCACCTATCTGCTCTTGTCTGTCTCGTTGTGTACTCACATCACATTTGCTGCCAAAGGTTGTGAACCCCCGGCTCCTCGCTTATTAGGATGCACTCAACCAATTTAAACTTGGTTGAAATCAACTGATGAAATATAAATCCAAGGGACCCCCCTTGGTTTTATATTTCATTGGTTGAGGTCAACCTACTTTAAATTGGTTGTTTGCATCCTAGTTTAACTGGGATGAACTCAACCTAGGCAATTATGCTGGCAGTGCCTCCATATTAGAGGCTTTGTTCAAGATAGGTTTTTTTGAGACAGTACTAGAGGATTAGCATATGAAAAAGGCAAGTCAACCATACACAGATCTTACAGCTCTTGGTTGATTTGCTTTTTTAAATGTGATATCTAACTAGTTTGGCCATTTTTTTTCTTTCTTGTTTTTTTTGTTGAATGTTGACTCACTCTTCTAAGGGGAGAGTTTTAGTTGAAAATGGTACAAATTTCCAAAAAAAACAAAAACAAAAAACAAAAAAATCATCATATTTCCTACTGATTCCTCAAATACTCAAGCCAGGTGTACCTTATCTGTGAATGTTCCAAGCCTGAGTCTTCCTTTCACAGCTCTGTTTTTTGAATCCCTCTCTTGCCCACCTCTCCAGATATTATTGGGGGTGGAATTTCAATCAACAGGGTGCCATCAGGACATAAACTATAATGAGGGGTGTGTGGTGGACTTTATATAAAAATAATTGCTCACCGTATTAATTTTGTGTTACAAGCCCAAACAGTCCAAAAACAATCAATTATCTTTCATTCTGACATATCAGGTGGTTTCAAATATGACTAGATTCATTTTCAAAGCCAGTCAATTATCAAAAAAAACCTAGTTTTTTTCTCTTTCCCCAGTGGGCTCCAAAAGGGTGTAGGTAAATGACTGAGATGTTTTGGAAATGGTGGAGTATTTTTTTTCAAACTGTTCAATTAAATAATGGTGGATGTGGTCATATTGGATACCCCCTATGATCTGTTCCCGGGATGTTTTAGCAAGGTCTGTCATGCTGGGACTGATGGGCTCAGCTGACTATGAGCCCAATCACTACAATATCCATCAAACTTTGAATTCTCCTCAGCTTTGATAACATTTCAATTACCATTTGTATGAAACCTAACCAAGGTGAAAATTTGACTTCACCCTTGACAATTACTCACATCAGTCTGCCAATACTATAGACTACCATTCCCAGCCATTTGACCCAGTGTTGAAGCTTTTCCCATAACCCTTTCCCGGATATGCTCAAATTCACTCTCAATTCTTAGCTTTGCACTTCAACTTTTCCAACTAGCCTCACACTCAACCATTCCATATTAGGCATCTCAACTTTGACCCAAAGACATTCACTTGACGGGTCATCCTTGACTCTCATGTGATTTCCATTCCAATAGTTCATCTTTGAAAATCATGTATGTTTCCTTTACTTCTTTGAAAATATTTTTAACTCTCACCTTGAGTAGATGCTCTATCATTTGTATTTGAGACACATCTTCTACGTATCATTGATAACAGTAGCTTTTCTTGTATTATAATTGCTCTTGTAATTTTAATCAATCTCTCTTTCCTCAGTTGTTTAATATGACATTGTTTTATTCTTACTACTGAATAAAGGCGACTAAACCCAGGGACCTGAGATGACAGAAAAGGTTCTGTGAGCACGCAAACAAAGAGAAAAAACGGCCAGTGGTGGATGCACACCTGAGATGACAGCAAAGGTGCTGTGAGCATGCGAAAAAAGAGACATGACAACCAGTGGTGGATGCACACCTGCAGAAAACCGGGAAAAGAAGTCTGGAGTGAGTGGGTGATTGATATTGTGAAGACATGATGAATGATAATGAAAAACACAAGATGACAATATACTAACCTGAGATGACAGCAAAGGTGTGAGCACAAAAACAAAGAGACACAACAATCAGTGGTGGATGCACACCTGATGAACACCAAGAGTGAGATGAGAACACAAGAAACAGAGATGATAGTGAGAGATGTGGATGCATACCTGTGAAAAACTGGGACAAGAAGTGTGGAGTGAGTGGGTGATTGATATTGTAAAGAAATGATGAATACAGTACAACTTTGAGAAAGAGAGTTTAACTAAGTACATCATGGTTAGGTTTACAATATCATCAAATGTGTTTACTCTGCAGTAACAAAATCTGGCGGCTGCACCACTATGTGTCTCAATACTGAAATGTTCAGCTTGCCATCATGCTGGCTGAGTAATAAGCAATTCCTTTGAGTTCACCCATCTTCATCTTTGAAGTTATCCTTGACCTTTTCCAGCTGAAACTTATCTTCAACACTCCTCATGCACTCTGGTCAATCAAATCCCCTTTTGTATTGCCCTCCTTTCCAGAAAAAAAACAATGATCACTTGTCTACATGTGACATAGCAAAATAAAAAGGGGCCTTTGAACCCATTGATTTCAGCTGTAGAAAAGTGAATCTTCATTTTGACTGGTGCCTACTCTTAGAACAAGATCAGCCTTCTTAAACTCTTGGTAGCATCAGTTGTTGTAAGTCATAACAAATTTTCTGTATAGAACACTTGGTCTCCCTACTCTCTCAACACAAAAAACAATCTTAAACAAGATTAATAGAAATAGAAATAGATAATTAGTCTGATCAGAAACCAAAGAATTTTCTCCAATATGATAATCACAAAAAACAAAGAAAAGATAACACACACACACATAAATATATATATATATGTTTAGTGACAGTCCACATTTTACCCAACATGAAGCAAAATTATAGAAAAATCTAGATGAGTCAGTTGTCATGATCCTAAAAAAGATTACATCAGAAACAAAGGGGGTTACAATTATTATTCTTATTATCATAATTTGTTTGAAGGGACTTGGTTAAACCACTCCCTTTTTTTGGAGTATTGACTCCCAAAAGAAGCGGATGTCGCCGCTACCCCCTCTCAACCAAGATTCAACCGTTTGGGAGTTGATCTCCCAATTCAGCTTGAGAATTGGGAGTCAGCAGGATAATTGCCAAAAAAACATAATTAAAAACAGCTGCGACCCCTGGGGGAGTCTCTACACCAAAAATGAGACTGAGCACGGGAGTTGATCCCCAAAAACCTCCAACCACACGTCAGAAGCAGTCATTGACTCCCAAGCCAAAAACAAAATCACGCTCAAACCAAACAGAACAAATGACCGAGATCCTCAAATTATAAGCAAACAACACCCACCATCAAATCACTCCACCTCTCAACCCACCCAATCACACCAAAGCAAAATGTCCACCAGCCCTATAGATTGCCCATCCCCCTTCCTCAACCCCTCATTCTACCAGAAACCGGGAGAGAAGATAGAAAAAACAGAAACAACTCCAAAAAACAAATAAAAATGAACAAAATGAACAAAAAAATGATGACAAAGAAGATAATCCTAGTAGAAGTAGTTTTGTAAATACTAGTCCTGATGTAGAAGAAGCTAACCAAAAGAAGCTTATTCAAACCTGTTTAGAAATACTAGAAAAAAATAACAAAGAAGATGAGCAAGAAAATCAAAATCAAGCTACTGAACTAGTTCCAAATTTAGAAATAAGAAAAAATCAATCCACTGAACAAGAATATGAATTCAACCATCAAGAACTGTCAGCTATGTGTATGAAACACTGGCTTAATTTCTATAAATAAGCCAGGTACTATCACTGTGCTGAAAGGTTATCTGAATAAATATCTATTTTATTCTCTCTATAGTGTCCAAACTATGCACAGAGGATAACCTAAAACTCCTTATAATTGTAGATTTGATATACAAACCAATAAATTTGAGAAGACCAATAGTTGACCGTGTAGGTTTGGCTATTCTTTTCCTTTTTGGGTAAGATGTAGCAATATAAATTGCTATTAAGCAGCTGGCAAGCACTTAAGCTGATTGGCTACTGTCAGAGGTGGTAGTCTTGCAGCAACTGCTTTATAAGGAATAGATAAAGGCCAAGGATGGGGAATTTTAAGGTAACTTGAGACTAATTCCAGTAATAAAAGGTTGGGTTGAATAAAAGAGAATACACTACTCTAATAGTAGGAGGAGAATATTCAGTGTACTTACTAATGTGGTACTGGGGGAATATGCTGAGGAACCAATCTTAGGCCAGAAATGGCCTCCTTTTATATTCTAGAGATTATTTGTGGAAGGTTCTAGAATATTATGTTAAATTCTACTCTAATGTATTATAATTCAAATATACTATGATGTAATGGGAATTGTATTATATTGAGTACAGTATTTTCTATTTCCCCATGACCTCATGACATGTATGTATAACCAATCACATCATGGGACATTTCTAATAATAGAATAATACTGGGAAATTACCACGCACTTAGGTAATCTCCTTCTTATTAGCATAACTTTAAGTTCTTATGATTATACACATAATTTTTATTGTCTCTCAGCTTTTATTACAATAATTATAATATATATATTTTTTACGGTTATTCCATCTCTTATCGAGTACCTTCTGAGATATGGTAAAGTACTAGAAGGAGTAGGAATTTGGTGGTGGTTTGAGTGAGGTACCCCACCTAATATTGTATGAAAATTTGATTTCTGTATTAATATTCTAGGATATATTATTATTAATACAATATATTATTATTTTTTACATTAAAGTCAGTCTTTAGGATACTCTGGAGTATCTCTAGGGCTGACAAGCACACTCTGAGAATCAACAAGAAGAAGCCCACAATATTCCACCTCTGTTATGGTCTGATCTGTGGAGAGGAAGGCTCTGGGGTTCTGGGGTTTCTGGGGTTTCGGGATCCTATAATGTAGATTGCAGGATGAGGAAGAGATGTGGATCCTTGTCCTGACAGACTATATAGTGGTCTGTCTGTGACATGTACGTGATAGACTATCTACATGTGGTGCGGGCTTTGGTGCGGGCAGGCCCGCAATACGGCTCATGACATTATCCCCCTTTTAATGCTAAATCCTCCACTCATTCGCCAATCAAGAAAAAAGAAAAAAATTCCACCTCTTATCAATTTTGTTCCTCACTTCCTTCTCCGCATCCGCCAATGAGTATTTGCCGCATTTGGAAATCTTGAATTAAATCCCGCTACCAGTTCCTCGCAATTCTTCAAGTTTTCCGCCGGTTCCCATGAGTTGTCTTCTGTTCCAAATCCCTTCCAGCTGACCAGGTATTGGGTCTTCCCGCGTCTTCTTCTACAGTCCAGTACCTCTTTGACTTCCCACTCATCCCCGCCGTCCGCTGTAATTGGTTCCGGGTCTTCCCTCCGTCGTTCCGCAATTTCATCGGGTCTGTGTTTGCGGAGTATTGATACGTGAAATACGGGGTGTACCCCCCGCATGGATATAGGGAGTGTTAGTTTATACGCGGATCTTGAGATTCTTTTACAGATAGAGAAAGGTCCCAGCCATCTATGTTCCAATTTTGGGCTGGGGCGGGTCGTTGAAATGTTGCGTCCGTCTAGCCATACTTTGTCCCCTACGTCCCATTCCGGTGTTTCCCTTGTGTTCTTGTCAAATTGGCCTTTCATTGTTTCTTGCGCCTCTTCTAAGCAATGCTTGAGTTCTTCTTGGACCTCCGCAAGTTTGCGGAGTCGTTCTTCTACTGCGGGGATGCATTGTTCTGTTGAGGGGGTTCCGCTATATGCCGGGTTGAATCTGTAGTTGGCTTTGAACGGGGAAACTCCTGTTGATGTGTGGTCGTTGTTGTTGTAAGCAAATTCGGCCATTGGGAGGAGTGGGGCCCAATCGTTCTGTTGGTAGCAAACAAAGTGCCGCAGGTATTGCTTGACTGCTTTGTTGGTGATTTCGGATTGTCCGTCTGTCCTTGGGTGGTACGCTGTGGATGGCTGTAGTCTAATCCCCATGCGGGAGCTCAACTCACGTGTGATTTGGGAGACAAAAATACTTCCCCGGTCTGAGACAATTGTCTTGGGGGTTCCATGGAGTTTCCATACATGTTCCGCCATCAGTTCCGCTAGTTGCTCCGCATTCATGGTTTTCTTGCATGGGATGAAGTGGGCCATCTTGGTCAGTCGGTCTACTACTGTTAGTATGCTGTCACTCAAGCGGGATTCAGGGAGGTCAGTGATCAAATCATAGCTAATGTCCGTCCATGGGCCTGCGGGGATTGGGAGGGGTTCTAACGTTCCGAATGGCCGTCGAGTGCTAGATTTGACTCTTTGGCATGAATCACAGCCTTGACAAATCTCTTCATTCCATTCCACACAAAACTTCTCCGTACTAATGCCAACGTGCGGGATCTGCCTGGGTGGCCTGCGGACTTTGTGTCGTGTCTACTTTTGAGGATCATCGTCCGCAATGCCGAGTCCGCTGGTACCACTATCCGTCCCTTGTCATAGAGTACCCCATTGGCTTCCGCATACCTGTTGTGGTCCCCTGTTGGTTTCTGTAACAGCTTAATCCAGTCAGCCAATTTTGGGTCATGTGGGGTCAGTTCTCTAATCCTGGCAATGATTTCGGCGTCAGACAACGCTAGGTCGTCCGTTCCCGCATCTTCCAAGTCAGTCCCCATCACGTCCACCTCAAACCAATGTTCCCCGTCATCCATTTGAATCGATTCGTCCAGAAACCAGCTGTCCAATTCCGCACATTCCGCAAGCTCCTCAAACGTCCTCTCTGTGATGTTACCTGGCTTCAAAAGCTGACCAAAGGTCAGCTTTTCTCCCGGTGCTGGGGCGAGGTCCGGTCTGCGGGATAGGGCATCGGGTTTTGTTGATTGGCGTCCTGGTCGGAATATGATCTCGAAGTCAAAACATCCCATGGTCTCCGCCCATCTTGCCTGTCTTCTCGTGAGCTGCTTGGTCGTCATGAAGCTTTCCAAATTGCGGTGATCGGTGTATACAATTGCCGTCAAGCGGTGTGGGTTCCCCTCCAGGTATTGCCGCCACTCTTTGAAGGCAGCCACAATAGCCAGTAACTCTTTGTCAAAGATCTCATAGTTGCGTTCCGCCTGTACAAGGGATCGGGACAGGTAAGCTACTGGGTGAAGTTCCTGGTCCTTGGTGCAAACCTGGGACAGTACTGCGCCAAGCGCGAAATCGGAGCAATCACATTTGAGGACAAACGGTTTGTACGGGTCCGCAATTTTCAGGATTGGAGCGGATGTGAAGGCGGTTTTGAGGGATTCAAACGCGGAGTTGCACTTGGCGTCCCACACGAAGGGGGTTTCTACTCTTGTCAGGTTGTGGAGCGGTCTGGTCTTTCCGGAGAAATGGTCGATGAACCGGCGGTAAAAATTAGCAAATCCAATGAAACGTTGAAGTTTGGTGACATTCTTTGGTTCTGGCCAGTCGGTTACTGCTTGCACCTTTGCGGGGTCCATTCTGATTCGGTTGCATGATATCAATAATCCTAGGTATTCTACCTCCGGCCTTGAAAATTCACACTTTTCGGGTTTCAGCCACAATTGGTGCTTGCTCAATGTGTCCAGTATACTGCCCACCGCTTCCGCATGGTCCGACCCTTTCCGCGTGTAGATCATGATTACATCTAGGTATGCAGCGGTGTCTTTCCCAATCCGTCCAAGGAGGATGTCCTGCATGAAGTATTGGAAGTATCCTGGCGCTCCCGTGGGACCAAAGGGCATGGTAAGCGGGGCAAATTGTCCTGCCCTGCAGATGAAAGCCAGCTTATCTTTGTCGCCTTCCGCAACTCTGAGGTTTCCATATGCGTTGCGGAGGTCAAGCTTTGTGAATGTGTCCGCATCCAAAAGGCTGTCAACTAAGTCCATTGTCAGTGGGAGCGGGTACTTGTTCTTCACCGTTACCGCGTTGAGTCTCCTGTAGTCAAAACAGGGTCGCAGGTTTCCGTCCTTCTTTCCAGTGAATAGTACCGGTGCCGCCCACGGGGATGTGGTCCGTCAAATGGTCCCGCTTGTCAGTCCTTTGGCAATCATAATATCAAGTGCCTGGTTCTCTGCTGGGGATAGCGGGATGATTCTTCCGGCCTGTGGGGTGGCTCCTGGGATCAGATCTACGCGGAAGTCATACTTTATTCGCGGGGGAAGTCTCATGGCGCTTGATTTCCGGAACATGTCAAGGTGTCAGTGGTAGCACCGCGGTACTAATTCTTCCGTAGTCCGCTCCGCAGTCGTGGCTTTCCCTTTTGCTGCCAATTGGGCCGATGTTGACCACGATGTTTTGGCCGTGCTGATCACTGCAGGGGTATGTCCTAGGGGGGAAAGAGGCTTGCCAGCTGTTTTGGGATTCAAATGCGGGGGAGATCTATCAGACTCACATTGCGGGGGTGTTATTGTGCTAAAAGCACACACCCCCTTGTCACTAATCCTAGCTTTCCCCATGGGCCTGTAGACCGTATGCGGGGATGTTGGCGGAGAGGACAATACTGCCTTGGCAGTAGCAACGCTTTCATCGGGTACCTGGTCAGAATGTTGAGTCTTGGGGTTCTTGGCGGGGCTTGCGAATCTATCTACAAGGCGTACAAGCTTGCCAGCTGTCTCAGGCGGTAAAGTATGGGGTGGGGGATTGTCAAACTCACATTGCGGGGGCGTTATTGTGCTGCAAGCACACACCCCCTCGTCACTAATCCTAGCTTTCCCCATGGGCCTTTTGACCTTCTGCGGGGATGTTGGCGGGTAGGACAATACTGCTGCCGCAGTAGCACAAGTTTGATTGGATATGGTTTCATCGGGTACGTGGTTGGGGTGTCGGGTTTTGGGATTCCATGTGGGGTTCTGGGGTCTATCTACAGGGTGTACAAGCTTGCCAGCCGTTTCGGGAATGATGTGGGGAATAGGGATATCGAACTCACATTGCGGGGGTGTTATTGTGTTCAAAACACACACCCCCTCGTCAATCTTCCTAGCTTTCCCCGACTTGTTGGTTGGGGTGTTTTTTGGAATAGACAAAACCGCCGAAGCGGCTGCAATGTCCGGGGTCCATAGGGTACGGTTTGTCCAATTGATTCGGTGTCCATATCGGCGGATCCAGGGCATCCCTAGGATCCCATCATACAAGTCTTTCAGTCGTGTAATGATGAATTGGGACGGGCGGGGTTTGTTGTTCAACCGTAGGTCTATCTCATGGGTTGCTCTGCTTGCGGACCCGTCAAATCCGAAGACGGTTCGCCCCGAGGCCAAAGCGACCTCGAGGAGTCCCCATTGGGATGCGTACGATTCACTCAGAACGTCGTGGGTTGCTCCGGAGTCTATGAGGAAGGATAGGGGGGGATAGGGGCTTTGGGGTGTGGCTCTGGGAGTTGTGATGGTGCATGAAAGGAAACATCGGGGATCAATTTCATTTACATGTAATGTCTGACTAGCACCAATACTGCATGACAACTCCGCTACGCTCGGGAAGGGCACAACCTTCATTCCCAAGCGTCTCCATTTTTTGACTTATCGGCCCGTCCCTTGTTTGCCTTGTCCGCCTGTCCCTCCGTTTTAAGCGCCGCCAATCCATCGGCTAGCTGTTGGATCTGGTCCTCGAGTGCGGAGACTGAGGCAGGTGTCCGTCCTTTCCCTTTCTTGTTTGGACACTCCCGGGAGATATGTCCTCGCGTCCCGCAGCGGAAGCAAAGTCCTTCCCGCATTATGCGGGCCTTCTCGTCCTTGGACAGTCGGCCGCTGATCTCAGATGTGTCCATGGCATCGGGATCTGGCTGAGTCTTTGCAAATCCAGTGGTTGTTTCCGCCCCGTGCATCTCCGAATCAAGCTCCATGGCTAGACCCGCTGCCTCATTGACAGTGGTGAAAGTGGTGCGGGCCAGTACTAGTGCTGTCCAAATGTCCCGTTTTAAGCCCTGCCGGTATTGGCTGATGAGAGTTGGGACTTCCCATCCGGTGGCAGTAGCGTGGGTGAGGAATGTGTGGGTGTAGTCGGCCACTGTCCTCGTCTGTCGTAGCGCTCGTAACGCCCGTTCCGCCTTTCCTTTCTTCTCGGAGTCGAAATACATCGTTCCAAAATCCTTCGTCCACCCGTCGTACGAGAAGTCCGCCCCTTCCGTGACTAGGTCGATGTACGGGGCGGACCACACGGCGGCGGGTCCGGTAAGGTAGGACGCGGCGAATAACAGCTTTGTCCTGTCGTCAGGGAACATGGCGCTGTTGACCGATGTATAAATCGCCACTTGGCGGGCGAACGTTTCTGCCTTCGTCCGGCGTTCACCATTGAACTTGTTGGGACATGCGATCTTTGGTCCACGGGTTGGGGTGGAACCGGTTGGTCGGGGTGGTTGGTCCCGCTGTGCTTCGGCCGCTCTTCGGCGGGATCGTTCGTTCTCCCTTGCTTGGGTCATCTCCTCAAGCTGTCGTCGGAGTTGCTCTACTTTGTCCATCTTTTGGGTGCGGGTGGAGTTGGGATCGTTCGGGTTGTCTGTCTGGTTTTGTTCAGGTGTCTGGGTGTTGGTTTCTTGCCTTTGTCTCCGTAGTGTTAGATCCTGCAATATGTTATGGTCTGATCTGTGGAGAGGAAGGCTCTGGGGTTCTGGGGTTTCTGGGGTTTCGGGATCCTATAATGTAGATTGCAGGATGAGGAAGAGATGTGGATCCTCGTCCTGACAGACTATATAGTGGTCTGTCTGTGACATGTACGTGATAGACTATCTACATGTGGTGCGGGCTTTGGTGCGGGCAGGCCCGCAATACGGCTCATGACAACCTCCACCTGAAGGCATTTACAACAACTTGGAAACCCTCTCTGCTGCCATCAAGGAATTTGCTCAAGCTCAAGGCTATGCCATTTTGACAAAGAGGACTGTTTCTGGAAAAAGTGCCCATTTTAACTGTGACAGGTCAACATTTTTCTCATATCTTTCAAGTCATAATATTGTCTTCTCTTCTCCTCATCCCATGATTTTAACTGATTCTGACTGATTCTTATTTCTGTTTGTTATCACATTTTCGGGGTTTCTAGGAAAGTTTGAACGTTTTAAGTCCTCACACTTTCCTGTTTTTTATCTCTTTGGTCCTGTTGCTTTTTTTGTCCCTTTTCTTTCTTGTAGGGGAGGTAACCCAGAATGTAACAAGCGCAAAGGCAATGGACGTCTCCCCAAGGTTACCCGTTTGATCAACTGCCCCTTTGCCGCTTCTGCTTATTTCCAGAAGAAGAATGGCCACTGGAAATTTTCTGTTTCTAATCCCTCTCACAACCACCCCTCATCTCTTGATCCCTCTGCCCACACCGCTAAACGTCAGCTTACTGAATCCCTTTTTGAAGAAATGAAAAAACTTGGCGACACTGGATTGAAACCCTCAGTTATCCTTGAAACTCTGAAGATAACACACCCCAACAAGACTATCTTGGCCACCATTTCTACTATCTACACAGCACGCAAGAAGGCCATTCAACAAATGCTCCAAGGCATCAGCCCCATTGTCCATCTCAACAAGACTCTCCAAAACTCTGAATTCACTACTACAGCTAGAACTGAAAACAATGGCAACCTCACTGCTCTTTTTTCCTGTCATGCGCGCTCCGTAGAACTCCTCTCCTCTTATCACTACGTGCTTTTTCTTGATTGAACTTATAAAACAAACAAATACAAGATGCCACTCCTCCACATCGCCAGCGTAACTGGAGCAAATAAATCTTTAAGTCTAGCTTTTTGCTTTCTATGTGAAGAAACTCAAGATTACTACGAATGGGCGCTTCAAAATCTCCTCAATATTTTGACTTCAAATGATATTCCCCTTCCTGAAGTAGTCATCACGGACCGCAAACAAGCTCTGATCAATTCCCTCTCTAATTTCAGAGAGTATTTTGGGAGTCAATGGGTGTCGGCCATCTAATCCGGTTGTTGCAATGTGTGTGTTTGGGTGTCGCTGGGTGTCCAATGGATAATTGTGTATGTATTATTTTTTCTTTGGGAGTTGTCATTCTGGACTTGCACAGATGGGAGTTGGGTCCCTAATTTATTTCTTTTTGGTTTTCAATTGGGTGTCAATCGGAGTTGGTCAACAATTCAGAGAGACATAAATTTTAGGATGGGAGTTGTAAGCCTTATTCATCCCAATCGGCGATGGGAGTTGATAAGCTAATATTTTTTTTATTTGTTTTTATCTGGGTGTCAATGGGAGTCAGCAGGCTAAAGCAATTGACGCAAAATCTTTGTTTGGGTGTTGTTGACGCACTTTTTTGGGAGTTGCCAGATCAGGGAGTTGGCATGCAAAAATCAATGTTTCCATCATTTATTTAGGAGTCAATGGGAGTCGCAGCCCCAAAGCATCTCATGAAAAAACTCCCAATGGGAGTCGGACCACATCTCCCAAACCAATCAAAAGTCATATGCTGACTTTTTTTTCACTTTTAATCATCCAATTAAGACCCAGCCACGCACCCAGCTAAAACCTCATGCCACCGTGGAAGAAAGACTCAACAAGATAAGAGAAATAATACTTCAAATGAATCCTGCGCAGTGCAATCTTCAATTGGACGCTATATCCTGCCTGTTGGGCGGCTCTGGGACTGTTGTGGACATAAAGCTTCCCAAGAAGGCGCCTCAAGGACGTGGAAGACCCAAAGGCGCAACCAACAAGCCCAAATACACGGCTAGAATGACCAACAAGGCTAAATCCACAACTAGGGACCCTTCAGCATTCAAATATTTGGGAAAAAAAAGGAAGAGGGAAGCTCTGATTGCGGTGAGGATCAAAAAAAAAAAAAGAAAGAGAAGAAAAATTCAAGAAACAAGATGAAGCAGAAAAGAAAAAGAAAGAAAAGGAAGAAGTTGAGAATAAGAAGAATGTATCTGCCCCACCCACCCGCACTAGACCCGTGAGAAAAGCCACTGCAAGATCTTATCAAGTTCCTGAACCTCCAAGAACAAAGCTCTGTGCCGTCCAAGTTGCCAGCCGCCTCCCTATATCTTCACCTGCACCGGATTCCACAGAATCCATTCAACCACTACATGAAGCATGGGAAGACTCTAGCTACAAGACTGACCTCCCAGGGATCCTTCTAGATTACATCAAAACTACTCTCAATGTGGATTTTGATGGCCATTGTGGATTTTGAGCTGCCATGCACTGTCTTGGACGAGGGCAAAACACATTTCCCAGCATCCAAGAAGAACTTTATCAACACATTGTTGAAAACAGAAGATTCTATGAAGTCAATATATTTTTTTGAAGACATTGATGCCATGCTGAGAAGAATAAAGTTTCCAGACATCCAGAAGAAATGCAATCCACCCAACTGGATGACTGGCCAATGCCTTCAAGTGCCCAGTTTTCTTTTTCTCCAAAATCAATTCCCAATCTTTTTTTCCTGCCATGTGCCCCCCAAACAACAATCCCCCCATCTTCCTTGCCTATTCTTCTTCACATTTTGTTGTTGTTCAGCTGAAAAATCCTCTGCTCTTTCCTGCTCCCAACATCCAGATTGACTGGGAGGTTGCAGCTGACCCTGAGGCATTGGAGTGGAAGAAAAAATATGCTCAATGTTTTTCTTTAACAGATACTCTTAAGGCTTCAGCCCCCAAGGATAAAAATAAACATTAATAGTCATTTTTTTCTCATTGTTTATTTTTTCTTCTTATTTTGGTCTTTTTTTTTCTAGATTTTTATTTATCTTATTCTAGTTGATCTTATCTTTTTTATTCTGCCTCTCAGTCCCCCAAATATTTCACTCATCAGCTGTAATCTAAATTGATCAGTTGTTACATGTGAATCTGATCAATTTATGAGTAATGTTAATAATTATCTGGTCGACTCCCAAATTGAGGGCTTGAATTGGAGCATCAACTCCCAAAATTAATATTTTTGAAAATTATCTATCCCACTCCCAACATGCGCGGCGGAATTGGAGCATCGACTCCCCAAAATCGCGCCGCAGCCTTTTTACGTCCTGCCTCAGTGTTTGTATGGTCCAGAGGAGGTGACGACAACGTCCGCTTCTTTTGGGAGTCGATACTCCAAAAAAAGGGAGTCATTTAACCAAGTCCCTTTTTGAAAACTCAGTCTTCAAAAAAAGAAAAAGAACAAAAGTTGAATGATTGATGATGATCAAAGTTAACTATTTGAATTGATTAAAATGAATGAGAAGATAACATGAACGCATCAGACCAAGAGATAAAAAAAAGCAAAAAAAACAAACAAAAAAGGGTCCACAAAGGAATACGATTTTGAAAGGACAGACATTAATTTTACGAATATCAAAGTTTTGACTTTATTTATTTATTTGAAAATATATGAGACAAGTGAAACTTCCAGTCCATATATTTGTCTGAGTTTGATTTTCAGAGCCAAGGGAGAAAAGGTCTTGTCCAGAAAAAAAAAAAAAAAAGGAACAAAAAGAAAACATCCATCAAACTAAATCAGATCAAAACTATAGAGTCACAATCCATAATCAAAAAGAAAGGAAAAGAAAACTGAAATTCCTGAATTCAAAAAAAAAAAAAAAAAAAGAACCAACAAAAAAAGTATAAAGAGTATAAAATTTCCTCAAGTAGATTTAGAAAAAGAGAAAGAATATGTATTCTATAGATATATAATGTGTATATATATAGATAGATAGATAAGTTCCATATGTCAACAAAAGGATGAAGAGGTAAAGAAAGAAAGTGGAGGGCAAAAGAAGGAATGAGAAACAAAACCCAAACGGAGCCTACAGGATAGAGAGAAAGACTTGGAGATGATGGTTTGTGGGAAGAAGAGAGGATGAGTTTAAAAGGAAGAGGAAGGAGAAGAACGAATGCCTCGAAAAGGAAAAAAAGAGAAGAAAGCTACGAGAGAGAGAGACAGAGAGAGAAAGAGAGAGAGAGATGTGGAAAGAAAAACTGATGATGATTGGGAGAACGACAAGTAACGAAAAGACGAGGAGAAGAAAGAAACTATCCGGTCCTACGACTTTCTTCAACTCCGGTTCCACTACGAGGACCACCAGTAGAAGTAGCGCTCGAGTCCTGCTAGAAGGACAAGTAAAAACAAGTCAGTAATGATAGACAGGAGAGGAGGAGATTTCGGAAATGAATGAGAGGAGAACAAACGGTAGAGAGTGGGATTTTAGGTGATCCATTAGGGATGATATGGCATTTTTCGTCGAGTTCGGGAAGATCGAGAGGATGATTGAGATCTTCTTCGGTGGAAGGTAGATTAGAGAGGGAGGATAATCTAACCTCTAGTTGATCGATTCGATTCTCAAGAATCTGAAGTTCACGAGTAGATTGAGTCTGGACGGCGGCAAGTCGGTCGTCGAGGATGGACTCAAAGACACCGGCTGATTGTTGCAACGAGCTGAGCAGTTGGGCCGAGCGTCGGATCTGTTCCTCGAGGTTGTTCTGTAACACTTTCGAGTCCGAGAGCGAGTCGTAGAAGCTTTCAAATAGTTGCAAGAACATCTGCTTCGATGGAATCCCACCAGGGGGTCCTACTCCCCCGCTGATCGAACCTCGTAATCGCGCCGAGCCTGGCGGCAGTGGTTGCTGTTCCTGGAAAGTCGCGGTGCGTGGACCGTCTGCTCCGTGTGGTCGATGTTGCTGTTGCTGCTGTAGCTGATAGTGGTGATTGGAAGAGTACGGAGTAGGGATTGAATTCTGGGGGCCTGGGACTAGGGGGATTGATTGAGTTTGCGGGTTGGTCGACTTGCCAGGTGGCCGGCCGCGAGCGGAAGTCTGTTGACCGTTAGAGAGTGGATTGTTGGAACCGGACAAGAGATGGCTGAGGGCAGGAACTTGCATGAGGGAGCCAGCATGCATGGTCATCCGACGCTCGATACCTTGACGGTAGGCTCCCTCGGATGCACCTAGGTTGGGATATGCCGTACTGGGACCGGCGCCAATGGAATGATTCAGTCGGGAGCTATGGTTGAGGCTCGAGGGGTTGTTGGGGTTGAACTTGGCGTGCCGGGACTGCTGGTGGGCCTCGGATACATGATTCCCGTTGCTCGGGCCGTTCGCCCCGCTGCTATTGGCCAAGTTGGTTCGGGCAATCAGAGGGGTGGTGACGACCTCCCCGTTGGGCGCAGTGGCTTGTAGGAATCCGCTCCGGATGGGGGCTGACTTGACCGAGGGCTGGAGGAGTAGCTGGGGTCGGAAGGCCTGAGGGGCTAGAGCCATATTTTTAACCTTTTCTCGTACCACTTGGCCCCTTCGATCTGCCACAGAGGATCCGGGGCCGATATGAGAAGGTTCTGTGGGGGAGCTACCTTGCAGGGTATCTGGACTAGGGATCGAATCGGGATGATGAGAGTTTTGGTTGTTCGATGTGGTTTGAGTTGAAGGGACCTGACGATGTCGATTGGAGGGAGGGTTGCGGGCGGCTGCTGCTTCATCGATTGAAGGAAGGTTGACCACTGGAGGAGGGCCTTCATAGGATGTCTGTTGTGAAGGTTGGTTGGAGTTGGATGATGTGGGGTTGGATAGGCTGGGATGGGAGAGCAGTTTCATAAGACCATTATGACCGGTATTACTAGCGTTGGGGTTGTGATTGACATTAAGATGATGGGTGTTGTTGTTAAGCTGGGTGCTGTTGCTGCTATTATTGTTGATAAGGTTGGTGTCGTTGTTGTTAGGGTTGGCTGATGGTGGCTTGGAGAAGGATGCTCGAGAGGTGGGTGGATTAGTTCTGAGACTATGGGGTGAGTGATGATGATTATTATTATTATTGTGGTTATTATTATTGTTATTGTTTTGATTGGGGGGATTGGGTGAGCGGGTATGATTAGAGAATGAGTATGAGTTGAGACCAGCAAATGAGTTTCGACGGTGTTCGATCAATCGTTTCTGTTCTTCTCGTAACTTGATCGTATTAGCTACCTGTTGGATGGCCGTTGGTTCGTGAGGTTGGTTAAAACCGATGACGAGTGGACTGATGGGTTCGGTGGCCGTATCGGAAGTCTGACTGTGGTTTTTGATCCGAGTGTCTGGTGAGCTAGAGGTTTGGTTAGATTGAGAGGAGGAGGAGAGATGATGAGGTGTTTTGAGTAAGGATCGTTCGTCTGCAATCGACATCCTACGTCGTTTGATCGAGTTAGTCCTTCTGATCGTCGGTAGTAATACTTCTTGGGATGGGTTGATGTTGAGCTGGTGTGGGTGTTGATGATAGTGGTGTGATAGTTGATGATCGGGGGAATGACCGGTGGATGAAGGGTTTGAGTGGTAAGGACTAGTTTGGCTTGACTGTGGTGGTAGTGGTTGGGCTGGTAGATGAGGTGTAAGATATTCGGGTTTAACAAACGTTCTATCATCTTGTAGACTATCATAGATGTTAGTTAAGGGAAGGGGTTAGTTAGTTTTAGGATTGATTGATTGATGGTTTGAGTCACTAGACTTACTTGGCTTGTTTGGTTATCGTCTCACGTTCACGCGTTAGAGGTAGTGGTGGTAGTGGTGGTGGTTGGTCTGATGGTCTTCGGTCTAGTTCGGCTCGACTGGCAGTTCGCTTGAGGATTTGATTCTGCCAGTTTGAGTTTGATTCGATTGGTGAGACAGAATGATTAGGATTTGATCTGAGTGGTGGTAGTGTTGGTCCTACTTGATGTTGATGTTGATGTTGATGTTGTTGTTGATGATGTTGTTGATGTTGTTGTTGTTGTTGTTGAGTGGTCATGTTGATAGTT
Source organism: Puccinia hordei (assembly GCA_007896445.1). NCBI lineage: Eukaryota > Fungi > Basidiomycota > Pucciniomycetes > Pucciniales > Pucciniaceae > Puccinia > Puccinia hordei. Next base: position 230,742 of record RDRW01000016.1, on the reverse strand, counting down.
TGTTGGGATGAAAGTGTTCCTGTTGACCGAAAGTACTGGTAAAGTAAAGTAAAGTAAATTTTTGATAATATTTTAATTAAAAACTTGGGTTTATTTTTTTTTTGCTGTGAGAGGGGGAGATTAGTTAATTATTAGCTTAAGATTTCTCGATGACGATGTTCGTCGGAGGCTGTAAGTTGTAAAAATAAAAAAAAATAAAAAATAAAAAAATAAAAAAGGATTAAATTAAATTTATTTATTTTCTAGTTGTCGCTATTAAAAGGCTGAGACAATCTTTTTGATACACTACTTAAAATCCCTTGGATGAGAAAATCCCCATCCTCAACTCTCACTCTCACTTCTCTCACTTCCCACTCCAATTTAAATAAATATATCGTATCCAAACTCCCGTTGTCATGGCCTCATAAGCCCTCCAACATATTCAAAAAAACTCCACTTGTAAACGGTATCCAAGCCCGGTCTCAGTTACCCACGCGCCGCCTTCTGCTCAACATTCATTCATCATGGGGACTAATATCAACAGCCAAAGCTATCGTAAGAATATCTATAAATATGTACTTAAATATTTATTTACCATCTATTTTCCAATTTCTTCTGACATTTATTTAAACCTATGTACTAAAACAAACACTGTTTTAACAATCACCTTGGCCCAAAACACCTCAATTCACACAGAGTGTTGGATTATCTACACATGTTTCATAACTCAAATTGGCACAAATCCCATGTCAGCGTAAACAAGTGCTCCCAAACACCTTGGGTCTCGCCAAGTTAAGATAAGATTGTTTAACATACTTATATTTTAGATGAATCATCTGATTGAAGAAGAAAAAATGATTCTCATGTAAACAAGTGATTTATGTAGTCTTGACTTAGAGATGTTTAAGTACATTCTCAAGTGAACCAAATCGATTCTCCATGCCTTCTAATTTGATTTGTTATTGACAGTTAAGAAAACATTTTATATATTTACAATTGTTTTGATTCATGTCATTCTCATCTCCTCTCTTCTAAAAACAAACACACAAACAAACGGAGAGGGGGGGGGGATAAGAATAAAGACAAACAGGAAAAGTATAAAAATGAACCAAATGAACCGTAAAATATAGTACACCACGACAAAGAAAAGGGGAAAGAGGTTTAGCGTCTCACTCCTGAACAAAAAGATAACGACAAGAAAACATGATGGAAGATCTGATCTATGGAGCTCAAATGAAAAACTCAAGGGAAAGCCCAAAGGGTTACAAGAAACCTAATAAACAAACCATACCCTAAATGAGAACAGGTCAAGCTCGATCAGAGGGATCAGATCAGGTTGGCATTCATTGATGGCAATATAAACCTGACATTCCGATAGCTATAGATCCATGTTCTAGAGAGAGGTTCACTGAGAGACGGTAACGAGGGGTTGAGGAGTCGGACTATGAGTCATGTCCAGCAGGGTACAAGTAGAAGAGTCGGGAGGGCCATTAGAGGGATCGTTAGGAGCCAGAGAAGTACCAATGGTGCTGGGGGCCATACTGGCGCTGCAGTTGGTAGAGGCGGAAGAATCAGAGCCGGGCGAGGAGGCCCGGTAACCGACTGGCCGATCATCTAGCTCGCTCGAGCCCACCTTCTTGCCCAACTTCAACCACTTCTCCAATCGCGCGTGGCGACGAAGGGTACATTCAGCACTCAGGGCCGGCCAATAAGTCTCAATAGCCTGTAAGGTCCAAGTTGTTCATCTCTGTGAGCCTCTCCCTTTCAGGAAGAAAAAAATAAATAAATAAACACCTGCTCTGACTCACGAAATCATAACCATTGTTCCCTCCCGCTGGGCTGTCTAACTGTTCAGCAGGTGCAAACTTTAGAGGATCAGCTTTATCGACAACTGCCTTGGCAAAAGTCACCGGATCGATCACCGGCTTGAGAAGCTATGAAAAAATTCAGCCGTTAGAGATGATGAATGGATTTTTTGTTGGTTTGTTTGCTGGTAGGTTATCATAATTTGATTCCATCTCAGAGTGGGGAAAATGTATTCGCTAGGCGTACCTTGAGTACCCAAACGAACAAGGTGGGCATATTGACCACTAGGGCTTGCCCTAATCTTTCGCAGTAATGAGCTCCCAGAGTCTAAATATCAACGTCCAGCGTTAGCAGACGATGGTTGACAAGATTTTTAGAGGAGAGAAAATCAAATCACGGGAAATGATGCGGATATGAATACTCACTTTGACGAAATCCTTCTGTTGTTTAACGGATGGTGATTCCTGGGGTCCAGCGAGATCAATAACAAGTAGGATGCTGAGTGCAAGTTAATAAAAAAAAAATTCGTCAGTCTACTGTTGTTGGAGAAAAAGAAAAACCACCAGGAAACATTTGAGGACAACAGAGGACAGGTGAAAATGAGGGAAACCTGGTGCAGCTTCAGAGCTACTGTGGCAAGGCTACACTGGAAAAATGATGACCAATTTACGGTCATTCCGCTGAATGGCACTTGGAATATGAATGATGAGTAGACAAGAGTTTCCTTCACATCACCTGCCCTCAGGTGAGCACAGTGTTTTTGTTTTCCTGGTGAAACAAACAGGAATTTATGGAACCCACGATTCGACCCCAGGGGGCATAAGATCGATGGCCCGATCGATAAGCCAGAACGCCAATGGGAACCGGTGTCCCGCGCCGCCCGTGGTCTGGTGACGGGGACGCATGTGGACGATAGGCCGGCCAATGTTATCAAAGCCGAGGGTAAACATCTTGCCGCTTTGGGCCTAAGATCAGAGAGTTAATAAAACACGGATGTTTCTTTTTCAGACAAATGGATATAGTTTGGTGTGCAAAGAGTTTTAAACGACAAACTTCGCTTTTGAGAGTCGCTGCTTGGTCCTCAATCTCGATACCATCACCACCAAGACTTCTGCGCCAAACGATGGTCTCCTCGATCCGGGCCTGAGACTTGCTCAGCTCCCATTTATCAGCCCGGAGAGAGCGCAAGAGAGCCTCCCGGTTGAGTAGCGAGCACGTTTCCCAGGCCGTCAGCGGTTGACCGGGTTTAAGCTTCTCTTTGCCCTTGCCATCCGAACTCCTCTCTTGTGGTCTGAAGTCTGGTGCACTAAAGTGTGTGATCAATCGGTCCAGCATTTCCGTTTGCACAGCGGTCAGTGTTGCCGGCTTGGGGTCTGCTGGCTGGGTCCCCGCAGATGGTGTAGTAAGTAGCTTGCGCACGCTCTCGATAGTCGTCACGTTGGTTGTCGACATCCTCTCGTATTTGACAGAAAAATTGGAGGGAAAGAAAAACTAGGTAGGATGTTGAATACTACTACTTCTCCTTTCGATTGCGAAGTGTAAGGGTGTGTGTGCGTCGCGAGCCTGCCCGTGCGAAGGAGTTTGTTCACTTGATGTGTTACAAGCCGGGAAGAAGAAAAAAAAAGGAAGTGCTGGAGGGGGTGGCGAGTGGAATTAATTCGTAGGGGGGATTGAACACGGAGATAATGTTCAGGAAAGCAATGGGGTTATAAATGACTCTTTGGAATTAGAGATACAGCATGGGAATGCCTTGGTCAGTGGCAGCTTTGTTGATGCCGAGAGTCTTGGTTGAACTGGGACAACTACGACTAGATCAGCGCAGGCTGGTGCGTCAGGAGTAACACATTACTCTGCATGTGGAGTTGATGGGGGTTGCTTGGGCAGATGCGATGCCGTTGCAGTGCTGAAGCCGGCGGATTCCACCGGCGGTCTCACTTCTGACCTGACGATGACAGCCAAGAAGTGATTGGCTGTCTCCCTCGCTTCAGCTGGCTGAGCTTGGCTAACCAGCTGCTCTGGGACGGGATGTCGTCAAGCAACTTCGGCTGTACCGACCAGGCATGAGCGACAAACGCGAAAGGCAGGACGCCGGACACTGCCGAAGCTTCAGCCACAATCGATTGGAATTTGAAAGTACACATTAAGTACATTTTTTCATGCTTGACCTCTCCCGCTTCCTCAAAGGCCTCCATAGAAAAAGGCAGGGGAGGGGGAACCAAGAAAGATAGCATTTAGGTTGTGCAAACTTGTGAGTAGACCAGTGGTACATTGACTTCAGGCTCTTCCCGGATACAAATATCATGGGGTTAGTGATCCAATAAAGCTCAAACCCTGGCACCGACAAATCTTGGTTGAACTTGGTACACGCCAGTCGAACTTGGTTAAAATCTGGGGTAGTTCATCCACCGGGCACTACTCCGATCCGTCAAATAACCACCCTTGGTCCTGCTAAAACGCTGGAAGCCTCTTCGTGAAAGCTGGACAATTGATTCTTGTATTTTACTTGATGGGATATATTATTGCCATGAGTTTTTGTTGAGTTTTTGTGCTTTTACCACCTGTGCTAGGATTGTGACGCAGAAATGTGGTTTCTCAGTATTACTTGCTTGCCTCAAGGGATCAACATGGCAGCTTTCTGATCCTTGACCCAGACAAGAATCCCAGTTCACTCAACTACTTGCTCAACTTGAAGATCAAGACTCAAGAATAATCAAAACCTTGAATATCACAAGTCCTTATTGTAATGTCACCCTTACTCACTAGACATTCCTATTCAACCTAACTCTATCCCCTTCCTTCTTTAAAATCTCTTTCTAGACTTTACTTAGAAAGTTTCAAGAGTCTATTTCAGGTATCTTCATAAATAGAACCATGACCTCTCAACATGTTGTTTGTTACTTATCTTCATTTTTTTCTCTTCTTCTTTCCTTACTTCTTTTCCCTTTCTTATTGTTCTTTGTTTGATGAGAAAATAAAAGGTATTTATATCTTCTTCTTCATTATTATCTCTCTCTTTTCTTATTGGCCTTCATTCTTCTAAAAACACTAGCTTATTTACTTCCTCCTAAAAGTCCTCTCTATCATAACATCTTTACATATTCCTAGTGGCACAAAACTACTCTCTATTTTGTGTTGTCTTTGTAATTCTAATTGTCTTTTTCATCATCATCTGACTCCTTATGATTCTGTTTAGTCTGGTTTTGGTCAATACCAATCTTATAAAACAAATCATAGTCTTAGTCTCAAATCTTCTTAGACTTTGGGTTTTTTCTCTCAGTCTATAACATTTAGATAGACCCAAATATTGGTAGGGAAGCATCCTCTCCAAGAGTGGCCATGAGTGTTTTTAATCAAGATTCAATCAATCGAACAAAGTAATACAGCAAGAAAACCTGTTGAGTAAAATTAGTTGATGAAAAATCAAAATTGAAACACATGTTACATCTCTGATTAAATAGAAATGAGAAAGAATGCCATTATCTGAGAGAAACAAAAAGGCTTTCAATTATTATTTAAGTAAGTTGAATTTAGGACACAAAAAGGGCAAATATTGATGCTAAGGATTGAATTGAATAGAAAAATTTGGCTTTGAATTCAGCTGCTATTAATCAGAAATATGCAAGCTGTAGAGAAAATATCAATTAGCTAATGTTTCATGTAGGAATCCATCATTATAGCTGTATTTAATGCTTCAAAATACTTTAGGAAAATACTTGATAGTGTTTAAAATTTATGCATTATATGTAGTGTAGTGACATAGAACAATTTGAAGGTGAAGTAAAAAATGTGTAACAACTTTAATACTTTGACAAAATTGCCTGAAAAGAAATTTTGAGTATTACTGAATAAACCATGTGTTAATAAACATCTTATCATGTTCAAAATGGATTAACTGTATCCAAGATGGTCATCTTGTTGTATTGAGAAGATTTCCTGCCACCAATCACATCAAAGATTTAAAATTATCATGTGCCAATAAATTTTAAGCACATTACTTTTGTAGACTAGGAAGTCAATTACTTTTCCATAGTCCACATGGTAGTTCCACATGTAGGTCTAATTATGTGTGTAACTGTACAGTTCAAAAAGGGGGAGTAACATATAATGAACCACCTTCAAATTTTATGTTTCAAATCTGGAACATCCTGTTGGAGGGTATCTACACACAGAGAAAAACTCATCTTAGGCTAGCAACCTAAGGATGAGTTTTGCTCTGTGTGCATAGTAGAACTGGGACAGTCCAGGATCAAGTCAGCAAAGGTATCAACTGAGTGGTTCAATTTTTGTGATTATTCTCCCATAAGTTTAATCAAATTCACCTCTTTTGAATACATAGTTATGGGGCTACAGGAAGATGCATGGCCTTCAAAGCACCATAAGGCCATGTATCCACTTTTTATACCCTCAAAGTTGGAACCAAAATTAAGGGATCCCAGGGCTAAAAGGGCCCCATGGAATCAAACCTACCACTAAATTCTGGGCCATGAGGCATTGATTGGCCACTTTAAAATAGCAGTCTTGAATTTTCTATTGAACTTACAGTCCAGTAATTCATTTGGAACCTGTGGTGTCACACAGCAGAATGTGGCCAAGTAATATGCACAAAGTCTGAAACCTGACTCAAATAATCAGATGTATATAGTTACAGATTTTTATCCTTTTTTCTTCATCTTCTTATAGTTTTTTCACATCTGAGTCTTGCTCAATTCATACCCATTACATTTGTGTTGACTAGGTTTGCTCAATCTCATCAAATCTCTGTTCTAATTTTTCTGTCTGTCTAATCTAACTTTTTTCCTATTGGATTTTCACTTTTCTCTCTATTGTTGTTAGTAATGTGGTTGTGTCCTACCATCCGTGGTTTTGGAAAACCAAAGGTTAGAAATAGATCCAATTATATTTATTTCAAATCTGAGTTTTAATCCCTTCATACTCAACAATTTTGTGTTGACTAGTTTCACACTTTTCTATCTATTGTTTTTAGTCACATGGCTGTGTCCTAATGGAATTGATAAACGCACACCCATGTTAAGATTTCAGCTCAAGATCAAGAGGCAAAAAGGGGGTAGAAACTATCTGACATGGTCTTGTGATGGCCAGATGATTTCCGCCGGTTGAATGAAGAAAGGCCAGGATTTTATCAGCAAACACAGATCTGTGTTTGCTTAAATAACACCCTTTGAAAACAAAATAGGTATGGGGTATATCTATACCTATAAATATAGGAAGTGTGTGCAGGTTGTAAACCCATTTTATGTATATACAAAAAGTGTGTGCGGGTTGCACACCAATTTTGTGTATATAAAAGAATGGTGTGCAGGTTGCAAACCCTTTTTATGCGTATATGTATGGATATCCCCATACATAAAAAGGGTGCATGAAGCCTGCACAACCTTTTTTAAAAAGGGTGTGTGGGCTGAATGCCCTTCTTTTAAAGGGTGTGCCCCTGGTGTTGTGAGAATTCCTTTGGGATGAGTGGCAGTTCTGTGAGGGGGAAATGAAAATATGATATTCCAACTAAGTAATACTAATGTTACGGGTGGGTTGAAAGACCTGCCCATCTATTATACTACACAGAATTCTTACAACATACTTATTTATTTTTGTGGCGTAAATTTATGATAGAGAAAAGTATAAGTAGCAATCCCTTATCAAACTTAGATAAATTTTTTGTCAGCAAAGAAAAGAAATGTTGGTCTGGGATTGATGATGAATCAATGTGAACCATTCAAATTGCCTTTCCCTCCTTCTTAACCTTCAGCTAAGAGAACAAATGCAATAACCACACTTTGCTTTGTTAAGAGCAAAAAAGGGCAATTCTACTTCCTTTACCTGTTTTGTTTTTTCTCTGAAGTATGAAAGATATTCTCAAAGGGAAAAATTGATTAAGATCGCAAATGGATTCTATGCGTGTTTTGGCTTTGTGCAACTATGAATAGAATTACTGTTCCAAAACTGGCATGATTTTCTTTTTGAGAGTGAACACCCTCCCTTGTATATAGAAGAATATGAGGCATTTTGAGTCATGTGGAGAAGTATTTAATGAAACATGTGACTATACATGTGACTATATGTGTGACTCTGCATGTGTCTATACATGTTACTATATATGTGACTGTACATTTTCACCAGGAAAAAAACAATTATAACTTGTCCAGAAGTGACATCAGAAAGCACAAAGGCCCCTTTTTAATTTGGAATGACACTTGTAGCCAAGTGATCATTGTTTTTTCCCTGGTGGCTACTATACATGTTACTATACATGTGAATATACACTAAGCCTCTACTATGTACTTATACTTAACAAATTTGTTTATTATGAATAGATTTTGTCTGAGTGCAGCTAGCCTTGTGGTTTAAGAGAGTGACTATGGGTTAAATAACCTGTAGAATCCAAATCTGCAATGAAAAAACTCATAAAATAACTCCTTATTTTATAAAACTATACATTTATGTAATTTTGATACTTGAACACATTTAGCACACCACAGTTTGGGCGTGCAGCCAGGGGTATGCATTTATCAATGCCCCTGTACTAACTCCTGTGGTTTGGAAAACCAAAATCTATTATTTTTGAGTAATTTTTATTTATTTATTTTTTCTTTAACATGAGGCTTTTAACCTCAAAAAACCCTGCTCCCATTTTGGTTTATACCAAATTTCTCACCCTCAAAGTCCCAACCCCCCCCCCCCCCTCAAAAAAAAAACAAAAAAAGGAATAATGAATACCCGCAGAATTTTTTTGAAACTTTACAAGGTAAAAAAAACCCAGTCTGTCATTGATTCTGGGAAAAGATAAACACACATTCACGCCAGGGACATGCCCTTGGAAAAAAGGTTGTGCAGCCTGCATGCTCTTTTTTGGGTGTCAGCATGCTAGTGGATGGGTGTGCAGTTGACACGGCCATCCAAATGCATGTGATACTTGTTTAAGGACAGGTGTGCAGCTTTGAAAAAAGGAGTGTGCAGTCAGCACACCCTTTTTGTGTAAATATGTGTGGTGTTGCCCAAACTCATGTACATAAAAAGGGTGTGCCAACTGCACACCCATTTCTACGTGTATATGTAGGGAAAATATCCCATAAATATACACAGGAGTGTTTATGTTAGCAAAAGCCAATCTGTGTTTGCTTAAATAAACAATCCCGCCTCCCTGCCTATATGGCCTTGGAGACAGGGGGAAATTTCTCTGGTCTCAAAGGTGTTATAGCCTTTTTTACTGCAGGGGATTCCTCCAGTTGAAAAGGCTATAAAGCCTTTTTGACTGGAGAAATTACCTCCAGATAAAGCCTTTTTGATTGGAGGGAATTCCTGTGGTAAAAAAGGCTATAAAAGGGATTTCCTCCGGTCTTCAAGGCTATACAGTATGGGCATAGTCCATACCGTGTACCCATAGAAAGGCCTTGCAGCCTGAACACCCTTTTTGAAATGGGCATGTGGCTTCATTCCCACCTATTGACAGCTGCTGCATGCCAGTGGATGGGTGTATGACCTTCAAACCCATCTGTCAGCGTGCTGAAACCCAAAAAATGGTGTTCCCCTGGTGTGGGTGTTGTGAGAACTCCTTTGGGACAGGGGACAGCTTTGTGAGGGAGAAATAGCAGTTATAGTATTTCAGGTATGTATGAATATATGAACACTTTTACATGTGGTTTGGAAGACCTGCCCCTCTATTTACTAAAAGAGTGTAAGAAAAAAAATATGTGTTGTTGTGGCTAATAAATTTCTTCTAATTTGTTTTAAGAGAAAACTTTATGGAGTAATCACTTATCAGAAAAATATCAAATTTCAACTAAAAGGAATAAGTAATTAGTTTTATGAATGAATCAGGGAAATAGATTGTAGGTGGAGTTTTACATAAAGTTGTTGGTAACTGGATTAAAAACTTTTGGAATTGATAAGAAACAGATTTTTTTCTTCTTTTAGCTGCAGTCTGAGCAAATGAGTAGAAGGATGTTTTGGTATAATGTGAACTATTCAAAGTGTTGTACCCTCTTCCTCAACCTTTAGTTTAAAGAGCACAATTTTTCCTGCTTTGATTCCTTTTGTGTATTTTAAACTGGTCTGAAGGATTTTGTGGTGGGTCACCTGATTAACATCACACTACTATATGGATGGGTGATTTATTTATTTTTCTTTCTGGCTGGATAGGAGTGGGGTGAATAGACCTGCCTTCCCTTTCTGAAGAGAGGAGAGGTAGCCTCCTTATATAGCAAAATATGAGGGATTTTTTGCTGGTGTAACATCTGATTGCGGTATTTATGTTGGTGTATTTTGTTGTTCCACACTGCCTTCATGTCTAATCTTGCACTGCCTCATACATGGAGTGCATAAATTGAGCTATTTATGCTAGTGAAGTTATAAAATTAGGCTGTGCCACAGAGCCTGAAAATAGTTGCTGCACATGTTGACTAATTTATGCAGGTGTTGTGTGTGCCCAAACCTTTAAGTATGCACTACTTCTATGTATAAATCATGTACTTATTATCTGTTATGTAATTATTATTCAATATGTACTTTTTATTCATTATTTACTCATTATTCATTATAATTCTTATTAACTATAGATCGTTTAATTTTGCCATGCAATCCTTAAAGCTTGAATGGGTGATTATAGATTAAATAAGGGCATTAATAAAAAAACCCAGTTTTTCCGCGTTTACACCCGGTTTTCTGCGCAGCTGCGGCTGCGCAGTGCACCCGGTTTTCCGTGCAGGCACCCGGTTTTTTTAAATTTTTAATTTTTATGCAAATAGCATATGGAGGGCGGCATTTAATGCGCGTGACCTCCTCAATCATCCTCATTCAATATGTTATTTAAAAAAAATAAAATGAATAAGTAAAACAAGTAAAATAAACAAAATAAAATAAAATTATGGAGGGCAGCATTTGATGCGCGCAACCTCCCCAATCATCCTCATTCAAAATTTTATTTAAAACAAATAAAGTAAATAAGTAAAACAAGTAAAATACACAAAACAAAACAAAACAAAATAAATAGAATAAATGAAATGAAATGAAATGAATAAAATAAATAAATAGAATAAAAAGCAAGAGACATAATTGCAAATTAATAATTTATTAATAATTAATAAATGTAATAAACAACAAAGAGACATTGGTACAGACTAAGAATGTGCACACAAATAATACGTATAAGAAAAAGAAATTGTTATAAACACTACTGATAAAAACTAGAAAATGCTTAAAAATGGTGAATCTACGCCTGAATTACATTCCTGAACCCATATGTAATGTGTAATAATTATCTTACATGTAACACTCCAAAGCATCATACAATGTACCATACCTTCGGTGTATCATTATATTTCCATTTCTTTGTCATGAAATCTGATAACGAGTTAATTTTTTAATCAGTATGTGTTTCCAATGAATTATTCAACCTCTCAAGTGTATGAATCCATTTAAAAACTCCCCAAATATCTTGAAAGACAGGCGTGAAGGTGTTTAGAAATAAATTTTGTCCAAAAATCATAAAAAGACAACCAGTGATTTTAAAAATAAACTGTTTGTCACATAAAATTCTACACCCCTTAAAGTGTTTTAAAAAGATTTAAAACTTTGAGAAATCCTGAAAATTGAGCCGTGGGGATTTTTTTTGAAAAAACGGGGTGTACGGGCAAAAAAAAATAGAAGACATTGTTTTTTTGGAAAATAAAAAATACCATAAATTTCTACACCCCTGGTAGTATATTAAACAACTTTAAAATGTTGAAAAAAAAAAATTAAAATCCGCCCGCAAACAAATAATTAAAAAAACCGGGTGTAAAAGCGGAAAACCGGGTGTGCTGCGCAGAAAATTTGACGTTGCCGCTGCGTAAAACCGGGTGTAAACGCGGAAAAACCGGGTTTTTTATTAATGCCCTTAAATAAACCCTAGAATCCAAATATGCAATTATCTTCCCAATATTGCATTTGCCCATAGCATATAAATATATATTAAACTGAATGATACTTGAAACTGGGTTTGGAATACCACAGCGTACCAGGCATGTGTGTTGTTCAACACCCCTCAATTCCTTTGAGAACAATCTTGAAGAAGTAGTCTGTCCTCAGTTCTTCTTAGAAAAATCTGCTTGAGTAGAGAAAGAAATACTCAATTAATATACTTCAACAAAACAACAAGTTCCCTCCATACCTTTGTTTTCAAGATTAGCCTTCTCTCATCCATACAGTTTTGAAAAATCCTTCTATATATAAACCACTTACTGATGTCTGATTGAAGAAAATTTGTTTAACTGTTTAATCTACATGAGCTGAGCAGTTACATCATCCTTAGTTTAGCCATGGCGGTCCGACTGATACTGTACTGTTTTGGTGACTCGCTGGTTCTTATGTCTCCTCTCCTGTTTCTTGTTGTGACTGGCAGTAGTTGTGTTATCGGCTGATTGTTTGATCCAATTCTAAAATTGGTGGGTTGAATAATAGAGATATATGGATTTAGGTGGTTCATCGATGACCTAATATCTAAATCCATATTTATTCCAAGGGTTACTCCAAACTCAAACCTTCTTCGCTGCTGTGACCACCACTCTTCCTGCAGCTCTTGACCATCCAGAAGTCCGTCCATACCTTCCTTCTATCTCAATGGCCGCCAGCGCTTCATCATCCAAATCACTACTCGTCGGTTCATTAGCAATCAGTCACAAGAACCAACAAGCCAGCACGACCTCAGTTGAGCCATCTCTATCTTTCTCTCAGTTCAAACTTATCATCCTTCCCGAATTGTTTTTTTTTAACTGATTATCTGTTTTGTCACGTCAGATACACGAACCATCTTCCCCCCATCATCAAGAAACGTTAACGCCCAATCAAATAGAAATCTTGAAGGCATTTAGATCTGAACTCGAAGAAGAAGGACATCTCAAGCCCACTGAGACGCTAGGGACTGATGATGAAACTCTCATGTTAGGTTATTTTGTCTTTTCCTTCCTTTCCTCTCCTTCTTCAATTTCTGTACCCTATTAATCTGTTTGGTAAAATTAATCCAAATTTCTTCAACACTTTGCTTTCCATACACACTCACAGTCGGTTTCTGAGGGCAAGAAAGTTCGACCTACAAGCGTCCAAGAGAATGATTACACAATGCTTACAATGGCGCCATCAGTTTGAAGGGATCGGTATCGATGGACTCTACGAAGAATTAGATCCATTTGATTTTCCAAATAGAGATCAAGTCTTCAAATATTGGCCAATCTATTTCCATGGGGTATGTAATTCGATTTCCTCACGTTCTAATCAATGGTACATGGGCTGCTTGAGCGTTAATCATGATAATAAAACCAAAAACTCCTGTTTGGTCGCAGATCGACAAACTTGGCCGGCCGGTGAACATCCAAATGTTTGGCTCACTCGATTTGAGTAAACTGTATTCAGTCATCGACAAGCAATCACATTTCAAGGTCTTGGTAGCCAACTGTGAAGCGTTAACTCGAGAGATCCTGCCAGCTTGTAGTCACCGAAACCAAATGATCAACCTTCAAAACTCCTCCCAATCCGATCACCTCTCTCATCCCAACTCAATCTCATCCTCAGCATCTCAATCAACCTCCTCTACTAAAATCACCAACGCTTTTTGTATCGTCGACTTGAAAGGCTTCACTCTCACTCAGTTTTGGCAGGTGATTAACCTTCTTTATTGATTAGCTGTTATATATAGCAACTCCATCTCATCATGTTTTACATTTTTTGTTGGTTTGTTTACCTTCTCAATTCCAGATCAAAAACATTGCTCGGATTTGTTTTAGCATTTCCCAAGATTACTATCCGGAAACGTTGGTGATCATCTTTTTCAGCGAAAACAAAAAAACCCCTAAAAAAAACCCGAACTCATCTTGCTTTTGATGAATGCACCCCATATAGAATGGGATATCTAGCCATCATCAATGCACCCAAGTCATTCGCAACGATCTTCAAAGCGGTTACACCATGGTTATCTAAAGAGACAATCTCCAAGATCAATATTTTAGGTGAAGATTATCAATCGACTTTATTAGAACACATAGACGACGAGAATCTACCCAGTTTCTTAGGCGGAAAATGCCAATGTGATAACCAATTTAGTTGCTCGCAAAACGACGAGAATTTCGATCGATCGCCTTGGTTAAAAGAGCGTAACTGGAAGAACCAATCGTGGAAAAAGTTTGACATTCAAAATGAAGCCCAGACTCCAACGCAAACCACTTCAGATCATCCTTCCATTTCAGCCACCCATTCTAATGATCATCAAGAGCATCCTGTCCACGATTCTGACAATCATCAAGAAGAGCAGAATGAGGTTACTGATGGCGGTGATACTTCTGACGGGGCTTTAATCATCAATAACTCTCCCAAAATCGCAACCAAAAAATAACCACATATTTCTCTGCCTATGGGGAAGCCCCCCCGTTTCTGTTTCGATCCAACCTTTGATTTTTAGAGTTTCTCGTTTATCTGGGTATCTGAGTTCAAGATTTTTTCTTCTCCGTTTTATGTTTTCTGTTTCTCTTTTGAAGATTTGTTTTGAGCACTATCTACCTTCGGCTCAACACCTTTACCTGATTGGTTGTCGAGCGTTTTGTTTTTGGCCGAGAATACCCATTCTGGACGTGTTTTTTGTTTTAAAGTTAATGACTACTCACATACTTACTCTAACTTAATCTGATTCTATCACGCACTTGTTCATTCTGTCCACAGCAGTATGTATGTATCTTCTTTCTTGCTTTCTTTCATTCGACCTGTTTCTTTTTTTCTCTTTCATCTAGGGTCTGCAGTAGAAATATACATTAGAAGCCAATAAATTGAGACTATTAACTAGATTTTGACTGTAAGTTACTTGAGCATTCATTGATCAGTAGGGTAAGATTTGTAGTTAAGCGAGCTAGGCATGCATGTAACACTTGAGTCACTCTCGATCTATTTCGTCGAGTTCAAGGACTAGACAAACCTCAAGTCCGATCTCTAACATGGATTGGAACCTAAGGTGGAGAGGGGCGAGTTTCAGGTCAAATTAAACCAAGCCCAATCCTGTTGAGAAACTTGTCTGTAAGTATTGATTGAACCTCCAGGGTAGAGGTTTAACATGACAACAGGTTCGAAAGTATTTTAGATAGCTTGAGCGGAAGTTTTCTCTTCCATCGTGTGTACGTCTACGTTATGAGTCACGAACCGTATCTACTGGACTACAAGAGTATTTCAATTTCCCCACTTTCACTTTTACATACATTTATTTGTCTTTAAAAAACAACATATCATCTTTTATCTTCATTTCTTTATTATTTTTTTGAGGGTGGGCAGGTAGACGCAAGATTGGATCATTCCCCCTTTCCTGCCGCTTTCTCGGGAGACATCCCAAACCATGAGGAGTTTCAAAGTCTTCATAAGGACGCAAATAATATCACCTTGAGTCGAGTAGCATAAGAAGAGGTCAGCAATAAGCTTGATCGGGTTCCCTCGATGATCTCGGTACATCTTCATCATCACTGTCTGCCCAATCTGAAACGCCCGGATTTGTATATGAACCAAAGTCTTTAAGGAGAGGAGAGGGCATAGTGTAGGTTCTCATGCTTAGTGCCGCCCTACCCCCGGGAACACGAGTCAAAAGCGTATCTTCCGCTGGAATCGGTTCAAAGGTAACCTAATATTGTGTCATACAAGGGATGATCAGATCGATAAAAGCTTATCCCAATTTTGAAGATTAATGACTACAAACGGTGCGATTGAGTTGCTCGTATGCTTTCAAAAACTTATCAATCTCGTCCAACTCCTGTTCCACTATTCCTTTCTTACGAGCCCAGTCATTCTTTAGAGATCCGTTGCGCACGGCAAGGACTGAACCACTGCATACCGCCTTCATTGCCTCTCGTGCCAAGCCAAGCCAGCCAATTGCTTCCCCGTTCTGACTCGCCTGTTCTCCGGCCTCGAGCGCCAGCCACTTATAACCACGCCCAAGAGCGACTTGACGACCTTCACTCACGTAGTTTCGCAATGAGCTCGAAATCTCGCTGGCGCCACTAGCCAATTTGAAAGCATCCTTTGCACTGCTGTTTAGATGGTGTACATTCAACTCGAGCTTTGCCAGCAGCGCCGGAGAGGGATGTGATTTGGGCAGTCCTGCACCAGGGTTGGCGTGCCGATCCATAGCAGACCTTGATAATAAGCGCCGAATCGCAAGCCGCTCGGCATCGGCTAAGGTCTGCCTAACATTGTCAAAATTTTAAAAACCAACTCATTAGATACAAAAAAGATGGAAAGAGAAAGAGAGAGGGAGATAAAAAAAAAAGACACAAGATTTGCTAACGAACTGTGCTAATCCACCGGTAGCTTCTCTGGATAGCTCTGGGGGACGGGTGGAGCGCAGATGCGCCAGACCATCCGGGTGGTACTTTTCCCATTTGGGGATGATTTCTCTACTCAGGAATTCGAAGATTCCACTGGCACGACATAAAGTGTCAGCCGCCGAGTTCAGCTTCCCGTCTCCTGCGCGTCGCTCAGCTTCTGTGCCGTGCTCGTAAGCGCCTATAGTATTTACCAATGAGTTCGAGGTATTTGACAGAGCAAAGCCAAGGTTGAGAAGAACTGAAGCTAATTCATAGTAACTTGACGAGATCCAGGAGGAGAAAGAAGATCGCATCATCAAGACTAAGATCCGCTTGGGCTCAATGATAGATCATTATACAAATTGAGTCGTCGGCCGGTGGCTTACAAGGATGGTAGCGAGATCCTAGATGGTGAGCGGACCCTGCGGGATGAGAGTGTTGATCTCCAACTAAAGACTGAAAAGTAGAAAGCCGTGATAAGACAGGTATGTATTAGCTTATGTGAAACATGATGCTAATATATTTATCTCAGATCTAGTAAAATACCGATTTCATTTGGCATCAATAAGATGTCCTTCTCCACTGCATCCATGAGCCCCAGCAGGTGAGGGAGGTAGTCTTCAATGACCTAGTAACATGCAGGTTGATAGATTTGGTCAGGACAAGCTTTGGAATGGTCTTTATAAAATAAGCGCATATACCTTGACAGCCTTGAACCAATCTCGTTTTCCGGAGTTCTGTTTACATTCTTTCAAGGTTGTCCGCATAGCACCACGGGCGGCATTTGCTCCGGCTAATTGACCGATCCGCTCACCGGTTGGGTCAGTCAGCAGGGGCTCGAAATTGATCGTTGTTGGCGTTGAGAGATCGAAGAGGAATGGCATGGTCTTGATCCTGAACTTCGTCCGGTAATTGATGTTCTGTACAGATGCAAGTTTGAAGGGTTTTGTGGATTGATAGCGAACAGGTGGGGTAGTTCGGAAGAAGCCATGCCGCAGACTGATGCCCCTGTAGCTCGGCAAGCTTGGGATATCTGTTTGGTCAGCGATTGGCTCACGGGCTCCCCGAGGTACCCCGTACCAGGGACTACAAGCACACAAGATTTGCGCAGACTTTCACCATTGGCTCATCCTATGAACGTCAGACCATTCAAGAATCACATGCTACACCACGAACGCAACTTGGTGACAGGTCATTCGTCTTCAAGACGAATACTCGAGAAGAGCCGCCTTGAAGACGAAAAATCGGTCTTGAGGGCGGCTTCCAGATCAATGTAAGGTTTGGCCTGGGAGCCCTCCAATCCGTGGGCTCTTCAGGTCGACTTGAGAACCACCAATCGTTCTCAAGACGACTTGAGAATACCGATGGTTCTCAAGTCGTCATCCCTCCTTGCTCAGAGCAAGAAAGTCGACTTGGCTTCCAAGCCAGACTCCCTTACCTGAGCAGGAAGAGAGTCAGGAAGCTCCCTTCGGGACCACATACAGACTCCAGGAGTCAGTATTTTTGATCAGGGGTTAAATAAACCCCAATGTGCACCCCTTCCAATCCCCAGTAGCCTGCAAGCGGCAAATAATGATATCGGGCTCGCTGTCCCGGAGATTGTCAGGTCGTGGGTTCCAGCCCGAGCTTACCTTTTACGAAATTTATCGCCGAGCTCCTTGCCGCGAGACGTTGTGAAGTCGACTGTAGGCCAACTTCAATGCGTTTGGAAGTCGTCTCGGAGGCGGATGTAGATTCGCCTTGGAGACGACCTGGTTTAGGGGACAATTTCAAGGCGGCTTGAAGCCGCCTCCACTTCGCTCGCACTCAATTGTTTTCCAAGTCGCCTTGCAGACAAAAACGGCTGCTAACAGGTTACACCACGGACACATTTGGGCGCCTTCAAGACGTTTTTTTTTCGACACCTTGAAGGCGCCTTTTTCCAATTCAATGACCCGTTAGGAGCCGTTTGCGTTTTCAAGGCGCCTTGGAAATCAATTGAATGCGAGCGCAGTGAAGGCGCCTTCAAGCTACCTTCACTTTGACCCCTAAGCCAAGTCGTCTCCAAGGCGGATCTACATCCGCCTCTGAGACGACTGCCAAACGCATTGAAGTCGCCTTATAGCTGACTTCGAGACACATCTTAAGTGTTGTCGTCCGGGCCAATTAATATTTCCCACGAAATATCGCAGCCCGGCCGGCTAGGCAGGGCAGCTGGAAATGACCGCCATCAAGCTTGTGCTTGATGGCACTGTTGTATGTGTTGAAGTAAAAAACTCCTCAGGATCGGGATATATTGATTTCATGTATTGATATTGTATGTATAACTTGTGACTAGCTGAGGTAGGACAAAACCTAAGTAATAAAAGCGGGATCAGGATTTATTTATTGCATGTATAACTTGTGGCTAGCTGAGGTAAGACAAAACTAACTAATAAAAGGGAAAGGGATAGGGAAGTAGGGATCATTGCAGTGGATAAACAGGATAGGAAGGGGGAGGGGGCACAGGGAAGAGTGAGGAAGGGAAAGTGAAGAGGAAGAGATGAGTTGAATCAATTGCTCCTCAGCATTCATGGCCAAATGACCTTGATTCTCAAGTGCAACCTGTGCAGCAATGGTCTCTTTGGTTGGGAGCTGTTTCTCCTCCTTGGTCCAGTTGCTGATTGTGGTGATGCCATTCCAGAGCCGGGCATCTAGCTCAGGCATGAGGAGTCCAAACAGAGTTATAAACTCTGGATTTGTGGTGATGTACCTTGAGATCATTGTTGATGTCCTCCCAGGCACAAGCAACATTCTCAGTGGGGTTGGCAATATGTTTAAGTTGGTTGAGATCCATCATGATCCTAAGATAGGCCACCCTTGGTCGGTGTGGTTGAGTAATTTGAGTATTGTTTGGGATTTGAGAAGGAGTGACCTCCTTGAACCAAGAGTCCATGGTTATGTATAAGTTGGCTAAGAGCTTGTCATGATTGGGAGGTGGGATTGCTGGGCTGCTAAAGGATTTTTGACAAAAGAATTGCTAATGAAAACCAGACTAAAAAGAGATAAATGTCCATACAAACAAAGAAACAGAAAGTTGCTGAGAGATGATTGTGAATGAGAAATATTTACCACAAGCAAATGGAACTAGATAATAACAGAGCAGTGAGAACTTTTTTTAGAAGAAGGCAAGGAAGATCTAAAGAGAAGAAAGAGAAAAAATGATAAGAAATTTGAAGAACAGAAGATTGAGTAAGGTTAATTCAAGGTTAATTCATCAACAAGCAAGAGAGAAGGAAGGAGAACATGAGAGAGAGAAAAAGAGACAAACAGAGCAACAATATAATGTTAGACTATAATAATTAGATTGAGATGAGATTTTGATTCCTGGAACAATCAATCTTAAAAAAATAAAACAACAAAGGATGAGTGTTATTTTTATGGGTTTTAATTATATGAGGAGGTTTTCAGTGAAGTTTGACTGAAAACTCAACAGCTGCCACCAGTAATCCCCATGCAAAGGGTGTTGGAAAAGAGACTCTTCTCACCCTTGAGAACAGTAGCAACATGGCAATCAATTTGGCTTTGTATTCAAGGTCTTGGGAGTAATTCTGTGGCATGTTTGCAGCCTTAAAGGGTGTGCTAGTTTGTTCAATATTGCCCTGAAAACCACATGAGAAGTTAATTAAGATATTATCTGATCTAAAAATGTGATTATTGAAGTGACTAACCTTGAAAATCAAGAAAGGGGTCCTTTCAACCTTAGACTTCTTTGCTTCTTGTTGGCCGTAGGAATAAATTTTGGGTTGTAATAGGGCATCTTGGATGCTATTGTGGATAAAAGCTTGAATAGTGGGCAGGAATAATTCCCTGGGGCTTGAGGCCTGAACATCAGGTATAGGAGGAGGCTCGCGCATAAACTGATGGTTGAGGCTGATGAGAATTTTCATCAGCCTCAGTTCCTCTTCAGGAATCTGTGGAGAAACTGTAGTCAGCAAGTCAGGAAGCAATTTGTTTGTGGGGGACATCACTTACATCCAAGAGGCCCTGAGCCCACTGGATCATCTGATCACTCATTTGGAACCAATCTCCCATTGCTTGGAGGTGCACTTGCACAGCCTCGGTTGATTGGGAGGTGATCTGATGACTAGAAACCAATGGTAATGAGGAAGGCTGGCTGGGGGGGAGACTTGAGTTAGGATCAGATAGGTTGGTGAGCTCAGATAGATCTGTAAAGTTCACATTCATTTCACAACTGTGAAATCTCCCTTTTCTTCATTAATCCTCACATCCAACACCTGCACTCAAAGACTTCTCCTCAGTTCATTAAACTCAACTTCAATGTCAACTCACCTTGACTGAACTACTCTTCCAACATAACCACCCTTATAATCAATCACCTCTCCTTATATTCCTCAATCATCTCCTCATCCTCTTTCAATACTCTTTCTCCTTCCTCTTATCCCCTTCTCCTCATCTCTACTCCTACTCACTCAAACTGTCCTTCCTGCCTGGTAAGATTCTACTCAACTACCCAGCAGGCTCAAATCAGCTCAACTGACTTCTCTTGTTTAGCCTGTCCTATTCCTTCCATTCCTCAATTATTTTCCTATTATTTGCCTCTCAACACATGTCTCTTTTTGTCACAATTTTTGTTCAAATATCCTCTTCTTTTTATCATCTTCCAAGTTCTTTAACCTTTGTCTATTTCTGATGTTTCCCTCTCAGTGTGTTGGCTTCTTTTATGCAATAAATCACAGATTAAGATTCCTTTAAGATATGGGTGATTATCAACCCCAGCTTGCAAGGCCCCCGGCCTGGGGTATGATATATTGAAGGGGAACCAGCTAGACACAATGTTGGTGGGTTTTGGATTGGTCCAATATGACCTTTGCGGGTGGGTCCAAGAGGGGCCAACTCACCTACACCTACAATTTGGCCACCAGTCAGAGCCAATTATACTGAGCCTTTATGGTCATCCACCCGCTGGCAAAGAGGTTTCTGCTGAGGATTGGAGTGCGGGGGAGGCAAATGGGGGCTTTAGGTACTGGGTGTTGCAGACCACTGCAGTGGCTCAGGTGGGAGGTTATTTGGGACAGCTGGGGAATGGTCTGGAGGGGGTAGGGAAGGGGTAGGGTTTGGAGGGGGTAGGTCTACAATTTGATGATGATGGTGGGCTCCACATCCATAATTGGGTCAACTGGATTGATATCCGGGAATTTCTGACATTCCCCCTTCAAAAATGGGCTGTGTTAGTAAATGGAAAGATGTCATGTATGTATATTAAGTTGGGGGAATTACCTGAATTACTGGAAATTCAGGGTTGATGGTGGTTGATGTTGGTTGGAGGAGTTGTGTGGTTCATGCTGATGGTTGGAGGACTTGGTTGGAATATCTTATCTCCGGTTTTTGGGCTCAAAAAGCTGTGGTGTGCTGTCACAGGTTCATACAGTGACATTACACAGGTGAAACTTGATCTGGTGTGTGAAATGTGAAACTTGCAACACTGGTCTTTGACAAGACCAGCTGAAAGTTTCACAGTCATCTGACTGTAGTGAAACTAAATCATGACATACTCTGGATCAGGATACCCAAGCCTACATTTTTGGATGAAGTAATGTGAATACAGAACAGCCACCTAATCCTATTTTAATCTTTTTAAGAATTCACAGGAATCAGAATCCTGTGCGTATTTAAAATGACAAAATGTAGTGTGAAATCTATGCAGAAAGGTTAATTAAATTACTGAATTTTACTGAATTTTTGCTGAATAAATCTCAAAATAGTACAATAAACTTATCCTTAAACTTATCAATGTTGAAGGGTTTAAAAACTTTGAAGGAATTTGAAACAGCTTGTTCAATGAACAAGAGTCAATGTATTTATGTGAAACTTGTACCAAAAGCTTGAGGTCTCAGGTTTTTGGCTGAAGAGAAATGTGATATCTGGACCATAGGATATGAACGTGTACAGGATTTTGAATCATTTTCAATGAGCTTGACTACAATTATTGGTGTGAAACTTGTACAGAACTCAAAATATTCAGTACAAGTGAAACTTGTATTGAAGTAAGTGTGAAAATTGTACAGAACACTGGTAGTTTGTCAAGCATTTGATGATCCAAAATGAGGCCAAGGCCATTATAATACTCAGTGGCCCTTCTTTTTCAGGTTTAATCATTCTATGACTCCCTACACACCAAGTTTCCCTTGTGTTTATGGGTCATTAAATCACTTACTAATCTTTTCCCTGTCTAATAAATTACTGATTTTCTTGACTTCAAATATCACTCAAGCCATCTGATTGTTCCTTGATACATCCAGATTACCCAATTGATATGAAAACTACTGGTAATTTTTCACCTTAGTTTGATAGATTGACCATCCCTGTTTTTTGTTGAATGTTTGCTGCAGGCTTTGACTCAGTGGTGCAGCCTGATGGATATGAAAATTTTGTGTGTGTTTATTGTGGCGGGAAATCCATAGAGTTGAGGTATCTTCATTGGCACATGCACAAAAACAGTCATAAAGAGATGGAGGCTGCAGTGACTAAAGCAATCAATAAGGCAGATAATTTAACCGTTGATTTAGAAGTTTCATACAACGGGCATGACATGTAGATAATCTCAAAGATAACAGACCATTAAATCTGTTGTTGTAGCCTTTTCAAGGTCAAGCTCAGCTTTGGTGGTTCAAGATTTTGAAGCACATCAGGAAAACAAATTCAACCACCCTGGGTTCAATTCCGGGACCACTCAATGCAGTGAATTGCGGGTTTCCATAACCTGTTGGTGGAAAGGGAATCAGGAATTGGAGAAACCTCCAACCCTTTGAGCTTCCATATCAAGCTTCTTGAAGCTTGAAGCTCAAGCTTTGAAGCTTGAAGCTCAAGCTTTGAAGCTTGAAGCTCAAGCTTTGAAGCTTGAAGCTCAAGCTTTGAAGCTTGAAGCTCAAGCTTTGAAGCTTGAAGCTCAAGCTTTGAAGCTTGAAGCTCAAGCTTTGAAGCTTGAAGCTCAAGCTTTGAAGCTTGAAGCTCAAGCTTTGAAGCTTGAAGCTCAAGCTTTGAAGCTTGAAGCTTGAAGCTCAAAGTTCACCTTCTTCAAACTTTGAGCCTTGAAATTTGAACTTTGAATCATAGACACTTCTTCCTGCTGAGGGACAGGGCTTTCTTTCCCCATCAGTCTATGTGTGCTTTAGGAAGTAGCACCTCTTACCCAGGTGGTACTATCATAAGATGGGTATGACATTTAGATAATCTCAAAGATAACAGGCCATTCAATCTGTTGTTGTAGCCTTTTCAGGTTCAAGCTCAGCTTTGGTGGTTTGAGATTTTGGGGTGTTGATAAATGCACACCCACGCCAGGGGCACACCAACCCAAAATGGGGTTTTTTTTTTTTGCACACCATTTTGGGTTGGCATGTTTGGCGGGCACGCCAAGGATTGGCCCGCCTGGCCAATCCTTGGCATGCCGGCCAAACACGCCAACTATGTTGGCGTGTTTGGCCGCCACACCAACAGTCCCTCACGCCCACCCCCGTGGGAGTGGGCTTTGTTGGCCGGGAGGGAATCCTCCCGGCCAACAAGGCTGTATAACCTTGTTAGTCAGGGGGAAATCCTCCTGGCTGACAAGGTTGTATATTTCCTCCTGGCCAACAAGGCTATACATCCTTGTTGGCCGGGAGGATCCCCTCCTGGCTGAAATCAGCAGTGTGTGCAAGTTCTGATGTTTATTGGATACACATGGGCGTTGATAAATGCATGCCAACGCCAACCCGCACGCCAATTTTTTTTGGCGTGCGGGGCCCTACACGCCAAAAAAAAAGGCATGTGAGACCCACACGCCAAAAATGGCGTGCAGGTCTCACACGCCCTTTTTTTTGGCGTGTAGACCCTACACGCCAAAACAAAATGGTGTGTAGGCCCCGCACGCCAATTGTTTGGCGTGCGGGTCCCCCCTTGCTCACATAACTTCCTCCCGGCTGACGAGGTTATACAGCCTCATGCCGGGAGGAAGTCCTCCCGGCTGACGAGGTTGTATAACCTCGTCAGCCGGGAGGGGGCTCGCTCACGTAATTGAATGGGCCCTCCCATTCAATTATGTGAGCGGGATCCCCCCACACGCCAAACAATTGGTGTGCGCTCCCACACGCCAGACAATTGGCGTGTGGGAGCGCACGCCAAACAATTGGCGTGCGGGCCCTACACGTCAATTTTATTTGGCATGCGGGGCCCACACGCCAAAAAAAAGTGGCGTGTGGGAACCACACGCCATTTTTGGCGTGCGGGTCTCACACACCCTTTTTTTTGGCGTGTAGACCCTACACACCAAAAAAATTGACGTGTAGGCCCCGCACACCAAAACAAATTGGCGTGCGGGTTGGCATTGGCTTACGCTGTTGGCGTGCGTCTATCAACGCCCAATACACATACATGGTGTATTATGTGTATCCAATACACATAGGTGTGCGGCCCCACCTGCACATCCATTGGTGAGCAGGTGGGCCGCTGAGAAGCATGCCAATGGAAATTGGTGTGCTTGTGAAGCACACCAATTGCCATTGGCGTGCTTGTGAAGCACACCTATTGCCATTGGCGTGTCTCACACGCATGCCAAACCCATTGGTGTGCCTGGAAACATGTAAAGAACCGGGTGACATCTTGGTGCAGAAAGTAATTCTTTGTATTTATTCCCTTGTAAATACTTTTACTTTGTGGAGGTCAAATTTAAAATGTAATAAAAGTTTTTCATGGTATGTCTAGAGAGTGAAAACAAAATAAATCCCATAAGAAAAAGGGAATGAATGAAAATGATAGAGAGTATTTATATCTGTTTCTGGGACGCGTTGGTATCATAATATTCCTGATGAGCCTTTGTGACTATGTATCTAAGGAGTGGTTGCTTGTTTTGATTTATGAATATGTATTTAGATTTTCTACATAAGATCTATATTTATCTATTTTTGATAAATCTAGTTTGTATGTACATATTTTATTTATTGTTTTATTTTTTTTGTTTGATGTTTGTGGTTGTCCTAGTTTTGAAAAAACATGCCAACGGGCATTGGTGTGCCTGCCAAACCCGCCAATTTGGGCTGGCAGGGGCGTCAAAACACGCCAAACGCCCCAAGATTTTGAAGCATGACAAGAAGGAGAAACAAGCAGGCTTTCCTTGTATGAACCAGTCGGTCTTGAGCTTGGAGGTTTGCATTCTGGGAACAGCAGGCTTGCACTACATCAAGAGGATTTTGTTGGTCTGGTTCAAAAAAATTACCCAAGTCATCATGAAATGGACAATCCTCTGGAAAATTACATGGCTCCATTGTGTCAGACATTGAGACAATAAGCCCACATGTCTCCAAAATAATACAAGTCACATAACCCAATGGTTAAGGACTTGTGTTTACAAAAAAAAGAGAATAAAATGAACTAAGTAAATTATCTTAAATTTATAAGTTCAATTCCCATATGACTCATAATTTTTATACTTATTTTGTTTAATATTTATCATTTTTATAAACTAACTATTATTAAGAAATTCTAATTTAAGAAGAGATTAATATCTCTCCATGAATTGACCATATATTACTAGTAAAACTTAGTTATATCTCCTTCAAGGAGACTATTATCTTAAATTACCCCATGCAATACTGTCAGCCTCCCTGATGCCAAGGACAAGTCCTTCTAGCTACAGGTGGTGCAAGAATAGATGGTAAGAGTTATATAGACTCTGGGTAAGGTACAAGTTACAATTCCCAAAAGATATGGGGGAATTGTGACGTAAAAATTGAGAGAAAAATAGATTAATAATTATATTAAATAAATTTAATATAATTAAAAACCAGAGGGGCCTGATAAATCAGGGGTGGTTTAGATCCCTCTAAGGTATCTTACAAATAAATGCAGAGGATTTAGGCACCTGGAACACTGGGGCCTGTTGGAACAGGGGTGGTTTAATCCCAGGAATGGAAATGGGGGAATATCTTCAAGAAAAGGGTTATTACTTACTAGTAATAAACCTTGAGGGATCTTGGGGATATTCTGGGTGGAACTGGACAGTTTGAAGCGCTTGGATGGATGGATGGTGGAGCTTGGTGGACACTGTGAAGTTGTTGGGGAAGACAGGGCTAAAGAATAACTACTAAGAAGCTTACCAGACTGTGTTATAAAGATGTATATATCTAATAAGAAGTGGGTAAGGTTGTTGAGTAGCTGGTTCCTCTTCAGTTCTAGATTGGTACTGTTTTACTAGACTGACTGGGAATATTGGGTGTTTTCTTGATAGTTCCTCTGTCAGTATGACTTCCACAGCATTTTTTCCATGAAGTTGTTTAATGGTAAAGGGACCTATAAAAGGGGGCTTTAGCTTCCTGCTACCTCCCAAGTTATTGAAGTTAATAGTGGATAAAAGGACCTTATCTCCTATTTTAAACTCAGGTTCTTTGTGGCTTTTATCCCATCTCCCTTTGTTGTATTCTACTGCTTCTTCCACGCATTTCTTAGCATGTTGTTGGGTCAGATCTAACATTTTCTTGAAATCTAGTGCTGTTGGATGCAGGTGGGGTAATTTATCATTCAAAGTATCTTTGGGCATGCGTGGTATCCATCCTCTTTCCAAGACATATGGAGCTTCTTTGGTGGAGGAATGTTTACTACTATTATAGGCAATTTCCAATGCTGGTAGTAGACTAACCCAATCATGAGTGTATCCATCATGATTCTTAAATTCAAATCCAAAGGAGCAGAATCTACGTAACATATCTTCCAGAGTTTGTATCATTCTTTCTGCTAACCCATCAGTCTGAGGGTGATAAGCTGTGGAGAAAGCTAGTTTAGTACCAAGCATGTCATGTAGGTTCCTCCAAAATTCTGATGTAAATTTGGGGTCTCTATCACTAATTATAATTTTGGGTATACCTACATCAGCCATGATCCTATTCCAAAACAACAGGGCAACCTCCATGGCAGTATCATCTTTATGGTTAGGTATGAACCTGGCTCTCTTGGAGAATCTGTCTACAACTACTAGTACTGAGTTATATGAGAAGGATCCTCCTGGGGGTAGGCCTGTCACAAAGTCCATGTTTATGATTTCCCACTTGTCAGTTGGTTCAGATATTTTCTGCAGTAAGCCAAATCTTTTTCCAGTTTGCTTATTGCCTTTCTGACACGCATCACAAGATTTGATATAGTTGTGTACTTGTTCTTTCCAATTGATCCACCATGCTGTATATTTAATTCTCTCCACTGTTCTTTCTTCAGAAAAGTGTCCAGAATTAACATTATCATGGCATTCTTTCAGAATTTTATCAATTTGGGAAGGGTCACTTAGCACTAGTACACTTGAATGCCTATTCCTGAAATATATAAGGCCATCTAGGAGACTGAAATTTCCAAGTTTATAATGTTTGGCTAATTCTTCTGGTAGACTGGCTATTAGTTCTGTTGAGCTGTTTTCATTTCTAAGTATGTCTACTAGTTTTAACAACTCAGGGTTCTTGTCATAGCTATTCTGGACTAATTCATAAAATGCATCATCTAAGTCACACACATGAATTCCTAGGATGGGAAATATGTCTTCATCTTCTGGGTCATAAGCAGGATTATCTGGGTTATTAGGCAAGGCCCATCTACTTAGTCCATCTGCATTTTTGTGCTTGGCTCCTGATTTATGAATAATAGTCATATGTCCTCTATACTGCTGAATTGCAATTTGCCATCTAAGCATATGTCTATTAGGGGTCTTCATATTCATCAAGGTTCTTACAGCTGTGCAGTCAGTTACCACTAGGAAGTTAGATCCTTCAAGATAGTAATGTAACTTTTCCAGAGCCCAAACAAGTGCTAAACATTCCATTTGGCTTGCTCCATATTTCTTCTCAGTACTTTTGATTTGTCTTGAGATGAATAGAATGGGTTTCTCTGCAGGTTTATCCTCTATTATGAACTCCTGATGAAGGGCTGCTCCTAGACCATCTAAACAAGCATCAATATACAGTATAAATGGTTTAGTATAGTCAGGTTGTGCTAAAACTGGTGCAGTGGTAAGGAGTCTCTTTAACTCTTCATAGTTTTGTACTCTATCATAGGTCATTTCAAATATTGTATCATGATTACAGAGTGCGTAGAGGCTTTTACTTACATTTGCAAAATTGGGGACATGTTGGCGGTAATAACTACAGAAACCTAGAAAGGACATAATTTCTGTTCTGTTCTGAGGCATGGATTTCATTAAGACTGCTGCCACTTTATTCTGGTCTATAGCCAGGGAAAGACCTGAGACTACTCTTCCTAGTGCTTTAAGCTCTCCATATCCAAAGTTACACTTTTTGATGGACATTTTTAACCCTGCTTGTGTGGCAGTTTGGAGTACTATATTGATTTTTTCTAGGTGAGTTTCCCAGTCAGCAGAGTAAATGATAATGTCATCTATGTATACCATCATCCAGTTTTGTCTCATGAATGAGCCAAAAATGGAGTCCATCATTCTTTGGAAGTGTGATGGCGCATTCTTTATGCCAAAAGGCATTCTGAGGTATTCAAAAATCCCTAGGTGACATATAATCCTCAGAAATTTCCTACTCTCAGGAGCTATGGGGATCTGATGGAACCCTTTCAGTACATCCATAGTGGTGATATACTTGGCCTTAGATAAGTTGTGTAATGAATGGTCTATCCTGGGAATAGGATAGTAGTCAGGTCTGGTGTAGTTATTCAGAGCACGGAAATCTCCCACCATTCTTGACTTTTCATTATGCCAGGCAATTATTACAGGTGTAGTGACTTCTACCTGTTCATTATGTCCAACTTTTCTCAGGACTTTGAGTTCTTGTAGCTCTTTGATGTGTGTTTCCAGAGCTTCTCTTGATTTGGGGCTGGAGGGGTAGGGTGGTCTCCTTAACTGTGGGGGATAAGGTTTGTCAATATTAAGTTCCAATTTCATGTCATGGCCCTTGATGTTACCAATTGGTTCTTCTGTAGTGCAGAAAGCTTCCTTATGTTCAAAACAAGTTTTCAATACATCCATCTTCTGTTCCTCATTTAATATGTCACTGACAGCAGCTTGTGATAAGTATTCTTTCTGGAAAGATAGTAGATCTTCTTGGATTTCAACATTGTTAATGGTATCTGGTATCTTGATGTTAATGTTGCAGATTTGGAATTTTCTTTTCCAATCACCACCAATAGTGTAGAATCTATCTTTACTCTGGAAAATATCTATACCATACATACAGAAAGCATCATTACCTAGGATCAGGTAATCACAGACTGCATCTTGTAACACTACAAATTCAACAGATAACCTAAGAGATCCTTTAGAGTGAGGAAATATTAGAGGTATGGATACTACTCCAATAGGTTTCATGGCTGAGTTGCAACTACTGAACTTGGCTTTTGGCATGGGCATTAAGTTATCTCTCCATCTGGGGTGACATTCATCTAGAAAGGTGCTACTGGCACAAGAACAGAAGGCTCCTACGTCAAGGAGGACTCTTATTTCTTTGTTGTCAAACAAGACAGTAGTATAACTAGTTTTCCCCATGGTGTAACTCATACCAGCTTCAGGTTTATTGGTGAGTAACTTTGCGTCAGATATATGGCCAACCTTCATGGAGGGATCCCATCTCTGTGGTAAATTAGAGTCACCATGTATAGCATTAATGGATAATTCATCCCCAATGTCAGCTTGGATAACTGAGATTCTCATCAAGTCTTCTTCAGCTGGTTCATTCATGACTATTTCAAACTGGGACTGGGTATCTTCTTCAGTTTCTGATGGGGTGTTCATTACTACCATATTTACTCTTTTACGTATATTGGTACATTCATTTTTCCAATGACCCTTTTCTCCACACTTGAAACATTCAGGAGTAGCAGTTTTCTTGGGTATTTCAGTTGTGGGGTTAACCTTTGTGGATTCTTTTTGGAACTCTTTTCTCTCAGGGATGTTATTCCTGGTGTACTTCTTGTTCCATCCATTAAGGACTACCATTTCATTTAATACACTGCTGAATTCTGTCAGGTCTACATCTAGTGAGGGGAATCTACATCTCATTATACTCTCAAGATTTCCTTTACATTGACTCAGTAATCTGTTGTTGGCTTCTTCATCTGAGACTTTGTCATACACACATTCAATCCTTCTTCTTTGTTTCAAACACCATTCAGAAGCTGTTTCTGTGGTTGGATCAAAGTAATCTTTTTCAAAGGCTTGGCGCTTTTCATTTTTCCAAATTCTGGTGCCAAACTGGGCTTTGATTAATTCTTTCCACACTGACCAAGATTGGTGTCCTACAGCTTTACTTTTGGTAATAAACCAAGTAGAAGCCATTCCTTCAAAGAGTACAGTAAGTCTTGAAGTGATGACTTCATCATCAGCTTGGTAAGTCCTTACTATGTGATCAATGTATTCTATGAAACTCATGTGGTCATATTCTCCCTTACCATCAAACTTGGGCCAATCTTTTAAGGGGGGCATAAGTTTGTGTATAGCAGTCATATCAGAGTTTCTGTAAGGTGTGGACATTCTGGTATCTTTGGTCATAGGTCTATTCTGCATAAAAGGATTGTTATACCTAGGTTGGGCACTATTGGTATTGAGGGTGTTATGTTTTTCTTGAGGGACAATGTTGGGACTCAAGTATTGGAGATTCTTATAAGGATTATTTTGTTTCTCCTCTCTTTTGTTATAATAATTAGAATTAATATTAATGTGAGGAGCTTCATCTCTGTCAAGATACGTGGTGGGTTTAATGTCAGGTACCTTGTCACCATACTTATTCCAATTGTTTGTTGCTTGGTTAACCATCTCTTCTTCACTGTATGAGCTGCTGGGTCCTTGAGGCTCATGGTATTGTGGATTCATTTTCTCCTCTTTCAAGGATTCTATACCTGAGATGATAGTTGTTAATTTAGAAATTACATTGTCTTTCAATTTCAATGATTCAATTTCAGAGGTAAGGACTGATAATTTGTTGTTAACTTGTTCCTCTAGTTTCTCAAATTTTGTATTGAAATTGTTATTAAGATTTATAATTAAATCCTCTAGTTTGTTGTTATTTGTTTCATCCTTTTTGAGGGAATTAATAACATATTCTGCCATTGTTACTTGGGAAGTTTGCATTTCTTCAAGAACATCTAGAGTATCATTTGTATTTTTGTTAATTTCTTTTGTTATATTTTTAAGATGTTCACTATTTTTATTAAGTTCCATCAACATTTCACTATGATGTACTGGTAACTCAAGGGGCAAAGGTTTGTCCAGTGTTTGCAAAACTCTCATGGTGCGCGCAGTAATGTTGTCTTTAATTTCTTCTAAGCTTGTATCTATTTTATTAACAATTATTTTTAAATTTCCTTCATTGTTAATGTCTAAAGTATTTAAATTCTTATTAAGAGCCTCGATAGAATCAAACAGAGAATGTATTACAGAAGAATCTAATCTATATTCTTGTACAGATTGGCAGCTATCAGAAGGAGGTCTGTAGCTTTCTTCCACTTCACTGGGTCGTCGAAGTTGATGGAGGAAGAGCTCCTGTTCTTTCCCTGTTCGTGTTTTTTGAACTTCAGGGTCTGTTTCTTTGGAGGCGCAGGGAAATGAATCTTCTTTTCCTCCCAGGGGTTCCAGCCCTTCACGTATGCTTCTATCTCGTCGTTGGGAATGAGTTTTTGGAGAGCTTTCTGGCTGTCTTGCGCCGTAGTCAGCAAGGCTCTCAGCTCTTCTGTAGGCCCCTGTCTTAAGGACACTTGGCACTGTTTCCAAATGGAAACGTGCTCTTTCACCCGGTGTCTGATCTGGTCTTCTTTCGAGAGGACCTGGATTTCCGGGGTGGAAGGGGGTTTCTGGGTAGCTGCCGACGACTCTTGGGGTCTCTCGTCGACGTCCATGGGGGTTTCCGCTTCCGTTTGAGGAAGTGGGAGCTCTTGGGGCGTCGTCGAGAGCTCTTGGGGAGTTGGGGTGGCCTCCGGCGTGGCTGGGACGGGACCCTTGCGCGCTATAGTTGTCATGTTCAAGTTCTTGACGCGCTGGTGCAATTCCTTGGCCGCCGCGAGCTCTTGTTGGACTGGGTAGGAGACCTCGAAGCTCTGGCTTGGTCGACCTAGTGGATTTAGCCATGTTAGATTAATATTTATTGTGTATTTTTATATGTAATAAATACTTACTAGGTGGGTTGTTGTTTCCTTCGTCGACGGTAGGAGCTGCTTCTTTTTGAGCTGTATTTTCGAAGGATGCCACTAAAAAAAGGTATGTAGATGAGTAATTGTTGGATAGATTTTTAAAGAAAGGATAATGCTTACTTCTCGCGTGGTATCTCTCTTTAGCTATCTTCTCTTTTTTCAATTTTAATCCTCGTAGATAATTGTGGAGAGTTATCTCCGCTTCGAGGTTTCTTTCCTCTCTCAGGTGAGAGTGATAAGCGGCAAGGATTATTCTTTCTTCTTCAGTAAGAAGATCCCAGTCAGTGGGGACGTAATTTCGAATGTCTTCTTCTTTTTTAAGTCGAAGGATTCGAAGATAGTGTTGAATTAATGTGGCGTTTTCTTGAAGATTCACTGTACGCGCCGCAGATGGAAAAAAATGAGGAATTGTAAGTAATTTAATACTGTAATATTTTTTTAAAATTTTTATTAGTATGTATATTAATTGTATTACTGATTTTTTTAAAAAAAATAAAAAACTTACGATTTTTTGTTATTTTTGTTGGGTTTGGGTTTTTTTAAAAAAATAAATAAAACAAAGACAGTTTTTTTTTGTTAGTTTTTTTGAATTTTTGTGGGATGAGGTATGTAAAAAAATGATGATTTTTATTGGTTTTGATATGGGTTTTTTTTAAAAATTTTAAAAGAAATTACGGGTTTTTTATTTCAAAAATAAATTTGAAAATTTCCCGGCCAGACCCCCAATTGTCAGCCTCCCTGATGCCAAGGACAAGTCCTTCTAGCTACAGGTGGTGCAAGAATAGATGGTAAGAGTTATATAGACTCTGGGTAAGGTACAAGTTACAATTCCCAAAAGATATGGGGGAATTGTGACGTAAAAATTGAGAGAAAAATAGATTAATAATTATATTAAATAAATTTAATATAATTAAAAACCAGAGGGGCCTGATAAATCAGGGGTGGTTTAGATCCCTCTAAGGTATCTTACAAATAAATGCAGAGGATTTAGGTACCTGGAACACTGGGGCCTGTTGGAACAGGGGTGGTTTAATCCCAGGAATGGAAATGGGGGAATATCTTCAAGAAAAGGGTTATTACTTACTAGTAATAAACCTTGAGGGATCTTGGGGATATTCTGGGTGGAACTGGACAGTTTGAAGCGCTTGGATGGATGGATGGTGGAGCTTGGTGGACACTGTGAAGTTGTTGGGGAAGACAGGGCTAAAGAATAACTACTAAGAAGCTTACCAGACTGTGTTATAAAGATGTATATATCTAATAAGAAGTGGGTAAGGTTGTTAGTGGGTATTGGGAAGCATGAGGAGCCTTCTTTGGGCGGTTGAAGAGCTCCTTAAATAGTCTTGAGTTCCCTCTGGGGACCCTGTAGGTGTTATTGGCCAACTTGTGGGATCTTTGGACCACATTTTGGCCATCTTTGCTTTCTTGGTGACGCTTCAGCAGCCCCTGCTTTGAATACACGTCACCAATTGATTTTATTATGATATTTATTATTTATTTATTCATTTATATTGAGGTACAGTCTGTAGTACATTAGTACTATTAATACTAGTGGCTTATGAGTATTTGTAATAAGCCACAGTATTGTCTGTACTTGTTTGTTTATTCAATATGTTTTATTTAAATGTATTAATTATTAATATCATCCAATATAATTAATTATGTAGTCCTCAGTAATCTTTATTACATATGTAACATATGTAATGAGGTTACTGGGGCGTGTTTTTATGGATTTGGGGGTACCTGAGTGACTGTGGAGTCCGCGTGCCAAGCTGGGAGCCTGTAAGGGGCTTGTTGCTTGCGCGGGGGCTTATATCCCAACTTTGACGCGGGCTCTCAGTCACGCGGGTTGAACTTGAGGTTCTGCGGACTGCGGTACGCGGGGTTTGAGTAAAACACGGTGTATTTACACTATCTCCCCTAATTTACACAACACCTCATTTCCGTGACTGGAAATGGGGTTTAAGCATATGTGTATATGTATATAAGCATAGATTGATGCAAGTTCCTTTTTATTAAAGGTACTTGCTAATTATTCTTTGCTAATTTACATAGTGAAGGAGTGAGAATTAGGGGTACCTGTGAGTGAGGTACCCTAGGTTAAATTTAGTGTAGATTCAGAATATCAAATAATATTCTAAATATTATTTGATATTCTATATTTTTTTATAATAATTTTGTGGTAAACTTGTGACAGGTTGCTCTGTCATAGTAGCAAGCTGACAAATACAAACTCCTTGAGTTATTACATTGGGGATAATATATTGTGTAATATTTAAAGGGTTGAGATTTCCTTCTAAAAAGGAATTTCCCCCAGATTATTACCATAAAAACCTGCTTACCTTACTACAATTTAGTGAGTGGGGTTTTGTATTATAATCAACCAACCCTCCATTCTTCTTTATCTTTTTCCCCAATTCCTAGTCACTAGAATAATTATTCAAGTGACTAGAATTCCTCTCCTACTCACAGGGAGCAGTTGAGGCAATTTGCGCAGAGCTATACATAAGCCGCGTTCCTTTGTTACACAAGGGTGCCAGCGTTTCCGCTGTAAAAAGCCTAGAATAGCTTAATTCCACTGGCTGAATAAGCTATAGTGTGAAAACTAAATCAGATTACATACTGGATACAGTATTGTACACCAATCTGTGATTCTACCCCACGTCACATAAGAGACGGGGGCTGACACATTGGATATTAATGACAAATCTGGAATAGGCTTTGGTGGATCAGATGAAGGCTATGATGATCATTCAGCAGAATTGGGCTTGAGCTGGGATGACTGGTTCATGGATGATCCCTTATCCTCTGTTTTTCAATCCCAAATTTCTGACAACTTGAATTTACCTGGGGATGAAAATGTGTTTTTACTGCATTTATTCTGGAACATGATCTCCACCCCCTCAAACCTTACAGTCTTTTAAATTTTTTATCTCCATCTCCACTATGAAATATGTGATTTGTTTCTTTATTTTATCTCATATGAAACTTTTATAGTATCTCATTGCTGCTCTTATATTTGGGTAGTTGCACCATATAGTTTCACGGGCTATGTATCACCAGATCCGCTTGGTATAACAGGTTTGCCATGTGATTATTCCACACTGGGACACAATCAGGAGAAGAAGGGAGAAGATCTGAAAGATGCTAAACATGAATATTATAGAAAATCAATCAGTCTTGAATGACAAGTTTTATTCACTCAGCTTGAAAAAAATCATTAGTAATGTGATTCAGGCTTGAATCAGATGGCTTGAATAAGATAGATTAAATCAATTCTTCCATCTGGGTGATTACTGACACAATAAATTACTTTCTGGGTGATTACTGAAACATTAAATTATTCAGTGCTCATATTTAGAAACTGGGAAATCCCTATGTCGTTAAAAGTCTGGAATTCTATCTGCATGAGAGGTATGGAAATAATATAAATTCCCTATGTCAAAGTACTAAATGGTGTGAATGTTTGCCCAGGAAAGGAAGAGTACAGATGGTGTACAATGGTCAAAAAAACCATCACAGTTTTGAGCCCATCACACTCAAAGGCCCTGCACAGAAAGTAGTCATACCAATATTTTTCTTCAAGGTGGAAAATAAAATATGTGCAAAATGTATTTTACCAAAGTTGAATTATTATAAACCATTATATGATGGCACCCAGCTGGCAATAATGATACCTAGTCATATCAGTTACAATTCACCAGAACTTCATACAATTTCTGTGGACCATTTGACCTGATCCATTCAGAATTGCCAGATATTGATGCAAAGAAATTCATAAAAAAAATCAGCCATCAGATTATTGAAGTTGATGAATATGGTCATCACTTTCCCACTCCTGTACCCAACCCCTGGAGGGTTAAGGCAAAAGTCAAGGTGATCCAACATGTTCCTATTACACTATACTAAGATGATACATCAGGAAACCAATCTAAGAGATGGAATAAACATGTTTCATATTATTTCACTCTTAGTGGTCTTCCCCCATCACATAGCAACATGGAGTACAACTGCCATTTTTTTTCTAAATCTAATGTTGCTGGGCCACTGGAATTGGGAGAGACAATTGTCCAAGAGATGAATTATTTCTATTCTATCTTAACAGCAAGCAGGAATTATTACCTTTTTAACTTATGTTCTATGAAATAGCTCTTTGAAAGCTGAAGGTATCTTTGCATATGATTCCAGTCTCCAAGAAGAAGTTTTGATCATGAGTATGTTTCTTTGCTATCTGGGTGACTCCCCAATGGCTGCAGAGGTGACAAATACACCCATTCCAGGGAACTGCAAGAATACATGCCAGATGTGTCATTTGAGGTTTGATGAAGTTAAAGAAAAAGAGTTATTACATTACATATATCATTTCTTTGGCATCAATGGATTTCCAGTGCCACAGATATGGTCTGAAACCATTCAGAAGACCAATACTCCATGGAATATTATCAAGACCAAATCCAAGGAAGAATACAATAAACACATGAAGTTTTTCAACCAATCCAAATTCATTCATGTGTTTATTGTATTCTGCCTTGGATTTGGTCTTGAGAATATTCCATGGAGTATTGGTCTTCTGAATGATTGAATTGCGGCCCAATTCTCCTCATGACCAGCAATGAATAGAGGCCATTGAACAAGCTGAACCTAAGATACTTTGCAATGTATTTACACATCTCTTATATTTTGATGGATGCCAAGACACACCTGTGGAAATTTTACATGTCTTCTCCCTTGTAATTGTCAAGTATTTGGTCAGAGACTTCATGGAAAAACAGAAAGACATTCCAAAGATGGAGGCCCTTTTCAACTCAGTTAACTTGGATGGCCTAAACATCCCACCAATCCAAGGCAAATACATGATTACCCACTGGAAATGTTTTTTAGGGAAGGAATTCAGGACCATAGTACAGTTGGCCCCATTTTTGTTTTTTCCATCCATGGACAAAACCCAAAAGATAAATATGGATCCCTTTATGCACAATTGGAAGCCTAATATTCCAGACTACTATAGCAAACATGGATCAATATATTTCTGAACTTCAAAAAAATATTCAAATATTGATGTAAAACATTCCCATGATGACAGCACAATGGGAAAATAAGCCAAAGATTCACATTTTGTTACATCTCCCAGATTCAATCAAGCAGTTTGGGCCACCAACATTATTTGCCACTGAGAAGTTTGAGAGCTTCAGTGGGCAGCTCAGGCACACAGCTTTCACACCAACAGGCTGAGTTCAGGGCATGATATTGCTATAAGTTTCAGTAACTACCAGATAATGTGTTTGATACTTTCAGGTGGTTACATGTTTGATCATACTCAAAGAGAGTATTTCAAAGCTTCAAATCAGGTGAGGGGTATATTTTCAGGAAAACCAGCCATCCAAAAAGCCATGGGATTCAATGCACCAAGGGGTATGACCCTTGGACGATACCCCAGTGTGAAGTAATCCCAAGTGCCTGAAGAAGAAACTGAACCTATTCCAGAAGAATTGCAGACAAATCAGGTGAGGGGTATATTTTCAGGAAAACAAGCCATCCAAAAAGCCATGGGATTCATGTTCCAGAAGAATTGCAGAGGTATCACCCAAACTCTCAAATTTGCCAGGTCTGTACATTGAACCTCAATGATAAGGAGGCAATTCAGAAAGACTCATCCATCATTGTCAGTAAAAATTATTTTGATTTTATATTTGAGATGTTAAAATTAAATGCAACACTGAAACAAAGTAATAAACTCCCAGGAAGATGACCATCACCGGAATGCAGGAATATCATGTGTAATTTCCATCTGGGAGGTCATCCACCCCAAATGTTACATCATCAAAATAGCCAAATTCAAACTCCATGGCTTACAACAAGATTTCTCAATGAGAATTTTGCAAAAACAACCAAAATTTACTTAAATTCCTGCTTCAGTGCGCCAGTTTTTTTTACCAGTTGTGTAACTTGTGATTTCATTCCGAAAGAAACTGATTATTCTGTATTACATTTTCCAGAAAATTCTCTGTTGTGTCAATGTACAACACAACTTCTTTGATGGTGGGTTTCAGGCAGGGATATCAAACAGATCAGGAAGAAACCAACAAGAGGGAACAACTGTTTCATGTGAAATGCATCACAAAGCATATAACAGCTATCTCTGTTGAATGCATTCTTGCATTGTCACCATGAATTGAACAGAAGTATTT
This sequence comes from Puccinia hordei, assembly GCA_007896445.1. Classification (NCBI taxonomy): domain Eukaryota; kingdom Fungi; phylum Basidiomycota; class Pucciniomycetes; order Pucciniales; family Pucciniaceae; genus Puccinia; species Puccinia hordei. The sequence continues at coordinate 192,317 of RDRW01000016.1, read as the reverse complement.
CCCAATTAAAAACTGACTGTATTACAGAGCATGACATGCAGAAAGCTGCTTCTTCTGGTCAGACAATGTGGAATAATAGTCAGAGCAAAAAGAAGGGAAAGAATGTGGAATCTTCAAGGAGATTAAAGCACCCTCAATTCAGTCCCCAGGTTGAATCTAGATCATTATATGGCCCAAATTATAGCCCTTGTTCTGGATCAAATTACCCAAGTTTTAGCCCACATGCAACTCCAATGATATATCACCCCACCTCCCCCATTTAGCTTCAAGGTCACCATATCAGTCAACATCAAATCTACCTCAGCAACCCTATTTTAGCCCACATATAGCTCCAAGGGCATCCAATGACCCTCAACACCCAAATTATGGCCCGAGTGCTGCATCAAGCTCAAGGTACCACATGTGATCTTCTTCATGACATGATCTGGCCTATATTCTTTGTAAAATTTGTGTAAGAGTACCTCCTTATGTATGCTGGTTTATGGTCAATTATGTCTTCAAAAATATTCATACAGAGTGGCCAATTACATGATCAAAAATTAATTCTTTACTTCTTGTGATCAGAATTTCATATACTCATTTTCCAGTATATGTTTTATTTATGCTGATTTATTGCTAATTTAATGATTAGAAAAATAGGTTTTTTACACTGATTGTTGCCAAATTGATGATCAAAAAATTGCGTAATCACATTTCCAGTGTTTTAAGACTCAGCCTGGCATTCACTGCACTGCAAACATCCCCCCTGAATGACTCGAAAACCCCCGACGGGCTTTCAAGTGGGCTTGACAACCCGTCGGTCTTCAAGTCGACTTGAAAACCATCCGGGGTGCTCAAGTCGTCTTGAAGACGCATGCAATCCTGGGTTTCCCAGCCCAAGACCCTTTTTTGCTTTGAAGGCGTCTTGTGTCGGGTATTTGTCTTGAAGACGAATGATCTGTCACCAAGGTGCGTCCGTGGTGTAACTGAGTTGGAAACAGACACCTGCAAGGCGTCAAAGAAGATGTCTTGGAGGCGCCTGAGTGCGTCCGTAGTGTAATTACATGTGGGAGAGCTGCCCCGTGGGCAACCTGTCGAGCACAATGCCTTAATTAGATGTATGTCACTTTGGTCATGGCAGTGGACCTTTCCAGCTCAGCTCAAATAACACAAGTGACTGAAGCGGGCGAGCAACAGTGGTAACTAAATTAAATAGAAATCCTACTTCAAAAAAAAAGTCTTGATAAATCAACAATTCCTTGCCCAGATTAAGCCGCTGTGCAGAAGCAGGAAGAGATAAGGAGAAACATAACAATGTTCCCAAAAAAAAAATAGTTGAATGATAATGTGGGAATATAGAGAGTTATACAAATTGCTGAGCTGACGACATTTCGTCTGCTCACGCTTGTCATGATCGGGGCTAAGCTTGAATGTGGTTATAGGTAGACCAGTGTATATTCACAGCGCCACCGACCGACCAGAAACCGAATAGAAAATGTCAGATGGCCAGATGAGCAACAAAACAGGATGATCTGGGGGCAAAAGGTTGAATTCAATCAAGTACTACTAGATGCCGCTTTGCGCTGGATGTTTTAGGAGATGTCACAGGGCTACTTGTGGAGGCGGCGGCGACGGTCTTTGATGTCTTGGAAGTGTCAGTGGTAGCGGCAGAGGTGGTATTATTTGCTCCAAAAGTGGGAACATGGTCAGCGCCATTAGCCCATTTCACTGTAAATGATCAGATACAGAAGTTAGTTGCTGCTATCACTCTCGCGGCTCTGTGTGATGAGTGAGTGGACTTGCATGGGGCTGGGGCTGTGACGGGTTCTGATTTTTTGGTGATAACTTTAGCGATAAGTGCGCCAATGATGACTAGAGCAATGACTGCAACAATCCAGGTAATAGTTTTGAACTTGGAGCCAGCTTGAGATTGCTTTTGAAGCCAGTTGCTGTCAGGGAAGGTTAGGTTAGAGAGCGGCATAGTTGGGTTTGGTTATTGTGGAAGAGTACCAGCTAACCTTGATCCTTGCTGCTTGGCTCGATCTAAATCTTTCCAATGGGCTCCGGGATGGTAAAAGTCTTCTCGTGTCGAAGGTTTCTCAGATTCACCATGGATCAATCCGCCGGATGAATGAGACTCAAAGCTATGCGAGGTGGGTGAGGTGGGTTCGAGGAAGGCTGCCTTGGGAGGTGGTAGCCTGGGATCTAGTGGAGAGATGAAAGGGTTTTCCGAGGCTTGAGTCGGAGGATCTCTGTGAGTGGGATGTGAAGTTGGAAACAATCGATCCATCGGGGGAGTGGACGTTCGGAGGGGGCAATGTTAGGCCGTTGGGGTGCCGGTTGGCGATGAGCAGGAGGGAGAGAGGACATGAAGTTTTGAGCAGGTGCCCCATCACGACCATAAGCCCCTGCATTATATTGAGGAGATCGATGGGTGGAATTCATGTTCTGGATAGCTTAGGTCTGGATAGCTTAGGGATGAGAATGAACGTGGGTAAGAGTCCTGTTGGGAAGGTGATGAAGATTGGCGATGTGTGGCCCTAAGGGATGTACAGGTGAGGTCAGTGGATGAATTAATGATGATGAGCTCAAGTTGAATATCAAGGGTCACTCACGGGGAGTGTGTATAAGAAGAAGAAAAAAAAAATCCACCGGAGAGCGTTGTAGTCACGGGTCGTATGGAAGTTGTCGTTAGGCCAATAAAAGCCTGTGGAACTCTGCTGGTCAAAGAAGGATAGAAAATAATAAGAATAATCAAAAAAGAGTGTAAAGAATGACTTGGACGCGAAGGCTGGTTTGAGTTGAGTGGGCTTGGAAGAAAAGAGTGTGGCGTATTAAAGGAACAAGGAACGTCGGTATGTATGCATATCAACTCAACTGAAGGGGGAGTAGATGAGATAAGTACATACCGATACGACCAGTTTGAAGATGGGCGTGTGTTCAGTTGAATGGTCAAGAGGTCGAAGTGTCCAAGCGCAGTTGCAGGGCTGCCAGATAGAATCAGAGGAGTTAACTCCTCCAATTATTTATTTTAGTTTCCCCCTTGGATGGGTTGATGACCGAGCGTCAAGCCAAGAGATGGAAATCAGGTTTGCTGGTTTTTTAAATATTATGTATTTTGTCTAACTCAAACTTGACTTGTCCAACTACACCGAAACTTCAAACTGTCTACAAGGGGGTTGGTTTCAGCCATCACCCTGCTGCCCTCACAGAAACAGGCCACTCGAGAGGAGTCAGTGTTACAGCTGAGAATGTTCGAATAAATTTATTCATCTCAAACCTATGTAATGAGCGTGACGGAGATGACTGAAAATTTCAATTTGTAAATAAATAGGTGCTCCTGTACTTTGGATCACTGCATTAAGCCCCAGGCACCCAAATCAATCAGCATTCTATGGGTACAGCGTAACTGAACCGTCCACACTCGAAAACTACGATTAAGGTTTGATGTACGAACTCAAACCACGATGTACATATCTAAACAAATAGATTATTTAAGTAAATAAACAGATGGCTTTGGACCCAGCTCACAGCACTCATGATTTTGCTTCTTCCATCTGTTTCCTGTCAACCTTCAAGCTCAAGATCTTTTTCAGAGCTACTCCAAAGACAAAACATGACAAACAACAATTACACATCTCATCAAGCGTATGGACTCCCTGCAGTTTAATCCCAGAAGAGTGCTACACCACTTGTTACATTGCATCAACCAGAGAGATTTATACCTTGGATACATCTTAGGTCTAGCTTTACATAGCCTAGTTAAATTATTATCATCCTTAGATTATTATCTACAGAATGCCAGTTTTTTTGGTGGTTTATATAGCACCACAGCTGCAAGCTGAGTAATGGACGCCAAAAAATCTATATACAAATCAAATCAAACAGACACTAGTTCAAGTCTGAAACACAAACCATTGGTTCAAGGAAGAAGGTCAAGCTACTCAAGCAACTTGAGATACAACTGTTGATCTTTGTAAATTGAAAATTCCAGCAACCCATATAAAGATTAGGGGGTTTGCCTCTGTATCAAACCAGCAGAACAAAATTATCTTAATTGTCATGAATTAGAGAATTTTTAAAGTTTATTTCCAAGACCAGTTCTATCAATAGCCAAGTTTTAAATGATCATGAATCAAGATTTCTTTGCTCTTGATGATGATTTGGAAACATTTTTTTGATTTTTCAATTTTTTTTCAAAAAAAAAAAGGAAAGCCATCAGATAGCTCAAGCCAATCAATCAAGCTCATCATCTACTTAAAATACATTATCCTTTTGTTTAGAATTCAAATTATGTTTTCATTCATCTCACTTTTCATAAAAAATTAAATTAAAAATTACTCACATGTTTTTTTTTTAAAGAAATCAAGAAAAATGAAATTGTTATACTTGCAGTCTTGAAAAATAAATAATAGAAAAAAGATATCTTTGATTCATGTGGATTTATTTATCATAATCACTTGTCTTATATATATATATATATATATATATTTTATTCACACTTTTTTTTTTGATGATGATGATGATGATCTCATTCATCTTATGAAACACTTTTATTTTCTTTCCACAACTTGAAAAAGGAATGATAGAGAAAAATAATAATTATTGATCCAAAAGGGGTTTTTTTTTGTCTTTTTCTTCCAGAAATTGAAATTGACAAAAAAAAATATCATGTTGATTGAACCTCTTGTCTTGCTTTTATTTGACATTGATTCTTGATAAGGTCCTCTCACAATTTATAATGAGCTTTGGTGTATTTCATAGAGTTATAGTTTTCAATGAATTGGACCAAGAAAGATACTTGCCCATGGTGCACAACATTAACTGGAGTGATGAAAGCAAAAGGGTTTTGATCATAAGAGCAATCCAGATAAGATTCTCCATTGTCCTCCACAATCATCTTATCAAGGATGATACCACCAGGAAAAACCAATGCTCACTTGATGACAAGTGACATTATGCAACTGTGGTTGCAGCTCCAAAGCTGCCCCAAAGCTTCTTCAATCCTACTCTTCCTGTATATTTGATTCTCACTGGTGGTTTGATTTAATAGCTCCTTTTCCACTGGCTCAGATCACACTTCACTGATTCAGCTCAGTTTACACTGATTCAGCTCAGCTTCCACTGATTCTTCTCAGTTTCCACTGACTCTACTCAGCTTCCACTGATTTGGCTCAGTTTCCACTGATTCTACTCAGTTTCCACTGATTCTACTCAGTTTCCACTGATTCTGCGCATTTTCCATTGATTCTGCTCATTGTCCACTAATTCTGCTCCGTTTCCAATTATTCTTCTCAGTTTCCACTGATTCTTCTCAGTTTTGACTGATTCTGTGCATTTTTACATCCTGCTCAGTTTTAACTGATTCTGCTCATTTTAACTGATTCTACTCATTTTTTACTGATTCCACTCATTTTTCACTGATTCTGCTCAGTTTCACTAATTCCGCTCATTTTTCACTGATTCTGCTCAGTTTCACTAATTCTGCTCATTTTTCACTGATTCTTCTCAGTTGTAACTGGTTTCATTTTCTTTCTGTTGCTCATCAGTTTTCCCTGGCTGAGCTCAGGAGTCACTATAGAAAATCTAAGTGCAAACTCTGGCACAGATGAGTGTTCAGTCTGGCACATCTTATAAGTTTTCACTCCAGAATAGCTCAATATTCACCCTGGGGAAGCTCAGTTTTTCACTCTGGTAGCTCAGTATTAACCCTAGTGTAGCTCAGTGTTAAGTTTGGTGCAGTTCAGTGTCCAATCTGGCACAGCTCAGAGATGACTTTTGGGCAGAAGGGAGACACATCAATGAGGGTGGGAACAAAGTTTCCATTGAGCTATGCACTTATTTTAATCAAAGATGAGTAGCGCTGAGCAGCTAACCAACATGTATATGCACAGAAGGCAGAAAGAGCTGTTATGAGCAGGAACAGCCTCTGGTTTTTCAAGGTAGAAAAATGAATGCCCAATTGTGTTTTAAATTAATTCAAGGAGTAGGAGTGGATAGATGGAGGATAGATGAGTGAAGTTGTCCAAATTTCACTTGCCATCAAGTGATCATTGTTTTTTCCTGGTTTACAGGTCTTCATAAAGTTGGTGAGGTTATGGTGTTTCCATCCTTGGGCCAGAAAAGATACAAAGAGAAAAACAAGCTTGAAGAACTCCAAACACTTTCTCTACATCCTTCAAATAATTCCCTTATAATTTGAAAAAAATTCTTTTGATCAAGGCATTGGGGCTTGAATAAAGTCTTCACAAATGCTGCCCAATCTGGGTAGATTAAATTGGGAAGGTATACACCAGGAAAAATCAATTGTCACTAGACTACAGGTGACATAAGCCTAGGTTAAATGAGCTACCCATTGGGAGTACAGCTGGCCTCATGTACTGCCCCTTGTAGGAAACAAAGGGGCTATTGTAGCCTAGTTGGAGTGGAACCATAGCTATAACAAAGCTACAGCCATTGTTTCTTGATGTCACAAGATGTCAGGTGACAATTTATTTTTCCTGGTGGTAATATCAATTTTCATAGTTAAGGCCATTGACTATGAAGTGGAATTTAGAACTTCATCCATTCAAGAGATCCTTGAATGAATTGGATCTATATAATAGTACATTCAATTTGTCATGGCTCCCTGGAAGCCCAAAATTTGAACTTCAGATCCATAGATCCTGGCTTGCCACTGCCTCAAGAATGACTGTAATTGAGGCCTAGAAGATAAAACCAATCTCAGAGTCAATAACAAATACAATGAGAAAAAATAAATAAATAAAAAAAAAAAAATTCCTTTTACTTGGAATTTCCCTTCCCACAATGAAGGGCAGTTTATTCCATTCCCAATGCATGCAATCTAATGATACAAGCATTTCAGGGAAACATTGATTTTCTCCAATCTTGAGAATCCTCCCCAATTCTTCACTTGTAAGTTGACAGAGATATCCAGACTCATATCATGCCACAATTGTGTTTCAAATTATGTCAATTATGTTGAGTGAGTTTGTGTCTGATCATTGCAGATACTCATTGTTACAGTCACCAGCTGCCCCATAGGCAATCATTTTCAAAGCAGCTGTACTTTTTCAGGCTTTTGTGTGCAATAATTCTCATTTTCCTCAACAGCATTGGTCTTGAAATTCTGAATCAAAATATAAATAGAGTATCATTGTACTGGGCTGTTTTCCAGGTTTGAATCTTCTGTGAGTAAGCAGATTCTTTTCTACGGTTTGATCTTCATAAATTTGGGATAATTCTGCTTCAAGCAGGAGGATTTGTCTTGTAGCTGAGCATTCAGACAACTTATGATTCCTAATTGTAACCTGAGCTGATATAAAGCTTTCAGGGAGTTTGATGTTGATACTTCCATTATGGTACATTGTGCAATGTGTGATAGGTATGGAAGGGTGTTCTATAGACTAAGCAGATGTTTTAGATGAAATATTTGAGATTATCCAGATGAAATATTTAGATTGCTGATAGTAGGCAAGGCAGGGTGTTATAAACCCTGCTTCCATGATGGTAGAACCATTAAAAGAGGCCCACCAGTTCAGAAAAAAAAATGAAATAAATGGTGGGTAGTTAATGAGGCCCATCAGTACAGAAAACAAAACATGAAAATAACCGGGACCACTGGTACAGATCACCAAATGTGGCTAAGGCCCATACACATGAATATTTTTAAAAATTAAATTGAAGCCAGTTTTGGGGTTTTACTGGCAAGTCTTGGGTATATTGGGGTAACAGCATTTACTGTCCAAATCTACAATATCTGGTATCTTGTGGTGTGTAGCAGCCTTTCTTCTGGATTCCCAGACTGTGGCAAAGTTGCGCAGCCCATGAAATTTAGCAGCTTGGGTGACTCCCTGTTGTGGAGATGGTCTAATAAAATGTATAGAGAGTCAGACATGAGGTTAAAAAATCAGTTTTGAGGTTGGTACCTCCAGATAAGGCAAAGAAAGGTGAAGTACAGAAAAACACACAGAGAAGTCATACATGGCTCAGAGAGGGGTAATCCAGGGTGGACTAGCTATAGATACACTGGCCTAAGGGCACCAAGGGTATGAAAAGTGTACATTGGATTTACTGGCATGGTTATTGGACGAAATAGACTGCTAAAACCAATTAATTCAACTGTGGCCAGTTTACATGCAGACTACTTATACCCAGCTCTGTTATCTTTTGGTTAAAATTCAGTCTGCATTCATGTTTTTTTCAATTAAGTCCAGAGGAATTTTGGAGTAAGATCAAAGGTCTTGAATTTCCACCGGGTGGAAGTTGAAGGAGATTGTTTTGCAGTGAGAGGGCTCTAGGTTGGGGGATGATATGGTGAGTGAGAAGTGGCAGACAGAAACTGAAGGGGGAATTGATAAATGCACACCAGGGGTGCAGCCTTTTTTGGGTTTCAGCACCCCACTTTATGGGCCAGAAACCTGAACGCCCATGCAGGTCACCATCCACAGGCATGTGACACCCCACGTACAGGGTTGTGCAGCCACATACTCCTGTATTATAGAAAGGGCATGCACACTCTTTGTAAGGGTATTTCAACCAGAGGGATTTCCTCTGGTAAAAGGGACACATGCGTATCTTGAACAGAGGGGTTTCCTCTGGTGAAGAGACACACATGTCTCTTGACTGGAGGGGTTTCCTCCTGTAAAGATAAATTTGCATCTCTTGAACAGAGGGGATTCCTCTGGTTGAATTGAGAGCAGGATTATGCGAGCAAACACAAATATGTGTTTTCTTAAATAACAATAACACAGTGCAAAAAAAGGATAAATATGGGATATACCCATACCTATACACATAAAAAGAGTGTGCATTGATCATGCCCCCGCTGCAAGAGAGCAGTGAATCATGTAGAGTAAATTCAGGTTTTTGCAGGCTAGTGCATAGTTGTATTTGTTCCCAAGAATGTGTTAGAATTCTGTGACACTCTTGTTACATCTCTCTATCTCAACTCCTCTTCATAACTCCACGTAACTCAAATCATCTTTGAATCTCAACCTCAACACTTCACTTCACTACCCATCAACTCAATCTACTCACAATCTTACATACTTCCTTCTCAATCCCTTCTCTTATTTCTTATTCCCCCTTCTATAATCTATTCCTTCTCATCTACTTTCAACTCCCTCCTAAACTCAAGTCACACAATTCCTCCCTGGTATGATCAACTTCACTCGTCTCTTTCTACAAGTCAATTACTAACTATTCTTTCTCAGTCTCCCTATCCTTTCCCCTTATTCCTGTTCTGTTGTCTCAGTCTCTTCATTCTCAAATACTGCTATGCTCAAATTTTGGTTACTTCTATTCATTCTCTTTGTCCTCTCTTCTCTTTTCACATTCTAACCTTGTCTTCTTTTCAAAGTCCTTGCTCCTTTTTAGTCTGTAATCAATATCAATTATAACTGTTTTAGAATGTGGTTGGGTTTTCCTGGTTTTTTTTTTTTTTTTTTTTTTTTTTTTTGGGGGGGGGGCTCCAAATTTTTAGTTATTAGGTCTTCATAGATTTTCATGTTCTGAGGGGTTCACCATTATTCCACCCTGAATTAAAACTGAGTAAAGTTTAAAATTAACTGTTCATGGTTATAGATTGTGCTATGGCTGTAAATATCTTGTACTCCTGGACAAAGACACTTCTTGCTTCCCTCTATGGGAAGCTGGTTCTCAACCTGAAGATTCTCTCTTCCTTTCTCAACCCCATTCTCTCATCCAAATAGTGAAATCTTTGCCTTTTTATAGACCTCTAGAATTTGGTCCTCAATCCTCTTCATCATTTTAGTGAGGGTTCACAGAACCCTTGCACCTATCATTTAATAAACATTCTAGGATGATTCTTATTACTATGACCTGTGTTAGATTTTTCTATTCTTTGTTTTATTCAAACCAAGTCCATGCAGGTGGTTTATGTGCAGATTATCTAGTGGGAAAGTGCTGAGAAAATCAAGGCATAATATCATAGTGCTTTCAGATTGAGAAAATCTCAGCAGTGTGTAAATTTTATCAAAGAATACAATCAATGGAGCTGAAGGGATTTTCAACTATATGTGATATTTGGTTCCATATAGGATGTTAAACTGCACTCCATATTCTCTCCTATAGTATCAAAATTTCACAAGTGTTATCAAATCTATCAGCCTCTGCTGTGCAATAATCGTCACAAATAAATTACTTAATTAATAAGATGTCACATTAATGTTACCTACACACTGCCAGCATAATTTCCTAGGATGAAGTCATCCCAGTTAAACTGGGATGGGCTCAACAAATTCAAACTTTTTTGATATCAACTGATGAAATAAAAACCCAAGGGACCCCCTTGGTTTTATATTTCATTGGTTTAGGTCAACATACTTTAAATTGTTTTTTTGAATCCTAATTTAACTGGGATGAATCCAACCTACAAAATTATGCTGGCAGTGGTAAACATCTGTAATTAATCTACCATATTGCTTGTAGTTCCTATTGTAAGCATGCTTGCACCAAGTTCCCTTGTCACCCACAATTTTGACTGTTTCTTTCTATCATTATTAAGTCTACCTGTTTGCATCCTAAAATACAAGATCATTAATTCTGAGGCCATCAATTTTTCCCCACTGTCTCCTTGTTCCAATCACGACATCCTTAAGGATATCCCCCTTTCTTGAGCACATTTTTCTGAAAGTCAAATATCAATAAAGTAGCTCTTTGTTATAAGTGGTTGGTTGAATATCCTGCTTGGAAGGATTAATAAATCAGTAATTATTTTTTAACTGAGAGGCTTGCTCTAAAAAGGGTGCATTCAAATCAATACAGTAGGTTAATAGGCATCCAAGGAGGTGCTCCCTTGTTTTTGTGGTCTTTAACTGTTGGAAGGTAAGAGCTGGCAAATTTTTTATGGATTAAAACTAATAAATTTCATGAGATCCATAATTAGTTTATTGGTTGGAAGAAAGAGCACTGCAAAGGCAAAACTGAAGGTTGGTACTGTGCTGGTGCTCAAATATTCTCTGGGGGATAAACAGTCCTTCAGAGTTTGTTTATTAATTCCAGAATATTCTCATGGGGAAAATGTGAGTGCTTCAATAAACAGGAAGGTAATGAGGAGATTCAGGGGAAATAAAAAATCCATTGGAGGATCTATTTCATATCCTTTAAATTAATGGTGTTATAATAAATGTTGTGGAAATACAGATTCTCTGCCATTGATATCTGCCAAGCATTTATTCCAATGGTTTGGGTAACCTCTTTTTTATTCTCCGTAGGATTCTAGTGGACTGGAAAGGCTGAAGGATGTGTGTATATTTTCCAGAAAAGACTACATAACTAAGAATAACATACTCAAATAATATCCTCAAACAACTTTTAGATGTCCTATGGTAACAACATAGAATGATCCCGGCAATGATCCCCCCTAACCCACATTTTATACTTTACTCCACAAACCTAACCAATACCTCTCTGCTCCACCACATCCACATTTTCCATGTGGACTCCATTCCCTTATGCCCCTGCCTTCTCTGATTACCCCTTCAGATGGCCTTCTGCAGTGAAACCTGCTGCAGTCCTCTGAATTCCACAAGCCCTGTGGCTCCACCCCGTATTCCCACTGCGCTGCTTCAGCTCCTGTCTGTGAAAAACTTGAATGCACTATGTGAAGGTCTACCCCTGCAGCGCCTGCTGTGCTTTCCCTGCGCGTGTCTGAATATCATTTTGTGGCTGAATCACCACTGGTGCATTTTGCAAGCAGAAACGCATCAGTATGTAAGATGAGTACCCCACTTTTTTTACCTGAATAAGCACCCATGTGCTTTTTGAGTGCTTTCCTCAGCCTGCTGCCCCAATTTAATTTCTGCTGAGGAATTGCTGCACCTGTTCAATATAATATCCAACAATGTCCTTAATCTTTTATCCATAATATTATGGGAGCACATCATTGATAACATATAAATTGATCTGTTATCAAGCAATAATTATATCACACGTTTTCAATAATGATGTCATCATGGTCTTATTATAAACAACACATCCTATTAGTAGCAATAATACAAGTATAACATCTGTAATTGTTTATATCACATTAAAGTACATATTTTATCTGTGAAATATTCCATGGGTAATAAATGTGAGCCTAATCAGATGGAATGAGTGACATCCTTTACTCAATTTCTTTCATGTGTAAGGCAATGAAACATGGCCTACAGTTTTTCAGGGCTTTTATAAAAAGATTTCATGGTTTAGCATGGATTACGCATGTGTACTTGTAGTATCTGAAGTGGAATTAAATAATATGCGTAATGTAGCACTTGTGTGCAATAATCAATTTAACACATGTAAAAACTTTTTGAAGATTGAATTGCTAACAGAAACCAGACTAAGAAACAGAAGAGAATCAATAACTATAAAAGGCAGATAGAAAAATGAGAGAAGAAAATATTCAACACAAGCTAATGGACAATTTTGCTAAATATGAGGACTTAGAGTATAAAGATGAAGAAAATAAGGTGAAGGATATTTGGGGGAAGTCTGAATTGAAAGAAGAGAGATTTTTCATCAACAAGCAGGAAAGATAAGGAAGGAAAAAGAGAACATTAGAAAGAGAGAAATACAAACAGCAACAATAACACAGGAAAGTTTTAATCAGGTAGAGAAATGATCAAGATGATATCTTGATGTCCTGGAGATCAAATTAAAAGAAGAAGAGAGAGCGGATGAGTGTTGTTACTGCTGATGCAGTTTGGGAGTTGAGACTTTACGGGTTGATTCCAAGGAATTCAACGTATGAGATCAATATCTTGAGTCAAGGGATGGAATTTTATTGAATGGACTGTTTGGATTGAGATTGAGTGAGAATGGATAGAGATCCAAATGAGTCTTGTGGTTCAGGTCAACTGAGATTGAGAAGGTGAATCCAAGTCAAGCATCAAGGTATTGGAAACCCTAACCGGTTGATGGATGTTGATCTGGAGCGCTTCCAGTGCACATACTTCAATGATATTCATGTTCAACTGAGAATTGAGAAAATTCAACAACATGCATGGTAATAATGAGGGTCATTGATAAAGAATGTTAATAATAATACTTTCAGTTACTTGTTAAATGTCAGGTACTCTGTGATATTTATTCTATGGCTGACACAATCTAAGTCACATAAAAATCAGCTACAGCCATTATTTCTCTTAGTGTAACCCACCTCTTCAACAGAATTGGTCAGTAGAGAATACTTGAAAGTGTTCATAGCCTTAAGTTATATCAGTACTAGGATAGCTCACTATAACCCCTCCAAGCCCTGTTCTGGTTGTTCAGAAGTTCCAAACTGGTGATCAAAGGAAGAATGGTCATCATGGGATGTGGATCTACTATATGGTCAGTCCAAACTGCCCATCATGGGGTGTATACACTCCCTTCAATTGCCAGTATCAACTGATCATCATGGGGAGTGTGTAAGATTGAGGACTGAGCTGGATCACAAAAAGCTCTGGATTTTCTAGTGGAGTAGATGGAGAGCAGCTTTGGAGCTGAGAAAAAAGCTGGATCATGTAAAGTCCAGTGACTAATTTTCTTTTTCTTTTTTTTTCCAGCTGGTGCAGGTAATATATATAGTCATCTTGATAGAAAAAAACAATTACAGGAAGTTTTCATGGAGGCTATTTTACAACCAATTGTCCAGGCATGGCAGTGTTTTAGTTCAGTTTGAGAGTGCAATGATCAAACCATTGTTGATCTGGGATGATGATATGTTGGTTTGTGTGGATATCATTGATAAGTAGCCCTGTTCACCAATGTAAATTTGACATGCCTTATGCTCAATTCACCATTTTTTTTAGGTCCAAAACCGATTCCCATAACCATTAGCTGGGTCAACTCATGTTAAATTTACCAATGTGAGCAGGGGAACTTACTGTCAGCCTTGCACACGGATAAAATTGGGGCCGGGGAAAAAACTGTAGTAGTTCAGTTATGTAATCCTTACATCTAGGATTACTCCTCACTACTCTACACCACAGACACATTTGGGCGCCTTCAAGACGTCTTTTATTGACGCCTTGAAGGCGCCTTTTTCCCATTCAATGCCCCGTCAGGGGGCGTTTGTGTTTTCAAGGCGCCTTGGAAATCAGTTGAATGCAAGCGCAGTGAAGGAGCCTTTGAGCCGCCTTCACGACGACCCCTAAGCCAAGTCGTCCCCAAGGCAGATCTACATCCGCCTCTGAGACAACTGCCAAACGCATTGAAGTCGCCTTATAGCCGACTTCAAGACGCATCTTAAGCGTTGTCGTTGTGGGAGAACTTATATACCAGAGGTGCAGCACTGAAGCTGAGCCCCCAGCCGCGGGCTCAGCGGCAGACTGAGGCTGAGGTAAGGGGGTACCTATCAAATGTCATCGGACATTCCGCGGGGAAAAGCACGGGGCGCAGCATGTGACATTCTATAGTTGGCGCGGGCGATCGGTCGAGCGGACGAAGGCTGCTTCAGTATGCGCAATGTAATGGACCGGGCAGAACCACAGGGTTTGGGGCGCCAGGCCGCAAGCGGAGCGGGGGCAGAAGAAGCGGAGTCGTGCGCAGGGGAGTGACAGACAGCTGCGGGGGTCAACGGGGTATAGTAGTTGGGGACAGGCTGCGGTGTGATGCGGGATTGAGGAGACAGGCAAGTAGGGCTCCAGGGACAGTACCGGGGAATGCGGGACATGATCGGGGGGGACTGTTGTATAAATAGAGGGTTGTACCAGGGCTGCGGGTCTTATCTTATCTTATCATCTTAGTGGATAGCTATCAACCACAGCGCATATAAGAAAATCTCATTGTTTAGAGCTCTCTCGGCAATTATTCAGCGTGTGCGGACAAGTGGAACTGTGTAGGGCATCATCAGGACGACGAACGCAAGAGGAACGGTCCCCTTGCTGAGTGTTAGGTGTTGCAGGGAAACCAGTTGACTATCCGCTGACAGTGTTTATCCCGCAGAGGAAATCAAAGAACCACCGGAACCAACCAGGAAGAAGGGCAACCTACCATTTCTGTTACCGAGGTCGTCTTTATTTCCACATATTGGGGGTCTGGCCGGGAAATTTCTTTCTGTTTCCAACCTGCGGACGGTTCAAGACATTTGTCTTTTTCTTTATTTTTTATATATCGTTTATCATTGTTCGAGGATGAGTGGTTCTGACACTTATCTTCCTACGACTGCGTCGGGCGGAGCGTCCTCCCCCAAGTTCACCCTCCCTCCCGCCAAGTTTGTCCCTCCCCCTCCAAAGGGGGGAGGTCTGGGTACCTACGGCATCACGTTGGAGGTCAACATGGACGACGGAACGGAGGAGAATTGGAAGGGGAAGCAGGCGGCTGGTGAAGCGCCGGTAGGGGTGAGGAGGCAAGGGTTGTTGTCGGACCCACCGACGGGCGTCAAGATTTGGCCGCGGGATTTTCCTGCAGTCCGATTCAGTATCGATGCGGTTGATCGATTTTTGAGTTGTTTCGAATTGGCGGCAGAAACCAAAGGGGCGTCGGACGGCGACAAGGTTCGTCAAATCGTCAACTTCATTCAGTCCGAAGAAGAGTTGCGCGATGTGGAGGAAATGGAGGGGTACGAGGCAAAGAACTGGGAGCGTCTGAGGGAGGAGATGTTGGAGAAGTGGGGTCCGCGTCAGCAACGGTATCGGGAGGCGGATTTGGAGAATCTCGCGTCGAGCAAGGCGGCATCGGGTGGGGTCAACGATCGAAGGGCTTTTGATGAGTACGTCACTTCCTTTGATCGCATCGTGAAGTACCTTAACCGCAATGAGGTGATCATTGGGGAACCGGCGTCGGTCAAACGGAGCTTCCTCAAGGGGCTCGCCACGCCGGTTCAGGAGCGGGTGCAGCGGAGGCTGTACGATCAGAACCTCATTCGGCGGTCGAGGGATGGAGGAACCCTGTTGCCCGACTTGGAGTCGCTTAGGGGAGCGGTCCGGGCGGAGTTCGACATGATGGAGTTGGTGGCCAAGAATTCGGGAGTGGCAATTTTGAGCGGAATCAGGCCGGTGATCTCTTCCCGGAACACGGCGCCGGTGGCACCCGCTGAAGTGGCGGAGTTGGCTGACACCTTGAAGGAGCTTTTTTTGTTCATGCAGAAGACGGTTCAACGGGAGTCGCAGCCCCAAGCGTCGGCACCGGCCGACGGTCAGCGGAGCGGTCCTCCGCGCGCGGGGCCTCCGGGGCTTCATTGCACTTATTGCGGGTTGAATACCCATTATAAGTCTTGATGTCAAGAGTTGACAGACAACTTAAATGGTAGGCGGGTGAGGATCTATAACGGTGATTATTTCCTCCCTAGATTGCGTGAACCGATTGAGGCGGCCGTGCCGCGCGACGTGGTTCGTGCAGCGGCGGCAGGGCAGGGGGAGACGGCGGAAGGCCCAAAGGCGGAGGTCAAATCCTCAATGGGTATAGTTGTCGGGACGTCTGGATGGACTCCCCCGGCTGTCCAATCAGAGGTGTGGGCCATCCAATCCGATGAGGTGACGGCCCGCTACGGCGGGTACGACCGCATGGATGTGGATCCTCCAAAGAAGGTCAAGGCGAAGGAAGTTTCGCAGCCTGGAGGAGTGGCAGTGCCCACCGGGAAAAAGAAGGCGGCGGAGTTGGCCAAGCGCGCTCTGAACGGGGATGGCCCGCTGACTCTTTCCATCAAAGAATTGGCGTTGGTTTCCCCTCTAATGGCGGAAGAGCTCATAGCGTCTCTTAAGGAGAGTGCGGGCCTCAAGGCGGAAGGTAATTGGGTGGCCTTCGACGTGAGTTCAGCGGAGGCCGAACATTCGTGCTGACACCATCCGGAGGAGTTCCCGTCGGACTCCATCTCCTGCCCCCTTGGTTATGTTCAGATGACCATCGGGGACCAGCAAGTATGGGCGATGATCAACAGCGGGTCGATGGTCAATCTTTTGCCGGCGGAGGTGGCGCAAGACTTGGATCTCGTTACCCGACAAGCCAACATTGGCTTGCGAGGAATCGGCGGCCATGAGTGCGAGGTGGCGGGTGTGGTGGAGAGTGAGTGGGTGGAGGTGGCGAAGACCAGGCGGAGGGTCTCATTCTTGGTGGTGAGGTCCGCCGAAGTCATCCTTGGACGGCCGTTTTTGTTCGCCTTCCGAGCCGGCCTTTGGTTCGATTCGGTCCGCAAGGAGGAGGTCCTTTTGGTGGCGGACTCCCGAGGGTGACGGTTCGCAACAACGATCTGTTGGCCATCGAGCGGACAATGGGAGACCCGGCTGGGGTCGGAGGTGGGGGAGGAGGAGTGCCGAGGGAGGGAGAAGCAGGAGGCTTCCCCCTTGGCACGGGGTTTTTAGGTGTCGGCCGGTCAATCCGCACGATGTCAGCTCTAGCATCGCGCGGACGGTCGACTCCTAAAGAGCGGGAAGGAATAGGGGATGATGGGGCGGAGGCAAAAGACCCAAAAGTAAGTCCTCCCAATTGTGCACCTCCAAGGGTATCTACTACCATTCGTAAAACCCTACCGAGTGCCACGTACGTGAGCGAATTCCTTTTGTCTGGTCATAGGCGGAAATCCTGGGAAGTTGGTCCGCACTCGGAACCGGAGGTTTGGAGAGAGGGAATGGAGGAGGAAAGCGATGGAGCGGGGGCAACCAGTCTAGAAGTAAGTCCTCCCAATTGTGCACCGCCAAGGGTTTCTACTACCTTTCAAAAAACCCTACCGAGTGCCACGTACGTGAGCGAATTCCTTTCGTCTGGTCATAGGCGGAAATCCTGGGAAGTCGGTCCGCACTCGGAACCGGAGGTTTGGAGTGAGGGAATGGAGGAGGAAAGCGATGGAGCGGGGGCAACCAGTCTAGAAGTAAGTCCTCCCAATTGTGCACCGCCAAGGGTATCTACTACGTTTTGAGAAACCCTACCTTGTGCCACGGTCGTGAGCGAATCGAGAGTCTTTGGTTTCCCAGTCCGCAGGATCTCCGCGGAAGAAGGTGTTGTTCTACGGAGGGTGGAATCGTACGGGGCAAAGTATAAGCTGGTGGCGCGGAAGGTTAGGCTGCGGAATGAGCCAATGCCGCAAAGCTTGAACTCACCGTTGAAGCCCATCCAGTGGGGGAGAGACCCCTATCTTACCCCACTTTGGGTGCGGCCTCCGGAATTCGTGCCGACAGAGCGTATCACAGAAGAACGGATGGCAAGTCTCAACTTCGGACCTCCGGGGTGGGTGAGCCAGGAAGAGTGGAAGCTCTTAGCCCAGGTCGTCACTTTGCGGGCGAAGGCTTTGGTGTTTTCCCCTGAAGAGCGCGGGCTGTTGGACAGGGGAATAGGGGAGCCTTATTGGATTCCGGTGATACCCCACAAACCGTGGCAGATCAAGCCAATTCCGGTTCCGGCGAACATTCGTGATACCTTCACGGAGCTGGTACGGGAGCAGGTGCGGACGGGGTTGTATGAGCAGTCTTGCTCAAGCTACTCCAGCCCAATTTTTCCGGTGCTGAAACAGGATGGGACGAGTTTGAGGATTGTTCATGATCTTCAGAGACTGAATTCTGTTACCATTCTGGATGCAGGGCTTCCTCCGCGCGTCAATGAGTTTGTGGAGTCCATGGCAGGGCGGGTTTGCTATGGGTTGGTTGATGTCATGGGCGGGTACGATCAGCGGGAATTGCACCCCGAGTCGCGGCCACTCATGGCTTTCGAGACTCGGTTGGGGTGTATGCAGCTGACTCGTCTTCCGCAGGGAGCCACCAACTCGGTAGCGGTGTACCAAGCGCAGATGGCGTGGATCCTCCAGGACGACTTGCCTCATCTTGTCCAGATCTTCATTGATGACGCGGGGATCAAGGGACCGAAGTCGGATTACGGCGGAACGGTCTTGGTGGACAACCCGGGCATCAGGCGTTTCATTTGGGAGTATGCGGTCACCTTGGAGCGGATCTTGTTCCGGATTGAAACCGCGGGCCTTACGTTTTCAGGGAAGAAGTTTGCGGTCTGCGTTCCGGCTTTGGAGGTCCTCGGTCATGAAGTCTCAGTTCGCGGGAGGAGCATCACTCGGGCTAAGTTGAACAAAGTTTTGGAGTGGCCAGTTCCGAAAACCGTAACTCACATCCTTCAGTTTTTAGGGTTGTGTAGTTATGTGCGGATGTTTATCGAGCGGTTTGCGGAGATCGCAAGCCCGATGAGGCGGCTCACTTGCAAGGGGACTGAGTGGAAGTGGACTGAGGAATGCGATCGCGCGTTCACTCGGCTGAAGGAGATTGTTGGTAGGGAGATCACGCTCAAGGATCTTGATTACGGGAAGGATGGAATTTGGTTGGCGGTTGACTCCAGTGAATTTGGTGCGGGAGGCGTGCTGACGCCAGAAGAGGACGGGAAAGATCGGCCGGTTCTTTACGAGTCAATCACTTTCACGGAAACCGAGTCGCAATACTCCCAGCCAAAGCTTGAGCTGTGCGGGGTCACCAAGGTGG
Source organism: Puccinia hordei (assembly GCA_007896445.1). Lineage (NCBI taxonomy): Eukaryota > Fungi > Basidiomycota > Pucciniomycetes > Pucciniales > Pucciniaceae > Puccinia > Puccinia hordei. The sequence continues at coordinate 172,938 of RDRW01000016.1, read as the reverse complement.
TGCGGAAGCCGCAACACGTGTTGTGGGGGGTGTTCGTCGAACTCCTAGTTGATGCGGAAGCGCTGGCAAGGATGATCAACTCTCCTACTCTCCCTAATGCTCCAATGACTCGATGGGTGGCTTACCTTCAATTGTTTTCTTTCAAAGTGGTCCATGTTCCGGGGAAGGTGTTCACAATGCCTGATGCATTGTCGCGAGTGGCGGAAGAGGAGGGAGCGGAGCGGTTTTGCTCAGCAGAGGCGTTGGACGTGGAAGACCGGCTGATGAAAGCGGGCGCGACGACAGTCGGCATCGAACTTCCTCTTCGCCAGAGCGGGAAGTACGAGCTGATGGAGACCTACCTGAGTACCCTCAATTTCCCTGATGATACTTCAACCAAATTGAAAGCGTGGGTTCGTCGGAATAGTGTCAACTTCTTCGTGCGGGAAGGTCAACTTTGGCGACGGCGGTCTCCCATACCGCTGGTGGTGGCGACTTGTCGAGCGAGCCAGGAAGTCATCCTTCGGAGCCTCCATGAGGAGTTGGGGCATCGGGGCAAGGTGGAGACGTGTGCCCGCGTTCGGCAGCGTTTCTGGTGGCCTGGTATGGTGAAGTCGGTCCGTAACTGGGTCCGGAGCTGTGAGGCGTGTCAGCGTCGGAGCTCGGCGCTCCCCAAGGAGGTGGGAATCCCGACAGGGGAGGATTTGTTGTTCAGTCGGATTTCCTTGGATGTTGTCCACATCAAGGCGGGTAAGTACACCTACTTACTCGTTGCGAGGGATGATCTGTCGGGGTGGGTCGAGGCCATCACTTTGGTCAAGCTGTCGGCGGACAAGGTTGGCCAATTCCTGGAGGAGTTCTGGTTCTCGCGGTTCGGATGTGTGCGGCTGGTCACGGTGGATGGGGGTGCGGAATTCCGAGGAAGTCTGATGAAGCTGGTTCAGTCATGCGGGGCGAAGTTTCGGTAGGGTCACATAGTATTATCCGGAAGGCGCCGGGATGATTGAGCGGGGACATCAGCCAATCAAGAACATGCTGGTCAAGATGTGCGGGGAAGACGGCCGGAAGTGGCATCAATTCCTTCCGGCAGTCCTTTTCGCGGATCGGATCTCAACCAAGCGGGGCACCGGTTATTCAGCGTACGAACTCCTGTATGGGCGACAGCCTGTGTTGCCGGTCGATATCGAGATGCTCACTTATCTCGCTATCGACTGGTGGAAGGTGAAAACTTCGGAAGAATTGTTGGAAGCAAGGGCGGAACAACTTCTTCGACGAGAGGATGTTGTTGAGAAGGCGGTGAAGCGATTGCGGGAATACCGGGCGAGGTCGGTCCGCTATTGGGACGAGCGTTGCGCTCACCGGTTGCGGGACCCTTTACGGAAGGGCGATCTTGTCCTTCTGTACAATCGGAGCTTGGAAACCCAGTGGGGAAAGTTGTTCGCCAACTGATGGAACGGACCTTATCGCGTGGTCAGCAAATTTCCGGGGGGAAGTTATCAGTTGGAAGAATTGGACGGAACCCCGTTGAAGCGGAAGGCGGTGGCATCCCACGTGAAGCGGTTCTATGCTTGGGGATCGACGTCGTTTGACAAAACCCTCGTTTCAGGATCTGAGGACAAAAATGATGAAGACTCGGATTTGGAGCCAACTCCTTCGGAGCCGCCCGCCGATGAGGCGGGTCGATCGGCTTCTCCCGGCGCCGATGAAGAGGTGGCCGGGGAGCGTTCCTTGCGGCGAAGTGCGAGGAACAAACCGCTGAGGACAGCGGCCAAAAGCGGGGGGAGGATGGGGGCCATAGGCCAAGCCTTAATTGGTGAGGGGGTGCGCTAGCTGGTCTACAGCCGGATAAACTAGCCACCCCAGGATGTCAGTCACCCTAAAGCGGGATGTAGTTGTGTTTTGTGAATGGGTTTACTGGTTTTCTTTGTTATATATTCAGGATGGCGAGGGGTACGGGGAATTGTGCGGAAATTCCATCTGGGGCGGTCCAGGTACCTCGGCGGGCGGGTTGGGTTTTTGTTTCAGGATTTCATAGATTGCGGGCGCGGTTTCTTTCTCTCATCTTTAGGTTGCGGTGTGGTGTCTCTTTCTCTCAGGATTGCGGCGTGGTATTTTCCTCAAGTTATCAGTTTCCTCAAGTCATCAGTTTCATCAAGTTATCAGTTTCTTCAAGTTTTTCTCAAAGTTTCAATCTCATTTTCAGGATTTAGTATCTCAATTTGCGGGTGAAAAAAAAAAAAAAAAAAAAAAAAAAAAAATGGAAGTGCGGGGACTAAGTGGTTCTCAATCCGGGGTGGTCCGGGCACTCGTAACTTATTTTTGTTTTTTTTCTCTCAAGTACCTCACTTTGGCACAGGTGTTTGTCTCAGGTTAGCGGGGGCAAGCATATGGCGCATAGTATTTCAGCATAGGGGAATACAAGAGGGGAAAGGGATACAACGTATAGAGTAAGTGAAAGGGAAGTCCAAAGCGCTCAGTCCAAGAACACAGCGGGTCGGAGGCGGGCGCGCAGCGCGGCGGAAGACCGGTGGAATTCTCGGAGCATTTCTCGGCGGGTTTTGGCGGGGATTGTCACCGCTTTCTTCAACAATCCTTTGACCAGCGAGGTCTGACCTTCCAGGAACGGGAGGAGGTCCGCTTCAGGGACACCGGACTTGTATTCGTCGTCGGGGATTGCGGCCCGGTATGGCGACTCAAGGAAACCGGGTGCGGGAGCAGCGCCAAGAGGTCGGGTTGGAAGCAGGGAGAAGAGAGGGAAGCGTGGCTGGACCGTGCGGCGCAACAATCACAGGGGGGTTGGGGATGGGGCGTGGTGGGTATGGGAAAGGGAGGTGGGTATGGGGGAGTGTACGATCAAAGGTATGGGAAGGTAGTGGGTAGTGTGGGAATCGCTGAGGACAGGATTCAAAAGCGAGGGGGATGTGGGAGAACTTATATACCAGAGGTGCAGCACTGAAGCTGAGCCCGCAGCCGCGGGCTCAGCGGCAGACTGAGGCTGAGGTAAGGGGGTACCTACCAAATGTCATCGGACATTCCGCGGGGAAAAGCACGGGGCGCAGCATGTGACATTCTATAGTTGGCGCGGGCAATCGGTCGAGCGGATGAAGGCCGCTTCAGTATGCGCGACGTAATGGACCGGGCGGAACCACGGGGCTCGGGGCGCCAGGCCGCAAGCGGAGCGGGGGCAGAAGAAGCGGAGTCGTGCGCAGGGGAGCAACAGACGGCTGCGGGGGTCAACGGGGTATAGTAGTCGGGGACAGGCTGCGGTGTGATGCGGGATTGAGGAGACAGGCAAGTAGGGCTCCAGGGACAGTACCGGGGAATGCGGGACATGATTGGGGGGGACTGTTGTATAAATAGAGAGTTGTACCAGGGCTGCGGGTCTTATCTTATCTTATCATCTCAGTAGATAGCTATCAACTACAGCGTATATAAGAAAACCTCATTGTTTAGAGTTCTCTCAGCAATTATTCAGCGTGTGCGGACAAGCAGAACTGCGTAGGGCATCATCAGGACAACAAACGCAAGAGGAACGGTCCCCTTGCTGAGTGTTAGGTGTTGCAGGGAAACCAGTTGACTATCCGCTGACAGTGTTTATCCCGCAGAGGAAATCAAAGAACCACCGGAACCAACCAGGAAGAAGGGCAACCTACCATTTCTGTTACCGAGGTCGTCTTTATTTCCACATTCTCCCGGCCGATTTAGTTTTCCCATGAAATATCGCAGCCCGCCCGGCTACAGGGCAGCTGGAAATGACCACCATCAAGCTTGTGCTCGGTGGCACCGTTTTATTTGTTGGAGGAAAAAACCTGTTGGGTTTTATGTATTGCATGTGTGGATATTTGTATCTAGCTTGTGTGTATAACTGGACTAGCTGAGGTAAGACAACCTAAATAAGTAATGAAAACGGGATCGAGATTTTTTTTTTGCATGTATAATTTGTAGGGGATAAACAGGATAGGAAGATAAATAAACAGGATAGGAAGGGGGAGGGGGCACAGGGAAAAGTGAGGAAGGGAAAGGAGGAAGGGGGATGGTTCAAATCAATCCCTCCTCAGCATTTGCAGCCATGTGACCATGATTCTTGAGTGCATCCCATGCAGCGATGATCTCTTCGGTTGGGAGATTTTGCTCCTCCTTGGTCCAGTCGTTGATTGTTTTCATGCCATTCCAGAGCCAGGCATCTAGCTCAAGCACGAGGTGTCCAAACACAGAGTTATAAACTCTGGATTTGTGGCAATGTACCTCAAGATTGGTGTTGATGTCCTCCCAGGCACAAGCAACCTTCTCGGTGGGGTTGGCAATCCGTTTAAGTTGCTTGAGATTCATCATGTTTCTAAGATAGGCCACCCTTGCCCGGCGTGGTTGAGTAATTCAAGTATCATTTGGGATTTGAGAAGGAGCAACCTCCTTGAACCAAGAGTCCATGGTTGTGTATAAATCGGCTAAGAGCTTGTCAAGCTTGGGAGTTGGGATTGATGGGCTGCCAGAAAGCCCAATGCAAAGCATGTTGGAAAAGAGACTCTTCTCACCCTTGAGAACAGTAGCGATGTGACGATCAAGTTTGGTTTTGTACCCAATATCTTGGGAATAACCCCGTGGCATGTTTTCAGCCTTAAGGGCTGTGCTAGCATGTTCGATATTGCCCTGAACCCTTGTGAGATGTTAATTGAAAGAATATCTATCATTTAACAAAGAAGATAGTAATTAATGACCTTGACAATCATGAAAGGGGTTCTATCAACCTTAGACTTCTTTGCCGCTCGTTGGCCATAGGCGTCAATTTCGGGTTGTAATAGCGCATCTCGGATGCTATTGCGGATAAATACTTGAAAAGTTGGCGGGAATAAATCCCTGGGGCTTGAGGCCTGACTGTCGGAACTAAGAGGAGGTTGACACATAAACTGATTGTTGAGGCTGATGAGAATTGTCATCAGACTTAGTTCCTCTTCAGGCATCTGTGGTGGAACTGTAGTTATCAAATCAGGAAGCAAGCTGTTTGTGGGGGATATCACTTACATCCAAGAGACCCTGAGCCCACTTGATCATCTGATCACTGAGTCGAAACTGATATCCCATTGCTTGAAGGCGCGCTTGCACAGCCTCAAGTGCTTGGGAGGTGACCTGGCGACTAGAAGTGGATCTAGAAGCGGATGATAAGGAGGAAGGCCGGCTGGGTGGGACACTTGAGATGGGATTGGATAGGTCAGTGAGATCAGATAGAACTGGGTCATCATGAACCCCAACTTGCAAGGCCCCCCAACCAAGTTTATGATAGATTGAGGGGGAAGCAGCTAGACGCAAAGTTGGTTGGTTTCAGATCGGTCCAATTTGGCCTTTGCGGGTGGGTCTAAGAGGGGTCAACTCACCTACACCTGCAGTATCGGCTCCGGTTGGAGCCAATACTGAGCTGTGTTGGTCATCCACCCATGGGCGAAGTGGTTGCTGCTGAGAATCTGAGTGCGGAGGAGGTAACTGGGGGCTGTAGGTACTGGGCATTGCCAAACACTGCAGTGGCTTCAATTCAGCACCCAGGTTGAATCTAGATCATTGTATGACCCAAATTATAGCCCTAGTGCTGGATCAAATTACCCCAATTTTATCCCACATGCAACTCCAATGACATATCATCCCCCCCTCCCCCATTTAGCTTCAAGGTCACCATATCAGTCAACATCAAATCTATCTCAGCAACCCTATTTTAGCCCTCATATAACTCCAAGGGAATCTAATGACCCTCAACACCCAAATTATGGGCTGCATCAAGCTCAAGGTACCACACGTGATCTTCTTCATGACATGATATGGCCAATATTCTTTGTAAAATTTGTGTAAGAGTACTTCCTTATGTATGCTGGTTTATGGCCAATTATGTCTTCAAAAATATTTATACAGAATGGTGAATTACGTGACCAAAAATTAATATACACAATCTTTACTTGTGATCAGAATTTCATATACTGATTTTCCAGTATATGTTTATTTATGCTGATTTATTGCTAATTTATTGATCAAGAAAAAAAAATCTATGATGGTTGTTGGCAAATTGATGATTTAAAAATTGCATAATCACATTGGACTCAGCCTAAGTCCAGAAATCACAAGGTGCCATTGACTGCACCAACATCCCCCCTGAATGACTCATAAACCCCCGACGGGTTTTCAAGTGGGCTTGACAGCCTGTCCGGGGTTTTCAAGTTGACTTGAAAACCCTCGGTCTTCAAGTCGGCTTGAAAACCCTCGGCGGTCTTCAAGTCGACTTGACAACCCTCGGCGGTCTTCAAGTCGGCTTGAAAACCATATTGTGGTTTTCAAGTCGACTTGAAAACCATATTTTGGTTTCCAGTTCGACTTGAAGACCGGCGAGGGTTTTCAAGTCGACTTGAAAACCTTATGATGGTTCTCAAGTCGACTTGGAAACCCTCGGCGGTCTTCAAGTCGACTTGAAAACCATCCGGGGTGCTCAAGTCGTCTTGAAGACGCATGTAATCCTGGGTTTCCCGGGCCAGGACCTATATTCGCCTTCAAGGCGTCTTTTCTCATGTATTCGTCTTGAAGACGAATCAGATGTCCCTGAAGTGCACCCGTGGTGTACGTCACAAATGACAGGCTCGACGTGTGACAGCCAACGTTTCACACACTCTTCTTTTTCTCATTTCTTTGTACATAATCTATACTATAATACGCATGTATTTACAACTAGATTATGTTTCTTTTCCCTTTTGGTGCCGAAATATGTAAGAGAAAGGCTTGCAAAGATGGAATAGCGCTGTATGGTAGTTCGGTGTGCTGTGTATTCTGGTGGTCATTATTAATTAGACTGGCTATCCTTTCAGCTGTGGTCCTAAGGCTTAGTACAGTATGCTGACTCGAGAAAGTGTGTCAACAATCGATGGGTTTAGATGACTGCCTGTTCATTCAGTGGCTTATTATAAAGAGTGATGTGAAGGGAACATTAGTAAGTCAACCAAAACATTCACGTAAGTCCAGCTAAGTTGAAGAGTGAAAACCAAATCAATCAATCACGTTCTGTTGGTCCAGCAGGGCGATGAAGGCGATCGGAGCCGGCTCGCCGTTCTCGGGCAGGCCTCTGAAAAAGCCGGATGGTATGACGTAGGTAGCTTGAACCGGATGGATGGATCGATTGCCAAAACCAAAAACCAAAAAAAAACCAAAAAAAACAACAACAACAATCGAGGTCAAATCGACTTGGCGCCCAAATAAACTTTTATCTTCTTCACCTACCCTCATGATCAGCTACCACCTCTCAGACGCTGTGCCAGTCTCAGGTCTGGACAACGTCCAGCGGGACCGAATCTCAAGCAGCTTGGCTCTGATCCGCCAAAATTTCTTGTTTCGGTCACAAAAGAGCCAATTAGGGTTACTTGACTAAACTGAAAAGTAGGGAGGACCAAGAAGAACTAGACTCAGACTGGATGGTTCAGTCGATCTATCCTCTTGGTTCGCTTGATGGCCATCCTCATCGGCCGAACAAGACACCCCCACCCGGCTGCCCTCCAAGTTTCCCGAAACCCACCAATCAAGCTCTCAAACTTATTTCTTCACATTCTCTCACTGGACATCCTCATTCGAACCTCCCACGCGATCACCAGCCCATTACAGTCTTGCTGGGTATTCGGCTGCCATGGAGCCTGCATGGCTACTATCCCTCCATCGGCCCCCAGCTATTAAACACAACTCTGAACGGCTTAGCTTGCACCTTCCCCCCAAACAATCTTGCCCCCCCCCTCCTCCTCCTCCTCCCTCCAGTTAAATTAAATCAGACTTACTGTTTATAAGTTCAAACATCTCTATACATATTCTAGCAAGTAATAGTATTAACATCCACTTCACTCAAAAAACTGAGAGTCAAACAAATCTCTCTCTCTAAGTGAAAACCAGACTGTGCTTCTTACCCATCTTTGTTCCAAATTTTTCAAGTGTCTATATATATATAAATCTAGTCGAACGCCCTTCTTTCCCATCGAACCTCTCCAACCCAGCCAACAAAAAACATCGGCCCCATTCATCAAAAGCAAGGCAGGAATTTATAACAGCATCATTACCTTCGAAAGGAGCCATGTCTACTAACGAGATGTCAACCACAACCCCGATAAAGTCGATTCTCAAACGCCATTCCTCACCAAACTCTTTGAAGCTTTACGTCACCCAGTCCATCAGTCCGGTCCAGGCTGATAGGCATCATTCAAACAACCAGAAGAAATCAATCACCTCCACCCTCAACTCAATCTTCCACCTCTTCACTCCCCCACCCAACCCCACTATTCCTAGCTTGCCCAAGGAAGAAGAGCCCCAACCGATCTCTATGGCCAGAGCACTGGCTATGATCATCATCTGTGTCACTGCTTTCGTCGTCAGCGTTAGTAGAATTAACCAACAATCTTCGGAGTGGTAGACAACCAAAGACTGATGAATCATCCACTAACTTAATTTTCTTAAACTGATCATTAGAACGCTACCTCCTTGTCATTAAACCTCTTGATCCCGAGTATCCAGAGAGAACTAGGTAAAGTATTAACTGCCCCTTCGATGCCCAGGAAGGTACTGCTCAGAATGATCTTCTTACTGCTATTCTCTCCTTTTCTTTTTGTCCTCTGTATTGTGGATTGAATAGATATTGAAGCAAGTGATTTACAGTGGATCTCGAGTGGCTTCCCACTTGGTTTCGGTAGCTGTTTATTGTTGTTCGGAAGACTGGCTGATCTGGTCAGTCAGTCTCTTATAAGGACCACTCTCCTCCTATGAAAAAAAAAATCCTCTTTGTGTTTTCTTCTTCTTTGAACAGCCTTGACTCCCAAATCGAAATCCATCCCCAACACTGTTTTACCCTCCAATTTCTTGGCTTCTCGTCTTGATTTGTCCACGTCAGGCATTTACCAACCCGACAAACAATGCTGATGTCGTGTTTCCTCTTTTATTGTTTCATTTATTACGATGAATATGCATTTCAAAACAGTACGGCCATAAACGATTCATTCAACTGGGCACTAGCTTCTATGCCTTAGCCTCTCTCGGCTGTGCGCTTTCACGTACCCAGGTCCAGCTCTCAATCTTACGAGTCTTCCAAGGACTTGGGGCTGCAGCCACTGCGCCCTCGCTCATCGGCGTCCTGGGAAACCATCTCGAGCCAGAATCCACCCTCAAACGTGTCGGCTTCGCCTGTCTGAGTGCGGGTGCGCCATTGGGAGGTACTTTCGGTTTGCTTGTCGGCGGTTTCATCACCCAAGGAACCGGTCCTGGTTGGAGATCCGTAAGTTCAATTGTCCCAAAACCGTTCAGTATAGACATTCAGGGAAAACATAGAAATGAAAAATTGGCTAATGGCCCTTCCTGCTTCGGGGCTCTATTATGAAAATTGCAACCAGTTCTTCTATCTCTGCGCTGCTTCTGCGATAGCTGTTTGCGTATCAGCCACGCTGATTATCCCAAAAGATAAACAGAGAGTCAACCAAGAAGGACACATCGATTGGTTAGGAGGCATCCTGATCATCACCGGCCTGACTTTACTCACCTTTGCGCTTGGGATAAGCTCTCGGGAAGGGTGGACCCGAGTGGTCGTGTTGCTGCCTTTCATCTGTGCAGTAATAATCCTAGCAAGCTTCGTTTTCTGGCAGAAGGTCCTCGAGGACCGAATGAATGAGTTCTCCAAGGCTGGCGAAGGTTGGAAAAAACCTACCGAACCTATCTTGAAACTCGATTTGTTCAGGAGAGATCATCACCAGTTCTCGATCGTCCTATCCGTCGTTTGTTTGCTTTGGTTCGGCTTCGTAATCCAAAACTTCTTCTTTCATCAATAGTTAAGTTTCTTTTTTTTTGCTTTTGATCGGGTTATTTCTTATCTCATCGATGCTTTCGGAACCTCGTAACTCACTTGAAAACTGTTCCACAAATCTTATGATTTTGCCGTCGGAAACAGTCTCCAAGATTTTTTGGGATTGGACTTAACGCAATCAGTAATCCGATTTATTCCGATGTAAGCCTCTGGAACCACCTTTCTCGGATGGATCATTTGCTGATTGATCTCTTGATATTGAACATAGGCTTGTGTTAGGGCTCCTGTTAAACATCACCTTCGGCTTCTTGTCACATATTATCCCGGCCCAGCTCTTGATGGTCTTGGGATGTATGGGCACTGCAACCAGCTGTTTGCTGTCAGCGCTGATGGACACCTCGGCCAGTTATTGGACCTACAACTTTGCCTCGGTTGCTCTGTCTGTCGTCGGGCCTGACTTTGTGGTCAGTCAATCCACAACTCTTTTACCTGCCTAAAACTCTTCTAGCTGCCTAAAACTTTCAACCTGCCCACAACTCTTCTACTTACCTAAAACTCGTCTACCTACCTAAAACTCTTCTACCTGCCTATAACTCATATTCTCATTAACCCGGAAATGGATTGTTGATCGTTTGACCTCTGCCTTGGTCTCCACTTCAAATTATAGTTTGCCACAGGGACAATGTACGGCAGTCAGATTTCGAGTCAATCCGAACAAGCCGTTACGGGTGGAGTCTTCCACACCTTTGCACGTGAGCATTACATTTCCTGTCATCCTTTTTTCATACGACATAATTATTTCTTCCCATCAGTATCTTTTTTTTGGGTCCACTTTGCTGAGCCATCAGAATGCTAACCTTTCTTCTATACGTTGAATTCCGGGGAAAAAACAATCAGAAATGGGAAATGCAATTGGTTTAAGTCTAGCTACTTTGCTCCAAGTGAGTCTCGCCTCAAGGACTAGATTCCAATTTTACTGATACTGATAACATGTACGTTATCTTTTCCACAGGTACAAGTCACAAGATCTAGAGCGCGAGAAGAAGGAGTGATTATCCGAGATGATCTGGTGAGTACTTCATCGAATCCATCATAACACGAATTCCTTTCACAGATTGTAATTGTTATCTCCTCTTAATTATCATATGATTTAGACCTTGGCAAGTCCGGGAGCATTTTTGGAAGGTTTAAGGGCAGGCTTCTGGCTCTGTTTCGGTGCTTTGTGCTTGGGTATGTTTTTTGTTTTTTGTTTTTTTCCAAAAAGAAAACAACACAAGTACCTTAATTTCACCCTAGCAATCCGATTCTGATTTTATATAACATATCAAACTCTTTTGGAAAACTTCACACAATAGCCACTTTACTCTCCCTAGTCTTTTTGCGTAAGTTGAAGCTGCTTGGGAAGAAAAGATCGGTCGACATATCTAGCTCATCAATCGAAGAAAAGGGCGAACAAAAAATCGAAAGAGAGGGGAGCGAAACCACTGCCATCTAGTCCATGCGCATGTGCCTGCTACCCCAGCCAGTCATCATTTGTAGCTGTAGAATATATTTTAAGTTATTTGATGTACACCCCAAAAAATAATTCACGACAGTTAACATTGCTTGTGTTCGTATATTTATTCAATTAACTGATCTAAATACTCTAGTTTGAAAATAAAATGAAATTAGGTTGAAGGTCTCGATGTTCGGCACAATATTGGTAAAGACCGGTTCAATATATTCCTGTTCATTATAGCTATCGGTCAAAACGTTTTCAACTTGTTCAAAATAAATAAAATGAGCATCTTGCGCAGATTCTAGAATTCGAGGCTAAACTAATCAGCAGGATTTGCGTGTGACGCCGTAGAGCCACAAGGCCATGCGTTAGGCGTGTAGATTCGTCAAAGTGATGAATCAGGCGTGTGCCTAAAATCGTACGCCAAATACCACCCAGACCATGACGACATGGTAAACTTCTTGAGTGGGCATGTTGTACCTCGCGGGTTCATTTGGGATTGCACATCCAACCCAGGCAGTACAGCAATGCGTCGGCACCGTCTCAAGGACCAAGAGGCCATCACAACACATCGGTTTGTGGGAAGTTGATGTGATGATGCAAGTGCGCCCTCGCCGTTTTTAGGAGGCAATACCTGTGTAAACCTCTGGGTTTTACCCGGCAGATACGGGTAGGATGCAGTTGGATTTTTTGCTTGGAACTCGGGCCGTCTGTGATACAACCGGTGTTGTTGGCCCTGAGAAGATACGTAGAAAATTTGTTGATCCAATATTGCTGTTTGCAATTTTCCATGCAGGAGCTATACAGGCTCAAAGGCCGAAGGTTGCAGTGGCTGAAAATCAAAAAAAGGATTTGCCTGCCCAAGCGCAAGTTTTTCCGTTTTGGCTGTATGTATGTACATACTTCTGTCTCTAGCAAGTTTGTGGAGCTGATAACTTGGGCTTTAGGGGGGATAGCAAATGCTATACATTAGGAGGTTATTCCCCAGAGATACCCACGTACCAACCATCTGCTGCTCCACCGAGTTTAAATACATCCCCACCCACCAAAGTTTACGATCCAATCCCCAGTCTCTCGGTGATCTATCATCAAAATGAACGTCTTTGCCAGTATTGTTTTGTTGGCGGTGGTTTGCAACTTTGTAACTGCCTTCCACTGCGATCAAGATGAGCCTGAAGCCATCTGCCAAGTAGAATCCCGTCCTCCCCCAGACCAACCGAGTAAGTGGTGTGCCTCTCGTCTTGATCAGTCAATGAGCAGTGTACATGGTTGCAACTGCTTTCCGTCACAAGGGTCCTGATGATCCTGATGGCATTTTCCGAAACAAAGAGGGACCTAGAAAATGTGAGTGTTGTGTTGATTACTTCAGCAGCGCATCATTAGTGAACCATTCTGACCTTTGTTTATTTTCTTCTTCCAATTCAAACGTGCCTTTGAAGACGTGGTCGCGTCAAGCGACCAACACGGATTTTACTGCTATATTGGTTTGGGGACGCCCAAGTGCTGTCCTCCAAACACCATACCACCAAATTCCAGCCCTGTGAGTAGTACTCATCAGACTTCAAAGATTTGATTGTTCCAGTGATTGATATGTATTTTCCCATAAACCTCATCCAGGGTTTCGAACTAGACCCTTCGACAACCGCGAAGTGTCATGACGTAAAAGTTTAGTTCACCAACTTGGTCGGACCCATAAAAATGGTTAGCAATTCACGCCTCATTCTCGCCATCCGTTGACTTGTTCCGCAGGACTCTGACAAGCCTCGAGTTACTCCCCTTGAGCGATGTGCAGACTTCCGGTCCATAAAAACATAATTGAGTACTGTCATCAACTCCCAAGGATCATTCCGGCGACGTCTTTCTGGTCTTGCTAGGTTCATCTAACCCTAGTACTTCTGGATTTTCCTGAGAATATCTTTGTGAAATATACTACGTCAAATTTTTCAACTGGTGGCTGAAGTATTAGACCTGAAAGAGTTGATTGTCAATTGTCAATATAGAAAAAGATAGTCATGATGAACCTATATCACATACCCCTGATAAGTTCGCAACTGCGGCTTCGTCTAGCTTTGAATCGCCAACAACGTGAGATGAGTCTCCTTAAGTCTTGTTCTAATTAACTCAAGTCACGAGAGGAACCCTATGGTCTGCGGCGTGCCGCTCAAGACCGTTTTTTTTGAACCAAAAGGCGCAGAGGGTCTTACGTGTGACCACGAGTGTTAGAAACTACACGAGCTGATCACTGACTGAGTTGAGACGACGACAAACACACCTAGTGTTGTAAGTGAGGAGTTGAAACAATAAGAAAACTGAATGGTATTTCAAGAAGGTATAACAAGATGAAATATGTATACCAATGAAAGTAGAATAGAAACCAAAAGAACCTTACACGTGACCACGAGTGTTAGACACTACACGAGCTGACTTACTGATTTGAGACAACGACGAACACACCTGGTAGGGCAGTTGTGTCGAGTGAATTCACATGCATGTCACTGTATGCTGTCACAGTCATGGTACAGACCTGCTCTAACCGCTGACACCGCATGCAAACAGGCGACAATTATGCATAATTGTCACCACAGGGGCCCACGGGCCTGATTGACATCTGGGGACACCTGGGTGACAGGTCAGGTGCCCCGCCTGTCAAAATTTGTCCAATCAAGTGCTGGGACGGGAATAAAGTGTCAGCTTGTCACACAGCCTCTGCCACCATTCCTTTTCATCACGTAAGTTCATTTCTTCAATTCCCTTCCTCCATCTCTGTAAATATGTATGTTAAATCAGCTCATGCATGCCTCAAACCATTCCCTTGATCTCACCTCCAGGTTGGATAACAATGTCAGAACAACCAACTCCAATCAAATCAACAATGGACCCATCTCCCCCCGTCAACACCAACAACGCAGACCCTCTCACTCCAAACCCAAATATGATTGCACAGCTCAAAAACGTGATTGGAACGATATTTTCCCATCATGCTGCCGGAGTTCAAGATCCCATCCCAAAGGAGTTCTCACAGCAGTATCTCAACTTTCCCAACATCTTGAATTTCCCGGAATAACTCACTGGAAAGCGGTGATTCATCTTATGTGGTATCTCTTGGGCACTTGGGGATATGGCATACTTTTGGATGGTCAATTGGGTCTAGGGTCAGTCAATGTGTATTCTGATGCAGATTGGGAAAACGGGTCTGATTGGTGCTTGTATACCGGATACATCAATCCACTGGGAAACTCAATAATTTCCTGGAGATCTCACAAGAAACAAGTGATGTCTGAATCAATGACATAATCCAACTCCATATCTCTACACTGCCAGCATAATGGCCTAGGTTGAGTTCATCCCAGTTAAACAGGATGTGTAGGTTGAACTCAATGAAATATAAAACCAAGGGGGGTCCTTTGATTTATATTTCATCATTTTATTTCAACCAAGTTTAAATTGGTTGAGTGCATCCCAGTTTAACTAGGATGACTTCATCCTAGGAAATTATGCTGGCAGTGCTATTTGAAGCCAGCCAGGAGGCTAGATGGATTCTAAATCTTCTCAACTCTCTCAAAGTCAAGCTATTGTCAAAAATCACTCTCCACGTTGACAATCAATCAGTAATTTCTATAGCTAACAACCCCATGTTTAACAACACACCAAACACATTGACATCAAATTTCATTGGATTTGGGAATTCATCACTGAGGGCCGCTCTGAAATCAAACATATCTAAAAAAACAACTAACTTGCTGATTTTATCACCAAGGCACTTGGAAAAATCAAACACATCAACTCAGTCATCAAGCTCAACATCAACACACTTCCAGCATAATTGCCTAGGTTGAATTCATACCAGTTAAACTAGGATGCAACCAACCAATTTAAAGTAGGTTGACTTCAACCAATGAAATATAAAACCAATGGGGGTCCCTTAGAAATATATTTCATCAGTTGATGTCAACCAAGTTTACATTTGTTGAGTGCATCCCAGTTTAACTGGGATGACTTCATCCCAGGAAATTACGCTGGCAGTAACAGGTTTTGAGCAAGGGGGAATATTGAACTATTAGCATATTTCAGTAATAGCATACTCTTCAACCAATTGTCTAGTGATAGTGTTACAATTCAAAACCTAAATGATTTACTTAAATAGCCTGGTTGTATTCACTGTCTATTTCTTCTTTTTCTTCATTCAGTTTTCTTATTGTTTCAACTCCTCACTTACAACACTAGGTATGTTTGTTGTCGTCCTAACTCAATCAGTCAGCTCGCATAGTGTCGTATAGTGTCGTCACAGGTTCTTTTGGCATTGGTTTATTTCGTCATAGTGTCGCTTATTTGTTTTTGTTCTTTTTCACCCATACTCTAGGTAGGCCCCTTCCCTATCTTGTATTTCATCAATCTGGTTAGTTCTTAGTTGTATTCCTTTACTTCTTCAGCTGTTCTTTAATTTTAATTCTCATTTCTTTTGTTATACTTTCTTGAAATATCATTCAGTTTTCTTATTGTTTCAACTCCTCACTTACAGCACTAAGTGTGTTTTTTGTCGTCTCAACTCAGTCAGTCAGCTCGTATAGAGTCTACCACTCGTCATGGTCACATATAAGACCCTCTGCGCCATTTCGTTCTATAACATCCAACCCAGGGACAGAAACGCTTCGGTACCGTCTCATGGACCAAGAGGCCATCACAACAGATCGGTTTGTGGGATGTTGATGATGATGGTGCAAGTGCACCCTCGCCGTTGTTGGGAGGCAATACCTGTGTACACCTCTGTGTTTTACCCGACAGGATGAGGTACCCTCCCATACACCCGTGGATGCCGTTGGATTTGTTGCTTGGAACTCGGGCCGTCTGTGATACAACCGTAGTGTTGATTGGCCTCTGCAGAAGGATACCGTAGAAAATTTGTTGATCCAATATTGCTGTTTGCAATTTTCCATACAGGAGCTTTACAGGCTGATCAAAGGCTGAAGGTTGCAGTGGCTGAAAATGAAAAAAGGATTTCCCTGCCCAAGCGCAAGTTTTTCTGTTTTGGCTGTATGTATGTACATACTTCTGTCTCTAGCAAGTTTGTGGAGCTGATAACTTGGGCTTTAGGGGGGATAGCAAATGCTATACATTAGGAGGTTATTCCCCAGAGATCCCCACGTACCAACCATCTGCTGCTCTACCGAGTTTAACTACATAACCACCCACCAAAGCCCACGATCCAATCCTCAGTCTCTCGGTGATCTATCATCAAAATGAACGTCTTTTCCAGTATTGTTTTGTTGGCTGTGGTTTGCAATTTTGTAACTGCC
The DNA here is from genome assembly GCA_007896445.1 of Puccinia hordei. Taxonomy (NCBI): domain Eukaryota; kingdom Fungi; phylum Basidiomycota; class Pucciniomycetes; order Pucciniales; family Pucciniaceae; genus Puccinia; species Puccinia hordei. The sequence continues at coordinate 156,374 of RDRW01000016.1, read as the reverse complement.
TTCCATTGCGGGAAAGATGGGCCTGAAGCCATCTGCCAAATAGAAGCCCCGTCCTCTCCCAGACCAACCTAGTAAGTGTTGTTCCTCTCGTCCTTGTCAGTCAATGAGCAGTGTACATGGTTGCAACTGCTTTCCGTTACAAACGTCCTGATGATCCTGATGGCATTTTCCGAAACAAAGAGGGACCTAGAAAATGTGAGTGTTGTGTTGATTAATTCAGCAGCGCATCATCAGTGAACCAGTCTGACCTTTGTTTATTTTATTGTTCCGATTCAAACGTGCCTTTGAAGTCACGGTCGCTGCAAGGGACCAAAACGGATACTACTGCTACTCTGGTTTGGGGACGCCCAAGTGCTGTCCTCGAAACACCATACCACCAAATGCCCGCCCTGTGAGTAGCACTCATCAGACTCAAAGATTTGATTGTTCCAGTGATTGATGTGGATTTCCCATAAACATTATCCAGGGTGGCGATGTACCCCCGGCGAAAGTCATGAAGTGTCATGACGTAAAAGTTTAGTTCACCAACTTGGTCGGACCCAGAGAAATGGTTAGCAATTCACGCCTCATTCTCGCCATCCGTTGGCTTGTTCCGCAGGACTCTGACAAACCTCGATTTACCCCCCTCGGGTGATGTCCAGACGTCCGGTCCATAAAAACAGAATTGAGTGTTGTCATCAACTCCCAAGGAGCGTTCCGGTGACGTCTTTCTGGTCTTGCTAGGTTTATCTAGCTCAAGTCTTTCTGGATTTTTCTGAGAATATCTTTGTGCAATATACTACGAATGTTTCAACTGGTGGATGAAGTAGACCTGACAGGGTTGTTTGTAAATATAGAAAAAGATAGTCATGATGAACCCACCTTCTCTCTCTTCCCCGAGATTGGACCCAATACCGAGCATGACTGTGCTTACTGAGACGCACTTCTTATCGTCAGATTTGCACCTTCTTATACCTATATCACATACCCCTGATAAGCTCGGAACTGCGGCTTTGTCTCGCTTTGAATCGCCAACAACGTGAGATGAGTCTCTTAAGTTCTATTCTAATTTACTCAAGTCATGAGAGGAACACTTATATGGTCTGCGGCGTGCCGCTCAAGACCTTTTGAGAAGCATGAGATCAAAGAAACCCAGCAAGGTATCGTGTCTACTCAGGAAACAGGTGACGTTAGACAAGTGGATGTACCAAAGTCTCCTTGGCCCACACAGATCCACTTCGTTTTGGGAACAGCTAGCAGAATATTGTTCTTATCATCAGGCTCTGGGGTCTTGCTTTGTAATTACCCTCAACCTTAAATCACTGAAGCCCTTCGCTGCGCAGGACCTGTGACTGGATTAATACTGCTACTCATACCAAGTGATGTCACCTCTCAGATGTATTCCCTTGCTTGGTTAGATTTTCATTTTCAAGGTATTTATCACCTTTGTACCTCACCCCTGCCCAGTCCCTCAGGCCCATCGTACCAGCCTCACCAGGCAATTAGAATAGGCAGCTTAAGAGTACAAGCTTCCAGGATAGTTAGGAACTTGGAGATTGTTGATGGAGACTGATCCAGTTTGGTGAGTGATAACACAGTAAGAATACGTAGGGACGTTACAGACCTGCCCCGTTGGTGTCGAGCCGAGCTGTGATGCTGGGCGAGTAGCAAAGCAAGGACTGAAAAGCCTACAAGTGGCAGAATATTGAGCAGTATGACCAAGTGCAAGTGATCAGGTTGAGATGAATTTCTTATTTTCAAAAATAAAAATAAAAACCTGATCAAGCTCATCATCGACCAGCACCAAGATGGGGCCACCAGTTTTGGTAAGTTTGTGTTGCCAAGGTGTTTAGCATCTAATTAGGTGAGTTTGCATGAGCTCCATCGACTGAGATATACCTATTTAAATAAATAAATAAATATGTGTATAAAAAACCCACACACATGAATATTCATCTATAACGAGTTGTGTCGATTGGAGTTGTACATACTTGGATTACATAAGGAGGCATACTCGCTCGAACACCACATATTTTACATACTCGATTTGGAACCCAAACCACTTCTCTCGACACTTCCCAATCCAACCACCCAGACCTCTCTCAAGCCTTAGGATTTACCTATTTATTTATATACCCTCTCCAGTTCGCCCATCAAGATCCATCCCATCCAGTATTCCCTCTAACACGATGTCCGGCAACAGTACTACCTTGAACTCACCTAATATGAACGACTACGAACAAAACGACGTCCGAGTAGAAGGAGTAATTAAACATTTGATCTCTCATCTAAACGTTTCACCTCCCATAGCTTTGGTTCGACCAAACCAACCCACAAACACACAAGTATACACACTTGGAACTGATATTACCTTCTTTTTTTCTACTTTTTTTTGAACAGTACGACCCGCTAATCTCTCCACTATTACTGCGCTCCGAAGTCCCAATCAGTTCGCGCTCTTGGAGTACCATTCGGCAGGCTAGAAGGGCGTGCGCAAAGGTCATTTCCCATCAGGACGATCGTCTAATCGTTATCGTGGGCCCATGCTCGATTCACGGTACATAAACACTTTTTTCATACAAAGCAGAAAGACCTCAGAAATTATGGATGGATCTCTTCAAATTGACACTCACCGATTTTCTCGATCCTCCGTAGATACCGATCAAGCCCTTGAATATGCTAAAATGCTCCTACCTCTTATATCTGAGCTACCAGACCTAGTAATCGTCATGCGATCGGTGAGTGACTACAACAGAATCACTTGAACTTGATCGTATTACCATCATTCTTTACACAGGTATTAATAGCATCCTCTGCAATCAATCAATCCTAGTACTTTGAGAAACCTCGAACAATAGTCGGTTGGAAAGGCTTGATCAATGATCCTGATCTCAATGGTACCTTCAAGATCAACAAAGGGATGCGCAAAGCAAGGCAATTACTTAGTGATCTCACCGATCTTGGTGTCCCCGTTGGCGTCGAGTTGCTGGATACTATTAGGTCAGCGATCGAATCTTGAACGATTTTTCTTTCTGTCCTTTGGATGGCCTTTCGAAACTAAGCAGCTCGATTTTCAAATCTGGATCCATCTGATCAACAAACAGCCCCCAGTTCCTATCAGACTTGATTTCGTGGGGAGCAATTGGAGCCCGCACGACAGAGTCACAACTACATCGAGAGTTGGCATCAGGAACCTCGCATCCGATTGGGTTCAAGAACGCAACAGATGGCGGGGTGAGTGTGGCGATTGATGCGATGCGCTCGGCAAACTGTCCTCATTCGTTCCTCGGAGTCAACGACCAAGGCTTGGCCAGTATTGTCAAGACTTCCGGGAACGTCGACGTCCACGTGATCCTTAGAGGCGGCGGTTCGAAGCCGAATTACGACGCTGAATCCGTCAGGCTCGTCCGGGAAGCTATCATCAAAGCTCGACCTGATATTCCAGCTGCTATCATGATCGATTGTTCTCATGGCAATTGTTCGTACCCCTCTATGTCCTTGAATGATTAGCCCCAATATAATATCTTACCTTCGATCTGTTCTTCAGCCCTCAAGGACCATCGAAATCAACCCAAAGTGGTGGCTGAGATTTGCAAACAACTCAACGCTGGTGATCGCTCGATTGTCGGTGTCATGATCGAGTCTCACATAAATGAAGGCCGCCAAAATATCCCATCTGAAGGACCCAGTGGATTGAAACATGGTGTCTCGATCACGTGCGTTTGAAATCTCATCTCTTCGCGCTATGTGTTCAGGCGATCAAAGAGCGGAACCAGAGGCTCATCTTTCTTATGTTATGGTCGTGCTTGCCTTAATCTCTTTCTCTTCTCTTAGTGACGCTTGCATCGATTTCGAGACCACCGTCAAGGCCCTCAAAGATCTCCAAGCCGCTGTCGTTGCTCGTCGGAAGTTAGCCATTCCCAATGGTAACTCCCATTAGATTAATTAGATTAATATACCTCTCTACCCTTGATCATGCCTCCCTCCACATCGAAAGAAAAAAAATCAAGTAAGAAGAGAAATAGAGAAAAGTATATATACCCATGGAACAAATAACCTGCCATACTTTTTTCCCTTATACTCTGTGGTCTCTCGTTTATGAGGTGACTCTGACAATACCACCAATGCAATCCGAACATTTACTCGCTTGAAAGACTCAGATTGAATCCCTGATTATATATATACATATATTTATGGACATTATGTTGTCAAAAATAGCAGATTAAGTTGAGCAAGTAAATGACTATCACAGGCATCTGAGCTAACTAGTTGAGGTGCTCAAAGGTTACCACATGTCCTAGTTTTATTCATACATAAACTACAAAGTCATTATACTGTGTGTTGGGAAACCTCCAGATTGGCAAGATTTCCTAAAAACCAGGTTATGTGATTTTACAATGGTACAGACATGCAGAACACCTTAAACATAAACATAGAATTGCAATTATCTTGTACTTCAAATTTTACAGCTATTATCGTTAATTACTGTTGAGATAGGTCAGTAACAGTTCTGTTACACGTGTGTAATCTAAGAGCATCCGCAATCGTCTCGATAAGTCGGCTCGATAAGAGCATCCACAGTCGTTTCGATAAAATTTCGACAACTGTGGAGCCCTTAGCGAGCTCGATAGTTGATTTATCGAGCCCGTCCCCACTCGTGGCTCGATAACCCGGCTCGATTGCTGGGTTATCGAGCCGATCCACATTCGTGCCCTCTGCAACTCGAGTCGATAACTCATGTTGCAGAGGAACAACAACATCCCAAAAAAAAAAATGAAAAATAAACAATGAAAAAAAAAAATACATAATAAAAAATACAAAAACAGGGGGTGGAAAAACAAAAACAAAAATAAAAAATAAACAATAAAAAAAAATACAAAATACATAATAAAAAATACAAAAACAGGGGGTGGATGTTTGAAACTATCCCCTGTCAGACAGGGGGTGTATCCCCCTGTAAACCAGGGGGTGTAGCAATGCAGTGTTTCATTGATATCCCCCTGTAAAACAGGGGGTGTAGCAATGCAGTGTTTCATTGATACACCCCCTGTCTGAAGGGGGATAGTCAGTGTTTCATTGATACACCCCCTGTCTGAAAGGGGATGGTTTCATCCCCTTTCTGGGTATTTAAATGATCAATTTCTGGCCACTGTTTTCACTCACCCCACTCACCCAGCTACTTTAGTTCCACACTCAGAGTTTCCTACAATACACCACCTCACTCACCCCACTCACCTAGCTACTTTAGTTTTACACTCATAGTTTCCTACACTACACTTGCTATGGACCACTTGGAAGATATGTCTATGGACCACTTGGAAGATATTTTGGAAATGGAGGAAGAAGATGTTATCTTCAATAATTTATATTTACATGGCTCATCATCTTCAAATGCAGGATCTTCCCAACAACACACAATCATTGACCAAAATAGAGTCGAAGGCCATGCAAGACTTTTAAAGGATTACTTTTCCATGAATCCTGTGTATGACCAGAGAAATTTTGAGAGGAGATTTCAAATGAGTCATAGCCTATTTAATAGGATCTGCTATGATTTGCAGAACCATGATAGGTATTGGCTTTTGAAAGAAAGTGAGTTTTTTTCTCTGGTCCCAAAACTTTATCTGCTGGTGCATGTTTCTGATGCTACTGTTCTTCAACAGGACTGCTGTGGTCAAGCTGGATTTTCACCCCATCAGAAGATAACTTGTGTGTTGCGCCAGGTGGCATATGGGATGTCTGCAGACATTACAGATGAATATGTTTGGATTGGAGAGACTACTGCTGTCCAAACCCTGAGGCAATTTGTGCAAGACATCATCACACTATACCAGCATGAATACTTGAGACCACCAAACACTGCAGAAAAGCATCAAATATTGTGTGAATATGAGGACCATGTTTTCCCCGGCTGCCTGGGATAAATTGATGGGATGCACTGGGAGTGGAAGAATTTTCCTCAAGGTTGGGCCGGTCAGTTTACAGGAAAGGAGAGAACTACCACTATGATATTAGAGGCTGTTTCAAGCCAAAACCTTGGGATCTGGCACTGTTTCTTTGGCACACCTGGAGCTCTCAATGAAATCAATGTCCTTCACCGTAGCCACTGATTTGATGCACTACTATCTGCAACAGAGGATCATGTTTTGTTTCAAGTCAACGGAAACCAGTATAATCATCCATACTACTTGGCTGATGGAATATATCCTCCTTGGTCAACTCTTGTTAAGATTATATCAAACCCACAAGATGATGCCAGCCGGCATTATGCTAAGCTTCAAGAGGCTGCAAGGACAGACATTGAAAGAGCCTTTGGGTTTTTGCAAGCAAGATGGGGAATTATGAAACAGCCATGCCGTTTATGGGATATAGAAGACATCAAGAGAATAATGACCTGTTGTGTTATTTTACACAACATGATTGTTGAATCCAGATCAGAAAATGATAAATTCATTGGCAATCCTTCTATAAATTGATCATGTTCTGACCTGGATTCAACAATCATGTTGTGTAAAATAACACAACAGGTCATTATTCTCTTGATGTCTTCTATATCCCATAAACGGCATGGCTGTTTGATAATTCCCCATCTTGCTTGCAAAAACCCAAAGGCTCTTTCAATGTCTGTCCTTGCAGCCTCTTGAAGCTTAGCATAATGCCGGCTGGCATCATCTTGTGGGTTTGATATAGTCTTAACAAGAGTTGACCAAGGAGGATATATTCCATCAGCCAAGTAGTATGGATGATTATACTGGTTTCCGTTGACTTGAAACAAAACATGATCCTCTGTTCCAGATAGTAGTGCATCAAATCGGTGGCTACGGTGAAGGACATTGATTTCATTGAGAGCTCCAGGTGTGCCAAAGAAACAGTGCCAGATCCCAAGGTTTTGGCTTGAAACAGCCTCTAATATCATAGTGGTAGTTCTCTCCTTTCCTGTAAACTGACCGGCCCAACCTTGAGGAAAATTCTTCCACTCCCAGTGCATCCCATCAATTTATCCCAGGCAGCCGGGGAAAAAATGGTCCTCATATTCACACAATATTTGATGCTTTTCTGCAGTGTTTGGTGGTCTCAAGTATTCATGCTGGTATAGTGTGATGATGTCTTGCACAAATTTCCTCAGAGTTTGGAGAGCAGTAGTCTCTCCAATCCAAACATATTCATCTGTAATGTCTGCAGACATCCCATATGCCACCTGGCGCAACACACAAGTTATCTTCTGATGGGGTGAAAATCCAGCTTGACCACAGCAGTCCTGTTGAAGAAGAGTAGCATCAGAAACATGCACCAGCAGATAAAGTTTTGGGACCAGAAAAAAAAACTCACTTTCTTTCAAAAGCCAATACCTATCATGGTTCTGCAAATCATAGCAGATCCTATTAAATAGGCTACAACTCATTTGACATCTCCTCTCAAAAGTTCTCTGTTCATACACAGGATTCATGGAAAAGTAATCCTTTAAAAGTCTTGCATGGCCTTCCACTCTATTTTGGTCAATGATTGTGCGTTGTTGGGAAGATCCTGCATGTGAAGATGATGAGCCATGTAAATATAAATTATTGAAGATAACATCTTCTTCCTCCATTTCCCAAATATCTTCCAAGTGGTCCATAGACATATCTTTGAAGTGGTCCATAGCAAGTGTAGTGTAGGAAACTATGAGTGTAGAACTAAAGTAGCTAGGTGAGTGGGGTGAGTGAGGTGGTGTAGTGTAGGAAAATCTGAGTGTGGAACTAAAGTAGCTGGGTGAGTGGGGTGAGTGAAAACAATGGCCAGAAATTGATCATTTAAATACCCAGAAAGGGGATGAAACCATCCCCTTTCAGACAGGGGGTGTATCAATGAAACACTGACTATTCCCCTTCAGACAGGGGGTGTATCAATGAAACACTGCATTGCTACACCCCCTGTTTTACAGGGGGATACACCCCCTGTCTGACAGGGGATAGTTTCAAACATCCACCCCCTGTTTTTGTATTTTTTATTATGTATTTTGTATTTTTTTTTATTGTTTATTGTTTATTTTTCATTTTTGATTTTGTTTTTTGTGTATAGTTTCAAACATCCACCCCCTGTTTTTGCATTTTTTATTATGTATTTTGTATTTTTTTTTATTGTTTATTGTTTATTTTTCATTTTTGATTTTGTTTTTTGTGTATAGTTTCAAACATCCACCCCCTGTTTTTGTATTTTTTTATTATGTATTTTGTATTTTTTTTATTGTTTATTGTTTATTTTTGTTTTTGTTTTTCCACCCCCTGTTTTTGTATTTTTTAATATGTATTTTTTTTTTCTTTTATTGTTAATGTTTCATTTTTCATTTTTCATTTTTCATTTTTTCATTTTTTTTTTTTTTTCATTTTTCATTTTTCATTTTTTGTTTTGTTTTTTGTGTTGTGTTTTGTGTTTTTTTGTGTTGTGTTTTATATTTTTTTGTGTTGTGTATGTATTTTTTTTACGGGGGGTGTTGTTGTTCCTCTGCAACACAAGTTATTGACTCGAGTTGCAGAGTGCCCAAGTGTGGATCGGCTTGATAACCCAGCAATTGAGCCGGGTTATCAAGCCACGAGTGGGGACAGGCTTGATAAATCAACTATTGAGCTCGCTAAGGGCTCCACAGTTTTCAAAATTTTATCAAGACGACTGTGGATGCTCTAATCACAAGTTACCTTATTGAGCTTGATAGAGGTCCATAAATTTATGGACCTCTATCAAGAATTTTATTGAATTGACAGTTATTGTGCCCTATTGAGCGCACAAGTGTGCAAAGTCTTGATAAAGTTGGCTTATCAAGCCAACTTATCGAGACAATTGTGGATGCTCTAAGCCAAATTTATCAAGACGTTGCCCCACTCGTGCGCTTGATAGCGCTCGACAACTATTGAATTGCTAGGATTCTTGATAGAGGTCCATAAATTTATGGACCTCTATCAAGCTCAATAAGGTAACTTGTGAACAAGTTTCACAAGTCACCTTTCAGTGAACCTTCCCCCCATTCAACACCCCCAAGAGCTCCCCAGCATCATTGTAGTCCGCAGCACTTGTAGACCGCAGCAGGTGAGTTTGTTCAACCTGTGCTGGCTCCAATCTCTTTTCTTCACCGATTGGAGACCAGAACCAGACACAGTGTGAGCTCACCACACTTCGCGGGTCTTGACCAGGTTAGTGCAATATCATCTTTACCAATTGGAGACTCGAACCGGACACAGTGTGAGCTCACCACACTTTGCGGGTCTTGACCAGAGTCAGCCCAGTTTTGAGTTCTAACAATTACCATCTCTTTCCATGATAATACAGTTTGGAATAGTATTGAGGGGGGGGGTCACTGATGAGGATCAGAATACTTGCTGACAGGTTGTTAAACTTGACATGAATTAGACTCAAATTGCCATTTACAGATCCAACATGGAACTTGAGTGATTGAAGCCCAATATGAAGAGTGCTGATATTCCTGTTGACATTCTTAAATTCAATGAAAGTTTATTACTGGTGCTTATAATAAAAAAAAAATTGAATGAAAATTTTGAACCTCAAGATTATTCCCATATCTGATGATTCTGAATGAAGTTGAATTTTAGTTTTGTTCAATTTTATGATTGATTATAAGGATCACTAGTAATCAAGTCATTTGGATTTTTTTTAACTCTTTGAACAGGACTATTGTGACCACGTTTATTTCATAGCTTGCAGGAGTAGGCTCTCTTTTTACAATTGTTTGGACACAAACACACTTGTACTTGTAGTCCACTTTGCTTTATCTTCTGTTACTATGTACTTACTAGGTCTCAGGTCTCCTTGTGTATATATTGCCCAGCAGTATATTTTAAGCCTTCAATTACATACAACACACAGCTACGGCAGAAAAAGTTGTGGTTCCCCCAATTTGTTTTACATTTTTTTTTCCAATTGCCCCCTCCCCAAAGTTTTTCTCACTCGCCAAAGACCAACAGGAGAATGATTGACTCCACCTATTTCATGATTTCCAATAGGTCCAGCCAATTGAAAGATATACACAACCACTATTCAATTGATCAGGACATTGTTGCAATGAAATGGGCATAAGAACACAGAAGATGATGATTTGTGATGATGGGAGTTTGTGGAAGCATGAGGGAAGGCCTTCCACGTATCTGCTGTTCAGGTGACTACACTAAATAAATGTCACAGACTGTGAAAGAGAAAGAACAGATTCCAAGCAGAGAAGAAAAGAAAACAACAACACAAACAAGAGAAATATTTCAAGTGTTTTCACCTCAACAGACACATCAACGGAGTTTAATCACATTGATGGCTTAGTAGTTCAACTTTGTATTTATTTCACTTTCTTAAGAGGACTTGCAATGTTTTTTGAAACCCTGAACTTATATCCTTTGAGTTCATCATACAACCTGAATGATGAAGACCTAAGATTCATCAAAGACTTAGTCACCAATAAAACTTCTCTTTATGCAGAAAAAATACAGTGGAGCTTGAACCAAGAACACCAGATTGCTTTATCAGTCTCAAACATCTTGAATACACTTCACAAAAGGTTGAAAATGTCCAAGAAGACTATGAAAAACATCCATCCTAAGCAAGATGCACTTGAGAGGGTGCATCATATTCATCAAGTTGCAGAATTTCTGACAAATGGGTGTTGATAAATGCACACCCACACCAGGGGACACCAACCCAAAATGGTGTGTTTTTCCTGCACACCATTTTGGGTTCAATGAGGTTTTGTAACTTATAATCAACCAGGAGGAATTCCTCCTGGTTGATGAGGTATACAACCTCATCAACTGGGAGGAATTCCTCCTGGTTGATGAGGTATAAAACCTCATTGGCTGGGAGGAATGTCTCCTGGTTGATGAGTTATACAACCTCATTGGCTGGGAAGAATTCCTCCCATCCCACAAGGTTGTATACCTTGTTGGCTGGGAGGGATTCCTCCCAGCTGAGAGGTTATAAAATCTCATCAACCAGGAGGAATTCCTCCCAGCCAATGAGTTTGTATACCTCATCAACCAGGAGAAACTCCTCCCAGCCAATGAGGTTTTATATCTCATCAACTGGGGGGAATTCCTCCTGGCCAATGAGGTATACAACCTCATTGACTGGGAGGAATTCCTCCCAGCTGATTAGGTTGTATACCTTGTCAGCTGTCAGAGATGTCCAAGTTGGACATCTCTGATGTAATCCATTGGCGTTCCCGCTGGCACACCAATGGATACACATACATTATGTGTATCCATTGGCCTGCCGGCAGGCAAGCCAAAAGATATCCCATAGCCTATGGGAGACTATACCTATAGCATATGGGATATCCCATGGGCTATACCCAGGGTGTGTGGGCCCACCCACATACATATTGGCATGAAGGTGAGCTGCCGTTGAGCACGCCAATTGGGATTGGTGTGCCTGTGAAGCACACCAATCCTGATTGGCATGTCTCAAAGGCACGCCAAATGTTGGCGTGACTTGAGACATGCCAAAAGCAAGTGGTGTGCCCTCCAAACCCACCAAAAAAGGCTGGCAGGGGTGTCAAAACACACCAAATATTGTTGGCGTGGGTGTGCATCTATCAAGCCCCCTTTTTACTTTTGCATGTCAACTGCCTGCATTGTCTTGAGTTTTTACATTGTGATTTTCATTGGCAATTGATATTGATCCACCCTTTGGCCAGTCTGGGTTACACAGGATGAATGGAATCCAGTTGACTGCTTGGGGCAAGTAACTTTTGCTGTCTGAAACAAGTTTGTCTAATTTTGGGAATGCTGTTGAGAATGCTGTGTAGAATAAGGTGCAAGATTGAACCCAATTGATGTTTGAGGTTCAAAATTTAATTGATTTATCTTCTGGTGACCTGATGGCTTTTCACAAATTTCTTGCCAGCTGGTTTTTTTACTACAATAAATAACAAAGCTTATTTGGCAGTATTAGATTTGTGATATGGGAGTAATTGGTTTCTTTTTGGGGAATGATATTGACCAATTAGGGTAACTTCTTGTCTTCAGAAACAGTAGAAGATGGTAGGGGGATGGGAGAAGCAGAAACAGCCCAGGGGCTAGGTTGTTAATTGGGGACAAAATCTTGATGCACTGCAAAAAAAACTGCTTCAAATGTCACAAGAGTTGAAATACAGTATACTTGAGTCCAGCTTTGTTCTTACTTGAAGCTTACTTCAGGGTGACTTTTGGTGTACAGTGACTGTGCATCATGCACAGTCACTGTGCAGCAAAGCTTGTTTCAATTATGTCCAGAGTAAGGTTGGAGTAAGACCAAAACCCTTGTATGTCAACTGGTGGCAGTTAAAGCAGTTTCTCTTGCAGTGATGGTAATTTTTATTCTTAAGGGACTGCAAATCAGGAGGCCAAGATATTATTGACAACAGCCGGATTGAAATTTTTTCCAACCAGAAAACTTTCACAGGAAATTTGGGTGTTTGACTTGGCAGAGACTTGGCTGGAATGCTGGTGTGGTTATCCATTTTACTTCATTACTATAAATTTAATCACTACTTACCACCTATAAACCCCAATATTTACAAGTATGTACGCATACAACCCAATCTGTAAATATTTACATCATTGAAAATTCATAATCAGATTCTACACCCCATTTTAACCCTAGTCTCTCATTCCAACCACCCTCAAAATCCTCATGGTTCCAGAGCTACAGGCAAGCTTAGGATATCCAGAAAGCTACAGTATAAAGTAAGTTATAGTATAAGGACATATTATAATTTTATATATATTTCATATCCTAAGACTACATAGTACTCAGCCACACCTTTTATTTTGTTCTTAGTGTTACACTCTTCCCACAAGCATTATTCAGGAAGTCAGATTTCATATCAGCACCCTTGGTATAGCTTACATCAGTACTAGTGTATTTTTCCCTTCCCCTTCCAAGCTCTATTCTGTACTTGAGTAGTACCACACTGGGGAGGCCATAGCAAAGGCAGCTGGTGATCATCACAGGTTTTATTTTGATGGTAGTTTGATTAGTCAAACATTCTAAACACTTTTTCCTATAATGGGTATTCTTCCTAAAAGATGGTATGCAATTTGTTAGCAAGAATATAGGAAATTCTAGATAATTGGAGCAAAATACATGGGTCCTATCATTGCCATCACACAAGCATACATATCAAATGCATTCAAAATTAGGCAACACATAATTAGCTCACACTACGGGCAATTGGCTGTTGCTGTGGCCTGCAGCATCACCGTTTGTTTCAAACCAATTTCAGATGTTGCACAACCAAATTCAAGCGGATTTTGGATTTACACCAATGGGTTTCAATAAACACACACCATTTTGTTTGGCTTTGTGGAACTCCTAAAGGATCAGGAAAGAGCTTGAAGGGGAAATAGACAACAAATCTACTAAGTAGAAGATGTTGAAGCTACAGGTACTGATGAGGCTGCCCTTCTTGACTAATGCTGAGGGGAAAGGGTTTCACTAAGAAAAAGAAAGAAAAGAGGTGTGGCTATATTTCTACTAATCCTTAGACTGCTGCTACTAATGGGAACTTAGGTTGTTTAATCAATCTGAGGCAGGGACCTTAAGAGGAGTGAGAAAAGCACTGAGAAAGAGTATAGGGTATGTGTTATGATTGTTATTGGTATAAAGGTTGATGAAAAGGTAAATGTAAAAGGGTTTAAAAGGTAAAGGTAAAATGTAAACTGTACTTCAATAAAGGGTAGGGTGCATGCCTCCTCCATAGAACTAAGGGGAGTTCTACTTATACAAAAGGGCACAAGATGGCTGATCCTGGCAGTAAAGAGAAAGGGGAAATGTGTTCAGAGGTATACAACCAAAAGGGAGTGGTGAAAGAGCAAGAAAGATGAGCCAATGTAACTAGTAACTATGTATATAAGGAATGTAATGTGACTAGTAACCAAAGAGGATAATAATGACAGAAGAAGTAATTATGTAATATGAATGACTGTGCTGTACAACTTTATACCAAAGAAGATATAAACTACAGAAAAGTATGTGATATATATGTTTTATTTATGTACTGTATATTTATAAATCAATACCTTGTATAATATCCTATGGGGTTGTAGTATTGGTAAAGTTATGTGGTTATAAGTGGTAATATTCTAAGAATGCTAATAACTTCTGAACCAAAGGGAAATCAGGGGTACTTTGAGTGAGTGACTAGGGGTAGTTTTGTATGTAGAATCTGTGATTATGTAATAATAATGAAGTATATGTGAGAGGAAATGTAAGTTGTTGATGATTGTATGTGAAAAGGTATGGATTACCACAGCGTGCATGGGCCACACACCAATTTTCTTGGTGTGTGGCCCCTGCACACCAAACAAAAAGGGCACACATAAAAAAAATTGGGGTGTGGGGCTGCACCACACTAAAGAAAATGTGTCTGCACGCTCCCAGGTGATGAAATAACCAAATCCAAACTGGGATTTGGTGATGTCATCCCACTACAACCTTGACAGCAGGGGTCTTCCAGGCTGCCAAGGTTCTACAGGACTTCATAGCCATGAGGACAAATACAACTTTGTGGCTGGGAAAACTAGACCAGACCTGTCATTGAACAAACGGAACAATTAAGGGGGTTCACGTACCACTAATTTCAAAATCAGCAGTTGAAACCATGCAAGATTTTTCCCGCCAAACCAGCGCATTTAGCAGGCAAATCCTGGATGGTTTTGAACGCTGATTTTGAAATAAGCAGTAAGTGAACCCCCATATTGATGTAACAGCTTATGCTGGGATGTTGGTGAAAAGAAGATAAAGAGAGTTTATTTCTGTGTGTTAGTATCTAAATAGAAGGAAAACACAGAAATAATTAATCTAATAATATGCAGTCTTTATAAATATATCTGACTCTGGATGTTGGTGAAAAGACGATAAGGAGAGTGAGGAAAAAGAGGATCACCAACACCCAGGGAGGATTCTTTTAGAGAGACAAGAAAATATAGTATAATCATCTATGTACAGTTGTATGCTAATATATAGTATGTATATATGAATCATAATAATTGAGAAGTGAGACTAGAAAAATGAGAGTTGAAAATCGAATGAGAAAAAGAAATATTCAACCATGCAAAAGAGAAAACTATATACATCAGGTTCCGTAACAATTATTTTTCACCTTCATTTCTCTCACAACTGTTCCGCCGCAGCGGGATGGAAATGAATTCCCGCACTGAATATTCAATAATTATCTTTTAAAGAAGTTGACGAGTGAGATTCTCTGATTCTCTGATTGGTTACGGAAATGGCTTGTATTTAGATACCCAATCAATCACTGTCATCCAAAGAGTCGTGGTGCCAATTACTGGGACCAAAACCAACAGAATGCCATTCTCACATGCACTTCTTCGAGCTGGTCGATTGGCCAAAGGTTTAGAGCTCTCATCATCCGATGATTCGGCTTGTTCACCCGATGATTCGGCTTCATCATCCGATGATTCGGCTTCATCATTCGATGATTTGGCTTCAACATTCGAAGATTTGGCTTCAACATTCGAAGATAGTCCAATCCCTTGATTGGAAGGAGGGGAAACAATCTCATCTGGGAGAGGTTGAGAGTCCTCATTCGAAGCGGATCGATCAAGCCGGCTTGTTAGAATTGGGTCGTCTACTTTCTTCTTCGTTCGTTCGCTCCTGTCGGTATGACCTACATCCGGATACTCAGATAGCACGTGGGGAATTTGAGTGTGCCCTCGACTTGAATCCGCCAACTCTTGGGATACCAAAGAAGATTGAGTGACATCGAGAGCCGGGGGAGTAATAGGTAGACACTCCACGCTGATCTGTTCAGATCCCAAGACCCACTGAGATTTACGCTGGAGTGTCAGTCTATGATCAATGAATAAAAGTATGAAACTATTCGGACTCAACTAAGAAAAGAATTGGTGAAAATCGCATGGCTTGACTTCCAGACGCAGCCCGGAGGTATGGAATCGAATGGAGGAAAACGAGAAGGGAAAGCAAGAGATAAACAGCCAACCGGAGGCATCCAAACCAGTTGTTTAAATAATCTTTGTGATCCAACCTTTGCTTGTCGTAGCAATGCCTGTTTCATGAAAGCTTGACAGGCGGCACATGTAGAGGCTGAATGTACATTTCATGACACTCTTTTGTCCAGCTGTAAAGACCTACTTATCAATGGCTAAAGGCCCAGTGAGTATGACAACGCTGCGCAATAGATACAAACTGCCAAGCAAGCAGGGTATCACCCTACAGAGTGTTCAAATATGATCTCTTAACATCATAAACTTCCAGACCGAAAAAAATATGTCCCACCCAACCATGCATTAATTAGAGAAATACTTCCGAAATGGTGCATAAAAATCCATGAATCAGAACTTTCTTCACTTTATAACCTCAAGCTTGCACACCTTTTATGTATAAACAATCTTATACACTTTTTTCTTGCTGACATAGATTGTGTTTTTTAAAAGTTCAATCATAAAATCTCACCATAACACCGAATAAAAACTTGTTTTTTTTATTCCAGGGGTAAACTTTTGTGTGAAAAACTTTTAAAAACCCTGTTTTGATAGAAAATTAGTTTCTACAATATCTCTATCTTGTTCACTGCAAAAACAATTGCTTCAAATTTTGCCAGTTGACATGTGGTGTACTTGAGTCCAGCTTTGTTCTTACTTGAAGCTTACTTCAGGGCAACTTTTGACGCACAGTAATCTGCAGAAAAGCTGTGTTCAAGTATGTCCAAAGTAAAGTTGGAGTAAGGTTGGGATTAAGATCAAATCTCTATCAGAGTACAGATAAAAAATCACACAGAGAAGTGTAAGCAAACAAACCTACCTCATAACCTAGTGGATTGATAAAAAACCCTAGAGATAAAATACAATAACTGACTACCAGTTGATGCCATCATTCAGGTGAAGATATCTTGACTGATGAAGCAACTAGAGAAGGTCAAAACCCTGAATAACATCTTCAGCACATGTGGCACTGGCAGCCACTGCTAGGCAAAGACAACATCAGACCAACTCTGTGAGTAGCACAACACAGATGATCACATACCTGTTTTGTTATAAAAAGAACTAATGTTTTGGGATTATCAGAAGCTTGTGAACCACACCTTGACTATTTTCCAACAAAAAATATTACTTACTTGAACCATAACAAAACCAGATCATTCATTCCCTTTAACATTCTCAAATTTCTTTCCACTCGACCAACAATCAATCACAATGACAAATATACTATTCTCTAGATCTCTTGTTTTCTTTGTTTCTGTTTTTACTTCTCTCATCACAACCTTCCTCATTTTTGTCACCACTTCTTCCATCATACCTTCATTTTTCATCCTACAAAATCATCACTCATAGAAAAAATTGTTGGCCTTATATTGAGCCATTTATCCCTGCCCTTTTGGGTATGAGAAGTTATCAAATAAAAATTTACATTTCCCTTTTTAATTAAAACTTTTATCATTGTAGATAAAATTTCTAAAGCAAAATACACCTTTTAGCTTTTGCTATTCTCACCAGCTCTTGAATGTCAACTGGTGGCAGTTGAATCAGTTTTTATTGCAGTGGTTGTATGCTTCTACTTTATACAACCACAACCAACACAAGAGCTGGCCTATGTTCTGACATTCTTATCAAGTTCACCATTCACCATTCTTTTTTTACTTTACTAACTGAATGATGATTATACTTGAGATCACTGTAGTTGAATAATGTTATTGGTGTATTGAAATCTCTCTTAGTCCTTGTGTTTCCCTAGTTAACCCCAACAATCTGGATTTTTTTACACATACCTTCTTCTTGAAATTATTTCCCACTAATTACTGTTTTATGTTAGATTTTTTAGCATACAAGAAAGCATTCATTTTTATTGGTATGTTTGAGTGATTAATCATGTATGATTCAAACATTTATAACCCTAATTCAAAATAACTGTCAGGAAAAACTTTTAAACCACTTGGCACAACTTTATGTTGCCTTGGTCACTATTGAAGCTGTTACATGCGACATATATCTCAGGTTTCTTGAAGGGGCAATTATTTTGAGGCAGGCGTGTATTTTTCAGGGAGATTTTCAAAATTGGCTGGGGGAAATAAAAAGACACAATCAATGATTGTAACTTGAGAGCAGAGTTTCATTCAGTTTAGTCTAAAATCTTAAATCCCAGAGGAAACCTTTTGAAAAAGTTGCCTGAATTAATCAAGCTGTTCTTTCCAAAAAATCATCATCTTGCCTCTTGAGAATCACCAACAATGAGTTAAAAATTCTTTTAGCTAAGAAGCTCATTATTTTCAAAGGTTAAGGAGATACCATAGACGTTATTTTCCACTGCCCCTCCTAACTATGCTAGTAAACATATTTAGAAGAACTTATCTTGATTCTATTTCAGTCTCTCTAACTGGAAGAAGAAATCTATAAACTACCAGCAATTGAAATTCAGAAACTCAAAGGAGGCTGGCTACTTGTTTTTTTCCTTTTATTTTCATCTCCTCTGCTATTTGTTCATTTTAATCATCATTTGGCATTGAGATATAATTGATTTTTATTTGATTAGTATTATTTTAGTGATGATGGTAACCTCACATCCTGATAATAGTATCACCTCCTTTGGTTTATAAAATAAGTGAAGGGTCTGCCAACCTACAAAATCTCATCAGTATTGTCAAGAACTGTCAAAAAACCAGACTCTATTCAACTTATTGTGGCGTATACAGTAAGGAATTAATAAAGTCTTACACTTAAAAAGTGTAATATAAAAATATAACTTGTATAAATTATTACTTTGGTGGTTGTTTAGAACACTAAGTAAAAAAATAAAAAGTTTACACCCTGCTACCAAGCTTCTGATTGGGAATATTTTCCACAGAAGGTTTACCCAGATTATAACACAGTTCTTCCAGATAAATTAAGTAATATTAATTTAAATCGGTGAATTTTTGAGGAGTTGTAACTAGTATGACAGTTATAAGTAAAATAAGGCCAGTCCTCCAGAATTACAGGAGAAGGTGAGCGCCTTTGTAGCTTATAATAAGTTATCCAATGCGTTTTTAAAACTGATGGGGAGTGTATCTTCAATTTGGTGAAGAAACCTCCTCTTTAAATAATAACAGATCACTCTGCCAAATTCTGTTGACAGTAGTGATCAGAATAATTTTACCAGGAGAAATTGATCACCCTGTTTTTTATCAGATGTGAAATAATGGTGTCATTTTAATTTAAAATGATGCCATACATATTTCACATTTATTATTTCACTGTAGAGTTTCTAAAGCAACACAGGGCTCAAAGAATAACTACTAAGGACTGGACCTGGCAAATTAACACAAATATCTCTATTGTAAAAGGTGGGTAAATTTCTACAGGATATTGTAAAGCTGGGGATCCTTATTTGGGTGGTTGAAGGGCTCCTTAAATAGTCTAAGAATTCCTCTGGGGACCCTATGGGTTTCAAAGGCTAACTGGTGGGTGCTTCTGGCCTGGTATTGTCCAACAAGGCAAAATTCAGTTTTAAATCCGCACATTGTACAATTAAGATCCCAAATATATGTGTTCTTCAATCTTGTGAAAACATGCACAAATCATATTAATAGCCATTGATTCCATATACCTGTGTGGTTTATAATTTAAATATATTAATTTCATACAGATTACCAACTGCAAAGGTTTCCGTCTGCAGAAAATTACCTATGGAAGATTATTTTATCATAAATTTAGTCAAGCATCAGATTCAATATCAGACTACACAAAATATGGTATTTGGACTCAAATGTTTCAGAATTATTTTAGATTCAATCCCAGACTACACAAAATATGGTGTTTTGACTCAAATGTTTCAGAAATATTTCTGTGGTTTTTGTGAAAGAATTATGATTGACAAAAAGGCCTAATCAATTATCTCTAGGTAGTATCATATTTCTAATTGACTAGAGATTAGAAATATATAAACAATTGAAAACAAAATAATATATCTGCTAATAAAGTACCTTTGCCTAAACTACAAAACATATAAAAGAGGTGATCACCAAAATAATTTTCTGGAAGATCATAATGACCCTTTTGGTAATTCTCAAAAGCATTAGAAACCAAGAGATTGATCTGTAGAGAAATTCCCAGAAAATTGAAAGAAGAACTAATAGTAGTTGGAAGGGTACAATGTTTGGCTTACCATATAATTTGAACTATCCTATGTTGTTTATCAGATTAAATCCCTAATTTGTGGTATGGGAAGACAAATGAACCAGCAGAAACATCATAACCTGAATCAGGATGGGCTAGCATACCAGTGGAGGAGTAAGTAGGAAGAAATAGTACAAAGGCAAAATCTGAAATATGTTGATCATAAATATGAGGAGGATTGAAAAAGCCATCAGCACTGCCAGCATAATTGCCTAGGTTGAGTTCATCCCAGTTAAACTAGGATGCAAACAACCAATTTAAAGTAGGTTGACCTCAACCAATGAAATATAAAACCAAGGGGGGTCCCTTGGATATGTATTTCATCAGTTCATTTCAACCAAGTTTAAATTGGTTGAGTGCATCCCAGTTTAACTGGGATGACTTCATCCTAGGCAATTGTGCTGGCAGTGCAGTAGTGGTGAAATTAAGATGAGGTGAACAGGAAAGAGGCCCAGGTTTTTCACCATAACAGAGAGATTAAAAAGAAGGAATATTGCGTTTTTTCATCTTGGCTTGATTATTTGCAAAGGCAGCTGGTGCCAATTCTTTGAAATAACTTCCAATAATTTGGCCAGCACAGGTTGACTGTGAGAAGTTAGAATCATAGCTGGAGTGATCCTTGGATAGAAAGGCTTTGATATATCTACCAACAATCTGCATAAATTCAGAAGATTTATGCCAGCCAATGGCCCACATTTGACCGCCCCAAGAGCAGGACAAAGATTGAAATTTATTGATCCACTTTTTGGAATTTTGGAGAATGGTTGATAGAAAATTAAGCTCTTCTTTTTTTTATCAGTTAATTCTTCCCAGGGTGTAAACTCAATGATAGCTATAATTGACTTGGGGTTTTGAGGATTGACAATAACAGACCTGCCATTAGTTCAGAAGAAAGAAAGATCTGCTGACTAATTTGCAAGCAGCATCCACTTCATTGGAGGTTGGTTTACAAGTTGGATTTCCCTTGGAGTTTAGTGGAATCCCTGGATATAACTTGAGATAATTGTATTGAACCCGTTTCCATTGTGTAGTAGATCTTGATTCAGCTTCAGGAGTGTTGTTGGGACCAAGGATAGAATGGGCCTGTAGCTTAGCGTGCTCCTCAACTCTCAGCCTTTTCTTATGTGCCTCCTTTGCAATCCTGCTTGATGGTGTATGATGACTGATACAGCCATGGGTCATCAGGAAGATTTTCAGGTTCCCAGTGTCACAGAATATCCTGCAGTCATCATATTTAATAAAGAATGAATGAAAAGAAGGGCATAAGGAAAGTCAGAAAGAGAAAAGAAGAAACAACATATTGGCTCTCAAATACTCATGAAAACAAATAATAGAAGTGAAAAATCACACTGTCTTTTTGCCATTGCTAGCTAAGGTATAATGAACTGAAAAGGCTATCTGTTTCAAAGTTATCCTGATTCCTGGTAGTTTCAGGTTACAAAAAAAGGCCAATTGATCAGCAAGCTGATCAATTGGCCAGATTAAGTAGGTGGTAAGAACTGACTATGTCAGGTAGGGGCACTTAGCAGCAGTTAGTTTGTGGAGGGTAGGGCATCCAGTTGGATGGTGTGGGCAACAGTGGGCCGCTACGCTATTTGACCGCTACATGTTAGCGTAGCGGGGTTTTTTTTTTCCCAGAAAATTTGTAGCGTTAGCTGAAATTTCACTCCGCTACACTAACAGTTAGCGTAGCGACAAATTTTTCAAGCCATTTTTTTGTAGCGTTAGCGGGGAAAATTCACCGCTACGCTAACAAGTAGCGTAACTTTTCTGGTGCTAACAGATTTTGAAGTTCTCAGTAGCGTAGCGGCATCATTGCTACGCTACGCTAAATGTTAGCTGTTAGCTGATATTTTTTCCGCTACATAGCTTTTTGGATTACACGCTAACACTGATTTTTGACAGCTAACAAGACAACTGTTAGCTGTGTAATTCAAATTATATCTCTTGTGAGAATTGATCCCGTGCTCAAAAGGAAGAGGGAGGTTAGCCACGGCGTAGTGGTCAATCTTGACCACTACACCACGGCTACCCTGAGAGTTGGAGGGATTGGTGGGAGTACATCCCATCCATGCAGCTCAGGGTCCATTTTTTTTTTTTTTTCAAATCCTGGTTGATTTCTTATTTTATTATCAATTCCAGTCTCCTTCAAAAATTTGTCACCTGAATTTTTTTTTTTTCAATTTTTTTTTGTCGTGATAGCTTCCTCAATTCAATATTTATTTATTTTTGAGATTTTTTCAATATTTATTTATTTTTTGAGATTTTTTTTTTTTTGAGATAAGTTTTTTCTTGGGAGAGGCTTAGCTCTCAGGATCCCTTCCCTCTTTGTCCCCTCCCCTTCTCCTCCACCCACCATTACTTACCATTCTCAATCTGCCCAGGCTTCTCAGTCCCCCCCACCCTGCTATCCCAGATACCTACCAACAGATACCAGCCACCACCCACGCTACCCTACCGCTTTCGCTACCCTGGGGCACTTGGTGTCCCTTCTTCTCTACCCCCCTCCCTCCCTCACGTTGATCGTTCAAAATTTGAACAATCAAAATTTTTTTTTTTTCAATTTTTGTTTTGAACGATCAACATTTGTTTAAACGTTGATCAAGATCGTTCAAACGTTGATTGTTCAATTGAACTCAAAATTGTTCAACATTTGAACAATTTGATTGCTCAACGTTTGATCGTTCAAATGTTTGAACGATCAAACGTTTCGATCAAACGTTGAACAATTTTGATCGTTCAAATTTTTGAACAATCAAACGTTGAACGATCAACGTTTGATTGTTCAAAGTTCAACTTGAACGTTCAAACGTTGATCTCGTTTGAACGTTCCGTTGGCAATCACGTTTGATCGTTCAAACGTTGAACGATCACGTTGATCGTTCAAACTCCAACGTTATTGCTTCAACGTTTGAACTCAAACCAAACATAAACTGACCTCTTCACTCCCAGCCTGCCCAGGCCTACCCTCAACCTAGCTCTCAGGATCCCTTCCCTCTTGGTAGCCCAGTCCCCTGCCCCCCTTCTCCTCCACCCACCATTACTACCCTGCCCACCACCTACCCTGCCTACCCTACCACCCTGCCCAGCCACTATCTGCCCAGCTACCCACCCCCCCTAACTGCTACCCTGGGGCCACCTGCCTTGTAAGTATTTCATTATATTTACTCTCATATCAATACTGATTATTGTTTTCCCTTTTGCCACCCTGCTATCCTGTTTGCTAACCTGATATCTGTTACCTACCAACAGATGGATCTGTATCATGGCACACCGTCAAATACACTCCTCACAATATCTATCCAACCATCCCTATGAAGAATAACAAACCAACTCGCCACCCAACTCCATCAGAAATCAGCTTAGCATACAATGAAATCAACACCTATCACTTTATGAAGTCTGGGATTAATATTATTGTTGATCCTCTTGACAAGACTGAGGTGATTGCTATTGTAGAATTCACTCCTTATAAAGACCTCACCCCTTCTCAATTGGACAATATCAACTATATTTCCACTTTCCTCCACCAGTCTAAACATTTCCTGAACTCTGTCTCATCCTGTGCTTGAATTTGGAGTGGGCTCATGTGGGCCATTGGTTGGAGAAAGTCTTATGATGAGCATCAAATAGTTGGCCAAAGATCTTGTACTCCCTTTCAACAGAATCATCTTAGGAAATATAATATCCCTTCCTTTCCCAATCTTTCTTATGGTGAATTTGAAGACAGATGCACTCCTCACATTAAACTGTTTCTTCAATCCCCCCACACAGATGATATATCCCAATTTGCCTTTGTTTTATTTCTTCCCATACTGATTAACCCTGGTGACTCTTCACTATGATATATTAATTTTTCCTGATCGTATTGGTATTGATTTTGATTCATGGTATTGTTAAAATGATTTCGCTAATAAGTATACTCATTGTACTATGCCTCATTCCACAAGCCCTTCTTTCACTTGTCTTGGTTTATATCAAATATTGTCTTGTAATACCAACTGGGCCCGCTACGCTCAAAGATCTTGCTAACACAAAGTTCTGTTAGCGGTTTTTTTTTTACTCCCTTTCAACAGAATCAAGATCTTATGAAGAAATATAATATCCCTTCCTTTCCCAATCTTTCTTATGGTGAACTTCCTGAAGACAGCACCTGCACTCCTCACATTACTTTTACTACAAATGGTTTCTTAAGACAATCCCCCACACACCGATACTGAAGATATCGTTATCCCATGTTATTTAAATTGCCGAACTCAAAGGGGGGCCTGCCCCAGCGAGTTCGGAGAGCTCCTATAAATTTTTTCACAATCCTTCTAATTGGTTTCACCCCACGTAAATGAGGATTTGTGATCGGGTGACACCAATTAGGTATTTTTCTTCTTTTAATATAGCAGGATTATATTCGCCCTGAGGTAGCTGGACTCTTCTATCCTGTACTTGTCCTAAAACAATGAAAATATATCAAGTGAATAAACATCTGGCTTCACTCGAGCAAGCACCATCAAAAAAGCTTATTTTTCCTGATCATTTTTTTTTTTTTTTCATTTTTTTTTTACGTAAATTCAAAGACAAGAAAGAATTGGTCTCTTCTATTAAGGCAGCAGGATTTTGATAACAACAGCTTTTTATCAGCAGCATGGTATTGTTAAAATGATTTGGCAAGCTAATAAGTATACTCATTGTACTATGCAAAATCTAGCGCCAGAAAAATACGCTCTTGATAGCACGGTGAATTTTCTCAGCCCTACAAAAAAATCTTGAAAAATTTTCACTCGTCTGTTAGTTAGCGGAGGTTTATAACGCTACAGATTCTGGGAAAATAAACCCCGCTCAATAGCAGTTAGCGCAGCGTAGTAGCGGCCCACCTTGCTAATACTTGTAGTAAATATTAGAAGGGTTTTTATCAAGATTCTGCTCATTAATTTGCTGATCATTTTTATTATATGTTTCGTAGTATGGCTAGAAGCACATTAACAGCTAGTTCACTTACAATCTTGTTTTTATTTACTATTTTTTCCTCTTTTTGTTTCTGACTTCTAAATTCTTAATTTCCAAGGCTTTTACCATTAAATATTGAATGTGTTGTTTTGTGGTTTATTCTTTTATATCTAACCAGTTAATCATAATAAAAATCAATTCCAGAAGGGAAACAGAGCCATGGTATTAGTAATAGTAAGCTTGGGAATTGATTTTAAGAATTAAAGCAGGTAATAAAAAATTACCAAATGGAATGTGCCTCAAATAAATATTCAAGCAGGGAAAAAGAGTCCTGGAATTAATAAGCTTGGGAATTCATTTTAAGAATTACAACCGGTAACCAACAATTACCAAATGGAATGGGCCTTGAATAAATAATTGCAGTGTGTAGATTAGTTTTCTGTAAACAGGGGGAATTGAAGATGATACACTGTTTCTATTTGCAATAAACATCTGACGTGGAGCTCAACTTCAACAGGAGACTTTTTTCAAATACAAACTTCAGAGTCAACTCTCCAATTAATTTCTTGTTGTTGAACCAAACGTATCTCAATCTAGTCAACCAGCACCAATGCCCAATCAAGATGGAAATATGTCTGATTCATCAGGTGGCCATACCCGCAGATCTTCACAAGTAACCACACCAATAAGGCGATCCGGAATGATTCATCCCTCGCCAGATTCACGCCGGTCAATTGTGCACCCATTTTTATCACAAAGAAGTCACATTTCATCAGCATCATTGGTATCAAATTCCCAATCAAAAAAACGAAAAGGCCCTGCATCAGAATCTGTATCAAATTCCCAATCAAACAAGCGAAAAGGCCCTACATCAGAATCTTCAATTGAAGAACAAAGCCCTCCACTCCCTGGAACGAAACAGAACAACAATAATCTGAGTCAGCCCTTATCAACCTCCGAAGTTCCAAGCTCACAGGTGATTGATCTTGCTCAAGACTCCGATGACAAAAACACAAAGGCAAAACCCAAACGTAGAAAGAAAAACCCTGAATTTGATGATCCAAAGGATTTTTTTTCCAAACCAACTCGACGTCCAGGTGATGTGTGTAATTCTTGATAGCTAAGTTTTTGAAATGAATGTATACTAATGTAACTGTTTAAAAAAGCCTTTAAGTAAAGTGCCATCAACCTATGCCTGCTTGTGGTGCAAGAAGGATGTCAGGGTGTCTTTAAGCAGCTTTTCAAATCTTCGAACTCATCGTGATGGTTCCCGTCAAAAAGGAAGGATTTCTGATGGATGCCCCAATTGTCATCAAGCAATCTCTTCTGGCGCCAAGCTTCCACCAACAGCACTCAAAGAGGAAAGAATCAAACAGACTACGCAATCTGGATTGCTCACCAAACATTTTGCCCCTGTTGAAAAGTTTGACAATCAGGTTCTCAATCAAATAATAACTCTATGGCTGTTATGGCAATCATTACCTTGGAACCGTGTTGAAGACCCCTATCTCCGAGCTGCCTTCTCCTATTGTCAAGCAGGAGCAAATTTGTTTAAACAAAAGTGGGCTGCAACTTCTGGATGAGTGGTATACTTGGATTTACAAGAGGCTATGATATGCCGGTTGAAGGTGAGTGATACCATTGCGTTCAATTACATGTAAAAAAATATACTTATTTCCCTTTAAACAACATTTCAACAGGATTCTGAGAGCAAGTTTAACTTGATACACGATGTTTGGACAAAAAAAGGAAATCGCTTTGGATTTATTGGAGCTTCTGTCTCTTTTATTGATAAGGATTGGAACTATCTAGTGCTGCATCTGACTCTCAAGCTAGTTACCTGGCACCATAAGGGAAGCATGCTGGCTGAACCTGTTGTGAACGTATTGAAGAAACATGATTTACATAATAAGATAAGCACCCTTTGATTCATCACTGGTAATCTGCCAAAAACTTATTTATTTTTTGTCCTATAAACACATGCTTTGCCAGACAACTGATTTGGGATCAAATAACAACACAATGGCCGAAACAATGCACTCCAAACTCGTTGCCCTTCCCCAAACCACGGATTTGGATTGGAACTACAAGACAATGCATATCAAGTGCTTTTGTCATAAAATGGCGCTTGTTGTCAATGCTGGATTGAAAGAATTGGGCCTTGAACCTCCTCCTCCACCAAAGCTCAAAAAGTCATTCCTTGGAATTTTCCCTTTTTCTGACACAATGGACCCAATAATTGAAGAGGACGAAGAAGAGCAATCCGTAGAATTATTGGTTGAAGACAGGGTGGAAGATGAGACAGATGTTGATGAGGATGAGCCAGATCTTGAAACTGACAATGACAACAGTGATGAGGGGACTGAATCTGGATACAAAGACTATGATCAAATCACCTCAAAGAATAAAAATAATCAGAAATCATCTGCAAATAGAAATGATTCTAATGATTTGAATGAGTTAACCAAAGCAGTCAGTTGGATATTTTATGTTTTTTTTTATTTTACTAGAAATCAATTACTGAATCTTTCCTTCTTATTTTTTTGATATATAGCTGGACTTTGTAGTACGAAAGATTACCTCATCAAGTGCATGGAGAGCTGAATTTGACCGCCGTGCAGAGGATTACCAGAAGCAAAAAGGGGGAACAAAAGTGAATGGTCTGATTGCTGGTTATGGAATCCGCTGGAACATCAAATATCAAAGCCGAGAGCGGGCCTACAGGGCAAGAGAGGTATTTCATTAAGCTTCAGCTCCAAATAATGTTATGGTACTGATATACATATTGTTAAACTCAGGTTATTGATGCAATGCTCCGTGATGAGTATAGTAAATTCCAAGATCAAATTGTTTCGGTCCAGCCGCAAAGAAAATTGCAAGAAGTTTGGCTACTTCAAAGAAATTCAGTTTACCAGCAAGGAATGGATAATGATCAATGAATTGAATCAGGAGTTAGAAGTAAGATATATTCATTCCACAGATCCACTTATATATTTCATACATAATGCTCATTTTTTTGATAGCCGTTTAACCGTTTGACCAAGGAGATGGAGGGAAATGGTCCTACAGGTGCTTTTGTATTGCCAAACTACTATCAAACCATCTCTGATTTAAAGAAGAAAGAGGCAGGATGCAATCGAGGGCATCCATTACATCCAATGTATGTGAAAATGATACAAAAGCTTGAGGTCTACCAAGAAGAGGCGCTTGAATGTGAAACACTCGTAATGGCCACCGTTCTTCACCCAACGTTTCACATCAAAATCTTCTCTCATTGCTGGCCTGAAAAAGCAGAGGAAGCCGAAGCAAATTTGGACCGCCTTTTTGCTAAACAAAGGGATTTGTTGAACAAGAAGAAAAAATCAAACATTAACATCTTGGACAAGAACACTTCAAATGTTGAAAAGGATAATATATTTGATTTGTTCAACACTCCTGAAACATTGGATGAAAGCAAAGAGCTAGAAGTATATGTCAAGAACATGGATCGCTTAACTGGTCCAGATGGAAAGGATCCCAATAGTATTTTGAGGTGGTGGAAGGTATAGCTTCTATTTGTTCTCAGCTTTGTCCACTTGTGTTTGTTAGCTCATATTGATTTTAACAATGCTACTTAAACTTTTCAGGTTCATTCATCAACATATCCAGTTCTTTCATCATTAGCCAGGGACTACTTGGCCAGCTCAGCATCATCTTGTGCTGCAGAGCATACATTTTCTTCTGCTGCCGATGTTTGCTCAAGTGGCCGAGGAAGCTTGAACCCACGGACAATTGAGAGGTGTGTTAGTAGTCACATGTGGTTGAAAGACGGTATACAGGTGGCTGGAAAGTTTGCACAAGCTCAAGGCATTGTTAACAACTATACAAATTTTTCCCAAAAAAATAATGAAAATAAATAAATAAACAAAATTCTTATTGCTCTTGTTCATTGGTCTCAATATTTCTTCCTTGTTTCATGGATTAAAGAAAAAAAAAAAAAAAAAAAAATGTATATACAAATAGTTTGCACAATAATTGCTATCTGACCGCCTTCATATTATCATTATCCTTATTCCCTAGTTTTTTTTTTTTTTCTTTACTCCTTAATATTGATTTATGAGAGCCTCTTCTGGTTCACTATGGGTGAGTGGTATAGCTGAGCAGGGCGCTACGCTAACATGTAGCGTAGCGGAAAAGAGCGCTACGCTAACAGTTAGCGTAGCTGACAAGAGCGCTACGCTAACAGTTAGCGTAGCGTTTGTTCCAGCTAACACCGCTACAAGTCAGCTAACAGGTAATTCCTGTAGTGTTAACTTTTTTTTTTTTGAAGTCGCTAACGCTACGCTACAGCTATTTTTTTTTTGACAAAATTTTTGTAGCGTTAGCTGAAAAAAAAACCGCTAACAGTAACTTTGTGTTAGCGTAGCGACAAAAGCTAACATTACGCTACGCTACAGCTATTGTTAGCGTAGCGGGCCCACTGTTGGTGTGGGTAGGGTAGAAAATGGACCGGGTATCAAACAGACCGAGTAGGGTAGGATAGCCAATCTGTAAGGGTAGGGTAGCCCAGATGTAAACTTAAGAAAGCAGATGGGTGAAGGGTAGAGAGCAGCGCGGGGTGGAGGGTAGCAGGGAGGTAGAAAGAATACTTGTCAGCTTGCTACTATGACAGAGAAACCTGTCACAAGCTTTTACACTACTTGTTAAAAATTACATATAATATCAAATAAAAAGTTAAGATATTATTTGATATTCTGAATCTACGCTAAAATTAACCTAGAGTACCTCACTCATAGGTACCCCTAATTCTCACTCCTTCATTATGTAAATTAGCAAGTGCCTTTAGAAATAAAAGGCACTTGCATTATTGTATGCTTATATATACATACACATATTCTTAAACCCCATTTCCAGTCACGGAAATGAGGTGTTGTGTAAATTGGGGGAGATAGTGTAAATCCACCGTGTTTTACTCAAACCCCGCGTACCGCAGTCCGCACACCTTGAATTTCAACCCGCTTGACTGAAAGCCCGCTCCAAAGTTGGAGTATAAGCCCCTGCGCAAGCATCAGACCCCTTACAGGCTCTCAGCGTGGCACGCGGACACCAAATTCACCAAAGGTACACTCAAAACAACAAAACACGCCCCAGTAACTTCATTACATATGTTACATATGTAATAAAGATTACTGGGGACTAGAATAAATAATTGTATTAGTTTATTATTATTGTACAGAAAAAATGAATACAGTATTGACTGAACAACAGTATAAAAACAAATACTGTGGCTTATTATAAAATGCAAATAAGCCACTGGTACTAATCAATATCAACCAGTACTAATGTACTATAAACTGTAATTAACACAATAAATAATAAACTAATAAAATAAAAACAATATGTATTAATTTGGTGACGTGCACTCTAAGCAATAGCTGCTGAAGTGTCACCAATAAAGCCAAAAATGGCCAAACTGTGGTTAAAGCTCCCACAAGTTGGCCAATAATACCTACAGGGTCCCCAGAGGGATCTCAAGACTATTTAAGGAGCTCTTAAACCGCCCAAAGAAGGTCCCTCATGCTTCCCAATACCCACTAGATTACTTACCACCATTTACTTTAGATACACATCTTAAATAAACAGTCTGGTAAGTTCCTTAGTAGTTATTCTTTAGCCTTATCTTCCCCAAAAACACTACAGTGTCCAACCAGCTCCACAATCAACCCATCAAAGCGCTCAAAACTGTCTTGTTTAACCCAGAATATCCTCAAGCTCTCTCTAGGATTATGACTAGTAAGTAATAACCCTTTTCTTGAAGATATTCCCCCATTTCCTTTCCTGGGATTAAACCACCCCTGTGTCAACAGGCCCCAGTGTTACAGGTACCTAAGTCCTCTGAATTTACTTTCAAGATACCTTAGAGGAATCTAAACCACCCCTGATTTATCAGGCCCCTCTGGTTTTAATTATATTAAATTTATTTAATATAATTGTTACCCTTTTTCTCTATTTTTTTAAGTCACAATTCCCCAATATTCTTTGGGAATTATAACTTTTATCCCTTACCCAGAGTTTTAACACTCTTTCCTTATATATTTGCACCACGTGTAGCTAGAAGGACTTGTCCTTGGCATAACGTAGGCTGACAATACTGAGGTAGGGCAGGGTAGCTAGGTAGCAAACAGACCAAGATAGGGTAGGTTTGCTGCAATTGGCAAGGGTAGGAAAGCCCATTTTAAAGCTCCAGGTGGGCAGTAGCAGGGAGGTAGCAAACAGACCGGTAGGGTAGGGTAGCAAGGCAGCAAACAAACCAAGGTGGCAGGTAGGGTAGCAAGGTAGCAATTGGAATGGGTGCCCGGGTAAAGATACGGTAGCAGGCAAGGTAGCAAACGGAAGGACCAAGGAGGGGAGGGTAGCCAACAAGCAAGTAGGAAAAGGTAGCAGGGAGGTAGAAAACGGAAAAAGGTTAAGGTAGCCAATAGGCAAGGTCACAGGTAGCAAACAAACCAAGGTAGGGTAGGTTAGCCAATCCAATCTGTAAGAGTAGAGAGCAGCGCAGGATGGAGGGTAGCAAGGAGGGTAGTGGGGAGAGTGAGGGAGTACACGGACCAGTTGATCAATCAATTGATCAACTGTTGGATCCGGTAGAGGGTAGCAGCAGCCAGATGGAGCTGTAAACGGAGTGGTTAGCAGGTAGGGTATCATGGTGGATGCAGTGGGAAGAGGAGGTGGTGGGACTTACTTTCTGGTTGGTTCTGGATGGATTCAGATACCAGAGAAGTAAGGGAGGAGGCAAAATACATAGCACAGGAGGATCAAAGGGGCTGAGGGGTGGATATATCTCCCCCAGTGGGGATTCCCAGAAGGGTAGGACTAGCCCAGTGATCAAGCACAACCACTGGGTTAGCAAAACCCTTTTGGGCAGCCATTTTCATGCTAGTTTGCAGGTTCAATTCCCAATTTTAGTGGTGTGGAACTACTCAAGGGACAGAATAGAGCTTGGAAGGGAAATGGATGACTACACTAGTATTAATGTAAGTTATACCAAGGGCGCTGAGGTAAAGCTGCCTTCCTGTCTAAAGCTGAGGGGGAATGAGGGTAACCCTAAGAATAAAATAAAGGTGTGGCTGATTTCTATTTATTCTTAGATGACTAGTACTAATGAGATTTGCTACTACACCTATAAGGTGGGAGGAATGGAAGAGGGGTGTGAGTGGTAGAAAGTATATATATATAAAGTATAATGTGGGGCAGGGTTGGTAGCTATGGAGTCAAAGTGGGTCAAGCAAGAGAGGGGGCAGTCTTCTTATATTGAGGCTAAGCTGGTATGTATATTTATATATTTCTAAGGGTGATGGTAACTCTACTAAGTATTTATACTAATTTATGGGATTGTAATGTTGGTATATGTAGGGGGTAATTTAGTAAGTCAAGGGGTCCATATAGTAAGTCAGGGGGTTCATAAGGGAACAAGAGGGAGGAACAGGTGTCCTTATATATCTGAGAGAGAAGATGAGCCATCAGGCTTGAGAAAGAAAACAACAAGGCTATGAAATGTAGCTGGTGGGAAAGAAAAATATACAGATGAGTAGAAGAGACAGTGACACATATGAAATGGTCATGACAGTGACAGATGAGTAGTGGAAAGGTAGAGTTTATGTATATGATGTAATATTTTATGTAGGATATAATTTGTAATATGTATTATGTATCTTGGTTGTGAAATATATCTAGTTATAATGTGTCCTTATTGTATTCTATACCTTGCTTTATACTATAACTTGCTGTATTATTCTGAGTTTGCCTGTAACTCTTGAACTATGAGGAATTTGGGGGTAGTTGTAGTGAGTGACAAGGGTTAAAATGGGGTGTAGAATCTGATTATGAAATAATAATAGTAAATATATGTAAGGTTTAGGATTTATATGTGTATATATGTAAGTATTTGGGATTTATAAGTGATTAATAGTCATTGAAAATATGGTAATGAAGTGGAATGGATCACCACAGCGGCCTGCTACACTATTTGTTGGTGGCCTGCTACACTATTTGTTAGTGGGCCACTACGCTATCTGGGATTGTTAGTGTAACTTAGATTGGGAGAGCAGCTACACTACTGGAGGTAGAAAATCCTGTTAGCATATAAAAAATTACACTACTTGTTAGAGTAGCCATGGCTCATTGGAGCTAACGCTAAATCTTAGCTGGGTGAGAAAAATCTCTGCTTTACTTCCTGTTAGCGTAGCTGACTGTAACTTACTGCAACGCTACAGAATATTAATGAAAAAAATGGCTGCTACACTAACAGTTACTGGTCAAGTAGTGTAGTGTAGCGTAGCAGCCCACCATTGCCTGTAGTGGATCTTGATAAGGAAAATGTCTTGTCCAAAAATGAGCTTTAACTCCTTGGATTACTCCATACAGCCTGCAGCCCAACCAAACTCTAGTGTGTCTTTACATGTCAGAAGGCAAAGCAGCAAACAAATTTGAGAGAATACAAACCTTCAGCCCAACCAATTATTCTTGATATTAAAACAGGTATTACTGTTTAATTTGAAAGCAAGTTAATTTTTTAGGAGTGCAGAGAAATACTTGTGAAGAACTTCCAGAATAGACAGAATCCATCAAGTAGATTGTTGAGCTTAATAAATAAAATTGGGGAAACAATTGAATGAGCTACCAGGTAAAATATTGCATACATTCATCTGAAAGAATTGTTGTACCCAAAAAATTCTTACACCATCTGAATTATACTTTTCAACATATACATGGTCAGTTAGTGCACCAGAGCGCTGAATTGGTGACAGATCTTGAGAAGATGTCAAGGATAGTGGTGATCTGGCTTAGAAGTGGTGATGCTGTGCAGGAGATTATTTTTTTGGTGTTGGAGGGGGGTTTTCTATTGGTCTTCATTTAATTTTTTCTGGGTGGGAATCACAATCTTATAATCTTGAACCGGGAGAGCAAAATAATCAGTTGGTGACAATTGATTTGTTACAGCTTTGTTTTAAGATCTGATACACTGCCATAATAATTGGCTGGTTTGAATCAATCCCATTCAAACTAGGATCAAACCATAAAATTACAAATAGGCTTATCTCAACCAACTATATCAAAACCAAAGGTTGATATTTTATCATTCAAGACCTACCAAGTTTGAATTGGCTGAGTATATGCCAGTTTTTCCAGGATAGCCTCAATCCAGCCAATTATACTGGCATTGGCTGTTCCAGCTCTGCACCTTCCGCAATTTGGGGCCTACTGGGGTAAAGCTCAGTTATCATTTTGGCACAGTCTAATTGGGCATATTGGCTGAGTGATCACCATGTCAAAATTTCAACCCAAAATGGCACAGCTCTGAGCCATCACAATCTTTTGATGGCCAGTACTGGCCATCACCAGTGTTGTAATTAGCACCAGGTGAAAAAAATGCTAACTTGAGGACAGGTTACTTCAAGTAACATTAGTTGGTTTGTGCTTTATGTGTTTTCTAGGATGGAGGGGGGTGAAGGGGTGCTTCCTGTTGTGACCTGGTCACATGGTATGCCTTGACTGCGGCTCAGCCAGAGGAGACTATCTCTGTCTCCTCCTGGACACGCCAAGAGTGGGAAAATACCGAATACACCACCA
The DNA here is from genome assembly GCA_007896445.1 of Puccinia hordei. Lineage (NCBI taxonomy): Eukaryota > Fungi > Basidiomycota > Pucciniomycetes > Pucciniales > Pucciniaceae > Puccinia > Puccinia hordei. The sequence continues at coordinate 121,701 of RDRW01000016.1, read as the reverse complement.
AGTCACTACACTTCCTTGGTCTGGGATTTGAATTTGGCTGTGTTATAGATTTCATGAGTCCGGTTGATTTTATGCGTGTACATAGTCCGATCTCAGAAGATGAGGCCGATTAAGGGATCCACAGGGTGAGATGTGATTCTAGGATTTTCCTAAGGGAGGCTCTTTAGCATTTTTCAATACCGAGCTCGACCAATATTTTTATTAACAACTAGTTTGTTCAAGAGCCCTAAAGAGGGCACAAGGGTGGAAATATGACCGCATACTCTACAAATCTACCTTATCAAGCGGTTTTACAGTGGCTCTTGTAACAAGACGCCCTTCAAATTCTTTGAGCCGAATTAAACAACACAGCTGATCATTTACCTGGCTTGCCCGTTGTCCATTATAGCCAAATAAAGTGTATCTTTCCCTAGTGATATCTAGCTCCGTATACATAAATCCTATCGGAGAGTTAGCCAGCAGTTTACCACAGGTCCTCAACTCATTACCTTATAAATCCTCAACAGCTTCACATTACTTCGTAGCTCTACTTATAATTTTGTTTCATTCTCATCTCCACCATGAGCAATTCCCCACCAGGAATACCAGGCTTCAACTCAACCTCCGGGTTTTACCCCGAAAGCAATTGGGCTGCTTTGGAAAACCTCTTAGCGGAAACAACCGTTAAGATATCTGAACTAGACAAAATTTTCAAACGGCTCGAGATCGAACTCAACAAAGCTGAAACTTCCCTCTATGTCCCTTCGGAAAAAGACTCTAAACCTACCTGGCAAGCGGCCATAGCAGTCAATCAAACTGCACTCTCTCTAAATCAATCCAATAAACTCCAGATTTTGCCAGCTGGTCACCCTGCAAGCTCCCTATTGACATCTCATCAGTCCAAGGTTGAATTTTTAGAGAGAGAAAATGAAACTTCCGCAAGCAATCCTTCTTTAATCGCGTACTTATCTGGCCTTCCCTTGAGCGGATCAAATCACGCTTCTGGAGAGTGTCTTCCTAACACCGCTTTCAAAAGTTGGAGCTGTGTGGACCGTAGTGTCATGATGCCAGAAGAACCCAAGGAAGGAGGTATGCAGTCTGCTTTTCAATCATTTCTACAGGATGTATATTTCCCCACTCTTCTAAAATCTTTGGGGCTATTACTGATCTTTAGGAATAGAAGGTGACGATGATGATGATTACGAGCCGCAAGCCTTTGAAGGAAAAAGCGACGAGCCTGCCAATGATCACTATGCGATGGGATATAGAGGTGTATCGTGTGTTGTTGGAGGAAACATTGTCAAAACGTTTGACGACGAGTCCAGTGGTAGTGGAAAGTTGAAGTAAGGGAAACAGTTGAAGATCTTCAACTCCCTCCGGTTGAAGGGGTCATATGGCCCCTTCAACCGGAAGGAAGTACGTATTCTGTGATTCATTCGGAACAAACGATCTGAAATAGCTTCTTTCTGGCAGGTTAATAGCCACGATTCCTGGCCTTTCAACTCTGGATGGAAAGCGGCCTCTATTCCCATCCAAGATCATGGTCAGCAATGTAACAGTTATCGAATTGATTTTGAAATCAACGATTTGTAATATTCTTCTTGAATATCTAGTTGCACAGGCAAGACTCGAGTATGATCATTCAGGACAAGTATAACCCAAACTCACTGTACAACTTTGATATGCAATCTGGTAAAGTCGTCGATGAATGGAAAATCAGTCCCGACCGACTCGTGGACTTCTGTCCAGGTAAAAAATTCAACCAAATGCTCCCCGAAGCGACTTTTGTTGGGGCCTCGTCAAACTCGCTTTATACAATCGATCCACGATTGAGTGGCTGCAAGGGAGTTGTGACTAAACCATACAAGACCAGGACTAGATTCACTTGCGTTGTGACCACCGAATATGGATGGGCTGCTGTCGGATCCTTGAATGGGGACATCAGATTGTATGACTCGTTGGGCAAGAATGCCAAAACTCATCTTCGTGCATACCAAGGACCAGTTTTGGCGCTCGATGTCTCAAAAGATGGAGCGTATTTGGTTGCCACTTATGAGAAGTACTTGGTGCTGTTCGATTCTCAAATGGGCTTCAGTAGAAGCATCGCCAATTCCGTGAATGGTTGCGGTACAATGGTCAATCTTAGCCCAGAACATCGAGGGCAGCTTCGTATCGAAGGGGTTGCGCTCGCTTATAAACCAGCAAAGTACTCTTGTCTCTATGACCTGGAGTAGATTTGTTCTCCTAACCAAACTGATAGGATTGTTTCTTCTCAATGATGATTGTCTACCTAGGTTTAATTTGGGCCCAGTAGCGACTGAACGAGTCATCGTCACTTCGATCGGCCCATACTTGATTGCATTTGACTTACAATCAATACTGGCCGGCCAAGCCGAATATACTATCAAGAGATATAAAGAAAAAGTGGTTGCCGATAATTTTCGATGGAACAATCTCAAAGATATCGTAAGACTTTCAGTTTGCCCATAAAAAGTATCAAGTCTCATCTTTGGTTGCTTGGCTTTGTCTTGCCATCCTTAACTCTACAACCTATCCAGATTGTCACGACGCCAAGCGATGTGTTCGTCCAGAAACGAGAGAAGTTATCCCGGCCCCAGCGACATTCTTTATAGATGTTTACCGATCAAAGATTAGTCGACTTAAGCCGGCTTAGCCGGCTTACAATCACGATTGTGTTTGCCCAGAAAGATCGAACCATTTACGATATGTAACACACTGGGACATGACTATTATACATCTTGAATGTTTTGCATGCCTTTTCTAGTTTATATCTGTGCTTATGTATAATCATACACAGTGTGTTTTTCTAGAATTTTTTCCTACAGAAGCAGTGGGTAAGAACCACCATGTATTTTTAAGACCAGTACTCCAGCGGATTATTTTTCAGACTTCAGGGATAGTTTCCAGTTTCAAAAAGAAAATTTTGAAGAAGAAAAAAAAAAAGAAAAATTGGGGTCATGGAGAGTGAATTCAGATGGTGATCAGCCTTCATGGGTGATATTCAATTTCATTGTGAGGTTGAAAAGTCAATCCAAAATCTTAGTGATTTGGGTTATGGTATAGGTGCTTAATAGGGGGTATCAAATATGACCAAATCCACCATTATCTAATCAACTGGTTTTGAAAATCCACCATTTTTACAAACCATTGATACCCATATAAAATTGGTCAGAATTTCCAAAATCCAAATTTTGTTGAAAAGTTTAATTCACTGGTTTTAATGGTAATGTGTGCTAAAATGTTTTCAGTTGTCAAAATAGCATTTAATCCACTTTGACAGACACTGATCCTCCACATATGCAGGAGGCAAGGCAGAGGGATAGGTTTATTTTTAAATGAAGAGTGCCCCCAGCCTTGGCCAGGAGAAAAGAGAGAGCTTGGTAGATCTTATGGCCTAGGATGTGTTGTAGTGATTCAGGGGAAAGCTATCCTGACTCCTTTGATTACCAGTTGGGTGGATGGTTTTTCGAAACAAGAGGTTTTTGATAAGCTCCCATGAGAATGGAGCTACCTACCATGTGCTGCTTAAGTTCTCCTACAAAGAACCTCCAACAGAGCTATAGTGTAATCTGAGGCAGCCCTGAAACTTTAATGCAAACTTAACACCAAGTCTCCCTGTTTTTTTTGATTGCAGAGACACCTATGGCTGTCTTCATTTTCTCTCTCTCTCTTGTTTACCTAATAACCACCTGGTGTTTCCTCAAGCTAAATGACAGATTGGATGGTCTGTTATCTTAAGGAGAAAATGACAGATTGGATGGTCTGTTATCTTTGAGATCATCTCATTTCATACCCATTTTATGACAGTTAACTTTTCATTCACCTACACTTACTCAAGCTCTCTTCCCCCAAAGATTAGTTCCACAACAGGAAAGCCAAAACAATAAATCTTGGTGTTTGATCTTCTTGTCTTGCCAATGATTGGATGTACAAAACTGTGCCTGCTGAATGTGAAGCTCTGCCAACCAAAGAAAAAATTGTGGCAAATATTGAAATCATCTCCCCTGGACTCAATGAGGCAGAAAATGAGCCCAATTTCAACCAAGGAGATCAATAAATGAGTCCTTTTCTCTCTTATTAGGTTTATTGATAGGTTCTATGTTATTTGTGTGTTTAATTTGAAATTTAATGCACTGGATTTAGTGACTGGGTGATAACATAAATTTTTGTGATGATTTTCCTTTGCTGATGAGAGAGAAAAAACCCTCCCAAAAGAAAACTTAGTTGTACTTTATTGCCTAATCACTGGTTTTAAATCATATTTTTTAAACATCTGAAATAACTTTTTACACCATGGCTATTATATCAGATGAACATAAATCTGTTATAAAGTATTAAATAGGTTCAGATGATTCAACATCCCTTATGATAGACATAATATGATTCTAGGTAGATATGGCATGAATTATGTTAGATTTATACAACTGGTGTAATGCCAGATTTGGAAATCTGATACAATCATGTTTTTTGTCCCAGGTGATAAGTTACATTGTTGTTTTCCTAGTTTTCTTCTATCTTTTTGTTTTTTGTATTTCAAGACTGAAATCCATACTTTCTTTGTCTATTGCTTGCCAACACCACATGTCAGAGCATTATAGGTTATGAGCCCGTTTGAAACTTGTTATCTAAATCTTTTCTTCCCAGCTTGTGATACCTTACATGTCCATTCCTGTATATCAAGTCAGCTGTTGATGGTTGATGATCCCATCTTAAACTGATATAGATTATTTTCACTCCAGCCAATATTATCATGAGCTCCGTTGTGAGTGATAAATACAGTTAGGGTTCTCAAAGTTAAAACATACTGCCATACTCAAAGTTGACATACTGAAACATATGTATGTCAATATGTATGCCGCAACAGTTGACATACACCCCCCCGATATCCCCTGGTTGGACTTATGAAGTCCAACAAGTCATCCGACCCAGAAACCAAGAACGACATGGACAACCTCTCAAGAGCAAATCCGGATTCGGTCTCTACACCCCCTCAAACACCAAGTTCAGTATCCAGCTCAGTATCAGGCGCTACTCAAGCCACCCCGGCCACCCAGGTCTTGCAGCTTCCTTGCTCTTGGCCAAACCCCAGTGCATCACCATTCTAGTAAGTCAAATCACTTGCGGTGATTATCTCGGTCATGTTCTAATTGGTTTCTATTTGCATGAAGCAACATTCACCAGCACCCATCATCGGCCCCTGCAATGATACAGGTTGTTCCAACTCAATATCCGATGATATCAAGTAACATGGCAAACGTGAATCCGATCCTTATGCCATCAAATCAGATTCCTTCCTCCTCATCGCCGGCCAATTCTACTCAGTCCAAAGAACAAGTTCAGGGAGGTGGCCGTGGACGTGGTGGTGGACGGGCAAGAGGACGTGGTCGCAGACGTGGTCGCGGACAGAGAGGGTCACAAGATGGGCCTTCTGAACGAAGAACGATCAAGCCGTGGGGTCAAGATGCACCTCCTGGTGGGAAGTCATCTCTCGACCGAATAGTTGAATGGCTTACCGTTCATGGGAACTACAAACTCTGGCGAGGTCCAACTCGAAGCAAGGGAAGTCTTGCTGAGACGATTGCTGAGTGGCTAGAGCTCAAAGGATGTCCAGGGAGGGATGCCAAAGGGGTTGAACAGCAGGTGAGTTACAACATGTGAATTATTCCTATGTAGAAATTAATGATGATCTCATCCTTAGATTGCAAGGCTTGAGAAATCATATCGTGATGCAACGGCTTATTGGTTGGCGACTGGCCAAGGTATTTTGGACGATGCGGAGCGACTCCAGAATTTGGAAAATGAGAGTGATGAAAATTCGATCGATCACATGGCCAATGCAACATCAAGGATTGAGAAGACGATTCGCGAAATATGCCCCTATTATGATCAGCTCAATCCAATCATGTCTGAACGGCCGTCGTCGGCTGCAACTTACTTGAGTGAACAAACAACTCCGGATAACATTAACGATATCGAACGCTCCCTTGGCCTGAGCCAAAACAATGAACCGGTTTTCTCTACTCCTCGTGGTTCCACACGCGATACATTGGATTTTGATGAAGATGCACTATTGGGTTCTCAAGAACTCAATTTCTCATCTTCCGAAACTCAGCTCTCTACTGCTCCTCTAACACAAAATATCCTCAAACGACCTGTCGCGAGTGGGGATCCTTGTTCCCCCCGGAAGAGAAGCCATGCCAAAGTCATAACCGATCGGATCTTCCCATCCAAAGAAGAGATGGAGAAGCAAAACTTTGAACAACTTGCATTGGCTACTCGCTGAGCAAATACTGAGGACCAACTAGTTGATGCAACTGCATCATTGGCTCGATCACTCATGGGAAACTCTCAAACCGAAGTAGGCTTAGAGAGGGAGCTTGCTGAGCTGAAGAAGACTCAGATCAAGGTCAATATTGCTGAGTTCGACTTGGAGCAGCGGAAATCACACGAGATGGATAACCAACAACGTGAAAAGATCAAGTTTGACCTCGACATCGCGCGTGCAAAGGCCGAGCTGTATGAGAAGGAGTGTGCATCAAAAAACGCAACCGCGGTGATGCGGGCCAATATGATCCAGTCATTCATGAAGTCTCCTGGTTTTAACTATGACGAGGCTGTGAAAGCCACAAATGATGTTATGGGAGCCCCCTAGTGTTTCTAGTGTTCCTTTTTTCCATTATCTCTCACTGTTAGCTTCTTGTCCCATCTGTTGTATAATAAATGTCTACCAATCTAAGAAAAGAAAAAATAAGACTGGGTAATTGATATCGTCTTGGATTTTTCCAACAAATTACACTTTACACTTATAAATAAAATTAAAAAAAATAAAAAAGTAGCCATGAAACAAACAGATCAACAACAAAGTGAATCCAAAGCTCGTCGGCTCATTCTTCCTACTGCCTCTTGACACTTGACAGGGCAATAGTGGCCCCTTGTTGTAACTGAGTATCGGCTTTTGTTTTGTGACATATCCCTGATCACAAATCACCACGCGTTGCTGAGGCAGAGTGCCCCCTGATCACAAAAGCTACCAGTGACCACGCATCGGTGAGGTGCAGAGTGCCTCGAGGACAAAGTCTGATCGGAAGCCAATTTTGGTTGGTCGTTTGTGATTGTCCTCTTATACTCCCCGACGCCAGTTAGCACAAACCGAGCCAGCCTATATATCCCTATACTACGCCAAGTCGAGTTACCAAGATTCTGGCCACTATGTTCATATATATCACATTTGCATGGCGCTAATATTAGTTATCATTGTGAGGCAACAAAATCATCAAATACAACTTGGCGGCGTGCATTGTTTTCACCACCAACATTTTCATTATGTTGATGAAAGAGGGGGTGAGGAATGTAATCAGAAGTGTTTGTAATACAATCCAACCGGTCTACATTGAGATCTTCTTCTGGCTTGTCAAGTAAAAAGTTGTGGAGAGTACAACAGGTCCGTATCCACAAATTCAAGCGTAGAGCGGTCAACGGACCCCGAATCAATATTCGAGACTGCTTGAGAGATTGCCATCGCATTTTGAGCATTCCAATACACTGCTCAATAACCACACGGCGGGAGCTCAGCTGGTAATTGAAATCATTCTTCTGTTTTGGTAATGGCTGGTGTGGGCTGCGTTTAAAGCAAGGAACAACTGTATTTGACGGTGTGTATCCTGAGTCCGCTAGAAGATATTCACCAGGTGAAAAGAAAAAATTGGGATTCACATGCAACTTTCAAGCCGGAAAACATAATCAGCACGCATGTCAGAGGAACCGGCCACAAAAAAAAACTTACATTAGAGCTCTGATACACTCTCTGATCATGGGCACTTCCACACCACCCATGCACACCATTGTGGAAATAATGGCGACCTCGGTAACAGAAATGTTAGGTTGCCCTTCTTCCTGGTTGGTTCCGGTGGTTCTTTGATTTCCTCTGCGGGATAAACACTATCAGCGGATAATCAACTGGTTTCCCTGCAACACCTGATACTCAGCAAGGGGACCGTTCCTCTTGCGTTCGTTGTCCTGATGATGCCCTACGCAGTTCCGCTTATCCGCACACGCTGAATAATCGCTGAGAGAACTCTAAAGCACTGAGATTTTTTTATGTACCTGTAGTTGATAGCTATCTACTGTGATGATAAGATAAGATAAGACCCGCAGCCCTCGTACAACCCTCTATTTATACAACAGTCCCCCCGATCATGTCCCGCATTCCCCGGTACTGTCCCTGGAGCCCTACTTGCCTGTCTCCTCGATCCCGCATCGCACCGCAGCCTGTCCCCGACGACTATACCCCGTTGACCCCCGCAGCCGTCTGTCGCTTCCCTGCACACGACTCCGCTTCTTCTGCCCCCGCTCCGCTTGCGGCCTGGCGCCCCGAACCCCGTGGTTCCGCCCGGTCCATTACGTCGCGCATACTGAAGCGGCCTTCGTCCGCTCGACCGATCGCCCGCGCCAACTATAGAATGTCACATGCTGCGCCCTGTGCTTTTCCCCGCGGAATGTCCGATGACATTTGGTAGATACCCCCCTTACCTCAGCCTCAGTCTGCCGCTGAGCCCGCGGCTGCGGGCTCAGCTTCAGTGCTGCGCCTCTGGTATATAAGTTCTCCCACACCATATATGATCCTCTTGAGATGATTACAAACCAACAGCGAGTTTGTTCCGTATCGTAGTTTCCTCATCCAATAATCTTCTTTGTGTACAACAGGGGCCGCCGCCAGTTCAAAGATTGTTCCATCGACATAACCAACGCAGTTGCGGAACGGATCTGAATTGGGTAATTGCATTCTGAGCTGGAGGCGTTCGTTGGCAGTGGGCCACTTCAAGTAGGTCTTCTCAATACTTAGGATCGCGTAAATACAGCGGTTTGTGTAGTTTTCTACACTACCCTCTGAGATTAAAAATGTTAGCAGTTACCCCACATTTGCAAATATGAACCAAAAACTTACCGGATACACTAAACAGCTGACCAATGATTGGGGCAGCCCCTCCATTCCCACTTAACCCCAGATTGGCCAGTGCAATCAGTAATTGATGTTCAACAGGAGCTTGTGGGTTCCGTGATTGGTTCTGAAATACCGGATTGGCTTGGATCAGTCCATGCAAGTCAATGAAGCTCTGAATAGACATTCGGGCCTGCATGATTGTCAGCTTTTACATTCACCTGCAGGCCTGAGTAAGATGACATGCTTACCCAACGGAGAAATGTAGTGGAATTACTGTTGAATAGGACCTCGAATGTCTGTGCCCGCGAAGAAATCTGGGGCCTAGGAAACCGGGGTGCCAAATACCGAGAGTCTGAAATACCCGAGTGGAGTTCCAAGATCTGTAATAGCAAGATTTGTGACCGTCGGATTGCTTGCTCATGACCAGCAACTTCAGTTGCTGCCATTAGCGATTGGGTTGAGTTGATGAGGAGAAATATTGACGCCTGATATTTGAAAATCTGTTTGTTGTTGTTGTTGTTGCGATTGATAAGGTGGAGTGTTGAGAGAAATAGTGTCCACCACGCTGTGTTTGAAGATGGAAGTGGAAGTTGATTGTTGGTGTTTAATCGAAAAGATACAATGAGTCTTTGCAGGTGAATGTTGAGCTCATTGAGGAGTTCTTTTCGAGGAGAATATCGAGGCATGGTCCGGGGGAAGTGGGTATCATAAGCGGATTGATTAGGCAGGGGGGTTCAAAGTTAACATATTGACTTATGCTGGCATGAAATCTTATCCCCGCCAAAAAAATTTGATAAGATTTTATGTTGCGGTATGATAAGTTTTTATGTTTTTAACTTTGAGAACCCTAAGTGTTAATTTTCTTTTATGTACAATAGATGTGAACCTTGTGGAATCCAGACTTTTATAAGGTTTCAGAAACTCCTGTGAAAACTAAACGGCTGTCAATTCTTAAGCTCAAGTAAAAGTTACACCACGGGTGCACCCGTAGTTCAAAAGAAACGTCCAGGAAACGAATTCCTATTCTTTTGACAGCGCGGACGCCTTGGAGGCGCTCCCAAGACGTTTGGAGTGGTTTCAAGCTGTTCCGGGGACGTTGGCGTGTTTTCAAGCCGTTTTGAGAACGACATGGGTTCTCAGGACGACCTGAGAACGACTTCGGACGACTTGAAAACCACTTTTGGTTTTCAAGTCGTCTGAAAAACCACAAAAGGTTCTGATGACGCCTTGGAAACCAAAAGTGGTTCCCAGGCCGTCATCAAAACGGTTTGATGAGCTGGAGACAAGTCCGCTGCTCCTCCCATAGAGCTCCCGTGAACAGGAGGAGGGGCAAGGACCTGATGGGCTCAATTGCCCAATCATCGATGGGGTCACTTGCCCATCTTCACTGGAGGGGTTCGGGATGAAAGGACTGTTGAAGTGTAGTCCTTTCATCCCGAACCCCTCCAGCCATTACGAATATATGTCTGGAAGTCATCCATTGCTTTCGAGCGGTCTCTGACTCTCAGCGGTTAGTAGCTCCAGTTGCCAATTTTTACTGCTCCGCGGTTCGATCCCGCTGTTTATTCGAGCATTCCCAGGGCGGCTTTCAGTCGTCATCAAGGCAGATCCATAACGTTTGAAAGTCGTCTCAGCAGACGGCTCGCAGGCGCCTTTGGTTCTCACTCGAAGTCGAGGATCTACTGCTGGGCGCCTGGGTGACGCCTCAAAAGACGCCTGGCAGACGAAATCCTATGCTACTGAATAGGATTTTGACGCCTTCCAGGCGCCTAGCAGGACGACTTGGAGGCACCAAATTGCTTCCATGGTGTATTCAAGTGGTGACCTTGCATGTGAACATGACTCATGATGACTCCCAACTTCTGCATCAGGTGCTCTCGGCCGAGTGTGTTAGACCGTTAACTTTGTGCAGGGGAAAACGTGTTAAGGCTGTGAAAGTGATGGAAGGGGGTGGAAGAAGAAGGGGAAGTTGCTTAGCTAATCAACCATCCACATCCAACATCAAAACCCCACCATTTTAACTCTTGACCACTTTAACCTTTACCTTCACCACAACTTCAACTTCAACTTCATCAACAACTTCTTCATCAACATCAACATCAACAACATAAGATAAAAACGATGGACTCGATCAACGAATGGCTCAACCTAGATCAGGCAGACGAAGATATCGGAGTATTACTAACTCAACCAACTAACGATTATCACCAGCCTACAAACAACCAGCGGTAAGCAGCTCATAACTAACTATTCTCTCCTTAACAATCATTCACTCACTCCACCATCCATCAGCTTCTCCTTCCAACCACTCCACTTCACACTCGATCAACAACACCAACAACAACAGCAGCAGCAGCAACTTATCAATAACCAACCTATCATCTCCCTCGACCCTTCAACCATCCTCAACTATCCATCCTCAGCCTCACACTCCGATGACTCCGAACAATCAACAACAGCCACCAAGTCTACCCCAACCCAATTCAACATCCCATTCGATCCACCAGCCGATCATTTCTCAACCTACGCCTTGGATCCAGCCTTACTCTCGGCTTCGATCCCCTCCTCGCACCATCCAACTAACCCCAACAGTACCATCACCAGCAGTACTACTACCCATCACAACACTTCTGCTACCACAACCCCACAGACCAACAAAATCCACGAGTTAAAAATCACCCTCCCAAGACGATCGCCTCCATCGTTCAAGAAGGAGGAACAACTATCCCCGATCTCCAGAACCTCACACTCTCGCTCCTCCTCCGCAATCACCTTTGGCCAACAACCTACCCCATCTTCCCCCGATCCATCGTCCCACAAGCGTACACTTTCTCACTCCCATCCGCTCGTCAACGTACCCGAGTGGGAGGACAAACCGAGTGCGGAGGAATATAAGATGCTGAGTAGCAAGGAGAAGCGCCAGCTACGGAACAAGATCAGTGCTCGCAACTTTCGTCACCGTCGGAAACAGCACATCTCCGCACTCGAACAACAGGTTGCTCAGCGCGACCAGACTATCGAGGCACTCTACAACGACCTTGGCGCGGCCCAGAACGAGAATAAGGAACTCAAGTCCCAGGTCGAACAACTCAAGCAGAAGTGGTCCGACCTCATGAAGAAGATCGAGGAGATGTCCCTCGGCTCGATCTCCCCCACCCTACCCAACAACTTGACCCTCTCGACCACTCCCGCCGCTCAATCTACGAGTGCCTTACCTGTCTCTCCTCGCCTGAGATCCGCCAAGACCAATGCGATGATCAGTCTACCAAACTTGCACAAGGATCTTGGCAGTCACACCAGGAAACCATTCAACGGCGTCGGTGGCATGGCCGGCGGGAACGTCGGAGTCCACACCACGTTCGTCTAACCCCATTCTTCCCCACTGACTGACTAACCGATCTTCAACAACTGATGTCGATCCTAATGTATAGGCTTATCCCGGACGTCTCGGTTGATGTGTACAAAGGCCCACTGAGCTCTGGTCCTAGACTGTTCGAAAGGGGAGAAAGGGAGATCTCACCCCAAGCGAAACTCGAACAAAAGCTCGAGTCAGACCCAGCTAAGCGGGCCATGATCGAGCTGGGCCGGAAGCTGTTCCCGAGCGAGAATGATGAGCTGGTCTTGGAGAAGGGTCAAGGCTCTAGACAGGGTCGGATCGAGACCGAGGGAGGTTTAGAGGAAGAACTGGCCAATCGACTTTGGAGAATGGTCTACCAAGCCTTGGGTCACGATACTAACCATGACAACGCTCATCAGGCTCTCGATCTCTTTATTGATCCTCTCAAACTCGCCGCCTGTCTTGACGGTCGTCTCGTTCTTAAACTCGTGGAACCTGCTCCTCCTCCTTACCCTTCTTCTCCTTCTCTCGTAGACTCTCAACCCGATCCCGTCGATCTCATCTCCCCTAGACTCGCTGATTGTCTTATCTGACTCTTCGTTCCTTCTATTCCTTGTTCACTCGCTTATTATTCTACTCTACTTGATCAAGTACATAGATATTTTCAAAACAAAAAAAAAACGTTTCAAACCTACCAAAAAAACAGCTCTTTTGAATCGTTCTCCATTCTTCTCCTCTACCCCCCCCACCCCCTTTTAAAAAGAAATAAACTGATGATACCAAAAACAAAAGGTGTCAGTTTTCAACTTTTTTTTTCTCTGAATCCACTTACAATACATACGTTATCGTTTTTACTCATACATATACATGTGCAACTATTATTTATTTATTTTTTACTATGTTATTTACTTGTTGTTGACGATCCAAAAAAAAAAACTTACTTTATTACAAAAACAAACAAACAAACAAAAAAAAGTCGAAGAAAACATTGCGTTTTAAAAAAACAATAACAATCATCTTTCTTCCAAAAAATCGGGGTAGAGTATCTGTAGGTGTTCAACCCCCAAATTTTTCAAATTGTTGATGCTCAATTGCTCCGTCCATCCAAATAAGAAAAAGTGGGTTTATGGATGGTGTTGTCTCTCTGGATTTGTCCTTCCTCCAATTGGTATATTTATTTTATACTTCTCTTTCTTCCATACATGTTGACATAAATGCAACACAGTTCAGTTTCAGTTGATGCACTTATCTATTGTGTTTTCACAAATTCTTGGACTTTTTGAAGATTTTTGGATGGCAAGGTTATGGGATTAAGGCCACAGCCCCAGTTTAATCTTCAGGTTACTGCCACGCACAGCATCAGGAATCAGCCATGGTTATCATTAATCACCAGATCATGGGTTTTGAAAGACATGAAATATTGGTTTTTTTTGACATATTTTAATAAATCTTGATGCAAATCAGTCCAAGCATTTGTAAAAACACAATACATATAACTAAGGCCGCGTTTGGGAGCGCAATATGACGGGCGTAATATCACAATTTATTATTATTATTATCTTTGACCGTTTGGCAACCACCTCCACATAGAGTCATAATCAACCCTGTCTCATCTGATTATTACGCCGGCAAGATATCTATTATTACGGTGCGTAATAATTGGCATATTGCATGAACTTTGCATACAATATTACGCCTGTCATATTGCACTCCCAAATGCGGCCTAAGGGAATGCCCTTTGCCAGCCTTTGTGATGGATCAATACATGCAACCTAACGGGTCAACATTGGCCCGTTAGGTTGCATGACACGGATTGTGGATCTGTGCTGTGTCAATCTGTGTCTTTCATGAAGTCTCCCCCCAAAATTGGTATACACTTGTATGTAAATATGTGAATTCAACCATTGCAAAGTTAATTGCATCAGATTCCCCAATCTGGATTACATCAATTGTATATATGTATATATATACACAGCCAACACAGAAAAGCTTGCAGTTGGGCAGGCACATTTTTTTGATTTTCAGCCACTGAAAATTGCAGCCTTTGAGTTGGTACAGCTCCTGAATGTAAACTTGCATACAGCAATATTATATGAGCAAAATTACCAGTTTTTTTGTTTTCAACTGTGGTGCTTGGAGAGCTGCACCATTGGAATCCTGGTGCAATTTCACAACCAGCTGTACCTCCAGCAAGTTGAAGGACTTCCCCCCATCCTAGCCCTGGCGAGACCCCGGGGCTCAAATGGTTGCCCCAAGGTGATCCCACAGCCTGTACACTTGAGCTGTACAGTGCCCGGAAATACATTTTTGTTACAGATTGAGCGCCTGGTGCACGGTGTGGGAGAACTTATATACCAGAGGTGCAGCACTGAAGCTGAGCCCGCAGCCGCGGGCTCAGCGGCAGACTGAGGCTGAGGTAAGGGGGGTACTTTTCAAATGTCATCGGACATTCCGCGGGGAAAAGCACGGGGCGCAGCATGTGACATTCTATAGTTGGTGCGGGCAATTGGTCAAGCGGACAAAGGCTGCTTCAGTATGCACAACGTAGGGGACCGGGCAGAACCACGGGGTTTGGGGCGCCAGGCCGCAAGCGGAGCGGGGGCAGAAGGAGCGGAGTCGTGTGCAGGGGAGCGACAGACGACTGCGGGGGTCAACAAGGTATAGGAGTCGGGGGCAGGCTGCGGTGCGATGCGGGATTGAGGAGACAGGCAAGTAGGGCTCCAGGAAAAGTACCGGGGATTGCGGGACATGATTGGGGGACTGTTGTATAAATAGAGAGTTGTACCAGGGTTACAGATTGGATCTTATCTTATCATCGAAGTAGATGGCTATCAACTACAGCACACATAAGAAATCTCATTGTTTTTTAGAGCTCTCTCTCAGCGACTATTCAGCGTGTGCGGACAATTGGAACTGTGAAGGAAAACATCAGGAAGACGACGCAAGAGGAACGGTCCCCTTGCTGAGTAAAAGGTGTTGTAGGGAATCCAGTCGACTATCCACTAACGGTTGTTTATCCCGCAGAGGAAATCAAAGAACCACCGGAACCAACTAGGAAGAAGGGCAACCTACCATTTCTGTCACCAAGGTTGCCTTTATTTCCACAAGGGACTGTTTTGCCTGGAAATACATTTTTGTTACAGATTGAGCGCCTGGTGTGTGGACTTTTTTGCCCAGAAATACATTTGTGTTACAGATTGAGCGCCTGGTGCGTGGACTTTTTTTTTAAATCTATCAAGCCATAAGACTGGTCAAGTCCTCAAACCTTAGTGAATCAATCATATTGGTGCAGCTAATCAAGTTCCTCTCTGTTGGTGATCACAAGAAGGTAAGTCCGACTCGTTTTTGATTCTTACTTGGACTGAAGTTTTTTTTACATACCTTTTCTAGATTTCACAATGGGACAAAACAAAGGGAAACCACATTTGACGACCAAAAAGAGGGCCGAGCTGGTTGGGATGGCTGCCGCTGGTATGTTGATATATCAGGTTTCTTGGATCTCAAAAGTTCCTTGATTGACAGTCAATTCAATATTGAAGAAAAAGAAAGAAAAAGGCACAGTTGAAACCGTCAAAAGATCCGACCGGCCTCGCAAGACAACCAACCGTGACCTGCAAGAGATTAAAGCTGCTCTGGAAACCAACCGCAAGAAGAATCTCAACGACATCAGCAAGATCCTTTGAACTCAGGTTTCAACTCAGACACTCCAAAAGCAATGCCATGAACTTGGATTCAACAATCATGTGTCTGTCAAGAAGCCTTATGTCAATGATATCCAGAAAGAAAAACGACTAATGTTTGCTTGTGATCACCTTGGCTGGACCATTGCCGACTGGAGACGAGTTATTTGGTCGGACAAGTTATCCTTTGAGATTGGAAAGAACTCACAGGTTGTTTGGGTTTGGAAAACTGAGCAGCAGAAATACGACTCCAATTGTTTGGAACCAACCTTCAAGAGTGGTTGCACCTCAACCATGGTTTGGGGTGCATCCTTTGCTACAACCAAGGCCAACCTGATTTTCATCCCTCCTAAGTGTCCCGCAAAGCAGCTGACTTCATTCAAAAAGTATACAAGCCTGGATTAATCCCCTTCTTACAGAAATCCAACCCAGATTGTTCCCATAATCTTTTGTTGATGGAAGATGGTGCTCCAGTGCAAAAAGCAAAGATTTCCGCTAATTTTCTAGCCCAATCCAAAATAAAGAAAATGCCCAACTGGCCACCTCAATCATCCAACCTCAACCCAATTGAAAATGTCTGGAAGGTCCTCAAGATCCCAAATCGGTCGACGAGATGCATGAAGCCTTGAAGCAGGCCTGGGAAAATTTTCCACAGCAAGTACTAGTCAACATCATCAAATGAATGCCTGAAAGAATGCAGGCTGTTATTGATGCACATGGAGGCCCAACTCAATGGTGAAATTCACTGGCTTAAAAAAATGAGCTCTTTTTTTTTTTTAATTTTTTGCATCTTTTATTTCATAATCATTCTTTCTGACTCCTCAGCTACACCACCCTTATTTTTCCCTTTTTTTTTTTTTACAAAACTGTAGATTTTTTTTTCCTCAATGATCAAAAAAAATAAATATAAAAATCATGTCATGGTATTTTCTATTTCTGCCACCATCATCATTTGCACCAGCTCAATCTCTATCTGCTCCCCAAAAATTGTGTATCTAACCCTCTTAATTTTTGAGTTAGAATTTATTTTGTATTAATGAAAATATATTTCCGGGCACTGTACAGGCTGTATGGACACCTGTGGCTGAAAGTCCAATATATTTTTTTTTTGAATTTTCAGGCTTGCAAGCCCACAAGCTTTTCTGGTTGGCTGTATCTGATAATATTCCAGACAAAACTGGTGTTGTTATCTACCTAAAATGATATGATGTCTATGATCATGAGTAAAGGGGTGTTGAATCAGCTCAAACTATGATTTGATATCAACAATATGACTGACTCTATATCAGATTATTTATGTTTGATATAATAATAGCCTTGCACCTTGGTTCAAAAATTTATGTTATACTTGAATTTTTTTTGGATGTTTTAAAGATAGTGATGTTGATGATTAGGTTGAGTAGATGGATTATCTGTTTTGATAGACAATATCATTTCAGGTAGATATGATGAATATCAGTGGTGGTAGAGACACAATAATACCAGTTCTTTCTTTCTGATATGATATTAGATTTTGAAACTGATGTGATGCCAGATGTGGTCATCTGCAGATACAAACATTCTGACAGCAATATAACATGTATACTCTATAACTTCCTTGTTGACTGATGATGTATCCTTAATCTTTTTTTGTTCTTCTTTCTGTCTTGTTTTTGGACTTTGATTTCTGTCCCAGGAATGGATTGGGATCAAGGAGTATGAGAAAGAGATCATCTCAGTGTTGATTTGGGACAATGTGGGCACTGCTAGCATGGGTGAATTCTTTCCCAGTCAAACTGGAACCACTTGAACTCTGAAAACTATGCTGAAATTCATGTAGAACAATGTTTTTTGTTTTTTTGTTTTTTTGTTTTTTTGTTTTTTTTTTTTTTTTGTTTTTTTTTTTTTTTTGTTTTTTTGTTTTTTTGTTTTTTTGTTTTTTTGTTTTTTTGTTTTTTTGTTTTTTTGTTTTTTTGTTTTTTTGTTTTTTTTGTTTTTTTGTTTTTTTTGTTTTTTTGTTTTTTTTGTTTTTTTGTTTTTTTGTTTTTTTGTTTTTTTGTTTTTTTGTTTTTTTTTTTTTTGTTTTTTTTGTTTTTTTGTTTTTTTGTTTTACTGGCAACAATGTGATTTTTTGTTTGTATGTGCTGGAAACAAAGATTGCCATGGTCTGCATGGTGCATCAAGGAATTTTTTTACCCAAGATTCAAAAATTATTGGAGGTATCAATATCACACCAATATTTTTGTTGGTGGCTTCAACTTTTTTAAGAGACCAGTTTTTCTGTCAAAGATCCACGTACATATGGTGTGGGAAGCTAGTCTGGGCACATGCCCAACTCTGGCGTGGCCAAGTGCCACAGGGGGTTTGGGATGTGTCCAGAGGGCTTGTTTTGCTAGGTTGAGCGGGCTGCAGGACTTGGCACATAGCCAAGTTTCCCTTGGCCTGTTTCAAGCTGTTGGCCAACAAGATCATCAGATCTCAATCAGTCACTCCACTCAACTGCCCCCCACCCCATTTCAAAGTGAGTTTTATTATTATTTTTTTCTTGTTTCATTCTCATCCATTCTGATTCAACAATCCTTTTTTCTGGTTATTTTTTTATCAATTACCTAAAAACATTTTATTAATTATGTAAATATGCACTTAACTAAAAAAAACAAAAGATCAAGTTAATTCCAAGAATGATGTGCATCAAGTTTTGGTGGGCATGGAACACTTGCTTGGCTTCAGCCAAGCAAGGCTTGGGCCCAACCCTCATCAACTTTGGACAGTGTCAATCAGGGGCTGGAAAAGTGCCACACGGGCTTTGGGCTTGGCCCAGTGCGCTTGGCCTTTTTTGGGCCAAGTTTGGGCATGTGCCCAGACTAGGTTGCAACACCATATGAACTTCAAGGCCAACCTGATAGCCTGACCAGAAAAGAGTCTGAGTTTATTATCAAAGCCTGGCTTGTTTCTTCACAAGATCTCCAAGAGTGATTGTATGAATTATCTGGGGTTCTTGTCAGCACCAAAGCATTTCACCAGAATCCCATCAATTTTTTTGATAAAATTGAAAAAACCATAAATAAAAATCATTCGGCAAAATATGTTTTTGTTGAACAGATGGAATTCTTTCTAGAAAAATTCCTAGTGTTTACTGGTAATTTTTCCTCAAATTTTCCCTTTAATTTTCCAAGACTGACTGGTTTTCTTTGCTTGGTCTCTCAGATGAAAGCTCATTTTGAAATAAAGACCTGCTGCAATTGTTTGCAAGATCCGAGCAAGGGCTCTGAGCAGCACATTGTCAACCAGAACCCAAAAACGGCCCAGTCTTCTACCAGCTATATTGATTGATGGACTCTTGGCCACAACAATGATGTTCAATGGCTGGAAAGTTGAACACTTTCTTGAGTTCAACCTGGTAAGTCACTATGATCTTCTTATAACTATTACTCATTTAGATGATCCAATTCTTTTCAGCATCCCTGGATGAATAGATATCCAGATTCAAGCTCAGTGCATGTCTGAAATACCACTGCTATCCATTGAGGTGATTTGGGTTGGCAAATTTGTGATGGTGCGGGTGTCCAAATCATGTCCTTCCCCCATGCTGCCTGGAGCTCAACCCCATAAAAATTGGGTTTTCAGCCATCACACAGAAGTTACTCTCTTCCCAAGAGCTTTATTGGTCCAGCAACCCCAAATAGACTATTTTTCACATAGCTGCAGAGGTTCTAACAGAGGAGATTGCCTATGATGCTTTTAACTGTGTCTCATTGGAATGTTTTTTTTTCTAAAAAATAAATATTTATTTTCAAAAATATATTGTACTTCTTTTATATCACAAAACTTTTCACCCTCAGCACTTCCACAATACATTATCCAACTTGACCTTTCCTTTCATAATTCATTATTGTATAATTTATTTATCTCAATCTTGATTTTTTCTTTAAACTGAATAAAATTCTAACATTTCAAAAATGGTAACTTTAATCATTCTGCTCACAATAACAAGAACAAGGCACTGTCAGCATAGTTTCCTAGGATGAAGTCATCCCAGTTAAACTGGGATGCACTCAACCAATTTAAACTTGGTTGAAATCAACTGACGACATATATATCCAAGGGACCCCCCTTGGTTTTATATTTCATTGGTTGAGTTCAACCTACTTTAAATTGGTTGTTTGCATCCTAGTTTAACTGGGATGAACTCAACCTAGGCAATTATGCTGGCAGTGAGGGTGGTAATTTGGAAGCTTTGAGCTCAATTTGATTTAGAAACACATGGTAATATTAATAAGCCAGAAAGATAAGATTATCTTTAGGTTGTAATATTAAGAAAAAAATTCAAGCTAATAGGGGGTATCAAATGACCAAATCCACCATTAGGGGGTATCAAATATGACCAAATCCACCATTAAAACCAGTGAATTAGGTTTTTCCACTAAATTTGACTTTTGAGAATTCTGAAACATTTTGTATAGATATCCATGGTTTTTAAAAATGGTGGATTTTCAAAACCAGTTGATTAGATAATGGTGGATTTGGTCATATTTGATACCCCCTATTAGGGGGTATCAAATATGACCAAATCCGCCATTAAACCCCATTGATTAGAAATTGCCAAATCCACTATTTCTAATCAACGGGTTTTCAAAACAGGGTAGCTAAAAAGCAAACAGATTTTGAAAATGAAAAACCCTGGTTTTCCATCCAAATCCTTCATTTCCAAATTAATAACCCAATAAAATCACATCTCACATCAGTTCATGCTTCACCGTTCAATCCATTGCCTCTTTTCAAACCAAGCAAACATCACACCTCACCTCAACCAATCATGCAACAAGCACCCTCTCAACACAAGCAACTATGTCAAGCAGCCAACTCTGCTGCAACAGTATTGATTTTTGACTCAGATAACGGTGACTCAGGTCTTGAAGATTTCTACCTTTATTGTTGATCAAAACTCCAGAAACAATACCTCAATGCCAGAGGCACCACTACACAATTCCATCCTTGATATGACCTTTCAATCATTCAAGAACTTCCTCAATCATTCTTCCTCCAGCTTTTTTGAATGTCGTTCCCATGTTTCCTCAATCTTCTTCAGCTGATTGAGTCAAATCCAATCTTTCACAACTCCTCTCAGAATTCTCAACAAGACCCATCAGTCCAACTTGCTATTGCTATGTGCCGTCTTGGATCAAACGGAAACGGTGCTGCTGTATTCAGACTCAAGAATCTCTTCCAAGTTGGCAATGGAACGATCAACCTTTACACCTGTCGGGTGATCAATATTCTTTATCAAATGCGCTCACACTTGGTATCATGGCCGACTCAAGAAGAATGTACGGAATCATCTCAGGTCATGCAAGATGAAGGCTTTCCTGGATGTGTTGGCTTTGTTGATGGAAAAACCATTCCACTGAGTCAAAAGCCACCAATGGATGGTAACCACTACTGGGATTGAAAAAAACGGTTGGATTGTTTGCATTGGTTCCACTACATTACAGATTCTTAGCTGATGTGTTGTTTGCTTTCCCAACAGTTACTCAATTTCAGTCGCTCTTGTTTGTGACATAAACAAAAAGTTCATATCCTACCTTGCAGGCTACCCAGGATCCTGTCACAATTTTTATGTCTTCTCCAATATGAAGCTTACTCAAAATCCAGACCAATTCTTTGACCAACACCAATTCCTCCTGGCCGACTCTGCTTACTCAAGTGATCAACATACTGTTCCAGCCTACAAAGGTTCTGATTTGCTTATACCTGAGAATGAGGATTTCAATTACCATCTAGCTCAATCAAGAGTACGAATTGAACATGCCATTGGTATTCTAAAGGGTCAATTTGCCAGTTTGCGAGAAATTTGATCACAAATCAGGAACCCTTGTGAGATGAAGGAAACGGTCAAGTGGATCATCACCTGCATTGTTCTGCATAATCTTCTAGCCAACCTCAAGGATCAGTGGCATGAACTTTACAATGAGGAGGAACCAGAAGCAGCTCCGCCCTTGTTGGAAAACGTTGAATCTAGTAACAATGGATTACGTGGACTGTTACACCCCATAACACTTGCACTCTTCAACTAAGGTGAATAATTCAACATTGACTTGCAGAACAATACACTTCCAGATTTCTGAAGCTTGAATTTGATTTTGGGGCCTTGCAGTGCCAATTTTTCTTGATTGCTCTGCTTCATTACAGATATTTTTTCTCTTCTCTTCTTGAATGCCAATAAAATGAACAAGTTTATTACACGCACTGGTGCCTTTTTGGTGTTTAGTGTTGGAGCAAAATACATTTTCTTAAGTAAGCACGCACATCTCTACAGATGGTTGGTTTTCTCAAAACTAATTTGTGAGCTAACCTCTCCACAAGAAATCCATCCACTGAGCAGGCCCAGACCGGACCACATAGAAAATCTTGCTCGGTCAGTATTGTCGGTCGCCATCGGTTTTCCCCTCTTGGGACAAGCATGGACTACGGAGATCCCGTGTTACCCCTTGAAATTGAGCTCTCAGCCGAAGGGGCGTTGATAAACGCATGCCAAAGGCACACGCCAAAGCCAACCCGCACGCCAATTTTTTTTTTGCGTGCGGGGCCTACACACCTTTTTTTTTTGGCGTGTAGGGTCTACACACCAAAAAAAAGGGTGTGTGGGAGCGCACACCAATTTTTGGCGTGCAGGTCTCACACGCCCTTTTTTTTTGGCGTGGGCACGCCAAAAATAATTGGCGTGCGCATGCCAAAAATAATTGGCGTGCGGGTCCCACACGCCAATTGTTTGGCGTGCGGGTCCCACACGCCAATTGTTTGGCGTGTGGGACTTGCTCACGTCATCAAACCGGTGGACCAGGTCAGTGACATGAGCAAGTCCCCACACGCCAATTGTTGGTGTTGTCGGCCAGGAGGAGTTCCTCCTGGCCGGCCGACGAGCGTTCCCACACGCCAACAATTGGCGTGTGGGGACGTGCTCATGTCACCGACCCGGTCCACCGGTTTGATGACGTGAGCAAGTCCCACACGCCAAACAATTGGCGTGCGGGGCCTACACACCAAAAAAAAGGGCGTGTGAGACCCGCACGCCAAAAATTGGTGTGCGCTCCCACACGCCCTTTTTTCTGGCATGTAGAACCTACACGCCAAAAAAAAATGGCGTGTAGGCCCCGCATGCCAAAAAAAATTGGCGTGCGGGTTGGTGTTGGCGTGCGCCTTTGGCATGCGTTTATCAACGCACCAGCCAAAGGCCGCTCTAGTTCGCTTCAGGTCATTGACCCCGCTCTCATAGTCTACTGTCCGGTCATTCTCTCATTGGCAACTGCACTGAAACTGATGCGCCCGTTGATGAAAGCGCATTGGACAGTGGTGGCTCAGATAAGAAAAATGAAGATAATGATCCTTCTGCACTGTCCAAGAAACGTAGTCGTACACTCACTACACCCTCCCAGCAGCGCAGGTAGGTTCACAAAGAGTTGACACATCATCCCCTCAATCATCTGCTGTTTGACCTCTTGCTTCATTAACTACCCAACCAGACTCATGCAGATCCTTGAACAGGTAAGCTGTTGTGGTTCTCAGATTGTATTCCTGCTCCTGTTCAAACTTAGAGCATCAAATCTGATTTTGCCACAATCTTTATTGCACCTGTAGACTTGATTTCCCTCTACAGATGTTAGAGAAAAATTGGCTCGAGAGCTGGGCATGACTCCCCAACGAGTTCAAATCTGGTTTCAAAATGTTTGTCTTCATCACATCCCTGCTTTTGTGCGCCATTGATGAAAAGAAGAAAACTGACAGTTCATTGATCTTGCTCGCTTGATAATAGCGACGGCAAGGTATGACCAAGTGGAAGCAAGACGCCGAGATCACCCAGCCTTCCTCTCAAGAGAGTAGCTCTCCCCACCATATCGACTCTGCCCCAGAAGTGCCCAAGATGGCTAGCACCTTCTCCATCTCTGTCCGGCGTGCTCTGACCAAGGACTTGGTCGAACTTGCCGATGTTGATGGTGATGCACTAGACCATATTTGTCTGTCTTGTCAGGACGTTTTCAAGCCTGCAAACGGTGCTGAGGGGATCGTTCTCAGAACCCAACCCCCCTCACCTGAAATCTCCCAGATGAATTCTCAGGATGTTTCTGAGCCTGCAAACTGTCCAGATAGTATTGTTCTCAGCACCAAGGATGACTTTGGAGTTACCCATGGTTCTGAGAACAATCTCATTTTCCCTTGTCTGAACACTGAGTTATCTGAACTCCAGTTTTCACTCAACAAAAAGTTTGCCCTCATCTTTCAAGTTCATGTCAGTGTCCAGGTACTAAACATTTTTTTTTCTTTTGCATTTTTTTTGGCTCCTGTTTAGGTGCCTCAAATCTGCTCAACCTTTTCCAAACCTCAGCAAGAAACCACTCCTCACAACCATTAATTGGATCAAACTCCAGGAATCTTTGGCCGCTGAACCCAACCAACCAAGAACCCTTGCCCAGCCCCTCCCCAATCCAAGCTGATGTGCCGCTGACTGTTCAAAGATCATGTACGAACTGTAACATACATTGGCAGTGTGCTCTTCCTCTTGATCTAGAAAATTCACAGCACATTAGTGCGGAGCAAGGAGGGGATGATTCTCACCACAAGGAGCCGCTGTCACCTGCCTTTTTGACCTACAATTTGGATTCAGATAGCACCTTCTCAGACAATGCCTCTACCAACAATGAAAGTAGTGACAACAATTCAGAATCATCCAATTTCTCCTCAAAGAAAGTCAAACTCAGCCATCCACCACCCCCACCTACATGCAAGCAACACTCCAATCCCAATCCCCACGTGCCTCCTAACATGTCTCAGATGGAATCAAAGTCTTGCGTAATTTGTCAAATCTATTGCCAATGTGATCACTATTGAGAACAAGATATACGTGGCAGCAAAGTGGTCAATGAAGCAGAAGTTTCTTGTCTGGCTCCGCAATCACACCTCAGTAATCAGCAAATGAAGCAGAAAAAGTACAAAGCCGCCACTTGATCTCTTCGCCAAAGGAGGACTATTTGAATTAATTTGCCAAGCGTTCAATCTCTTCTGTAATCTTCCCATGAGCCACACACTGAGTCACCAGGTCATACTTCTTACCAATGTGCTCCTGACAAGCCAAACTTTCCATCTTGGCCATCTCAAACCTTTGGTCCTTATCCTTCTCCTCCCTTTCCCAATCTAATTTCCTCTTGTCTAATTTTATTCCATGTTCCCACTTCTTTTCCTCTGATTTAATTCCATGATCCCACTTCTTCTCCTCAAGTTCAATTGAGTGGTTGAATTTCTTTTCCTCTAACTCAACCCCCTTATTATTGTTGTTGACCTGTTGTTCAAACTTCAACATCTCAAAACTGAAGCTGTCTCAAGCCACTTGTGCCTTTCCTAATAAAGAATTAAGTTGAAGATGCATGTCAGTTAAATAAAATTGGAACAAAGATTACATCTCCAACTGGCCTGCATCCCTCTTCAACGCATACTCTTCATATTGAGAAAAAGGATTGGGGGTGTTGGGCCCTGAGGTTGATAGGCTCTTAGGATTGATATTGGAACTGTTGGATGCTCTGTGCTTGTCCTTGGGTGTTTGAGCTGGCAATGGTTTATTTGAATTTGCAGGAGAATCCAATGCAGCGTTGTCAGGTGTCAAAGTGGTGCATGATTTGTTTTTCTTCTTCTTGCAGGGTGACTGAGTATCTTCTTGAGCATCAGATGGACAGTAATCCTCTGAATCACTTGTTCCAAGGGCCCTTTCTTTGGTAGTGGGGGAATCCACAGGCCTTTGATAGCGCTTAGATGATTTAGCCTTTCCACTAGGACGAACACTTGCTTCCTTTCCTTGCTAATGTCAAACATGGGAAGAAATGGGGTTTTAGCTAATCAATCAAAAAACAGTGAATAATTGATCCAATAACAAACCAGGATTGCCACTTCATTTTCATCTGACGGATTGTCACAAACACTTGCAGGTCCAACTCTTTCCTAAATTATTAAGTGGCAAGGTCAATTGTTTGAAGAAGAAATTGCATAAGTAATAAAAAGAAATTCCAACAACCTCTTCACCGTCCCTGCCTCCTTCAGACCTATTCTCATTTGTTTCTAAAGGTTCCAAGATTTCTGACTAAGTCATCATGTATAAACAATATTGAATATATTAGCAATTATCAAAAAAGTCAATGAAACAACTGATTGATCTTACAAGTGGAGCCCTAGAGTTATTGGAATCCACAGATACATTATCTGAGTCATCTTTCTCAACATTTTTGTCCAAGTTGTTGTCCTCAGGACCAGAAGAGTCAGAGCTCTCATCACCGTGTTGAGCATTGACTTTGTACAAGGGCATCACAAACGGTTTCTTCCCCATCAGCTGATGCATAGCATGGAAATGTGGACACATTTTGTCAAGCTTCTTGTCAATGGTGATAATTCCTGCCAATTGGTCTTCATTGGTGAGTCCAAAGCCAGTGGAGAGGGATTGGGTATGTGTTTTGTTGTACTTGTCCTTGCAGCTGTTAAAACAATCTTTCATCTGCCTGGGGGTTAGATTGATTTGTGAAGGGGATTGATTTCTCAGATTGATTGCCATAAGCTCAAATCCGTTAATCTTCCCTTTGGCTTGCCTTCCAACCGCCGGTGCCTTACCAGTTCCAAAGCACAAATCATAGTGCTTTTGGATTTTGAGCCAGTCAATGATTATGAGGAAGTCGTCCTTCTTTAGGTGAGAAGAAGTTTTTCCGGTTGTATCATTGTCAGAGGCATGTTGAGCTTGCTTGTTGATGGGTTTCTTCCTGCTTGCTGACTTCTTTGGTATCACTTTTCCTTTTCCAGTGATGAATTTTTTTGTTTTTTTGGTAGGAATTGTTCTGGGATCAGGGAATGATGGATTAATTTTTTTTCTGCAAGCAAGTTTATAATTGACTAAAATTACCAAATTTTGAGGAAAACTGAAGAACAATTTTGGGTTTGTGATTGGGTGGAGTTGTATTGGCAACAATTTATTGTTGGTTGGGGTTGAATTGTGGAGGATTATTGATTGTATTGGGGTTGTATGTTGCAAGTTTGGATCCTGAGTTGTGATTGGTTGAAATGTGGAGCATTGTGGTTTTTGTAATTATATTGGAGTTTTTTTTGTTGATACTTGACACGTCTAGTGCAAATAATGGCATTATTTGGAATTTTTATCCACTGGTTTCATAATTGTGGATTTGGTGAAACCCGTTGATTAGATAATCGTGGATTTGGTCATATTTGATACCCCCTATTATCTAATCACCTGGTTTTGAAAATCCACCATTTTTAAAAACCATGGATATCAATCTGACATGTTTCAGAATTACCAAAAGCAAAATTTTGGGGAAACACCTAATTATTCACTGGTTTTAATTGTGGATTTGGTCATATTTGATACCCCCTAATAGGGGGTGTCAAATAATGACCAAATCCACCATTATCTAATCAACTGGTTTTGAAAATCCACCATTTTTAAAAACCATGGATATATATATGAAATGGTTCAGAATTCTCAAAAATGAAAGTTTGTGGAAAAAACTGATTCACTGGTTTTAATTGTGGATTTGGTCATATTTGACACCCCCTATTTCCATGGTTTTTAAAAATGGTGGATTTTCAAAGCCAGTTGATGAGACAGTGGTGGATTTGGTCATATGTGATACCCCCTATTTATCCAAAAAGTTATTCACCAATGGTTTTCAAAAGGAGGTAAATAAAGGACTAGCATGTTTTTAAAAAGGTGGATTCTATAAAACCAGTCAATTACAGAATGGTGTATTTGGTGATATTTGATACCCCCTAATTGAGAGAATACCTTTTTTAGTTGCTAAAATAACTTGATAAATTCAGAAAGTGTATTGTATGAAATGAGATGAGATGATCTCAAAGATAGCAGAACATTGAATCTGTTATCATAACCTTTTTTGGTTTCAATCTCAGCTTTGTTGGTTTGAGAATTCAAAGAATGGCAGGGTAATTGATTCTATCATCAAGGGGCCAACTCCTGGACCATTGAGTGCAGTTCATTATGAGTTTTCATAACCCAGTTATGGAAAGGGAATCAGAAATTTGGGAAAACTGTACCTCTTTGAGTTTTCATCTCAATTTTCTCAAAGGTTGAACTTTAAATTTCATTGTTGAACTTTGAAAATTGAAGCTCAAACTTTGAAACTTGAAGCTCAAAGTATAGACAGTTATTCCCTGTTGGGACCAGGGCATTCTTTATCCCATCATTATATCTAGTGCTTTGCGCTGTAGCACCTCTTACCCAGGGGGGAATTTCTGTCACACAATGGGTACAACTTAATCTCAAAGATAACATACCATTCAATCTGTTATTGTTTCAATTATGATCAAATCCACAATTAACTCTTGTGAGTTATTTTTCTTCCATAAGATTTCACTTTTGAGAATTCTGAGCCATTATATATTGATATCCATGGTTTTAAAAAGGCGGATTTTCAAAAACAGTTGATTAGATAATTACGGAGTTGGTCATATTTGATACACCCTATTGTAGCTATTTTGGGCCCAAGGTTGCCTTGGATGGTTTGAGATTGCAAAGAATGACAGTACCCAGCATAAAAGAATTGGTTATAAAACAAAGAAATGAAAATAAACATTTGTCCTTTGGTATTTTTGAATCTATGTCAACAATTTTTACAATTTTTCACAAGATGTATAATTTTGAGCCTATTTGCATTTTCCAAAAACCAACAGAAAAAAAAAGTTTAAAAGAAAGTAGAAAACTTGGTACACAAAAACCAGCTGTACACCCAGAAATATTGGGCAGTTCTATTAAACCCCATTACATCAAAGATTTGAATTTAGGCTTCTAAAGCCACTCTGATACTCCAAAACTAGTCAGCTTTGTTTTCTGAAACCATGCTTTATCCCATCTCAAAATACTCAATTAATTTCAGATAAAGGTGGAGGAAATCATGGCTTGATGCTGCTTCAAACCTTTCACAATGCGGTAATTGTTGGATTATGTACGCGGGGTGAGCCCTCAAATCATCCAAGGGACTGGCACTGTAGCTCAGTCGGTAGAGCACATGCTTAACAGGCGCTTGAGCCCGCATGTTGTCGTCGGTTCGAGCCCGGCCAGAGTCATTTTTTCTCATGCCAAATCGCCAGGCCCAATGGCCATTCCGCATTTTATCATGTGCTGGGATGTGTTTTTGGCGAGGCTCAAAAAGTGTTCAGAGTCACCTGAGCCACAAAATACAGCATGAATGTCTAACGCAAACGCACAGATAAATACCCGAACGAGCTAGTGTCAACTGCATGATTCTCAACCCTCAGGTGCTTGGCAATTATTTACATGATTGAGATGTAGAATATCGCAAAGAAATGAGTAGAACAGGTTTTCTCGCTGATTCGGAATGTAATTGATGTATATATTCCACTGCTGGTGAAAACTGCTGAGGTGGGAATCGGATTCATAATGCAGGGTGTAGTTGAAATTACGTACAAACCACATGATGATTGAGTATTGAAATAGGACAGAGTGGGGATGAGTTGATATCTGGGTGCGGATGGGTTCACGTTTGAGCCTAATGAGGTCCAATCTTGCTCTACCATTAGAATAGTCCGTATTCGCCCGTCCAAAGACCCAGGAAGATGCTAGGGACAAGGAATCCGATCAGATTTAGACCACTCGAGATCCCGTGTAGTTTCGAGAACTGTTTGTTGAGCTGCTTCATCTGGTCACTAGCGTCTTCTTGATCGTAAGACTTGTTCTCAGCTGCTTCGAGCTTGTGTCTGGCATACATGACTTCTGTCGTTTTAGGCCCCACATAGAATAAGTTAATTAACGAGCTGAGAGTCATGGATGCTAAGAGGTATCGTAAAACGTAGGTTGAGTCCGAACATCCATGGCAGCTCCTATGAAGGGATGAGCCCAATTTGAGATGGATCCCAAGCATGAGGGCTGATAAACCAGCGGTCATCTTGAAGTATTGCGGTAATAACTGGAAAAAAAGTAGGTTCAGATTTGCAATCCAATTTTATTTCATTGCCTTTAGGTAGATATTTTTGGTATGTGTATATGAAATCGATTATTTGAAGATCTCTGACCTTTGCTTGGATGTTTCCGAATGTTGGTCGAGGCACATTCTTGTAAAGGATCACACCGCCAATCGTCGTTACCCAGACCGCCGAGCCAAGGTTGACGCCGAGTGCGACGTTGAAGATTGATCGAGGTGAAAGACCAACCTCAATGAGAGATGCGAGTGTAACTTTTGTCATGATGGGAAGGGATGTGGGTTATTGGGGTTGTATGGGTGTATGGATGAGACGACGACTTGTAATTTGGACCCATGTTTGTGAATCGAGCCGGATTACGTGGTCTGTGATAAATCAGTAACATCAGCTGGACTGTCTTGTGAACCCTACTGCTAAACCTCCAGTTGACGCCACTTCAGATAAAACAAGATTTGCTCAGATTCTTGGTTGGTGTTGGTTCTTACTCGGGCAGTCAAGGAGGGCGGTCTGTATTTAAGCATTTGTCGGCCGCAATCGGAAAGGGGCATGTCTTGATGCTGAGCTTGAGCCGACGGATTGATGCAAACGTCGAACTGCAACAGATAGTTCTATCAAGAAGCGGTTCATGAATGTGCAATATCAAATTGACCAAAAAAGTGCACCACTAACATCCCGACCTGATTCCATTGGGCTCCACTGCCATCTTAAGTTCGATGGGTTATCCCTTTGGTTCACCCTACATACTAATGGGATGGGTAGAGTTTATGCTAGATTCGTCCACTTAATCTCTGTTTTTGGTAAAATGTTGGGATCTATGTAGATGAAAGGGGGTCTGTGAGATATTAAAGACAATACTGTATAAGATTAAATATTTTTAAGAGGGCTCAAGGGGAATGACGTCACAAAAGCCTGACCGTTGATTTAAGATGGCTCTTTGTCTTCGACCAACCACAGCACACCTGAAAATAGCTAATCAACTCAACCAATCAGACTTCACAACTTGTGTGTTAAATAAGATAAATTCTAGATCTCCCCTCCGATCAACATCATCCTCGTATCTTAATTTTCCCCTAACCTTCAATTCTCAGTTCTGAAGATTATTAGTTGGGACCATCATGTCATCAAAGGCCAACGAGAGCACTGACGATGCAGTGTATACTACCTCGGGGGGGTACGTCACTACCTGCCATCGTTTGACCACATAACTTAGCGCGATAAGCTGACACCACGTACCGACTGTTTCAATGATCATTCAGAAATCCATATCCCGAGCCTTACGAGGCCCAAAGATTAGGAGCTAACGGTCCATTGTTACTCCAAGATTACCACCACATCGATCTCCTCCAACATTTCCATCGCGAACGTATTCCGGAGCGTGTGGTCCACGCCAAGGGATCAGGTGCTCTAGGCTACCTTGAAGTGACACACGATATCTCTGATATCTGTTGCGCAAAGCTGTTCAGCAAGGTAGGCAACAAAGCCCCAGTGGTCGTTAGATTCTCCACTGTTGGTGGTGAACGAGGCTCACCAGACACCGCCAGAGACCCTCGTGGTTTCTCAATCAAGATTAAGACTGAGGAGGGGATTTGGGATTGGGTGAGATTATCCAAACTATTAACATTTTTTACAACTGAACAAAAACTAACTGATTTCCAAACGTTTGTCAGGTTTTCAACAACACCCCTGTCTTCTTCCTCAGAGACCCGGTCAAATTTCCTCATTTTATCCACACCCAAAAAAGATATCCTCAATCCAATCTATCCCATGGTGATGACCCCGATATGTATGTAGATTTTATGTTTCAGTGCAATCTTTACTATACATTCACATTCAAGGCTCACAAATCCTCGGCATAACTTGGGGCCCAAAGGTTCTGGGATTATCTGTCTCAAAATCCCGAGTCGATTCACCAGGTCATGATTTTATTCGGCGACCGTGGTGTACCCGATGGTTACCGCGGCATGAACGCCTATTCCGGACATACCTTCAAGTTCGTCAACGCATCTGGAAGTTTCAAATACGTCCAGGTAGGTAATCTACCGGTTAAATGAACAGAAGTGATGCCTATTCAGCCTCCTAGTGATTGACACCCACTTTCTATGATATAAATGCACAAAACAAAAGATTCATTGTTTAGCAGATCAAAAGCGGGGTGACTTCTTGACTCAAGAAGAATCGGTCAAGATGGCAGGGGAAAGCCCGGACCACTCGACCAAGGACTTGTTTAATGCGATCGAGCGAAAGGAGTACCCCTCGTGGACTTGTTATGTTCAAGAGATGTCCGCTGAAGAAGCGCAAAAGTTCCGGTGAGTATAAGTTTGAATACTTAACCGCGTAGAAACCTTGACCTGACTCGACTTTCCGCTTTGAAACATAACAGATACAACATTTTAGACCTCACGAAGGTTAGAGTTGCTTACTTTCACTCATCTTTGGCGAGCTACGAGGAGAGATTGACCGTGCTTCCTAACCCTCCTAGGTGTGGTCTCACAAGGAGTTCCCGTTACGCCCTTTTGCCAAGTTTGTGTTGAATGAAAATCCGATCAAGTAGGCCATTCACTATTTTCCTCAAATTCTTGATGCGTTCATGTTTTGAAACCTTGGAATTACATTTTCAGTTACCACGCTCAAATCGAGCAAGTGGCCTTTTCGCCCTCTCATCTTCCACCAGGGGTTGAACCCAGTGCCGACCCAGTGCTTCAATCTCGACTGTTCTCTTACAACGACGCCCACATTTATAGATTAGGAATAAATTATACTCAGCTTCCAGTCAATCAATCCATCAGTCCAGTAGCCAACTTTCAACGAGATGGACGCATGGCGTTAGGAGATAATCAAGGCAACAGACCAAACTACAAGAGCACGATAAGACCCATGAAATACCCACAAAGACCTTATCAATTCCCTGGAGACCATGAGGTTTTCATCGGACAGGCTGTTGCTGACCTTTCCATAGTCACAGAACTTGACTTCGAGCCTGCCCGTGCTCTGTGGTCCAAAGTCTTTGACGATGGCGCCAAGGAACGTTTCGTCAAGAACGTCAGCGGACATCTTGGTAATGTCAGTCTTGATCGCATTAAGAAGGACCAAGTAGCCATCTTCTTGGCCGTCGATCAAGATTTAGGTACGAGAATCGCCAAGGCGATTGGCCTCAAAGATATACCCGAGCCTTTTAAGCCTGAGCCTGCAGCTCAAGCCACCAAGTGAGTTGCTGCGCCCAGACTCATATAATCATCCTTTATGGCTACTGAGAGGGATATTTTCTCCTGGACATTGTCCGATAGGTTTGCTCCGAATTTGAAGTCTTCGGGTCAAATGGTCTTTGGAAATACGATTCCAGTTTAGCAACCTAAACTGTGTTGCTTAGAAAATTTACACCATGAACAATCGTGTGGTTTCTAAAAAGTATCACACTGAAAATTATCACACGAAGTATTAACGCTGTAGCCTTTTTCAGATTTAACCCGCTGCACATCCTGCTTAAACATCAATTATGTAGCTTTTCGATTGAAGTGATTGAAGAACCAATTTGTAACAAGAAAACATCAGTAAATATATAATATGTATAAAAAAATTAGCCTTAAACTGTGAGAGCAACCGCATCGGTTGTGGTTTAACATTGGATTAGCTAACTTACTCCGCCGTGTCAACCACATCGGTCCGGTGTAAACCGGAGTAAATTGCTCCAGAGCTTGATTTGGAGTAAGAGGGATCAAATTTGATCCCTGCTAATCCTGGGATTAAGCTCATTTTGCATGTGTACACAGACCCAGACCGGGCTACTCCTTAGTTTATGCCGCACTGATGCGGTTGCGGCACAGGATTAGCCCTAATTGTATCAGAACTCGATAATCCCCTCTATTCCACTACTCCCCCACTTATTCTTCCATATCTATTCATCTCCACTCAATAGTTATTTATTCACTTCCTATTCTCAGTCTCACTCATCTACTCTCAGCTCTCATCATAAGAAAAGGCTATCATCCTGAGTTGCTTTCAGGTATACACAGATTATTCTTCATCATATCAGATATTGTAAATAGAGACTAACTAAATCATAACATGAAATAAATCTTTCAGTTGCTTTGATTCTAACATAAACAGATGCTTTATGTCGCCTTATTGAAATAGCAGAGGCAATGGACTTGAACAATGGATGTTACTATTTCATTCTGAGTAGGGAAAGAATTGGTGTTTGTCTTGCGGTTGAAGATTTTGATTTTGCTTAGATTTTGAAAGGTGGTCAGTCTCCTCATATGGAGCAGGGTCTAGAGTACCGATTGAGTAATACCACTGCTTGAGGCAAAGGAGATTTTCGACTGATGTTGGACTAAGACTCCATCGTTGGGGACCGATGACCATTTTAGAAGCTGAAAAAACCCGCTCCGAGGGAGCACTTGTGGCAGGAATGGTAAGGAAGCACCTTGCCATTCCTGCTAGTGATGGATAAGTTGAGGTCTTGCTTCTCCAGTACTGCAAAACATTGGTCTTGGGTGCCTCGTTGTTTTCTCGGAAATAATCACGGATCTCAGCATCCAAGTCGTTTTCTACATGTTCGGAACCAAAGATATCAAAGAGGATTGATGACTGTTTCTTGGTTGGTTGATGAGCTTGACCACATCTGGCAGGACTTCAATCAAAACGGTGAGCTTCAATCGTAAAATCTTTGAGTACAGTGACAGGATTGAAGTCGGGATTGATTTCTTTCTGGATAAACTGTGAATTTTTTTCAATGTAACCCACCTTGATCCGTGGATCAAGGATCATTGCGCAGTCTTCTCTAAAGCCAAGAGTAAATATTTCTTGAGTTTCTCGATCATCTTCACCGAAGCTGGTAGAAGCTGATGAGAATTGTAAGCTGATCGGGCAAGCATGATCTGCTTCATTAGCGAAATGTAGACTGGAACCGACATATTGAGAGTCGGATATTGTGATGAGCATAGAAACTCAGTTGCTTCATGCAGTGACTTCAGGAACTGTATCAACTGAGCCACCTTCTCCCACTCAACCAGTGAGAGAAGATATTTTGCGGCATCGGAGCAATGGCAGAACATCATACATACATCTTTGAGTTCAAGAGGCCGGTCAAGCATGAGAAATGTTGAGTTCCAACGTGTCTTAACATCCATGACAAGTGTCTTGATGTTGCTTTCAGAAGTTACTTGGGAGGACAAAAGGGGTTTTTTTTTTGTATTAGGATTCATCGGGGTGCCGAGTGTCAACCAAGGCCGTAACTGATTGGAATTGTTCACGGCGTTGTGGAGAAGCTTGGACAAATGTGGTTAGGCCATGGATGCGTGAAATAACTGTCTTGAGGTTGACATTCATGCCATTGGGTGGAGTTGTGAGATTATTGATGTCCATAGGGTTGAAATCCATATCGTTCAGAGTTAGTTCGGCTTTGGGTGCTTGGCGGCTGAATCCAAATGCTTGGAGGCCGTCTCTTGCCGCAAGATTGATGACATGGGCCATGCATCCTAATAAGTGTTCCAAAGCAATGAAATGGCCACTTAAGGATTCTTCCACCTTTGATGCAAGTGTTGAATTGTTGCTTGCATTATCGGCTGTGATGCTTACTAGAGAGTTGGCTATTTCGTACCGATCCAGGACATCAACAAACTCTTCAGCAAAGTTGGCTCCTGTATGTGCCCCTATGGATGGTATAAAGGCAGGTTTCAATCAGTCAATCAAACTGAGCTGCTTCAATCAAATGTAAATCTGTACTCACCATGAACCACAGGCATCGCCACCACCACATCAATCAATTCCCAGTTTTCTGTGTTGAAATTCTGTGACACCACTGTGATAACTATAAACCACTTAAGAGTTCCCTTCTCATCCAACTCTGTCCTCTCTCCACTTCTTCCTTCATTGAAGTCACCTCTTCAGATCATCACAAGCCAACTCAACTCAAGATCAAGACTCCCTTTCCTCAAGCTCAAGATCAAGACTCCCTTTCCTCAAGTTCAAGTCCGGGAAGCTTTAACAGTGGACAGCCTTATTAGCTTCCAACTTGGTGAGAAATGCAACAATAGCATTTCATCCGATGATCCTCAAATCAACAACATCACTAATCCATTCTTTTATCATTCTTAGTCAATTCCAGTCTGATCTGATCTTCCATCAAAAAACATCAGCTAGCTTATAACCTATAATCCTTAGGGTTTGTTCTCTCATTTCAACTTCTATCTCTCAAAACCAATCACTAACATCATGAAAATCTTAGTCTATAAGTCCTCTATTGTCTTCTCTATCATCTTATTAAATCACTCAGCTAGAAAACAACATTCATCTAGGGTTGGTCTTTATTTCTGTCTCTCAGTTTCATCTCTAGTTCATTTCTATTCTAATCATGTTATCTAGGTTTTCTGGTCTTTATCTTTGAGTAATAACATCAAACAGTCAAAGTTCTAATATTCTGTGATTGCATGAGCTGTAATTCCCAAGAAAGCTTTCATGTTTGGTGAATTCCAGGTGTCTAGAGTAAAGCCAATATGTTTGATCTTTTCAAACATCTTTTGCAGATACTTCTAGTGAGACTTCTGAAGGTAGTGAATTTCCATTGCTATTGTTTTCTTGGAAAAAAGCATGTTGCCAGGACAGATTGATGGATTTAAAAGTGTCATTAGATCTCGGAAAGATTGTTGCTCAACAAAGGCAAAAGGCAAGTCGGCATCAGCAATAAGATAAGCAATTGCTTTTTTCAATGAATTCAAAGAAAGTTTGTTTTCAAAATTCTACAAGAAAAACATAAAGAATTAATAAGTATCAATTCAACCAAGAAATATTGATAAAAACAATTGTATGAATATCCAATGGTTACTTACCTTGGTTGTTTTTTACCTTTTCATCATAGCTGATATGTCTTGCAAGCCGGATTCCACTTTGCTTGGGTCAAGAATATTATGCATTTGGAACAGATGCTCACTCATAGACTTTGTGCTTGAGCTTTGGTCACAGGATAACAATGTGTTGCATGGACATCCATATTTTGGATTAACTGCAGTGAATCGTACCTTCATTTCTTCTTTTGGGTCATTGACAAAATACTTCCATACCCATGACGTTTGGTTTGATTGAGAATTGCAAGAGGTCTGACTAGGAGTTGGTGTTGAATCTTCTTGAGTTGAAGAGGTCTTTGGCCACATTTATGATACATGACAGTGAGGATGCTATTGAGGTAGGATGGTAAGAGTGAATGGGATTTGTAAATCCACTGCTAGCTCCCAAGTAGAAACTACCGGTCCCCGCGGGTAGTACTCAGTACTCAATGGATACTCCTTGGGAGTATCTAATTTAATAACTGTTGAATTATCAAGTTATTGTTTCTCTGCCCGTGCGTGCACAGCATTACAAATGACTGCGGATCAATGAATAAAACGGCTAGCTATTACGAATCCGTCATCGAACTCATCTTGAAAACTTCTTCCAAGATCCGATTGACTTCGACCAACACTTTTGATCAACTTCGACCAACTCAATAACTCAAGAACGATAATTATCGACTTGAGATCTTAACGGGAATCAGACTTGTAAAGTACTAACCTCAAGAATCTCTGTTCATGACCTATGCATTCAACCTAACGCTTCACTCCATCTTCTCCTTCTCAGACTAAGCAAGCATCCCTATCTTTCCCCTTCCTTAATCCCTGAAAACTACCTTTGAGCTCTTTGTGTATTGTGTGCTTTTCTTTCTATCTTTTCATCTATTCTTCCTCTTCTGTTTGTTGTCAAAAGAACTAACCCTCATCGTT
Organism: Puccinia hordei; assembly: GCA_007896445.1. Classification (NCBI taxonomy): domain Eukaryota; kingdom Fungi; phylum Basidiomycota; class Pucciniomycetes; order Pucciniales; family Pucciniaceae; genus Puccinia; species Puccinia hordei. Next base: position 84,012 of record RDRW01000016.1, on the reverse strand, counting down.
CATTACAGTTACACTTAATCTCTATCTTAACTTCTTCTTCAACGAATAGCCTCTCTCTATTATTACTGCTGCTATCTGGGGTATGCTTCTTATTCTTCTTTTTCATTATCTTCTTTTACTTCTTCTTGCCTGTTTCTAATTTTTCTTTACTCAGTTCTGGTTTTAGTTTGTTTGAAATAAATCGAATTCCTTTACGATTAACAGTCGAAACGACAAACAGTTTGAACTCGAAACCAATTTGCAAATCTAAACCAGAATCCTTATCTTGTTACGATGGACGCAGTTAATCCTACCATTCTGAAAATGACCATTGAGGCTATTCCAATACTACACGAAGAAAATTTTTCGAGCTGGCGCACTCGTATCATGGCTCTCTTCAAGTTAGGCGGTATCAAAGATCAAATGACTAAAGGATCACCTGCTCTGGACGAAGACGATAACACGATTCTTTGTGCTATCATTATAGCCAAGATATCCCCAATCACTCACAACAACGTGGTCAACAGTACCAACGAGGTGGATGCTCAGCTCCTTTGGAAAGACATCCTGAAACGTTTTGTCTCGTTGGAACCGGCTAATCGAGCTCGTGTGTATAACTTGTTTGCCAATATCGTTTACGATCCCAGTAATATCGAAAGGTTTATTACAGAAGTGAGGAGTTCCCTTTTCAAGCTTGAAGATGTTGGAATTGTTCTCCCCAAGGACATTATTACCTACGATCTCTTGAGACGTCTTCCCAGCAACATGGACAACATTAAACAAAGCATCACCCACTCGAAGAATGGAGAAGACATCAAACCTTCTGTTCTTTTGGATCATCTCGAAATTCATGTAAATGAACTCAAGGTCGTGAATGCCAACAAAATCGAGTCAATTGCTACTACAATGTTCACAAAGGAAGATCCTCGCTGCATTGCTGGTCAACATAATCCCTTCTCAAAGTCACACACCAAAGACCGCTGTTGGATGGTGTTTCCGGAAAAACGAATAGCTTTTCTAAAGAAGAAGGAAGAGAATCAAGTCAGCTCATTCTCCACGTTCTCCTTCAATCAACCCTCAGTTTTTGTACTTGATTCCGGCTCAACCTCTCATATGGTCTCTGATCGAAATATTTTCACCTTTCTAGATGAAAACAAAAGCGGAATGATCAACACTAGTTGCGGAATGAGCACTCTCAAAATTGAAGGAAAGGGTACAATTAAGATGTTATTCAAAAATAATCCTATCACTTTGAATAATGTATTACTTGTCCCTAATATCACTGTCAATGTACTATCTCTTCGTCATTTTCTACTCGAGCAATGCACTGTCAATTTCCTTATTAACGAATTCGTAATTACAAAAAACAATGAGACGTATCTTGAAGGTCGATATTATCACAATCTTCCAATCCTTGAATTGATTCCGTTTTCTCAAGAATCTCACCTGAGTTCGGCCGAATTGCTTCATAAGTCATTGGGTCATGTAAGCTACAGTAGGATTTGTCAAAAGCTTGGAATTCCTGTTAAAACTCCTCAAGTTTGTAAGACGTGTGCTCTAGTGAAGGTTACGAAGGCTTCTTTTAAGCATCGATCATCTTCAGCTTCAAAACCACTTGAAGAACTCCATCTAGACTTGATAGGGCCTATTTCTCTTTCGTCTCATCGTCAACACAAGTATATTCTTACTATCGTCGATGCAAATACTCGATATGTGGCTGCAATTCCTTTGGTATCCAAATCTGACACTGTTAATGCTCTGACCTTTGCTATTAATGTGGAGGCTAAGAGACTTGGATACCATCCTTCAATCTTACACTCAGATCGAGGAACAGAGTTCGTTAATTCCGATCTTGATCAATACTGTAAAAGTCATGTGATCAGACAGCGATTTTCCGACGCGTACACTCCTCAACAGAATGGACTCGCCGAGAGATTCAATCGGACCATCCTGGAGTCTTTGAGGACTGTTCTTTTGGATTCAGGCTTCGCTCCCACCTTGTGGAACAAACTACTCGAAGGTTGTACACTGACATTAAATCAAGTTCCTGTACATCAAAGTCGAAAGTCTCCATATGAGCTTTTCAAGTTAAAATCCATACCCTTGGACTACTTCAAACCTATCGGAAACTCTGTTGTTGTTTTATCAAACAAAAAGAAGACCAAGTTGGAACCAAGAGGTGATTACGGCAAGCTTCTTGGCTTTAATGTTGACCTGAAATCGTACAGAATTCAACTGACCGACGGAAAGATCATCGACTCAAAAAGTGTGGTCTTTCTTGAATTTGAAGAAAACTCAACATTGACGATCTTGTGAATTGTGAGAGAAGAGAGCTGTCTCAACCCGTTTCTGAAGTTTCTCCTTCTCATCATGTCGAAAAAGAACCCTTACTTGAGGTGGAACAAGAAATGACTGAAAATTCAGAAGGAACCAATGAACTAAGGGAGGACGACGTTACTAGCGATATCAAAAATTCCACCGATTCTTTGATTGATCTGTCTGTTAATCCTGTTGGAAGAATCCTTCGCGACAGAACTCTTCAGGTGAAACCGATCAAATACTCTCATCTGAATCATCATTCCTTTTACTCTGAAGATCCTCGAACTTTTAAAAAGGAAGTTTCTGGTGCTGAGGCCGACGGATGGAAGAAGGCTATACATGATGAATTGTTCAATATTGAAGATCATGAAGTCTGGCAAGATCATTGTGAAGTACCAGTCAAGTCTCTAAACACTACTTGGATTTTCAAAACCAAGCCTGCCACCAATTCTTCTCCTGAAAAAAAGAAGGCACGTCTTTGTATACAAGGATTTCTTCAAACATACGGGGAGGATTTTTTCGAAACCTTTGCTCCAACTGGCAAGTTTCCTTCTTTGTTAACTCTTTTGGTTCTCGCTTTAGACCTTCACTTGCCAATCAAGCAATTTGATGTGAAGAGCGCATTTTTGTTCGCTCCACTGGATGAAGAAATTCACATTCGGACTCCTGAAGGCTCAGATCAAAAAACTCCTTTCCTAAAGTTGTTAAAATCCCTCTATGGTCTTAAGCAAGCACCTAAAAATTGGTACGACACTTTGACCGCTTGGTTTCAAGAGATCAACTATCTACCGTTGATTTCAGATGCCTGTCTCTTCATTCATGAAGATAAAAATTCCTTTATCTTTTTTCATGTCGATGATCTCATTGTAGTGGGTCAGACAGAAACATTTGAAGATTTATTCCTAAGACGATTTCCTAACTCTACGGCTCATTGTCCTGACACTCTACTTGGAATGAATCTCAACATCACCTCCGACTTCATCGAGCTAGCTCAACCAAATCTCATAAACAAGGGGCTGGAAATGTTAAACATGGAGGATTGTCGCTCTGTCAAGACTCCTTTAACACCTGCGATTCAATTACATTCAGCTACAGATGAAGATCATAATGCTTTTGTGGAGTTGGGAATTAACTATCGGTCTTATACTGGAATGTTGAATTATTTGGCGTGTCGCACTAGACCTGATTTGGCTTCGGCTGTTTCAATTCTGTCAAAATTCAACCAAAAACCCGGTCTCAGTCATTGGAAGGAGGTGCTTCACTGTTGGAAGTATCTCAAGGGAACGGCTAGCTTAGGACTGTTGCTTCATCCAAAACCCGATAAAATTCTTGACCGAATCAATTTTTTCACCGACGCAACTTGGGCTGAAGATCAAGAATCTAGAATATCAAGGAGCGGAACATTAGCTTTCTGGAAGTGCTGCCCAATCTTGTGGAACAGTAAAAAACAAAAAAATATTACGATGTCTTCGACTGAATCAGAAATGAATGCTCTGTCTGATGGGGAGCAGGAAAACCAATGGCTATCCTTTCTGATTGAAGAACTATGGCGAATCAAACTGCCTCCAACTCTCTTTCATATCGATAAAAAAGGTCTTCTTGAAAAACTGAAGAATTTTGGGTCTAACTCAAAAACAAAACACCTTGATATTAAGGTGAAGGGTTTAAGAGACAAGTATTCCTCGAGCGAAATTGATTTTGAACTTATCCCTTCCTCTGAGATGGTAGCGGATGCCTTGACTAAAGCAGCACCTCATTCCTCTATAAGCAAGCTTCAACAAAAATGTCTCACAGTTCCTTTGGCAACAAACAAGGAGGGCTGTTGAATTATCAAGTTATTGTTTCTCTGCCCGTGCGTGCACAGCATTACAAATGACTGCGGATCAATGAATAAAACGGCTAGCTATTACAAATCCGTCATCAAACTCATCTTGAAAACTTCTTCCAAGATCCGATTGACTTCGACCAACACTTTTGATCAACTTCGACCAACTCAATAACTCAAGAACAATAATTATTGACTTGAGATCTTAACAGGAATCAGACTTGTAAAGTACTAACCTCAAGAATCTCTGTTCATGACCTATGCATTCAACCTAACGCTTCACTCCATCTTCTCCTTCTCAGACTAAGCAAGCATCCCTATCTTTCCCCTTCCTTAATCCCTGAAAACTACCTTTGAGCTCTTTGTGTATTGTGTGCTTTTCTTTCTATCTTTTCATCTATTCTTCCTCTTCTGTTTGTTGTCAAAAGAACTAACTCTCATTGTTCATTACAGTTACACTTAATCTCTATCTTAACTTCTTCTTCAACGAATAGCCTCTCTCTATTATTACTGCTGCTATCTGGGGTATTCTTCTTATTCTTCTTTTTCATTATCTTCTTTTACTTCTTCTCGCCTGTTTCTAATTTTTCTTTACTCAGTTCTGGTTTTAGTTTGTTTGAAATAAATCGAATTCCTTTAATAACCAACATTGGTTATATCCGCATGGTAATTTTGCGGGAGGCCCTGGACCTGTTGGATATCCCCTGGGGCCCTCCCTTAATTATACCCAGAGTTCTTTGAAGGAATTTACATGAATACACTACAGCCGCAAAAAATCAAAGACTTTTCAAAATCACTTCAAAAAGAACTCAAATTCCCCGCCAGCAGGGGGGATTTTGTAACCTGGGTTGTAACAATGTTCAAAATGATTCTGGGAAATGATTTGAGGTGAGACTTTGATCCCACTTTGATTCCATTTCAGAATCAACTCAAAGAATATAAGGCCCTATTTGGCGCCCGTAATTTTATGTGATAACCATCCCTTTTGTATCAGAGGCCCATATTGTAACACACGTTTGGCAGTTTTCAAAAGTTGTGATACACATCACAACTTTTGGCATCACTGCTCATAAACCCTGCCAAATCCCAAATATTACCGCTGGGGGTATACTTGGAGTCATATCTGTACTTGCATTCTTCAACACACCACACTCCGCATCAACCCCTCCTTCAAGTTCAACCACTCAAAACAACAAACACATGCCACCCTTCAACTCCTGGAACCCCAACAACCTGCTGGCAGCTTGCAGCCCCCCTATGGTGGTGTCTTGTGGTGCATTAGGAAGCACCACCGTGTCACAGCCTCAACAATTGACACTCCACAATGTTGATATGGAGGAAGAATCCAGTCATCTCCATTCCCAGCAAAGCCCCAACCCTGAAAACACAACTGCAAGCGGTTGTAAGCCAACCAAGCTTTGTTGGACTTCAGAGATGGAGAGAGCTGCTCTTGAGATCTATGTCCAGGCCATTTGCAATAGAAAGCAATCCAAGAATGGTTTGAAGCCCAAGACTCATTGGGAAATTGCAACAGCATTACAGATGAAGTTCCCCACCGTTTATTTGGACAACAAGAAAGTAAATTCAAAGTAAATCTGCTGGCCTTCAGACTGATTCAAATTTCTATCATTATTTCCAGGGATTCAAGAAATATTACAATGTGTTTCTTGAACTCAAGAATCAAAGTGGTTTTGCCTGGAAAAAAGAGACATGGGAGGTTACTGCCACAGAGAAGGTTTGGAACAATTATCTAATAGTCAGTTCCACATTTGTTTCCTAAATTTTCAAGATGAATACATATGTTTTTTTCTAATTGATTTTATTTCTTAGTCTCACTCAGTGACAAAAAAGGTTCAAGGGGAAACCTTTCCCGGGCGTTGATAAACGCACGCCAACGGCGCACGCCAACGCCAACCCGCACGCCAATTTTTTTTGGCGTGCGGGGCCTACACGCCAAAAAAAAGTGGCGTGTAGGGTCTACCAGCCAATTTTATTTGGCGTGTGAGACCCACACGCCAAAAATGGCGTGTGGTTCCCACACACCAATTTTATTTGGCGTGTGGGCCCCGCACGCCAAATAAAAATGGCGTGTGGGACCCGCACGCCAATTGTTTGGCGTGCGCTCCCACACGCCAAACAATTGGCGTGTGGGAGCGCACGCCAAACAATTGGCGTGCGGCTCCCACACGCCAATTGTTTGGCGTGTGGGGGGATCCCGCTCACGTAATCGAATGGGAGGTGCCATTCGATTACGTGAGCGGGCCGGCTGACGAGGTTATACAACCTCGTCAGCCGGGAGGACTTCCTCCCGGCCGATGAGGTTGTATGGCCTCGTCGGCCGGGAGGAAGTCCTCCCGGCCGACGAGGCTACTTCCTCCTGGCCGACGAGGTTGTATAGCCTCGTCGGCCGGGAGGAAGTCCTCCCGGCCGACGAGGCTATACAGCCTCGTCAGCCAGGAGGACTTCCTCCTGGCCGACAAGGTTGTATAACCTCGTCGGCCGGGAGGAAGTCCTCCCGGCCGACGAGGTTATACAGCCTCGTCGGCCAGGAGGACTTCCTCCTGGCTGACAAGGTTGTATAACCTCGTCAGCCGGGAGGAAGTCCTCCGGCTGACGAGGTTATACAACCTCGTCAGCCAGGAGGACTTCCTCCTGGCCGACGAGGTTGTATAACCTCGTCGGCTGGGAGGAAGTCCTCCCGGCCGACGAGGCTATACAGCCTCGTCAGCCAGGAGGACTTCCTCCTGGCCGACGAGGTTGTATAACCTCGTCGGCCGGGAGGAAGTCCTCCCGGCCGACGAGGTTATACAGCCTTGTGCCAGGAGGAAGTCCTCCCGGCTGACGAGGTTGTATAACCTCGTCAGCCGGCCCGCTCACGTAATCGAATGGGAGGGCCCATTCGATTACGTGAGCGAGGGGGGACCCGCACGTCAAAAAAATTGGCGTGCGGGGCCCACACGCCAAAAAAAATTGGCGTGTGGGAACCACACGCCATTTTTGGCGTGTGGGTCTCACACGCCAATTTATTTTGGCGTGTAGACCCTACACGCCAATTTTTTTTGGCGTGTAGGCCCCGCACGCCAAAAAAAAAGTGGCGTGCGGGTTGGCGTTGGCGTGTGCCGTTGGCGTGCGTTTATCAACGCCCACCTTTCCCAGATTGGTTCCTTTTGGTTGAGATGTATGAGAAGGTTTTTTCCACTGGAGCCAATCAAATGTCAACCCTTTTGTGTCAAAGTCCTGGCAAACCCAATATTGGTGAAAATCCTCTCTTTCACAGAAGTCAGAACAACCTACAATACAACAGTCAAAAATCTGCTGAAACCTCTCAATCTGAGACATTGGGCTCTCCACATTTTTATTGCGCTGCCGGCCAAATGTTGACGGGTTCTCAAATAGCTGGTGCTTTGAAAGAGCTTATTCATTTAAATAAGCATGGATCAAAGCAAACCCAAGGAGCAGTGGAGATGAAGTTCTTTCAAGATAATGATGCCTCCAACTTCAATTATCTACAAAAATTGGCAGTCTTCAATGTGTTCTACTTGGAACGGCGTGCAGCCCTCTACATGTCTATTCAGCGCAACAATCTTCAACTAGCTTGGCTTCAAAACTGCATCAAAGATGTACCAATTTAAATAACCAAGAGCTCATTTTGTTCATCTTTTTCTTTCCACCTTTCTTTTAACCCTATAAAACTCACATTATTGGCTTGTTGTTTTTTTCTTATCAAATCATCTATTTCTTTATTCCATAATTAATAGGTAATACAAGAAAATGAGCTATAAATTTTTTCATTTGGTTATGTGAGACAGTCTTGATATATGTCCACGCCCTCACCTGAATATGGCTCGGGACCTTGGGAAATGAGATACACCCCTGCCACACGCCAAATTTTATGCAACATAATTGTTCCACATGGCCTCTGTGAGGCCATCCCTCAAGGCAAGGTCTTCTGCTTGGTCTTCAAATCCAAGCTTGTTTGAGTTGCTTTTGTTGGGGTCATCCATGGTTTTATTTCTTGATGAATCTTCTGCCTCCTCCAGGAAATCATCAATGTTTGCTGGTCCTTCCTGCATAATGAGGTTGTGAATAACCACCAAAAATATTACCAAATGGCCTTGTACGGGGACTACATACTCTAGTGGTTTAGCCAGGATTGGGAACCTTTGATAGACTATGCTTTTTATTGCTAAGAAACAAAGACCAGTCCTCATGATTGAAAATAAGTTAGATAAAGAATGTAGTACATGATAATAGATGAGAATATTTACCGCTTATAGAGATAAGAGTTATCTAGACAACCACAATCAGAGAATAGTAAATGGAAGGAACGGGCGTTGATAGACGCACGCCAAGCGCGCACGCCAACGCCAGCCCGCACGCCAGTTTTTTTTGGCGTGCGGGGCCTACACGCCCTTTTTTTTTGGCGTGTAGGGTCTACACGCCAAAAAAAAAGGGCGTGTAGGCCCCGCACGCCAAAAATGGCGTGCGGTTCCCACACGCCTTTTTTTTTTGGCGTGTGGGCCCCGCACGCCAAAGAAAATTGGCTTGTGGGACCCGCACGCCAATTGTTTGGCGTGCGGGTCTCACACGCTCACGTAATCGAATGGCCCCTCCCATTCGATTACGTGAGCGGGGGGATCGATATGTGTATCCCCATACACATAATACATGTATGTATTATGTGTATGGGATATACACACCCCCCGCTCACGTAATCGAATGGCAGGGGCCATTCGATTACGTGAGCGAGCCCGAGTCTGTTTCCGGACTGGGGCTCGCTTATGGTCCTGGTTTTTTCAACCAGAACCACAACAAACCCCGCCCACCGCTCTCCGACTCGATCAACCAAAGCGGTGAGTCTGAAAATCCGAAAAAAAAAAAAAAAAAATCAAAAAAAAATCAAAAAAAAAAAATCAAAAAAAAGTCAGAAAAAGAAAAAAAATCAAAAAAAAATAAATCAAAAAAAACGAAAAAAAATCAAAAAATGAGAAATAAAAAATGAGGAAAAAACCCCAAAAAAACCAAAAAAAAAGGGGTTTTTTGGGGTTTAATTTTGTGGAAAAGCCCACAGGCCCAGGGCTCCAAGACCCAACTGGCCCAAAGACAGGGCCCAATGGCCGTAAGAAGGGGCCCGCCTCTGCCCATCACCTCCCGTGGGCCCACAGGCCCACTTTGATGCTCCAAAGGGTCAATAAAACATTCAAAGGGGCCATTCAAACCCCCCAGGCAGCTCAAAGGGCCCCGTATAAGCCCCAGACGCACACCCTCCCCCCCAAAAGTGGCCCATCTCAAACACATCTGTTCCTATTTCCATTTTTTTTTTCACCGTAAATATAGTAACACGTGCTGACAAACTCTCCCATTCAAATGCAAACAGATTCCGCACAAATCACCAAATCAGCAGCAAAAGATGTCACACACCGGTGATTACAACTCCGCAACCAATCAGCCTCCACGCCCATACGGATTCTATGAGGTTGACCCCAACCATCACCCGCACGCCCCACTTGGCAACATGTATCAAAATCAAACCTCTGCGTATGGAAATCCACACGTGCTTGGCCAACCTGCAGCTCCAATCAATCAATCAGGCCACCTAGCAACTAACTATGGCTACCCAAGCAACCAATATGGCCAAGCCCCCCAGCCCCTTACTGTCCCCTCAGCCCACCCAGCCACCTACAGCTTCAATGACAACAACTACAGACTGGCAATCCAGCCAAACCCTGGGCCCCCAGCCCACCCAGTAGTGCAGCCTGTGTTCCGCCCATATGAGGTACAGTTGCCTCAATTCACCCACTATCACAATCGACCTCCAGCCTCTACCTATCAGCTTGATCCAGCCCAACCATCCTATCTGGCTCAGCCAGCCCTCTACGCACCACCTCATATAACTCAAGCCCCACCATCCCATCCGTTTCTGCAATCCCATCAAGCACCACAAATCTCAAACTACTGGCAGCCGGGACCCCAACCATTGTCCCACCCGGCCAACCCATTCACTCTTGGACCCACTCACTTCCAAGGCCTGCCAACCTCACACAATTTCCCCGTTGGCCAACCATCAGTGCCCGCTCCGCCGCAGACAAATCAAGTCCCTTCCATACCTGTCATGCAAGATATGCAGCCATCTCTGGGGGAAATAACCTCCTCTGCGCCATTTAGCCCTCAAATTTGGCCACCTGCACAACCAAGTCCTCAACAGTTTCCCCAAGGAACTTTCAGCCCTCAAGACCCTCAAAATGTGGCTGAAGGTGAGTCTTCAAATACTTCTCCACTTTGTTTTCATATTAACAAGAACTAATGTTTACCTACTCAATCTCCCAGTCAAATACCCAAGGGCCATGGCTACATCTCCCGGCGGATATCAACCTGCATCACCCAGCCCTCAAGTATTTCCCCGAGCAAATTTCAGCCCTCAAGTCCCTCAAACTGTGGCTGAAGGTGAGTCTTCAAATGCTTCTCCACTTTGTTTTCATCTTACCAAGAACTAATGTTTACCTGCACAATCTCCCAGTAAAATACCCAAGCGTCACGCCTACATCTCCCGGCAGGTATCACCCTGCACCACCCAGCCCTCAACCGTTTCCCCCTGCAACTTTCAGCCCTCAAGTCCCTCAAACTGTGGCTGAAGGTGAGTCTTCAAATATTTCTCCACCTTGTTTTCATCTTACCAAGACCTAATGTTTACCTAGTCAATCTTCCAGTATACCCGCTCAATCCTTTAGGACGTTCACCGCTGGCCCCTGCAATGTTACCCGCTGCCAATCAACCGCATAAAGTGTTGATGAAATCTGAAGATGTACAATCTTATGATTATTCAGTTGGCAGTAAGTTCTTCTAGTTTCTTAATTCGCCCACTTGAGGCAGACTGGCTGAACTGCTTGTGTTTCCAGATGCAATGGATGCACCACCCAAATTCCTTTTCACATGTGTCACTGATCTCAAACACTTTGTCACCACATGGGCCCACGAGCATGGTTACGCTCTGAAAGTTTGTGCTTCCAAGAGGGACAAGAACATCTACTTTGCATGCACAGTTGCCGGGGAAGACCAAACCTCAGTTGATGCTATCCGGTTTCGAGAGTCTAGGAATAAGCGACTGGGGTGCTGCTTCAAAATATCCGGCCACAAACCGACTTCAGTAAAACTCAAGGATGCACCATGGGAACTCCAATGCCGAAAGACGATTGAGCACAATCATGGTCCAATCGATCTGGAACATGTAGTCATCCACAAGAAGCTCTCTGTCGAAGGCCAAACTGAGGTTGCTCGCTTATCGTCTCTAGGAATGCAACCCCAGGCAATTGCTAGACTCCTTACTAGCAGTGAGGGAAGGTTTGTAACCAACAGGACAATATACAACACAAAGCAGGCACTGAGGGCAGAGAAGAGGGCTGGCAACACCCAATGTTTACCTAGTCAATCTTCCAGTATACCCGCTCAATCCTTTAGGACGTTCACCGCTGGCCCCTGCAATGTTACCCGCTGCCAATCAACCGCATAAAGTGTTGATGAAATCTGAAGATGTACAATCTTATGATTATTCAGTTGGCAGTAAGTTCTTCTAGTTTCTTAATTCGCCCACTTGAGGCAGACTGGCTGAACTGCTTGTGTTTCCAGATGCAATGGATGCACCACCCAAATTCCTTTTCACATGTGTCACTGATCTCAAACACTTTGTCACCACATGGGCCCACGAGCATGGTTACGCTCTGAAAGTTTGTGCTTCCAAGAGGGACAAGAACATCTACTTTGCATGCACAGTTGCCGGGGAAGACCAAACCTCAGTTGATGCTATCCGGTTTCGAGAGTCTAGGAATAAGCGACTGGGGTGCTGCTTCAAAATATCCGGCCACAAACCGACTTCAGTAAAACTCAAGGATGCACCATGGGAACTCCGATGCCGAAAGACGATTGAGCACAATCATGGTCCAATCGATCTGGAACATGTAGTCATCCACAAGAAGCTCTCTGTCGAAGGCCAAACTGAGGTTGCTCGCTTATTGTCTCTAGGAATGCAACCCCAGGCAATCGCTAGACTCCTTACTAGCAGTGAGGGAAGGTTTGTAACCAACAGGACGATATACAACACAAAGCAGGCACTGAGGGCGGAGAAGAGGGCTGGCAACACCCCAATCGAGTACCTCCTACGTTGCCTCAACGAATCCAATTGGACACACGAGGACGTTTACAATACGGACGGCAAGCTCCTTTACTTGTGGTTTGCGCACCCAGGATCGTTGCTTCTTGCTCGCAGGTTCCACCATGTGGTCAACATTGACTGCACTTACAAGACAAACCTGAACAACTACCCCCTGCTGCATGTGGTTGGCCAAACTGCAACCAATCACAGTTTTTCAATTGGTTTTTGTTTGATGCAAAACGAGAAGAATGAGGCCTACTCATGGGCTCTTGATAAGTTGAAGTGGGTGGTATATTTGACTAATCACCTATTCTCATCATAAACTGACTGTACTCCGGTGCCTGTGTGATACCCATAGATCTATATGGGACGCTGACCACGCGCCAAAGGTCTTTGTGACAGACAGGGAATCAGCACTGCGTAATGCTATCTCAAAGCACTTTCGGAATGCAACCGCGAACTTGTGCATGTGGCACATTGATCGGAACATTGTGACAAACTGCAAGCAAGCCTTTGCTGGCGATGGCGAAGAATGGGCCAAATTCATGAGGCTCTGGCATGAGGTCGCACATGCCCCCAATGAGGACACCTGCAACTCAAAGTGGGCTCAACTGACACAGTACCTAGTCACTCAAACTAACGTCTACGAATACCTGTACAAGAACGTCTGGAGCGAGCGACAGAAGTTCATGAATGCGTGGGCCGGAATGACACCCCATCTAGGAAATCTGACTTCGTCACGATGTGAATCTGCCCACAGCTGGCTGAAAACCTATGTGACGTCGGCTAGGTGCGACTTTGCAACACTTTTCATTACAATTGCTGCAGCAGTGGACCGACAACTTGACACAGCCCACACGAACCTGGCACACGAGTTACAGAAGGGATTAACCGGACTACCAAATGCCTTCAAGTCCCTCAGCTGCAAAATCTCCTGTCATGCGCTCAAGTTGGCCTTGTCTCAGTACAACAAGTTCATCAAGATGAAGAAAACCAAGCCTGGGGATCCCAGCCTTCAATGCAAAGGTAATTTCCAGGCTGGCTTGGGCATTCCGTGTTCGCACACTATTGAATGTTTGGTCCAGGGGAAGGGAGATGTGGAGCCTTCTGATTTCCATGTCCAGTGGCATCTGGCCTATAACCCTGATGGTCCAGTGAGTCCTCCTGATGTATGACTTGTTCATGTCCCTCCTAGCTAATCTTCATCTATGTTCATTGCAGGCTCTTGATGAACCACTGTACGACTTTGACAACGATTTTGAGGATTTCAAGCAGGAGATCTTGGCGTCCCACCACCCCTCGGCGTTAGAAGCAACAATGAAAAAATTACGAAGGGTCCATGCAAACACACACGTGGTCCCGCTTGCAGAGCCTGATCCTATCCGAGTGAAACACAAACTGGAAAGGCCGTGGAAGAAGAGAAAGGGTAGTGGGCGAGTTCAAAAGCGCAATGACACCCATGCAGAAATTGTGGAAGCGCAAATCCAAAAGGCGCAGGCAAGGAAAGCAAGACAGAAGGCCGGTGTATCAAAAGGAAAAGGGGGTAAGAGACAGTCCAAGCGCGCGCAGGCTCCATTGGACACCTCAGCTTCTTCCTCTGGGGACCTGGATGAGCTACCCAGTGTGGAGACACTCATGCGTAAGCAACTTTATTGCATGTCTTTTTAAGAGGCTGATAACTGATGGACTTACTAAGCAGTCAAGAGAACTCACCCCCCACGAATTGGCAGCCTCACTATTGGGAAACGGAATCGGGGGTCTTCCAGTTCAGGAACATCACGGCGCAAGGAAACGTGGCAGCCCAAGTATGGTAGTAAGGATGGTGTAACAGATGAAGATTCTGATTCTGCAGATGCAGTTTCAGATGAAGATTCTGATGCCCCAGATGGGGAATCAGATGAAGAATCTGATGCCCCACATGGGGCATCAGAAGAAGAATCTGATGCCACAGATGGGGAATCAGTTGCAGAATCTGACGCACAAGGTGGGCAATCAGATGAAGAAACTGATCCCCCAGTGGATTCCTCCTCATCTATTGAGATGCAGGATGAGGAAAAGCTGCTGTCACCTCCAGAAGCCTCAAGAAAAGCCTCAAGCTCTCATGATCAGTTGCTGGGTGAGGCCAGGCTACATTCACCCCCAACAGCCAAGGTAAGTACTATAACTTTGACATTAGATTATCAGGGTCTGATTCCATTGTATGTTTCATAGGACCGGCATGTAGGTGCTGAGGTTGCACCCAAGGCTGGCCGAACAAGACAGGGGAATACCAACCCTGATGTTGCAGTGAGTGACTCAAGCTTGACACGGACAAGGAGGAATGCACTGACTGTAACTGATAACCAACTTCTCATCATTCTTGTCAGGCGGAGCTTCCACCATGGATCTTAAAATACCTGCATTCCACTTATAACCCTGCAGGTGATGGGAACTGTGGTTATGCATGTGTGGCACATGCATTGGCAGCAGATAGACCAGAGGGTCCCTACGCTAAGGCCAATGGGTGGTACCAAGTGCGAAAGGATGTGTTAGAAGAGATGGAAAAGAACAAGGCACATTGGACAAGATACCTTGGGGGGCCTTCAGAATTCGACCGCGCTTACGGACGTGTTCAGGTGACTGACCCACGTGGATCAGTCCCCATGAACAAATGGATGAGCAAGTTGGATGTGGGACCGATTCTGGCCAATGCGTATAACCGGCCATTTGTCTTCCTCAGCAGAACGGGCGGGAGCACCACATATATTCCCGCCACTGTTCCCCCGGACCCTAAACCGCTGCCAGCCCTCTTCTTATCATTTTTCAATGATAATCATTGGATACGTGTGATAGTCAAGCGGACCCCCACGATTCCCTTTCCTCTCCCTAAAGTCTCCCGGTTATTTCACAAGAGCCCAGCAGCTGCTTGGCTAGACTGTGTTTCCCCTTCCACTACTCTTCACTCTTTGTTACCTAAATGATTAAAGGTACCAAGTTACTGCAAGTAACACTAATTATTATTATCCTTATTAATGTTTACCATTCTTATTATTCTTTAATATTATTCCTTCAAGATCTCTAGTGAATATTTGCGCAGCTGCGGCTGCGCAGTGCACCCGGTTTTCCGCATTTACACCCGGTTTTTTTTAATTTTTAATTTTTAAGCAAATAGCATGTGGAGGGCGGCATTTGATGCGCGTGACCTCCCCAATCATCCTCATTAAATATTTTATTTAAAACAAATAAAATAAACAATTAAAACAAGGAAAATAAACAAAACAAAATAAAAATATGGAGGGCAGCATTTTAAATAAGTAAAATAAACAAAAGTAAATAATATAAAATTAAACAAATAAGAATGAATGAAATGAATAAAATTAATCAATTAATTAAAAGCAACAGACATAATTGCAAGTTAATGATTTATGAATAACGCAACTTCCCCAATTATCCTCATTCAATATTTTATTTAAAACAAATAAAATAAATAAGTAAAACAAGTAAAATAAACAAAACAAAATTAAATTGAATTAAACAAAATAAATGGAATAAATGAAATGAATAAAAGAAATCGTGGAAATCAAGCTGTGAGGATTTTTTATGAAAAAACCGGGTGGATCGGCCAAAAAAAATAGAAGCCATAGTTTTTTTGCAAAAAGAAAAATTACTATAAAATTCTACACCCCTGTAAGTATAATAAATAAATTTAAAATCTTGAAAAACAATGCAAATCCGCCCGCAAAAATTAAATAAAAAAACCGGGTGTAAATGCGGAAAACCGGGTGTACTGCGCAGCAATTTGGACGTCGCCGCTGCGTAAAACCGGGTGTAAATGCGGAATAACCGGGTTTTTTTATTAATGCCCAATTTAAATATACTTAAATTAATAATACCTTGATTAACTAACACATGAATAATTCAGGCTACTCTGTGATAATAAATAATAGAGTGATAATATAGTATGATTAAACTACAATCAATCTTTACAATAAATGATATACTTAAATTAATAATACATTGATTAACTAACACATGAATAATTCAGGCTACTCTGTGATAATAAATAATAGAGTGATAATATAGTATGATTAAACTACAATCAATCTTTACAATAAATGATATACTTAAATTAATAATACATTGATTAACTAACACATGAATAATTCAGGTTACTCTATGATAATAAATAATACTTATAAGATGTGACAATAACAAATGACACATACGCATTGATAAGTTAATATTTTATTAATATTAATAAAAGGGCCTTTAATATAATAAGGGCATTAATCAAAAAACCCAGTTTTTCCGCATTTACACCCACTTTTCTGCGCAGCTGCGGCTGCGCAGTGCACCCGGTTTTCTGCACTTACACCGGGTTTTTTGTATTGTTAATTTTTAAGCAAATAGCACGTGGAGCGCGGCATTTGATGCGCGTGACCTCCCCAATCATCCTCATTTGATATTTTATTTAAAACAAATAAAACAAACAATCAAAACAAGGAATATAAACAAAACAAAACAAAACAAAACAAAAATATGGAGGGCGGCATTTTAAATAAGTAAAACCAGTAAAAATTATTTATTTATCAAAATTTTAAATTTATTTATTATACTTAAAGGGGTGTAGAACTTTGTGGTGATTTTTAATTTGCAAAAAAACTGTGTCTTCTACTTGTTTTGGCCAATCCACCCGGTTTGTTTTTAATTTAATTTTTTGCGGGCGGATTTCCATTATTTTTCAAAGTTTTCAATTTATTTCTCATACTTACAGGGGTTTAGACTTTCATGGTAATTTCTATTTTGCTCAAAAACCATGGTTTTATTTTTTTTGGCCAATCCCGCCGGTTTTTTCATAAAAAATCCTGACAGCTTAATTTCCAGGATTTCTCAACATTTTCACATTTTTTAAACTTTTTCTAAGCACTTTAAGGGGTGTAGAATTTAATGTGAATAACAGTTTTTTTTTTAAAATCACTGGTTGGATTTTGATGATTTTTGGACTCAATTTATTTCCAAACACCTTCACATCTGTCTTTCAAGATATTCAGGGAGTTTTTAAATGGATTCATACACTTTAGAGGGTGAAGAATTCATTGGAAACAAATACTGATTATAAAATTGACTTCTTATCAGATTTCATGACAAAGAAATGGAAATACAATTATACACAGAGGTATGGTACATTGCATGATGCTTTGGAGTGTTACATGTTGTTTATTAAATAACCAAAAACCGGGTGTAAATGCGGAACACTGGGTGTAAATGCGGAAAAACTGGGTTTTTTTATTAATGCCCTAGAATAAATGAAATCAATAAAATAAATAAATAAAATACAAAGCAAGAGACATAATTGCAAGTTAATAATTTATTAGCACACAAATAATACGTATAAGAAAGAGAAATTGTTATCAACACTACTGATAACAGCTAGAAAATGCTTACAAATGGTGAATATACGCCTGAATTACATTCCTGAACTGATATGTAATGGGCAAAAAAAAATAGAAGACATTGTTTTTTTGGGAAATAAAAATTCCCATAAATTTCTACACCCCTGGAAGTATATTAGGGGGTATCAAATATGACGAAATCCACCATTAAAACCCGTTGATTAGAAATTGCCAAATCCACAATTTCTAATCAACGGGTTTTCAAAAAGGGGTAGCTAAAAACCGAACGGATTTTGAAAATGAAAAACCCTGGTTTTCCATCCAAATCCTTCATTTCCAAAATAACCCAATTAAATCACATCTCTCATCAGCTCACGCTGCACCGTTCAATCCATTTCCTCTTGTCAAACCAAGCAAACATCACACCTCACCTCATCCAATCATGCGACAAGCACCCTCTCAACACAAGCAACTATTTCAAGCGGCCAACTCTGCTGCAACAGTATTGATTTTCGACTCAGATAACGAAGACTCAGGTCTTGAAGATTTCTACCGTTATTGTCGATCAAAACTCCAGAAACGATACCTCAATGCCAGAGGCACAACTACACGATTCCATCCTCGATATGACCTTTCAATCATTCAAGAACTTCCTCAATCATGCTTCCTCCAGCTTTTTCGAATGTTGTTCCCATGTTTCCTCAATCTTCTTCAACTGATTGAGTCAAATCCAATCTTTCACAACTCCTCTCAGAATCCTCAACGAGACCCATCAGTCCAACTCGCTATTGCTATGTGCCGTCTTGGATCAAACGGAAACGGTGCTGCGGTTTTCAGACTCAAGAATCTCTTCCAAGTTGGCTATGGAACGATCAACCTTTACACATGTCGGGTGATCAAGATTCTTTATCAAATGCGCTCGCACTTGGTATCATGGCCGACTCAAGAAGAACGTATGGAATCATCTCAGGTCATGCAAGATGAAGGCTTCCCTGGATGTGTTGGCTTTGTTGATGGAACAACCATTCCACTGAGTCAAAAGCCTCCGGTGGACGGTAACCACTACTGGGATCGAAAAAAACGGTTGGATCGTTTGCATTGGTTCCACTATTTTACCAATTCTGAGCTGATGTGTTGTTTGATTTCAAAACAGTTACTCTATTTCGGTCACTCTTGTTTGTGACATAAACAAAAAGTTCATATCGTACCTTGCAGGCTACCCAGGATCCTGTCACGATTGTTATGTCTTCTCTAATATGAAGCTTGCTCAAAATCCAGAACGATTCTTTGACCAACACCAATTCCTCCTGGCCGACTCTGCTTATTCAAGTGATCAACATACTGTTCCAGCCTACAAAGGTTCTGATTTGCTTATACCTGAGAATGTGGATTTCAATTACCATCTAGCCCAATCAAGAGTACGGATTGAACATGCCATTGGTATTCTAAAGGGACGATTTGCCAGTTTGCGAGAAATTCGATCACAAATCAGGAACCCTCGTGAGATGAAGGCAACGGTCAAGTGGATCATCACCTGCATTGTTCTGCATAATCTTCTAGCCGACCTCAAGGATCAGTGGCATGAACTTTACAATGAGGAGGAACCAGAAGCAGCCCTGCCCTTGTTGGAAAATGTTGAATCTAGTAACGATGGATTACGTGGACTGTTACGCCCCATAACGCTTGCACTCTTCAACTAAGGTGAATAATTCAACATTCACTTGCACAACAATACACTTTCAGCTTTCTGACTCTTGCTTTGGATTTTGTTTCCTTGCAGTGCCAATTTTTCTTGATTGCTCTGCTTCATTACAGATATTTGTTCTCTTCTCATCTTGAATGCCAATAAAATCAATAAAGTTTTTACACTTATATGTTGGATAAAAATATGTTTTCTTGCCTAAGTAAGCACATCTCTACAGGAAAAAACCACCCACCGGTACAAAAAAAATGCTTCTTCCACTAGCTCAATTTGTTTCAATGTTGCAATTGTGCACGATACACTGTCATGGTAACATTTCCTCTGATTTTTCAATTCATCTTTTTACATTTCACGCTGTTTATTCATTAAACAATCATCAGGAAAAACTTGGCTTGCTCATGTGCTTTGTGGCTGAAAAAGGTAAGCCACTTAACCCATCATCCCTCCTCTTTGGTGCTCAGATAATTTGCTGACATACATGCTGTGTATCAATCCCTACCACAAAGGTGAGCGTGATCACTATTTTTTTCACTATTTTTTTTATTATCTTGACTGTCTTTGGCTGATGCCATGCTGACTTTTTGATTTTTCCCTCCTTGAAAGAATATCTTTGGCAGGACGGTTGCCAACGTTCTTGGAAACAACAGATGCTCAGGGCCAATGAAACAACGGCCCAATTCAATTGGATCAGGCCAAGCCACTTCGTTGTAGTTTCATTTGGGCCAAGCCACAGGAGATGGCTGAAACAGCCCAGACGGTTTGGCAGGCCGATTTGGACCTGCCAAAGGTTGTCTGCAACTCTTCCATTATCCAATCATTGAATCATCTTGCTAATTTTATATCGTTTTCTCTCCTCTCCTCAGATTCTAACTAGGCTTCTTCTGACCATATCATCGCCGAGGACTGCTGCTCAGGATAACTACGAAGGTGAGCGACGCTGCTGCTGAGGATCACATCGGCGAGCGACACACGCTGCTGAGCTACCAAAAACCGGACTGCTGCTGCCCTTCACACCGCCGAGGGACGCTGCTGAGGATAACGACCAAGGATAACGACCAGCTGCTGAGCTTGACATCGCCGAGCGACGCTGCTTAGGAGGTCTAGCGACTACGTTCACATCGCCGAGCCTCAGTATTGAGGATAACTACCACAATCTTATCTTTACATCATTGACCGACGCCGCTGAGCTACCTAACTTACTGCTGCTGCTGCCCTTCACACCGCCGAAGGACGCTGCTGAGGAAAACGACCAAGGAAAACGGCCAGCTGCTGAGCTCAACATCGCCAAGCGACGCTGCTGAGGAGCACTACCAGCTGCTGAGGTTCACATCGCCGCGCTACACTGCTGAGGAGAACTACCAACAAGCAACGCCGCTGAGGATCACATCGCCGAGGACGGCTGCTGAGGATCACTGATCACTTAATCCTTCTAAAACCAATCTGACTCTAACTATGACCGCATTCGTGAACAATGTCTCAGTCAGTCCCTTTGTAAGTGGGGCTGCAAAAAGAACTCATGAGGGAAAAATAAGGAATGCAGAGCTTGGGTAACCGCTTTATTTCTCTCTTCCAACTGAGCCACCTGTGTATTGCTGATTTATTCTTTCTTGTATCTTTTTTTTCTTTTTGGATCAAACAGCATGGAAGTTACACAACTGGAATCAGTGACGGAGGAGCTCAGAGTGGAACTGGAAGAACCTCAACAGAAAACCATTGAACTCAAAGAACAACTGCCCACCCCCTCCCCAATCCAAGCTGATGTGCCACTGACTGTTCAAAGATCAAGTACGAACTGTAACATCCATTGGCGATGTGCTATTCCTCTTGATCTAGAACAGTCACAGCACATTAGTGAGGAGAAAAGAGGGGATGATTCTCGCCACCAAGACCCGCTGTCACCACGCTTGCCCACCCCCTCCCCAATCCTAGCTGATGTGCCGCTGTCTGTTCAAAGATCAAGTACGAACTGTAACATCCATTGGCGATGTGCTATTCCTCTTAATCTAGAACATTCACAGCACATTAGTGAAGAGCAAGGAGGGGATGACTCTTGCCACCAGGACCCGCCGTCACCTTCCGTTTCAACGTACAATTTGGATTCTGACAGCCCCTTCTCAGAGGCTGGCTCTACGGACAATGAAAGCAGTGACCACCATTCGGAATCATCCAATTTGTCCTTGAAGAAAGCCAAAGTCAGCTGTCCTCCTCGCCCACCTACTTGCAAGCAACACTCCAATCCGAATCCCCACGTGCCTCCTAACATGTCTCAGATGGAATCAAAGTCTTGCGTAATTTGTCAAATCTATCGCCGATGTGATCACTATCGAGAACAAGATATACGTGGCAGCAAAGGGTTCAACGAAGCAGAAGGGTCTTGTCTGGCTCCGCAATCACACCTCAGTAAAAATCAAAGGAAGCGGAAAAAGTACAAAGCCGCCACTCAAATTCTTCGCCGTCAGAGGGCCAATGTACATTTTGCTGGCCAGTCCCATATTCCAGTCCACATCTCCAACCCCAATCCAAATGCCAACATCCGATTCTTCAACAAGTCCTTTATCTGCTGGGCCGATGGAGCTCGTAAGAACGTTATTGCTGTGGTAAAGTTTCGACCATTCTCAACCATGGATGCAAAACTCAAAGAACAATACCAAAATCTCAGCCAACATCTCATCCAGCAGGCCAAATTCCAAAATTCCAATAAATCCAACGGACCAGCATACTCAGGTGAAATGTACAGTCTGGGATGGCGAAAAGGTTACGAGGCACAATCCCAAATCGGTATAACAGGCATTTCTTCCAAAGTTGCTACAGATCGACACGGTTATGAAGCGCTTCAAAAGGATGTTCCAAAAATAGATAAGTTTCTTGGCCGGTGCTTCCGATCTGTATCCAAACCCCTATTCCGTGAGGTCCAGAAACAACACATTCGACTCAAAGCCCCTGGACTAGCTCCCCAATATTCAGCCCACCGCAAAGGATTCACCTCACACCTGTCGTTTACCCTTGGCCAGTTTGCAAACACGCCACACCAAGACACCGATTCTTCACCCTTCAGCTTTGTCCTATGGATTCCCATTGAGAAACACACTGGGAAGCTAGTCGAGAATAATCTTCAAGTCACTGGAGGTGAATTTGTCTTTCCAGACGATTCTTGTGGCATCAACTTTGCAGGATTTGATGGTATAGTTGAGTGTGCATGGAAAGCCACTTCTTATTCTCACCTGACTCTTCCCTCAAAAACTGCTCCCAACTCTTCACATACACGAATGGGGTTATCTTGCCAACTGCCCAAGAAAACCCAAAAAGCCATTCAGCTTATTAGAGATGGTCACTATATTAATAATCCAAATAAAAGCAACTGGACTATTAGAGATATGGATGCTATTTTAGATAACTCTTTGAAATATAATCGATAGTTTGCTTTTTTTATTTTCTTTCTAATGTGTAACATGCAATGTTTCAAATGATTTGTTGGGTGCGAACAAAGCCAAAAAAGGTGGACTATTTGAATAAATTTGCCAAGCGTTCAATCTCTTCTGTACTCTTCCCATGAGCTACACACTGAGTCACCAGGTCATACTTCTTACCGATGTGCTCCTGACAAGCCAAACGTTCCATCTTGGCCATCTCAAACCTTCTGTCCTTATCCTTCTCCTCCCTTTCCCAGTCTAATTTCCTCTCGTCTAATTTTATTCCTTGATCCCACTTCTTTTCCTCTAATTTAACTCCATGTTCCCACTTCTTCTCCTCAAGTTCAATTGAGTGGTTGAATTTCCTTTCCTCCAACTCGACCCCCTTATTATCGTTGTTGACCTGTCGTTCAAACTTCAACATCTCAAAACTGAGGGTGTCTCGAGCCACTTGTGACTTTCCTAATAAAGAATAAGTTGAAGAAGCATGTCAGTTAATAAAATTGGAACAAGGATTACATCTCCAACTGGCCTTCATCCCTCTTCAACGCATACTCTTCATATTGAGAAAAAGGATTAGGTGTGTTGGGCCCTGAGGTTGATCGGCTCTTAGGATTGATATTGGCACTGTTGGATGCCCTTCGCTTGTCCTTGGGTGTTTGAGTTGGCAACGGTTTACTTGAATTTGCAGGAGAATCCAATGCAGCGTCGTTAGGTGTCAAAGTGGTGCATGATTTGTTTGTCTTCTTCTTGCAGGGTGACTGAGTATCTTCTCGAGCATCAGATGGACAGTAATCCTCTGAATCACTTGTGTCAAGGGCCCTTTCTTGGGCAGTGAGGGAATCCACAGCCCTTCGATAGCGCTTAGATGATTTAACCTTTCCACTAGGACGAATACTTGCTTCCTGTCCTTGCTAATGTCAAACATGGGAAGAAATGGGGCTTTAGCTAATCAATCGAACAACAGTGATTAATTGATCCAATAACAAACCAGGATTGCCGCTTCATTTTCATCTGACGGATTGTCACAAACACTGGCCGGTCCAACTCTTTCCTAAATTATTTAGTGGCAAGGTCAATCGTTTGAAGAAGAAATGGCATAAGTGATAAAAAGAAATTCAAACACACCTCTTCACCGTCCCTGCCTCCTTCAGACCTATTCTCACCAGTTTCTAAAGGTTCCAAGATTGCTGACTGAGTCATCACGTATAAACAATATTGAATATATTAGCAATTATCAAAAAAGACAATGAAACAACTGATCAATCTTACAACTGGAGCCCTAGAGTTATTGGAATCCACAGATACATTATCTGAGTCATCTTTATCAACATTTTCGTCCAAGTTGATGGCCTCGGGACCAGAAGAGTCAGAGCTCTCATCACCGTTTTGGGCATCGACTTTGTACAAGGGCGTCACAAACGGTTTCTTACCCATCAGCTGATGCATAGAATGGAAATGTGGACACATTTTGTCAAGCTTCTCGTCAATGGTGACAATTCCTGCCGAGCGGTCTTCATCGGTGAGTCCAAAGCCAGTGGAGAGGGATTGGGTATGTGTTTTCTTGTACTTGTCCTTGTAGCTGTTAAAACGATCTTTCATCTGCCTGGCCGTTAGTTTGATTTGTGAAGGGGATTGATTTCTCAGATTGATTGCCATAAGCTCGAATCCGTTAATCTTCCCTTTGGCTGGCCTTCCAACCGCCGGTGCCTTACCAGTTCCAAAGCACAAATCGTAATTCTTTTGGATTTTGAGCCAGTCGATGATTATGAGGAAGTCGTCCTTCTTTAGGTGAGAAGAAGTTTTTCCGGTTGTATCATCGTCAGAGACATGTTGTGCTTGCTTCTTGATGGGTTTCTTCCTGCTTGCTGACGTCTTTGGTATCACTTTTCCTTTTCCAGTGATGAATTTATTTGTTTTTTTGATAGGCATCGTTCTGGGATCAGGGAATGATCGATTAATGTTTTGTCTGCAAGCAAGTTTATAATTGACTAAACTTACCAAATTTTGAGGAAAACTGAAGAACAAGTTTGGGTTTGTGACTGTGTGGAGTTGTATTGGCAATGATTTATTGTTGGTGGGGGTTGAATCGTGGAGGATTATTGATTGTATTGGGAGTTTTATTGGCAACGATTTATTTTTGGTTGGGGTTGAAACGTGGAGGATTATTGATTGTATTGGGGTTGTATATTGCAAGTTTGTATCCTGAGTTGTGATTGGTTGAAATGTGGGGGATCGTGGTTTTTGTAATTATATTGGGGTTTTTGTTGTTGATACTTGACACGTCTAGTGCAAATAATGGCATTATTTGGAATTTTTATCCACTGGTTTCATAATCGTGGATTTCGTGAAACCCGTTGATTAGATAATCGTGGATTTGGTCATATTTGATACCCCCTATTAAACATTTTTCAAATGTTGAAAAAAAATCAAAATCCGCCCGCAAAAAAATAATAAAAAAAACGGGTTTAAAAGCGGAAAACCAGGTGTGCTGCGCAGCAAATTTGAGGTTGCCGCTGCGTAAAACTGTGTGTAAACGCGGAAAAACCGGGTTTGTTCCTTAATGCCCTATAATAATTATGATACCACTAAGGAATCCCAATAGCCCAATTCTGGATAATCTATAGTTTAATGCTGATATATCATCAAGAATTGGCCACAACCTACCTTCAATAAGGTAGAAACCACAAACCCACATGAGTACTCCTTGGATGCCTATTAATAATACTCTGTTTGGGTTATATTTCAAAAAACACTTAAGTCTGATGTTTCATTCAAGTGGATGAGCAAGACAGTGGTGGAAATTACAACTCAAGGGCATGTGAATGAGAAATAAAAGGGAAACCAAAGAAAAAACAACCCCCGGTACATATATCAGAAGTGGTAGTTGGCTACAGCTATTTCTATATCTTGGGAAAACAAAATTTGGAGGTTTTGAATAGAAAAACATTTGTGAAACTCTTCATGGGTTTTTTTCCAATCAACCATTGGCAAACCATCATGACCAATCCGGTTAAATCCCATGGAGCACAAAAAGTTGAGAAAGTATAATCGGAGGTTATCCAAAGTCCCGTGAGGCATCACGGAAGTATTACCACTATCAACCTTATGTTTCAGAACATTGGCGCCAAATTCCAATAAGGCCGAAGCATTTGAAGTAGTCGGACGTTCGGACCCGTATTTGTTAGTGACAAAGGCGGTTGTTGGACCAAAAACCAGGAGACCAGCAAGCATCCGCATTTGCTCCCGCGTGTTTAATGTTGACCACTCATCAAGCTTTTTATACTTTGGTCTTGTTGGTGCCTGGAGACCGCAGATGTAACACAAGGCTGACATAGCCCCCGTGAAGTATAGACCAAGGACCTTGAGACCGGAGGTGTTTGGTTGGGGGCTTGATCCATCCTTTGCGTGACTTCCAAGGTTTTCATAAGTTCGTTGGAATGCAAGATGGGCAGTATGCACCAAAGATTTGTCCAGGGGGAGAGGCTGCCATTCACTGCCCTGTTGCTCCATGTGTCGAAGGGCCCAACAGTCTTGCAAAGCACTTTTAAGCCGGAGATAAGCGTGGTCACTTGGAGAGAATTATGAGGCCAGATTCGCCGCAAGTGTGTGGGTCTGGACACGTTTGGACGGCGGCGCCTTCCGGTTCTCCTGGGAAGCCTCGAGCTGTGCCATGTTGACAACTTCAGGAGTTATCAGAGAGAGAGCACCAGGTTGAAGAATTCTCTCTGCATACCACACAAATATCAGCCTTTGTGATGTATGAACAAGTGAGAAAAAAAGTGAGTATTTACCAGATTTGCATGCCTTCAGAAGTGTATCCACTTCCCTCCAAACGACTCGGCTGAACTCCTGTGGCATTGTTGGATGTGGTGTGACCATTGAGCAAAGGTGTGTGAGGATGAATGCTATGTTTTGAATCATTTTCTCGGCTGAACGGTGTGACCACGCAATTCCACCCGCCAAATTTTCATTCAAATCATCTGCCAATGCTTTTGGAAGCATTGGGCCAGGGATAAATAGACCCATAGCTGTGCGCAAAGGAGGGATGTTAATTACAAGATGGGTGTGCATAAGCAATGGGGAGTGACTTACCAGGAGGCGTCAGGACCGGGGGAGGAGGAATTGATTTGCCCGGTGGTCTTTGGGTAGGTGGCTTGACTGTTGATGGCCCAGCAACAGGGGGGTTCCGTGGAATTCTGAGGCCTTGCAGTGATTGCGCAGTGATGAATTTGTGAGAGGTGGGATGAGGGGTGAAGAAATTATACATGGGGCCTGTATTTTTAGAAGAAGAAGCAGAGTTGTCCAGGCGCGCCTTTTTGCTCATCGGGTCTTCAACCGTAGGATCTTCAATCCGTACCATGTCATAGCAATATCGGGTTTGTTGTGGCACCGGTTCATGGACTGGCTCCTGGTGGAAGGTAGGTTTGGGACGTCCATGAAGGAATTGTTGGAGGACTTGCTGGTCTTCTGCACCATCTTCAGAGTCATCTGTTTCACCCTCTGCGTCAGGGTCTTCAGAGCTGTCCCGGATGGCTGGATTGTTAATTTCTCGTCTCCCGTCCGCATTGGGGGCTTTGGAGGACTTCTGGCCAATGAGTGCTTGGTCCCTTTGTACGCCTTGAAGGAAAGACTGGCCAAAGGTGTTGAGGGTTGTCTTGTGGCCTTTGACATCTGTCCGCATCTCTCCGCTTTGACGTGGGGATCCATCAGCTGGGTTTGTTGTGTTGGGCTGGCCATATTGAACATCCTTGTTGAATTGGTTTGCAAATTGATTGAGCGTGGGAATTGGGTTGGTTGCAGGAGGTAGGTGATCAGGAGTGTGTGCATATAAGTATGCCATTGAGTCGGTTGCAAATTCAGGGTGTGGGTGTGACTGTGGTGGAGCAGGCCTAGTGGCGCCTAAGGTGTTTCTAGCCGGGGCCGGGGTTCTGGAGACCTGTTCATTCTCATCGTCTGACTGCTCGTATTCAGCCTTTATTTTAGAGGCCCAATTCTCCAGGTTTTCACGTTCATCTGGTTTCAACGCAGGGTGCCGCGCCAGCTCTGTGCATTTTTCCCAGAGATCCAAACCTGTGTAATGGTGGGAGGGTGGGTGGGAGTGAGCCAGGGACTTATATTATACACAAAATAAAGGAATGAATCTCACGTCCTAGTTCACTTGTCTGATGTGAAGACATTGTTGATTGTTGAAGTCAAATTGGTGATTTGTGCGGAATCTGTTAGCATTTGAATGGGAGAGTATGTCAGCACGTGTTACGATATCTATGGTAAAAAAAAATTGAAAGAAAAAATTGGAAGAGATGTGGGGATTGATTGTGTTTGAGATGGGCCCATTGGGCCACTTTTGGGGGGGATGGTGTGCGTTGGGGGCTTATACGGGGCCCTTTGAGCTGCCTGGGGGGTTTGAATGGCCCCTTTGAATGTTTTATTGCCCCTTTGGAGCATCAAAGTGGGCCTGTGGGCCCATGGGAGGTGATGGGCAGAGGCGGGCCCCTTCTTACGGCCATTGGGCCCTGTCTTTGGGCCAGTTGGGTCTTGGAGCCCTGGGCCTGTGGGCTTTTCCACACAATTAAACCCCCAAAAAACCCTTTTTTTTGGTTTTTTTGGGGTTTTTTCCTCATTTTTTATTTCTCATTTTTTGATTTTTTTGATTTTTTGATTTTTTTGATTTTTTTTTTTTTTTGATTTTTTTTTTTTTTTTTTTTGATTTTTTTTGATTTTTTTTGATTTTTTTTTGTTTTTTTTGTTTTTTTTGTTTTTTTTTTTTTTTTTTTTTTTTTTTTTTTTTTTTTTTTTTTTTTTTTTTTTTTTTTTACTCACATTGTTTTTTCTTAATCGGTGAGTGGGGGTGTTGATTGAATTCGTGGTCGTTCTGGTTGAAAACAACCAGACCGACGGTCTGATTCCTGAAAGGAATCAGACTCGGCGGGCTCGCTCACGTAATCGAATGGTCCCTACCATTTGATTACGTGAGCGAGGGGATATCGCATGTGATATCCCCATACACATAATACATGTATGTATTATGTGTATGGGGATATCGCAGGCGATATCCCCCCACACGCCAAATAATTGGCGTGTGGGACCCGCACGCCAATTGTCTGGCGTGCGCTCCCACACGCCAATCGTTTGGCGTGTGGGAGCGCACGCCAAAAAATTGGCGTGCGGGTCCCACACGCCAATTTTCTTTGGCGTGCGGGGCCCACACACCAAAAAAAAAAAGGCGTGTGGGAACGGCACGCCATTTTTGGCGTGTGGGAACCGCACGCCATTTTTGGCGTGTGGGTCTCACACGCCCTTTTTGTTTGGCGTGTAGACCCTACACGCCAAAAAAAAAGGGCGTGTAGGCCCCGCACGCCAAAAAAAAATGGCGTGCGGGCTGGCGTTGGCGTGCGCGCTTGGCCTGCGTTTATCAACGCCCGGAAGGAACCAAGAAGGCTTAATTGATTAAGGAAAGAATTAGCAATGGATGAAATATATGAGGGCAGAGGTTGATTGTGTTTTGATATTGATTCTCACCAAATTGGTAAAGATGCTGTATGTTATTGAGGTAGTAGCTTTGAGGTAGTCAACAATCTCGATGTTGAAGGGTTTGAAGTGAAGAAGTTAGTCAACAAAGTCAATGACAATGAGCTTTAGAGTTGTGAGATAAAAGAATATGGAGAGAAGTGGAAGTGTCGCGGTTAAGAGTTAGGAGGAAGTGGTGATATGGTGATATGCAATAAGAGAAGAAGAATGGGAGGAGATTATTATTTAGGTTTAGAGAGGAGAGTTGAGATAGTAGTATGTATTAAGAGTAGAAAAGTGAGAGGAATGGAATGTGGAGGAAAGAAGAGGAATGAGAAGGGAAAGAAGGGAAAGAAGAGCAAGTGAGGAGTTATAATGTAAAGGGAAAGAAAAGCTAGAGTTCCAAGGGTAAAGAGCTGAGTGTCACATTCACAGAGATGTTGAGTGTCATACGGCATTTCAGCAACCTTTGTTTAAATATCCCAAATATCCTCTGGACAGAATTTTGCAACATTGCATGTCAGAGGTTGAAAATTTCCTCACGGTTCTCAGGCCTAAAATTCCTGTCAGCATCAGTTTCAATTGGAGACTCCAAGTGAAAAATATCAGGCGTTGATAAACGCACGCCCACGCCAGGGGCACACCAACCCAAAATGGTGTGTTGTTCCCACACACCATTTTGGGTTGGCGTGTTTGGCGGGCGCACCAAGGATTGGCCCACCCATGGCCAATCCTTGGCGTGTTTGGCCAGCACACCAACAGTCCCGCACGCCCACCCCCATGGGAGTGGGCTTTGTTGGCTGGGAGGAAATCCTCCAGGCCAACAAGGCTATACAACCTCGTTGGCCAGGAGGATTTCCTCCTGGCCAACATCAGCAGCATGTGCAACTTGCACACGCTGCTGATGTGTATTGGATACACATACACTATTTGTATGTGTATTGGATACACATACACTATTTGTATGTGTATTGGATACACATACACTATGTGTTATATGTGTATCCAATACACATACACTATGTGTATGTGTATTGGATACACATACACTATGTGTATGTGTATTGGATACACATACACTATGTGTAAGTGTATTGGATACACATACACTATGTGTATGTGTATTGGATACACATACACTATGTGTATGTGTATTGGATACACATACACTATGTGTATGTGTATTGGATACACATACACTATGTGTATGTGTATTGGATACACATATACTATGTGTATGTGTATTGATACACATATACTATGTGTATGTGTATTGATACACATATACTATGTGTATGTATTGATACACATACACTATGTGTTTGTGTATTGATACACATAACCATAGTGTATTCTGTGTATCTAATACACATAGGCCACAGGCCAGGGTGTGCAGCCCCACCCACATATCCATTGGTGTGCGGGTGGGCCTCCAAGAAGCATGCCAATGTCAATTGGTGTGCTTTCAAAGCACACCAATCACCAATGGTGTGTTTCACACACACGCAAAACCCGTTGGCGTGCCTGGAAACACACCAACGGGCATTGGCCTGCCCGCCAAACCCGCCAATTTGGGCTGGTGGGGGCGTCAAAACACGCCAAATGCCCCTGGCGTGGGCATGCGTTTATCAAGCCCCAAAAAGCTTACCTGTTTGCGGCTGAGATTTGTTCACATAGATTGTATTAGATCCCTTGATAAGGCACAAGTAAGTCTCTTGCCAGGCCATAACCGGTGTTGGCAAGGTAAAATGACCCCATTGGGATCCTAAAGTTGTCCGCTATTGCTGATGCTAATACTTGGGCATCATGTGCGGATCCTTCCCAACCCACACGGAGATGTAAAGCAAAGGTTGAAGTCACATACTCCCAACACATTTTGAGAGAGGACACCCTTCCAATTGCAACAGGCACTTTGATTGTTTGATGCTGTGATGTGAGCCAGGATGTGGACACCTTCTAGTGCACCTATAAACTTGAAAAATTAGGGCATGAATTTTGAGTTTGCTTCAATTGTTGGATGAATGTGATTGGTGCGTGGTTCCTTGATTTATTTGGCACTCATGACTAGTAGACATTTCATGATTAAATGAAAAAATCTGCAGAAGAAATGGGTAAATGGATTTTGGGAAATCTAAAGCACACTGAAATTTCACAGCAAAATCTCACCTCGAGATGGTTTCTCCACTATGCTTAAACCAATACATTGTGCTCCAATTGATAGCACAATGTCCAACCACATACAAGAAAATCACCACCTGATCCTCTATGGGCAAAACTCTTGAGGCCGGTTGAATTTCTGTTGAAGATATTTATCAGAAGAATTCTACTTAGAGCATCTCCTGTTGAGATCCCATACAGTACCTCATTTAGTCATTATGTGCTTCTCACTTTCTATCTCACCGTTACCTAGATGTCACCAGTTTCTTCTTTGTCTTTGTCTACTCTTTCTTCTCTTTCTTTCTTCTTTTGTCTCTCACTTAGATGTCACCTACATTTCACTTGTTGCCTCTCCCTACCTGAAGCAGAGACAGTGGAAGGATAACTCTCCTCATCCTTCCACAAACCTCACACTCACACACCTCGTGTCTCTGCTTCTCAGGTATACCATTTCATCTTTCTTGTTTTTCTTCTTCCTCTCTTTCATCATGAAATCAATCCCATCCTTCCACAAACCTCACACTCACAGACCTTGTGTCTCTGCTTCTCAGTCCCTGTTGATCTCATCATCTCCACCAGCAGATGCTATTTTAGATGCTAAATTTCCAAGTCTGGCAGCTGCAGCGCGGCTTTAGACCTTCTTCCAATTTCTTCCTACACCAGTAGCTGCTACATTAGCAACCAATCACTTTGAAAGGTTTCCCCCTACACTTTCCCATCTTTTGAAATGGCCAACCACAATGAAAATAAAACAACCAACAGCGCCATGGATCCCATCCTCATCCACACTGCCAGCATAATTGCCTAGGTTGAGTTCATCCCAGTTAAACTAGGATGAAAAAAAAAACAATTTAAAGTAGGTTGACCTCAACCAATGAAATATAAAACCAAGGGGGGTCCCTTGGATTTATATTTCATCAGTTGATTTCAACCAAGTTTAAATTGGTTGAGTGCATCCCAGTTTAACTGGGATGACTTCATCCTAGGCAATTATGCTGGCAGTGCCAGATTCTTCTCCAACAAAAACACACTCATGCATGCTCAAGAAACACTCAAAACACAGTCCTCAAAGCTGTGCTGTTGCTCATGGGTGAAAACAATGACAAAATCAATACCCAAGAATCCTGTGGTGGCTCCAAAGCATTAAAACACCCCAACCTACTTCATTATTTTGAAGGGAGCTACACCAGATTTATTGAGAATTATTTTGCTGCCAACCCGCTATAAAATGAGAAGACATTTTGCCGCCAATTCTGGATGAACTGGCCACTTTTCTTGAAGATTGTCAATGCTGTAAGACAAAACAGTATTTACTTTCAACCCCCGGCCAGATGCAACTGGAACATTGGCACTCAAGCTCATTGTGAAAATCAGTGCAGCTTTGTGAATGCTTGCATATGGAGGGACAGCTGAGGGAAATTTATAAATCTACGCCTCTGGCTGCACACCCTTTTTTGGATGTAAGCACGCCTGTAGATGGGCATGCAGTTATCACACCCATCTACAGGCGTGTAACACCCCCAAGGATGGGTGTGCGGCTGAACAACCTGTTCAAAACAGGCCATGCGGTTTGCACACCCTTCAGGAGGCTGCCTCCTTGACCTGAGGGATTGCCTCCAGTCAAGGAGGGATTCCCTCCAGTCAAGGAGGCTATTACAGCCTCCTTGACCGGAGGGCCTCCCTCTGGTCAAGGAGGTTTTGAGGGATTCCCTCCGTTCAAGGAGGCTACACAACCTCCTTGACTGGGGGGAATCCCTCTAGCCAAGGAGGTTGTATAACCT
The DNA here is from genome assembly GCA_007896445.1 of Puccinia hordei. Classification (NCBI taxonomy): domain Eukaryota; kingdom Fungi; phylum Basidiomycota; class Pucciniomycetes; order Pucciniales; family Pucciniaceae; genus Puccinia; species Puccinia hordei. The sequence continues at coordinate 50,811 of RDRW01000016.1, read as the reverse complement.
CCTCAACAAGAGGGTCTCTCTCCGTTCAAGGAGGCTACACAACCTCCTTGACCAGGGGGGATCCCTCCAGATGAGGAGGCTGTATAAACTCCTTGACCGGAGGGACACCCTCTGGTCAAGGAAGTTGTATAAACTCCTCGGCCGGAGGGACTCCCTGCATTTGAGGAGGTTATAAAACCTCCTTGACCGGAGGAATTCCCTCTGTTTGAGGAGGTTATACAACCTCTTTGACTGCAGGTGTGAGCCTGTGTCTCCTGAGTGACAGAAGAACACAAGAATAGGGGGTTTTAAGAAATGGATTGCTTAATAGAAAAATAGAAACAAGATGATATTAATGAATAAAGAAGACCTTGGATGATCTGAGGAGTTGCAAACTAAGGGTCAGCCTCTTCTTCCACAAAATAAACTGGGAGAAGGAGCCTGCACAAAGGAAACTGAAGCCAGCCAATCTTTCTCTGGTCAAAAGAAACTGACTCAAGGATTCTTAGATGGAAACCTGGTTGATTTTCCCTGGATAAAATCAACAAAACTATAAGGGGATAAGATCTAAGAACAACCAAATGCAATTTATTGCAGAATAAGGCTTAATCAAGCAGTATTTAATCTTCTGGGTTTATTCCAATAATTGGAAGCCAATGATTTGATAGGAAAAAGAGAGAATGAGGTGGATAAGATAAAACAGACAGACTTGGGATAAGGGATGGTAGACAGAGTTGAAAAGGTGGAAGAAGAAGGGACTCACTGGTTGATTAAATGACAGTGAAACTGTGAAATAATCAGAGAAGTGGGGGCCTTACTTAATATCCCAAAACCTTGGTAAGGAAGCTGCTTGAGGTCAACTGGTAATAGTCCTTTTTCCTGAAGTGTGTGGCTGTTGTGTGGTATCCTGGAGTCTGTGTATCCTCTGGGGTGTAGAGGATACTCAGAATCCAAAATTTTCATAGTTTGCTGATATAATCAGTGCTTGATTGTGGTCAGCTTGCATCTGAAACACTGTGCATCAGTTTTTAGAATAAAATCACTAATAATTCACTAACTATGTGAAGGAGTAAGATATAGAGAAAATGATCAGTTGTGACTAGGGTTGAAATATGATGAGGAAACAGAATATGAAGTCAAAACAAGTGAAAGCTACAAGCTCTAAGAGATATAATGATATTTTGGTATTAAATTGTACTTAAGGAAGACTTGTGGGCTGATTGTATTAGCTCTAAGGCTGGCAGCAGGGATTCCCTCTGGTTGAGGAGGCTATACAACCTCTTTGACCAGAGGGATTCCCTCTGGTCAAGGAGGTTATACAACCTCTCTGACCAGAGGGATTCCCTCTGGTTGAGGAGGCTATACAACCTCTTTGACCAGAGGGATTCCCTTGGTCAAGGAGGTTATACAACCTCTCTGACCAGAGGTATTCCCTCTGGTTGGGGAGGTTATACAACCTCTTTGACCAGAGGGAATCCCTCTGGTTGAGGAGGTTGTATAACCTCCTCAACTTCAGGGATTCTGTCTGTTCAAGGAGGCTATACAAACTCCTCAACCGGGGGGAATCCCTCCGGCCAGGGAGGCAGCCTGCTGAAGGATGTGGGAACTGCACACCCTGTTTTGAACAGGGTGTGCAGCTGCACACCCATCTGTGGGGGTGTTGCACGCCTGTAGATGGATGTGCAAACTGCACGCCTAACAAAGGGCGTGCACTTATCAACCCCTGTACCTGACTGTAATGATGAGTATCTCCAGATTGCAGATTCAACTTCTCTTTTGAAAGTATGGATTGTTTTTGTGATTCAATTGTGGCTATCTGCTCTGCTGAGTACCTTTGACACCCAACCAAATACAATTTGGAGCAATTAATTCCTATTGGTGCTAAGAGGGGTTTACCAGGCATGCTTGGATTGCTTGATTGCATGCAGGGTGTGTAAAAATTGCCCAGAAGGCTGGGCTGGACCATTTCAAGGAAATTAATCACAAGAACTGTGGATCTGGAATCCAAACTTTGGGATGCCAGGTTTGCACAATGATATCAATGTCTTTGAAAGCTCCCCATTTTTCAAATAATTGCTGAATGGAATGGCACCACAATTCAAATTTGTCATCAATGGACACACCTAACACCAGGAGTACTACCTTGCCAATGGAATCTACCAGACTGGGCCACATTTTTCAGTACACTCTTGCAGCCGCACAGAATGAATCAGAAGCATTTTGTGGAAATGCAAGAGTCTTGACACAAAGATTTCAAATGCACATTTGGAGTTTTACAGGCAAGCACACTTTGCAATTGTTTCACACCTGGCATGGGGCTGGAAACATCACAAACTTACCAATATCTTGAAGGCATGCATCATCCTCTACAATATGATTGTGGAGGATGAGAGGGGTTCTTACTTGGAGTTCACCTATGATAGCAGTCCATCAGCAATTATCACCCCAGTTCAAATATTGTGGAACTGTTTGATTTCTTTTTGGGCCTGTACCATAGCGCCTCCCAGCCCGCTGTTTTCTGTTTTTATTGGCCAAAAACGTTTTTGACCACAAACGCGTACCATAGGGGCTTATTTCAGATCAAATCAAGAAAACGATTTTGTACATTTTTTGCCTGTTTTCAGAAACACCCCCCCCCCCCCCCTGTTTTCGAAAACAGTTTATGCCTCATCCTTCAATTGCCATCACAAGTCACACTGGTCTCAGCATGTCCACCCAACAACACAGCCAAAAAAATCTACCAATTGATCCTGATCTCTTCAATACTGCTTCACTCCCAGGCACATCCAATCTTTCAGATGACCTTTTGCCTCCACCTCTCAACCTTTCCGACAACTCTGATGATAGTAATAGTGTAGCAATAGTTCCACCAGCTGCCTTGAAAACCATAACACCAAAGACAATCAAGAAAAAGAAGAAAAAGAAGAACAAGGCACCAACTCTGAATACACCAGCAAGCTCTCAAAAGCCTCCATCATGCGCTCCAAAGACTCCAGGATCAACTCAAAAACCATGCAAGGCTAGTCCTGAAAACGAAATCTGCAAGGCTCCCCACATATGGACAACCATACAAAAAGAAAAACTTTTGGATCTTATAGCTATCGAAATAGCTGCTGGTCGAGATTGCGACAATGGTAATTTTCAGAGGCTAGGCTGGACAAATGTGATGAATTCTTTCAACAAGGAATTTGACCTCAATCTCACTTGTGACCAAATCAGAAATCAGAAGAATTCTATCCGATCCCTGTACTTTGACTACAAATTCCTGTGCAACCAGTCTGGATTTGGATGGGACATCGAAAAAAAAATGGTCACCGCTGATCCAAGGGCCTGGAGTGAGCTAATCCAAGAACATCCACGACGCAACTTTGGGAAGCTCAAAGATAAGCCGTTTCCCTTGTACGAACTCGCAGAGCAAGTTTTTACCGGCACATTTGCAACTGGTGAACCAGCCGGAAAGTTTCTCCCACCAACCGAGGACCCTGGTACAGTAGGCAAAGCTTCCAGCAGTAACTTGGCAAGGAAAAAACGAAAACAGAAAACGAGGCCTCTGGTTTCAAGCTCATCTGACAATAGCAATGTTGAATTAGCAAATGAAAAGCCTACTGACTCATCAACAGCTCAAGCATCAACAACCTCCAGAAAGAGAGTTTGAGAAACTAAGGGCTCCGTTCTGACTAAGAGTATCAATAGCTTGATTGGTGCAATCCATGATGCCAGTACAACTTTGGCAAATTCAAACATGCAACCATCTCAACCACACAGCTCAGGCACTTCAATCCTTTCCTCTGTCTCATACAATCAAGAGACCATTGGAGAACGCGCACTGAGATCACTGGCCGAAAATTTCTACAAGACAGTCGATGATGCCAACTATGTTTGCTTTGTCTTTGTTCTTGAGGATGAAAAGAACGCTTCAACTTTCTTGTCTTTGATGCAAACCTCAAAGGAAATTTGCCTCAAGTGGCTCGATCAAAAAGTCAAGTCTGCAGAGTCTAATGTAAGTTGTCAACTTTCATCGTTGTTTGTCATTTTTTTGCTGTAATTGATCTTCTTCCTTACTCCTCTCCAAAACCAACAATAGATTTGAAGTGTTTTCCAATTCTCATAGCGGCTAAATCAACAACCATAAAAATCAACGACCATAAACCGTTTCATTCCGATGCTCAGCTCTGTCTACCTTTCTTTTTCCAAGCTCGCTAAATCAACAACCATAAAAATCAACGACCATAAACCGTTTCATTCCCATGCTCAGCTCTGTCTACCTTTCTTTTTCCGAGCTGTCTTGTCTGGTGTGGAAGTTGATGAATCTGTAAACCTGACAAACAGGAACACATCGTTGTCAACACCGGCAACGCTGTTATCGTACTCCTAAGCTTGAAGTTAATATTGAGGCAGTTAGATCGATCACTGAGCCCCCAGAAGCCTAATCTCTAAGCTCCATCACTGAGCTTGTCAATCGCTGAGCTCGATCTCCATTGCTGAGCTCCACAGCTCAATCGCTGAGATCGAGCTCAGCAAGTGAGCTCAATCTCAATCACTGAGCTCCACAGCTCAATCGCTGAGATCGAGCTCACTTGCTGCGCTCGATCTCCATCGCTGAGCTCCACAGCTCAATCGCTGAGATCGAGCTCAGCAAGTGAGCTCGATCTCAATCACTGAGCTCCACAGCTCAATCGCTGAGATCGAGCTCACTTGCTGAGCTCCACAGCTCAATCGCTGAGCTCCAGCTCACAGCTGAATTGCTGTGATGGCTCAACGAGGATGAAATGCTGAGCCTAAGAAGATCAAATGTGGCTTTAGACCAATAGAAAATTCCTACAATAAATTGCTAGTATAGGAGACATATTGGTCCCACAACTTCTTAGCAAGTCGATCTCGTCGGATTTTCATAGCTGCATCCTCTTGGGAATTACTGTAACAGTTTTTTGAACCAGATTCGGAGGTCCAGTTTTCAGTATCATTTTCATCGGCAAGGAGAGATTCAAGTGATTCATGTTTTCGTATGAAGTTCCAGAGGCAAGAGAGCGCATAAATCAGTTTTATTTGCTTCCCAAGATCAATCTCTGGTGCCGTCTGGAGGATTGAAAATTTTCTCTTGATGGCGCCAAATAGTCGTTCAACAATGTTTCTGAGTGAAGCATGTCGTAGGTTATAGAGTTCCTTTGCTGTTGATGGTCGCAGTCAAGAAGCAGCTTGCTCTCGGAGATGATATCGAACAGCTCGATAAGGTGTCATCAGGCCTGGCTGCAACCCATATCCTGCATCAGCGACAAAATATTTTCTCTCCGGTATCCTCAAGCCCTTCAATTTTGCGTCGTTAAATACTCGTGTATTGTGAGCACTGCCTTCCCATCCAGCAAGAACATATACAATTTCAAAGTTGAAATTCACAGCAGCTAAGATGTTCTGACAAATACAATGTTTTCGGTTTCGCCAAGGTGACTGGAGGTTCAGAGGGATGTGGGCAGGAACAGATACCCCATCGATAGCACCCAAGCAATTCTTGAATGGTGCGTACTTGGGATTCTTGCCGATATGGTCAGGGAGGCCTGTTGTTGATGGGTTGAACTTTACATATCGGGGGTATAGCATAAAGAGAGCCTCCAGAACGTCTGCAAAGTATCTATGATAATTAAAAAAAACTCAGTATAAACGTTCTAGTCAAGCCATTCATAAAATCACTTACTGGTTAGTTGTGTATCGCCCACGACGAAACTTCACTGCTGTTTGCCGCATTGAGTTATTATACCGTACAATATCCAGAAAAATGAGAACTTGCTCTTCAACATTCACCAATCTGCCATCGCCAAGGAGCCCAGTATCTCGGAATTCAGAAACCAACTTTTCAAAGGTCCCCCTCTCTAGTCCTGTGATTTCAAAAAAGAGTTCAGGCCTTGCTACTTCCAACAGGAATCGGACATATCGAGCTTTTCCACCATCACTGTAATATGGGGCCCCATCACTATAATAATAATCTAGAACCATAATTGTAGCTGTTGCTGCTGCTGCTGAGATTAAAAGGAATAATTCTGATGCTGCCAATGACATAGTGAAGTTCTTTGAGGTTGTGTGGGTGAAACAGGTGATGATGTGTTTGGTTGGTGCTCCAGTGGTTGATGGGGTGAAGTGGGTGTGTTGTGGTTGATGGGGTGAAGTGGGTGTGTTGTGGTACGCAATTTTGTAAATACTGTTTTCAAGACCTGTTTTCAAAAAAGCGCATATTTAAAAACAGGCAAAAACGATTTTGAAAACTGGGCCGCGCTGTGGTACAGGCCCTGACTTCATCGACAATTCCCATGCAATGAGAGACATTGATGCACATCTTCAGATTTGCAATTATCTGATAAAACATCAATGGGAGGTACAAGGATGTGAGGAGCAACAGTAATTTATTGTTTCATGTTTCTTTCAATTTTTGTAACACACAGTGTGTCATGAGCCATAGCGCGGGCCCGCCTGCACCACAGCCCGCACCATATGTCATCCTGCGACTCCACCGACTCTTGTGTTGTGTTTCTTTCTTCTCATGCTCTCTTATTGGCATTTTATTCTTTTTAACGGTTTCGGGGACTGCCCAAGTCAAGCAAATGCAGCTTTCTTGCTTCCGAACTTGTCGGGTTAAGTACATTTTCTCAAACATGCTACATAATTCCCTATAAATCATTCGATGACCTCACAATGCTTTGATACAGCCTCTTCCTGACTGTCTCAGGTCCATATGGCAATATATATGTTTGTTCTCCGGCAAGTGAAAAGGTTCATAAGAGGTGTGCACCTCAAGGCATTTATCAACCAGGACACATTGAATCAATACTACTTTTTACTTCAACTTTTATATTCTCAAAATTACCAGCTCTGACCTCTGAAAACTTACAGTAGCCATTTTCTGCTTTGTAATTATACCGATTGCCCAGATCCAGCACTGCATACGTACTGATGCGAAAAATGCACATCTTCCGGACCAACTTATCTGTGCTGATATGGATTTTGGGGATGGTAGAGCAATTAACGAGTGTCTCAATTACGTCTGATCATATTATTTCCGGGGAAGCTTCTTCACCACCAATCCAAAATATCTCGATCACAGTTGATCCTCATCAAGTTGTACCTGCACAAACCTTGGGCACCTTGAAACGCTCTGGTGAACCAATATCTCGTGGAGGTATGAGTAATATCCCTCTAGATATCCAAATCCAGTCCCAGAATGGTGAAAGGTTGAATTTGAAGATTGTAAAAAAGTAATGCAGTGGCTGACTCTTTTCATCAATTTATTCAGATAATTACAAGATGGCCCGGCTGGAAAATGGTAAATACATACATACATATGCATATAGACATATAGTGAATCTGAAGTAAACTGTTTTATTTGAATGCAGAATCATTTGAAAAAGTTCAGAAATGCTACTGGAGAACATCAAAGAAGTGGGAGGAATGGGGCTCTGCATTTTTCAATTTAGGATGGCATGACGAGCAAATGATTAAATTTGGAAAGAAGGTCAAAGATGTGCTTGTATCAATTGAGATTCTTTTTCAAAAGAGATTGCATGAATTGAGGGGTCACCAGATTGACTGGAATTATTACTTTAAAAGAAAAGGATATTATATGTCACATGATATTTCCCAGGAAATTTCTGAGAAGTGGGAAGCCAATTTGCTAGAGTCTATTGTGCAAATATCATGGTTGTGGAATTCATACCATTTGGCTCCTGAAGGATCAAGTCATCTTTTACTGATGAAAAAGGCAAGTGATATCATGATTGATATATTCATTGATTTTCAAAAGCATCAAATTATCAGAAACACAAGTATTTCTCATTTCTTGAACAAGAAAGATGGGGAACTTTTGATATTTTCTTATATCATTGGCAGGTTCCCACTTGATGAATCACAATATTCTTTACTGAAACAAGTCCTCCCAAACTTCAACCTTAGACTAAGTCTCCAGGAAGGCCCTTCCACAAGAAAAATGGTAGGAATACTGAAGCGTAAGCAATATTTATTTCATGTAAATATCCCAACAATATGGAAATTTGTTTCAAACAGTGTATATGATTTTATTAATTTTAATTTTTGTGGATACAGTCTTGGAACCAGAAACCTGGTTGAAAATTGAATTGCTTTACCTTCAATACCAATATGAGCAACTTTTACGCTCACATTGGAGTTTTTTTCCAGTTAACCGTTTTGATCAAATTTATGAGGAATTCTTGGGATTCATGAAATATGAGAAAAAATTAATGGATAGTTCTTCAAAATTGTATCTCAAAGAAAGTATTTTGAATGAGATGTGCAAATTCATATCAGAAATCAAGATTGAAGGAATTCAACCCTTGAATTATCAACTGTGGATTGAATTAAAGCTGTTACATGAAATGCTGAGAATGATGTTTGAAGGAACTCAAGTATCTAAGTATGGTATGAGACCAGATATTGCCTACAAAATAGCTACATTTGATGAGTTATTTGTGCTAGTATCAAGTCTTTCACATTTACTTTATCTCAGAGAGAAAGAAATTGAAGTTGAGGACAAAACAGTTTATTCAAAAGTAGATTTCTTGGTTGAAAGGAATGAAAACAGAATCATGTCAATATTTGGAGACAATTTGATGCCAAAAATAATTACTCCTTCTGAAATTTCAAAGCAAGAATTCCAACTTTTTTCTCAATTCAAATCCAATATCAAACAATGTACATCCCCAGAAGTATTTTATAAACTGGCAATTGAATTGAGTAAATTCACATATCACTCACAAAGATTTAGCAATATGCTAAGCACAATGGAAGAAAAACAGCATTTCCCAAACCTTCATGAATATATCCAAGTGATGCAATTTCTGACAAAATCTATGAAGGAAATCTTAGCAAATTATCATGGGCTCTAGAATTTATCTATGGATGTTTCAGTTTTGTATCTGTTGGAAAGTAGAGCCAATTGACATCTAATAAAAATGCACAGATAAATTAAATTTGTTCAAACTGGTCATTATCACACCAAATGGTGGACTACTCTGGATAATAGGGGGTATCAACATGGGGGGAGTGAATTATGTATTTTCAGACTTCATGAAAAATACACTACCAAAGAATAGGCTAAATAATGTGGAGGCCAGCTTGAAATCCTTCAATACTGATTGACTCAACATTTCACCAATTCAAGCAAGTTACATGATGTCACACATTGGATACTTTATTGGTAAAGATTTTTGTAAAGTTGGATAAAAAGGAAAATACCACTACTCTAAATGTACAAGGAAAATATTCAGGGTACTTACTAATTTGGTACTGGGTGAATATTCTGAGGATCCAATCCTCGGCCAGAAAATGGCCTCCTTCTATATTCTAGAGGTCTTCAGGTGAAGTTTCTGGAATGTTGTTGTACATTCTGCTCTAATGTATTACAATTAAAATGCACTATGATGCAATGGGAATTGTCTTAAATTGAGCATAGTATTTTCTATGTCACCATGACCTCATGGAATGTATCTATAACCAATCACATCATGGGCCAATTCATTTAATAGAATAATACTGGGAAATTACCATGCACTTGAATAATTTATTTCTTATTAGAATAATTTTATCATTCTCATATTTATGAAAATAAGCTTATTGTCTCTCAGCTTTTATGACAATAATTTTTAATCCATAATTCATACTTATTATTCCTTCTTCTTACTAAGTACATTTAATGTATGATAAAGTACTAGAAGGGGTATGAATTTAGTGGTGGTTTGAGTGAGCTACCCCACCTGTTTTTACATTTGGAGTTGATTGATATAATCATATTTTATGATATGTTATTATTTACATTAGTACTACAGTATTTGTATTGTATTTTACAGTTGAGTCAGTTCTTAGGATACTCTGGAGTATCTTTAGGGCTGACACCACCCCTCATTTATTAGGACCCTCTTGTTTTAATTACATTAAATTTATTTAACATATTTGATTTTTCCTTTTTTTTACACAATAATTCCCAATATATTGAAGAAAATGTGGCCTACGGGCCTGAGAGGAGATGAGGTGAGCTAATAAAAATCAAGATGCTCAGGGACTCAAAACAGCTGACCAGAAGTCTCCAGAGAAGCAAGTCTGACAACCAAGGGCTCAGAACTAAGTGAGGGTTGGATTTCATGAGGGAACAAGTGAAATACATACAGATAAAGGGGCCTAAAGAGGGGGCCTAGTGGGCTATGGAAAACTCTGGAAAGAAAAAGAAACAAGAAGTAGATAAGCCCGCCTCTGGGCATAGCAGAATTCTAACATATATCATTGGAATCATCCCCAAAAAAATATATTTAGAGTATTTTGATCTGTATTATTCATGTGTAGCTAGAAGGAGTTATCCTTGGCATCACATAGGCTGACACATAATAATTGAGAATATTCATTATAAAGCAGTTGCTGCATAACTAACACCTCTGACAGTGGCCAATCAGCATAAGTGCTTTCCAGCTGCTTAGTAACAATTTATATTGTTACCTATATCTCAAAAAGACAGAAAGATAGACAAACCTATATGGTTAGCTGTTAGTATTCTCCTGATTGACTAATTTGTAAATCAAACAAGACAATTATAAGGAGTTTAGATTATCCTCTGTGCATGGTTTGGACACTATAGAGAGAATGATAGTAATTATGATTCAGATAAACTTTCAGAACAGTGATATTACCTGGCTTTTTTAGAGCCATTAAGCCAGTGTTTCATACACATAGCTGACAGGTGGTTTTTGTGATATTTTGGTGAGGTTGCTCTATTGCAGCACAGTAATAAAAGACTAATAGTAGTTAATAGAACTTGAAATGTAAGTGAATAAAATAATATTTAGAATAAACAAACCAATAATTAGATATAAAATGATAGTGAGCTGATTTTATACCTTATTATGGTCAGACCCTAACTAGCACTAAAGAGAACTATTGAAGAAAAAAATTGGAGATATAGAAATATTCACAAGCCTGAATACAGAAAGTATTGAGAAAAAGAAAGGTCAACATTTGAGTCATAAAGGAGGAATTTGAGAAGGAGAACAAACTAGTATTTAATAGGATATATAAATGAAATCCAACCAAGTACCTCCACTTGGAATATAACCCAAATCCTCCTGAATCTTCAGAGTTCTGAGCTGGGAAAGACCTGGCAGATAGGGTGCTTGATGGTAGATTAAGGTATGTGATGGCTGCCGTTGATTTTGTTTGCTAAATTGTTTTCTTCTTGAGTTTGCTGATTCACTCCCCAGTAAAACCTTTGGGGCTGAAATACTTGAATATGTAGTTCATTGAATTATGCATACACTATATATTGAATATGCTGTTAATCAGGTGCACCAAGTTGGAAAAATTCTGCCACAGTTTAATCCCTCTAAGGTATCTTTCACAAAATGCAGAGGATTAAAGTACCTGTAAAACTTGGGCCTGTTTGAACAGAGCTGGTGTAAATCCCAGGAAAGGAAATGGGGAATATTCTCAAGAAAGAAGATTTATTACTCACTAGTAATAATCCTAGGGGAGCTTGGGTATATTTGGGTTAGAAACAGGACAGTCACAATCACTTGGAAAGCTGGATGGTGAATCTGGGTGGTAACTGTAGATTTTTTTAAGGGGAAAACAGGGCTGAAGAATTCATATCAAGGACCTTACCTAGTAAGTTAACCAGAGTATATCTATTGTAGAAGGTGGGTAATTTTCTAATGGTTATTGTGAAGCATGAGGAGTCTTGTTTTGGGCTGTTGAAGAGCTTCTTGAATAGTCCTGGGCTTTCTCTGAGGACCTTGTGGGTGCCAAAGGCCAACTTTTGGGCACTTTGACCAAGTCTTGATATAATTGGTGATGCTACAGAGGCTTGAGCCATGAGTATCAGAGTATCAGTCTACAATATCAATGTGTATTATTCATATTGGTCTATTTAACCTTAGTATAATAGTTCTAATACTTGAAAATAATTTAGTTTACTTTTAATAATCACATACTCAATAATTGTGGCTTAATTATGAAGCCTTGTGCTACAGAATAAGCCACATGACTTTTTTTTCCTGTTGTTTTGTATTTGATATGTATTTATATGCTACATAATGTTGTATTAATTTTTTATTATATCCCTAGTACTCCCTATTAAATATTGATTATGAGTAATGAGGGTTCTGTGGCGCTGTTTTTTTACCTCTTATGCTATTTTGTGGGCTTTGGTTTCCACATGCTATGCAGGGTTCACTGCCAGCATAATTGCCTAGGATGAAGTCATCCCAGTTAAACTGGGATGCACTCAACCAATTTAAACTTGGTTGAAATCAACTGATGAAATATAAATCCAAGGGACCCCCCTTGGGTTTATATTTCATTGGTTGAGGTCAACCTACTTTAAATTGGTTTTTTGCATCCTAGTTTAACTGGGATGAACTCAACCTAGGCAATTATGCTGGCAGTGGTTGCTTTCCTGGGCTTAGTATTTATTTTAATTCTTTTCATTATTTTTAGAGACCAAAACCAGAAACTTGTAACAAAAGAAACAATAAAGAAAATAAGATTTAAGGAAGCATTATGGAAGACAAAGAAGGAGAAAATTAGATCATACTGCTATAAGATATTATTAAGGATTTTGTTATGAACCAATTAAGAGAAGATAGATGATAAAGAAGATTTCTAATAAATCATGAAAACATAAGAAACAGAAAATGATAAGGTAAAGTTCAGCTCAGACATCAAGAATGAAAGAGAGAGAAAAATGCTTTCGAAGTTGTATTCAAAGCGGAGCGTTGTAAAAACTTAAAAGATAAATCGGATGTAAAGGATTCAGGTTCTAATCCGTATGGATCCGCACGAAACCCGGATAAATTTTGTAGTACGACGCTTGAGGCCGGTTTATCTTCGAAGTTTTTACCAGGCCTTCGAATTTTCTTGGAAAAATCCTCCAAGGCTTCGGAACAAAAAGGTTAGACCACCGATTTTTCAAGTATGTACACACCAACACAATGTTGATGACGTGTACAGCCAGTGGCTGAGTGATCAATTAGGGAGTTTCAAGCTCGGTCAACAGGCTCCCACAGGTTCATGGCTCGACGCTGAACCCAACTCAAGACCAACCACATCCAACCAAAACCAAATAACTTAAATAAATACATTCTCATCTTCCAAGAAAATGGCAGAGATCCTGAACGAATTAAGGAAAATTCCAATCGTCACCAGAACTTTACTCGGACTGGCACTGTCAGTCACCGGCCCAGTCTCGCTCGGATTGGTGAACCCTTACTACATGTGAGTAAGTCCTCACCCCCTTCGTTTTATTTGATTTTCCTTTTACTAATTTCAGAAAACTGATCAACGTTTCTTACCAACTAGCCTATTTTCAACAAGACATATCTTTCAGAAATTCGAGCTATGGAGAATCATCAGTAAGTTTCAAATATGCTTTCTACCAGATGTTTCTAACACGAGATCATAGGAAAAACGAACCGCTGATATCAAACTCTGTACTACTCCCCCTCTCCAAAACCAAACAAAAAAACAGCACCGTTCTTCTTTGCCGGATCAGGATTACAACTCCTGTTTGATCTGTTTCTACTATACAGGAATTCGATCGCACTAGAAGCTCAATCATTTGCTGGTCGGTCCGCCGATTATGCCTGGACGATCATCTGCTTAATGGTCGCGATCATGGGAACAAATTATCCCCTAAAATCTATGATCTTTTGGGGTCCTCTTATGAGCGGTTTGGGATTCATGGTCAGTACGTTTCTTCGCTTGTTAGATCCAAATCATCTACTGATAAAATTGATCTTTTTATATAAACTAAATAACTTTGGTCTGCTTCAGTGGTCCCAAATCAACCCCGACTCTCTAGTATCTCTCTTTGGACTACCGCCTTTTAAAGCAGCTGTTGAGTAACAAGCCAAACCCTTTTCTCATAGGCAATAGTTCCAAGGACGAATACGAAAATCAACGCTGACTGGATGGCTGGGTGAATGATTTAGTACTTTCCATTTGCGATGTTAGCTCTCGATTATGTGCGAGGCGGTATGCCGCTGATGACCCAGTCACTCTCGGGCGTAGTAGCCGGGTATGGTATCCACTACTTAAACAACGTCTATCCGCCCTCGAACGGTGGCCAGCGTCCCTGGTTCATGTATGCCCCTGCATTCCTCACCCGGCTGCTCGATGGGGTCCAACGAACTCCCGGTGGTGGTGGCCAGCGACTCGGCGGAGGCACGGCCTTCGCCGCTCGGTCACGCACCTGGGGTGGTCAGGCCCCTGTTGCCGCGGCTGGAGGAGCTGCCCGCCAGGCTCCTGCTACCACCCGGTATGCTTGGGGAACGGGCAACCGACTAGGTTGAAACTCTTAAATCATTCTCTGACCATTTGTAAGTCTGCGAAATCTTATATTCTTTTTGGGCTTCGGTTTTCTTAGGTTGATTTTCGTGGTTTCTAATCATCCAGACCCATAAAAGCCGCCCTAGTCAAGATTCCTTAACCCTAGCATCCTTAACCCTCGCATTCAATTTCTTGATTGTCATCGAGATACCCTGCCCCCACCCACGCCTTCTTTGTCAAGTATTCAAGTCTGTTTTGCAGGTAAATGCAACTGCTCATAAATAAACAAAACTGTTGAGGAAAACACAAGCATGGAGAAAAGACATAAAGAAGAGAACCGTGTATTTTTAAATCGTTTCGGTTAGTTGGGCGGAGAATATGAATTTTGAAACTAAAATAGACTATGTAGGGTTAGATACATTAGTATATACACGACTCTTTTTTCTTGATAAAAGAGGCTGTTGATAGAGTTTGGTTGCTTTTTTTTAAAAACACAATGGAAGACTTCCCTTCAAATCTGTAGACCCTGTAGATAGCCTGTGTGAAGATAACCTGTGCGTGATCACCTTATCCCTCCAAAAGTTAGATTCTGTAGCTCAGCTGTGATTAAATATTTGCAAGGGCTGTGGATTCAATCGAAGTCCTCCAATGATACCATCAATCTTCTGAGATATGTCATGGCCTCCTTTCAAGACTTGTGGGCGTATTAAGATGTGCTGGATTTACAACGGTGTCCGCGCACGTACATACACATACAATCTATCCGGTCCGATAGTCAGTGACCTCGTGACTTACCTTCGGATTGGCTTCACTTTCCTCGGTCATACCACTTCAAGAGACGGTAACTCACATAAATAACTCCGACCAACAACCACCACCATGAGCTCCTCCCCCATCCAAGTACATACACTTCAACACTCCAACCTCGACCAATCAGCTGCCGATCTCGTCCTCCTCTCTAACAGCCTGGATAAGTCGAAACGAATAACTGAAAATCTATCGAAGATGTTAACTGGTTTCGATGATGTCTGTCTAAAATAATATTTTAAAAACACCTCCTTCTCTTCTCACATTTGGTATTTGTTTCTCTCATGCACTGCGCTCTGCTGTTCTTCTTCATCTTTTACTCATCTATTTTGTGAGTAGATAACCGATCACTGAAATGGAATCATTTTTTTTTGTTTCAATTTGTGGCCTTAATCGGACAAATATTATGACACCTTCAAACACTCTATGACGCCGGAATGGGGAAACGCTATTTTTTTCCCTTGCTCAATTCTTTCCTCTCAAGAGACTTTCAAGATTAGAGAAAACGATTGTGCCAATTCACAATGACACGAGGACGTTAACACGAATCAATGCAAGTACGAGCCAACTAACTCTCTGAGGAAGTGAATGGATTGAGAGACCTCTCCGAGCTTATATGTACACACTCTTCAAACGCCTCAGACATCGACCAGACCATCTTGGCAGTTGATAAGCTTCTGGCCCATCATGACGCGGCCATCCACCAAGAGGTAGTCATCCAAAACGGGTCAGTTCATTCCTCAGTCTAGAACTCCTTGTTGATCGCCTTCATCACTCATCACTTTCCAATCGCATTTCCTCACCCTCAGCCCTAACCCCAATCAGTTGGGCTCTTTCATGTCTTCGCTTGACGAAATTGTCAAATCAATCCAGACGCTTTCTCGTACTGAGGCGCCCATCAGCGAGTCCACACTCCATGCTGTAAACTTATTTAATTTTGATAGAGTTCATGTCAGAGATTGGAACTGATTTTCCTATCCCTATTTCAAATCAAATAACCCCAAAAAAATCCATTCCAATTGTTTTCCGGTCACTTCGGGTTTTCTCTGTGGAATCGCTACTAGGAAAATTTACTAACAACTGGCGTTAGAAGTTTAAGTGATATGTTTGCTCGTTGGGTTCAAGACTCTACTGGACCGCCTTTATCAGATCCGATCCACCAAACAGTTGACCGTCAGTTCAAAGTCACTTCGTAATGCGGAAGCACGCTTTAGACAAGAAGTTCAAATTGTGCTAATTTTCTCATTCTAATTTGAACATTTGAACATCTATTGATCTGTGGATAGCTTCCCAGCCCTTGGGTTTTCCACCCGCTGTGATTAATAAAATCAATAACCTATACGCCTATCTTCAGCAGATCTCTAAATCTCTTCCAGGTAATCAAACCATCCAGGATGCCCATAAGGAAATCATATCAGTCTATGCTTCAGCCAGGAGTAAGTATGTCTGTGTCAGTTTGAAGTATCTCAGTGATCACTCAGTCGAAGCGATCAGGAATGGGGAAGGATTCGGCCAATTTTCCAACTTCATTGCCTGTCTTCTTGATATGCTAAATGTTGAGTTTTCGTCTCCCGCTGCTTATTTTCGTCTTCGTAGTTTTGGTAACTTAATTATTGCGCGTGCCCGATTATTTTTCATATTTTATTTGGAAGGTTGAATATAAGGCTGTTCTATCAGTCTTCAAAGGGGCCAGCCCAATCCAAATTAAGCCGATCTATTCACAAGTGATTTCGGCCCCCTTAGAATTACTATCTGAAACAGGTCAATCGGTCAATAGCGTCATCAAGCGATCATTGTCATCGTACATTGCAGTTGCATTCGACACCTATGCAGCGATCTCAGATCAACTATCACGGTTCGACGAAGAAGTTCGACGGCCTGCAGGACGGAAAGAGAATGAGCTTGGTGACCTCTTACATGCCTTTAAGGGCTCCTGTCTGCGTTCGTTACCCGAATTCATTGCGGATACTAAAACGTTTGGGGACAAGCAACCGGTTGGGAGTGAGGCGAGTAACACGATGACCAGCGAAATGACTATCGTCGTCGTCGAATATTTGAAGATGCTGTGCCAACATCCTGATATGGTCGAGAGTTTGCTGGTCATCCTCGGTGATGGGAAATGGATCTTTGGAGCGGCCAGCAATCCCAAAGCTCCCTCTAATGCTGGCACTTCGACCGATGAAGCACCGCTATTGGTCAAATATCTTGGTCGGTAACTATTAGAGAGTTTTTTTGGGGGGGTTAATTGACGCTAATCCTCGTAGGTTTATTTTGCTCTTTTTGCCGGGATGATTTACATCTAGACGACGCACTGTCCACCTTGTATGCTGCCATTGAGGCGCGATCCAAGAATCTGAAGTTGAGGTCAACTGTGGCAAGTGCGATTACGAGTATGACGGCAAGGAATGGAGTGGGAGCGATTTACATGTTGAATAATTTTACTTACATCCGACGGGAATTATTAGAGTCAGCCGTCTTGGATATTTATGGAGACCAGCTGGCGGACCAATTGAACAAGCGGGTACGGACATGCAAGGTTCGATACCTCGAGATCTGGTCGCCCTTGATCTCCGCCCTGATGGATGCGGGCGGAGAGGAAGGTAAATTCGGGCTCGGGGCTGTCAAGAGCGCCTTGCCCGGTCAGCACGCTGGCGCTGAAAGAAGAGACGTCAAAGACCGGTTCGGAAGGTTCAACGAGGCCTTCGAAGAAGTCATTCAGTTACACCAAGCCGCCAATCTCGCTAATAATGATCCCGATCTCAAGGACCAATTGAGGGATGAAATTGAAAGAATGATCATGCCCACTTGTTCGCCCCTCTTCTCCACTCTCCCTATTGATTCCAAGTTCAACTTCAAGTATCTTAATTCTTGCTTCTATCCCTTCTTATTTTTCTTAGATGCAAAGTTTACGCAACGACATGAAGGTAGCCAATTTTCAAAAAGTAAGGAAATTCATGCGTCTTTTTCGCGCTCGACAATTTTTTGTTTCTAATTTCCAATCCTCTTTCTAATCTGCTTGATCGTTTTTGTTCAAATTGCCATGGACAGATCCTTCGAAATATCTTAAATTTTCTGCTGAACAACTAGAAGAAAGATTAGATGAATTGTTCCAGTAACTGTCAAGGAAAGATCTCGATACTACAGCAAAGAGGGGCGCCAGCCAAGCCCATTATGCACTATTAATCTTTTGTTGTATTTCTAGCTCACTTATGGGCGGGTTTCTTGCATTTTTAGAAAATCTATCATTTTCAACACTACCCGTCGTATTGATCGCCTCAATTTGCGTTTAGACCGCGCAAAGGAATAGCCCTGAATCACAAGTTTAAATCTTTTGGTCTAATTCTTTTCGGTTAGCTATCCATTATACAACAGGATCGATTTGGATCACTGCATTCGGAAGAATTTCGATGTGTTGAAGCTCGTAAAGCTGGGCTGCTTTCCTCATCGTATCGCTTGCGATTTATATTCCTGTAATTGGCCGCCTGTCTTCGGTTGATCTCTTCTCATCGTCTTTCCATCGTTGGTTAGAACTACTTATTCTGGTTACCTTCATCACGTGCGCATTCCACCTACCAAGTAATTCTATCCAACACTATTTTCCATCTTATTGACTCTTCAGGATAGATGTTTATCCAGTCATGATTGAGAGAAACATGATTTGCAGACGATTTAAAAACAGAAATTACGTAACAATGGCATAACAGCCGCCCGGCTAGCTCAGCTGGTAGAGCATTCGACTCTTATTGAGGGTTCCGCTCCGGCGATCGAATTGTCGTGGGTTCGAGCCCCACGTTGGGCGTTCTCTTTTGCCACTGCTGTGTCGCTATTACGGACAGTTTCTCCTTTGCTCTTCTTGTGCTCCTTATTTGTATTCTGTCAGCCAGGTGGTTGAATCCAGTGAGCCTAAGGCCATCTCCACTGCGTGGAGCTATCCGGGTTGCTAAATCGACTGTGCCGGGGCTCCTCGCCGCAGTCTTAGCAACCCGAGGCTGGGTTGCTACCCACCGCAAGCTACAATATATTGTAGCTTGGGGAGGTGAAAGGCTTCGGGTGTAGCCAAAGCCTCCCGGTTGTGTGTGGTGAAAAGTGACCGGGGTGGGAGGGGCCAGATATCACACTTTTTTGCTGTGTGATATCTGGCCAATGGGTTGCTATCGGGTTGCTATAGGAGTGCCACATCTGGCACTCCTATAGCAACGCAGGTATGGGTTTCTGGGGTATAGCAACCCCGGTGGAGTTGCTATATCCGGGTTGGGTTGCTATATTTAGCATAGCAACCCGGTTTAGCAACCCCGGTGGAGATTCCCTTAGAGATGGAGTTCAGCTGACATGTGAGATGAGAGGGAAAGTGTCAAGAAAATCACAGATGGTGTGTGTCCATGAATGAGGAAATCTGTCTCTTGTCCACAAGCTTTTCACTTTAGCCTGAAAACTCTTGAGAAAGACAAAATCCATGGAACGTTCAAAAACTGTATCTCATGAGTTCAAATTTGGAATGGAAATGACCCATGATGGTTCACCAGATGAAATAACTCTATGAATCCAAGACTGGGCTGGTTTAATGATTGCCTTTTTTAGATTTCCCTGCATCAGTACATGCCTGCACCAAGCAAGTGTAAATGCGCATATTTAGATAAAATCCTTTGAACACAGGAAATTTAGTTGGAACATGTGGATGCTGTAATTTTTCATCAAGCATATTTTGGTGGTCAAGGAATGTGGGGTGGTTGAATTGTTTGATTGATTATGAGAAGGAAAGCACCCTTTTCAGAGTGATAAGAAATCCACCCCAACTTTCTCCAAAAGAAATTCATCTTGGAAGCTCAAAGATCTTCTCAAGGATTCTCAAGGATGCAGTGGAGATAACAAATTTGGTATTAGGGTTCCAGAATAAGCCCAAAGAATAGTAATTTAATATTCAAGTCCCAGTACTTATCAAAAAAAAATTACATTGCACCAGGAAAAAACAATGCTCACTTGATGACAAGTGACATTCTGCAGCTTTGTTTGAAGCTCCAAAGCTGCTCCAATCATACTCTTCCAGTATATTTGATTCTCACTGGTGGTTTAATATAATAGCTCCTTTTCCACTGGCTCAGATCACACTTCACTGATTCAGCTCATTTTACCCAGATTCTGCTCAGTTTCCACTGATTATGCTCAGCTTCCACTGATTCTGCTCAGTTTCTACTGATTATGCTCAGCTTCCACTGATTCTTATCAGTTTCAACTGATTATACTCAGTTTTGACTGATTCTGCTCAGTTTACACTGATTTGGCTCATTTTTGACTGATTCTGTGCACTTTCCACATCCTGCTCAGTTTTAACTGATTCCGCTCATTTTTACTGATTCTGCTCTTTTTTTACTGATCCCACTCATTTTTTACTGATTCTGCTCAGTTTCACTAATTCTGCTCATGTTTTCACTGATTATGCTCAGTTTTCACTGGTTTCATTTATTTTCTGTTGCTCATCAGTTTTCCCTGGCTGAGCACAGGAGTTACCACAGCAACACTCATTGCAAACTCTGGCACAGATGAGTGTTCAGTCTGGTACAGCTTATAAGTGTTCACTCCAGAATAGCTCAATATTCCCCCTGGGGAAGCTCAGTTTCACTCTGGTAGCTCAGCATTAACCCTAGTGTAGCTCAGTGTTCAGTTTGGGGTGCAGTTCAATTTTCAATCTGGTGCAGCTCAGACATGACTGTTGGGCAGAAGGAAGGAAAATTAATGAGGGTTGGAATGAAGTTTCCACTGAGCTATGTATCTAGTTCAATCAAAGATGAGCAGCACTGAGCAGCTACCCAACACTTATATGCACAGAAGGCAGAAAGAGCTGTTATGAGCAGACACAGCCTCTGGTTGTGCAAGGTAGAAAAATGAATACCCAATTTTGTTCTAAAGTTATTCAAGGAGTAGCAGTGGATAGATGAAGGATAGATGAGTGAAGTTGCCCAAATGTCACTTGCCATCAAGTGATCATTGTTTTTTCCTGGTGTTGGCTGTGTTATTTTAGCAAGGGGATTATGACCAAGCCTTATAGTTAAGTCTTAACTAAGTTGCTTCTGGGATATCATAATCAAAAGTTAAGTGCGGTTGATTGTTGGATATATGGTCCCACTCAATAAGTTACAGTCCATGATGTACATTCACTGCAAACCAAATGTAACCTTCAAGAACAAAGCTACAGTGAATGAAGTGTCACAAATTGTCATGCAACCAACCCAACGTACTAAGGGGATTTAGCTGGTCGAAGCGCAAAGAAGAAATGAGACTAGGACCGTCGAAGATAAGTTTGAAGATAAGTTCAAGGATAAGTTTGAAGATAAAATACTCGAGGAAGTCTATGAGCACAACTCAAGGTAATGGGTCAAGTTGGACTCAAAGGATTTGATGCATAAATAATCTTTTATGATAATTAACTGAGGAAAAAGAGAATGAAGAGAAAAGTACAATAGTATTTATATTCGTAAAAACTACTTGTTGAATCTGAGTGATGAATGAGTGTTGAGGTAAAATACGAGTATGAAGTAAATACACGGATATGAGAAATGTACCAATGAGGTTGAAACAACAATGCTATGACTATAACTATGATTGATTCGAACATGTGATGAAAATGAACTTCAAACAGATGAGTGATGAGTAAATCCTAGGTGATAAGGTAAGGTTAAGTGCGAGGCTTGATGAAAGAGGGTAAGTGCCAGGCGGAGGATTCAGATCTTGAGTGCTAATCAAAGAAGGGTTATTGATTAGTTCGAAGATACTGAGGATCACCGGATTAAGCAATTCCTAGCTTTAGAAATGCTGGTTCGAAGGAGGCTGACTAAATGTCAAAGATGTTTGTTGAGTTAAGTGTCACGCTTTTACATTTGAATTGGAATGAATGTCGAAGATGCATTTGTCGAAGCATTTTGAAACTGAATATGCATTTGAGTCTGAAGATGCATTTTAAAGGTCGATGAGTAGTTGAAGCTGAGCTCAGTGGTTGCAGTGTGACACAAATGTCAACTGGTGAAAGTTGAGATAGATTTTCTTGCAGTGAAAGGGTAAAAAGACATAATAAATTAAAATTATTTTTTTTATAAATATAAAAGGAATAAATGTTAATCACACCTTTGGAGAAAGGCTCATTTTCTTCATTGCAATAAGCTCCTCTAACTCAAGTTTTTTTTGGGCCAATCTCAATTTTTTTTTGTTGCCCATGTAAAGCTGCTCACATGCAAGGTTGTAGGGAAATGATGATTGAATAATCAGATAATTTCATTCCATCTTGTTGGGTGTCTTTGGTTTTTTTGTGATTGGATTGGTGTACAAAGTGAGAATAGCAAGAGGCTTGTTGAAGGTTATGATACAGGAAAAAGAACTGTGGATCTATAGAAACTTTTTGAAAATCTTCTCAACTGCTTTCTTCACAACCCTGAGGCTATCCTTTCCAATAAGGTTGATGAAATGGGCCAAGAATAAATTTTGGAATTAAAATGATTTAGTCAAGTTGTTAGTACTGGTGGAAGTCCCATCATCTACAAAAGTTTAAGGCAAATTCATTGGTAGATTCCTGGAACTGGAATTGTGAATGGCAAAAAAAAATCAAATCTTTTGTGTAGACTTCCAGTCAACAAGGATATGGCTGAGTCATTCATAAATGGCTTGAATTGTGTTCAGAGGAGGCAGTGATGTTGTTATCCATGGAACAGGAAAAATCTATTTTCAGTTGTCTAAAATTGATGGAGTGAAGTACAAATTATTTTCCTTTTTACTTTGTGACATCACTTGTAGAAAAGTGAAACTAGATTTTTCCTGATGATGAAATGTCCTCAGAGTTATTTTCATTTCCATTCCCCCTTAATATCATATCTTTCAAATATATATCTTGCATAATATATATTTACACAAATCCCTAATCATTAGGGGGTAGAAAATATGACCAAAACCAAAATTATCCAATCAGCTGGTTTTGAAAATCCACCATTTTTACAAACCATGGATATCAAGATAAAAGGGGTCAGAAATCTCAAAATTGAAGTGTTGCCAAAAATCCTGATGAGTGATCACTGGGTTTAATGGTGTATTTAGTCATTTTGAATACCCCCTATCATGGGTATTGAGATGTTTATGTGCATATAAATGGGAATATCCATACATATTCACATGAAAAGGGTGTGCAGCCTGAATGCCCTTTTTGTGCATAAATAAAATAGGTGTTCAGGATTCATGTCCTTTTTATATGTATATTTATGGGGGATACCCATATATTTACACATAAAAGAGTTGTCTGAACCACAAACCCTTCCTTATGTGAACAGTTCATACCTATACTTTATTTTTTTGAAAAAAAGAAGGTGGTATATTCCTGGCCTCTCTCCCTTCAACCAGAGTATTTCCTCTGGTAAAAGAGAATACACAGTCTTGTTGACCAGAGTGACATATTCTCTTCAACCAGAGGGACTTTCTCCAGTTGAAGAGAATATGTATTTTTCTTCAACCAGAGGGAAATTGCACCATTCAAAGAGAATTTGTAGTCTCTTTGACCAGAGAAAATCCCTCTGGTTGAAGACCATGTAGTCTATAAAGGCAAGAGTTGGGAGGGCAGATGTAAGCAAACTCAGATCTGGGCTTTCTGACATCACCCCCTGTGTATATTTATGGGCTATCACCCACAGATTATGTATGGGAAATCATAGAAAGGGTGTTCTGACTGCTCATCCTTTCCTGTACAGGGGCTTGGGGCTGGATGCCTAGCTCTCAACAGTTTTCACACACCAGTGGATGGGGATGTTACCTGCACACCCATCCAACAGTTTGCTGACCCCCCAAAAAGGGTGTACCCCTGGGGTGAGCATGTGGCCAGGGGCATGCATTTATCAATGCCCCCTCATTATAGCACATTCAGATTCTAAATCATATTTTTCCCATACTCACTCACTCATAATAGCTATTATTTCTCAATAATGCAAAATTTATATCCAATACTAGTTCTATGAAATATTAAACACAGAAGATTTACAGTCAACAAAAGCTACATGGGTTATTTCACAAGAATTAAGATTCTAACCAAAATAAGTAAACATTAAATAATTGACAATCATTTCCAAATTCAAAATTAAAAATAAAAGATCTGTAGCTTATACCTCTTCCACCTTGATAAATCACCGCTCATCCTATTTTTCCTGTAGCTCTTTTTTTGGGTTTCCTATTTTTATCAGTTCTTGTACTAATTTACTGTTGTACTAATTTACCGTTGTACTAATTTACTGTCACTACTGTCACTTCTATCTTTTAATTATACTTC
Source organism: Puccinia hordei (assembly GCA_007896445.1). Classification (NCBI taxonomy): domain Eukaryota; kingdom Fungi; phylum Basidiomycota; class Pucciniomycetes; order Pucciniales; family Pucciniaceae; genus Puccinia; species Puccinia hordei. The sequence goes on along the minus strand of RDRW01000016.1, from coordinate 26,426 downwards.
ATATTCTCATACAAAGAATTTGATACCTTTGCCCTTGTTGAAACTCATTTATATTAGCAACTTTATCCCCTCCCTCTTGTAATTTTCAATATATGACATCCAATTTTTATAATAGAGAAAATACCCTCCTAAAGCCCACTATAGTACAGCTCATTTACTCAGCTCAAACTGAGACAGGAATAAACCCATTGCCCAGAAATCAGAATATATCATTTAATCTGTTAAATATTACACCTTTTTCCTCCTCTATTTCTTGTCCACCTTGACTAATCAGCTATAAATACTATCCAAAAACCCTATCAGATTAGCTTACACTCTTCATTCCCCTCTCTTTTTGGTCCAAAGTGACTCAAGAGTTTCAAAGATTATCTAAAACATTTTATTGAATAAAATTCCAGATATTTATCCCCATTACTCCTCACCTCATGATTGTGGTAAAGAATTATGTTCCAGAAGTGATTTTGTGTTGTTTGGATATAAATTGGGTCAAAGGTACTTTCTACAAATTTCTACCTCAATTCTACTTTAATGACACAAGGTAAATGACACAATTTCTTTTCCCTGTGACATTGAGTCAGATGGAAAAATCTAACATTGTGACATTTTTCACTGAAATAAGATCAGAATTTGTAAATCAAGGGGGATCTCTGTATCATTTCTTCATATCAACCAAGATTAAATTGGTCAAACAAATCCCAGTTTAAATTTTATACCTGTAACACAGCCAATTATTATAGCAGTTTAAAGATTTACTGTGTAGAGTTATTGGTCCCTTTCTGCCTTTATCCTTTTCTTTCTGTAAGTATGTGAAAAAGATAATCATGAATGTTTTTCCCTTGTTGAGATGGGAGATTGCAAGTATTCTCACTGTTTTAAATTTTATCTACATAATGGAATCTTGTCATTACTTCTTTGTGTTTTACAATTCTGGATTTGGGTTGTATGTGATATAATCAAATTTATGTTAAATTGTTTACTTGATATTCTTTCTAGAATTTCTGGAGTTTTTGAGTCTTAGCTGGTACTTGAAGTAGAGGCTTCTTTGTTCCTATTTCTGCAAGCATACAAAGTGTATTGATAATCTTCATTTACATATGAGTTAGGGCTTCAATTTGGGATAGTTATAAATGACCAATCTGCATGCCTCAGCTTCTTTACTCCACAAGATACATTTTTTTCCCACAGGAGGAGGATTCCTAGGTCATAATAAAATATATCTAGTGCTGCTGTTGTCAAAATATCTCCTTCCCAAAAAATACTTTTAGATGAAAGGAACAATGATGAAAACATCCTGCGGTCCAAACCTAGACAGAATGGAAAGGCTGATGAATTTTCTTTTCATGCTCCAGAACCGGGCAGACAGAAATTTGTGGTAGATCAAGCGCGTCTGGGCACAAACCCAAGTCCCACTTGACGCTGCGCCAAGAGGGCTTGGGTATGTTCCCAGGGGCTTGGTATGCTAGCTTGCGCGGCCCCCAGATCTTGGCACACAGCCAATTCTTGCTTGGCCAACCCAAGCTGTTGACTGATTGACTCATCCACCACCACCTCAAACAACTGGATGGAATTGATATTGTGAGTTTTCTTATTTTATTTTATTTAGTTATCATTATTTTGAATTCAAATCATTGACTCACTAGTTTGCTTTGATTTGAATTTTTTTTTTTGTATGGTGTTGCAATCCCGGCTGGGCACACACCTAAGTTTGGCCCCAAAAGGGCCAACTCTAAAGCCTGCTTGGCACACTCCCAACCCCTGCTTGGCACATAGCCAAGTTGGGGTGGGTCGGGCCCAAGCCTCTCTTGGCTGAAGCCAAGTGAGGGTGCCACACCGGCCAAAGCTGAGGGTGCCACACCAGCCAAAGCTGAGGGTGCCACACCGGCCAAAGCTGATATACACCTTGTTTCAAGGTGTGTATAATAAGTTTTTTTTTTCAATCATCTTGAGTAAAATATTTTTCTTCTTCTTTTATTTCCCAAATAAACTTAATTCTAAATTGAAAAATAAAAATAAATGACTTCAATAGATTGTTGAGCAACCTGACAAAGCATCCAAGGAATTGATTGGCCCAGGGTTTGGGTTCAACCAAGCAGGACTTGAGCAGGTGCCAAGATCTGGGCCACACAACATTGAAAATCAAGCCCCCTGGGCACCAACCCAAGCCCTTTTGGTGTGGTGTCAAGCAGAACTTGGGTTGGTGCCCAGTGGCACTTGCAACACCTTACTTAGATTTTGAACAGCACCGTCCTGGATTCCGGGGGGTTTTATACATAATTCATAAAACATAAAAATACAAGTGTAAAAAAATCTAGTTTTGGTGGGTGTGGCACCTTTGCTTGGCTTGGCTTGGCCAAGCAAAGCTTGTGCCTGAACCGCCCACACTTGGGTATGTGCCAAGCGGGAGTTGGGCCAGTGCCAAGGAATCTTAGGCCAGTGCCAAGCTGACTTTGGGTTTGGCCAAGCAGGCTTGGGCAAACAATGCCTAACTTGGCAGGGTGCCCAGATGCACTTGATCTACCATATAAACCAATGGCTTGCTAAACCAAAGCTTTTTATGAATTACTAGAACTCTTAGGCAGGATCACCAATGACCTCAAATTTGGCAAGTTGCTTGTTTTTCATAATGCTAATTGAGAGAAAGACAGAAAAACAGACTAAAAATGTTACTCTATATTATGTAAAAGAAAGAACACACAAACACCTTGGTGCTTCCCACTGCAAAAAAAACTGGCTCAACTTCCTGCAGTTGACTTGTGTAAGCTCTGCGGATGCCAGTGGTGTTACTCCAATATTTCTCAAAGTGTAAACTCAACCAAGCTTCAATGCACAGTCACTGTGGCATATTGTACAGTGACTGTGCCAACAAAGCTACATATTTAAACAGGTGGAGATACACTGGCAGCTTGGTTGGAGCATTCTGGATGTCAACTGCAGGCAGTTGAGCCGGGTTTTTTTGCAGTGGAACCCATCTATCATCCCTAAAAGTGAACAGAGTTTGTAAGTCACTCAGATTAAGTATAGAACAGAAACACAAGACTTGGATCCAGTCCTGAAAACCTTGGGTGTGCAGGAGCTGATAAAAAAAAGCAAAACAAGGACAAGTTGAAAGGAAGAAAAACAAGTTGCTCACTTTAAATAATTACAAAACAAAGACTCCATGCTATCAATAAAATAGAAATAAACTAATTATATTTTTCTCAATTGAGTAAATCTCAGCTCACTGGTACAGCTGAATCTCTCCCTTTTCAAAATAACTTCTCTCCTCTACTTCCAATTAAATACCACCACATATAACCTTCTCTATCTATCCAATCCTCAGAATAGACTCTATCTTGTTGCTCTTAGGTAAAGCACTTTACTTTTATCATACATTTTCATTTCTCTAATATAAGACTTTCAGTAGCCTGATGCAAATAAATCTTATTTGTTTGAACTCTTTTAACTACAAGTAAAATAGAAGTCAAAATAAGAGGTGAAAAAATGAAAATAAATCCTTTTGGCTTAAAAAAGCCAATTGTTGTACTCAAAGACACTTTGAGTACAACAATTTCAGCAGGGTATGTAATTGAAATGAGGAATCTTTCTCTGGGGAAGAACCCTAGCTTTTAAGTTCTCTTTGTGGTGTTTGGCTTGTGGGAGAGCTGTCAAATTTCTCTGTAAGTAATTTTGCAAATTTTGCAGGTTTTCCTGCATGAAAGGTTTGAATGAGTGGAATTTCTATGAAAAAAATGAAAGGTCCTTTGGGGTATGAGTGGAGAGAATATGAATAAGGAGGGTTGATTTTGATTGGAATGTATCCAAGTTGATCAGATGAATTTTTGCTACATGATGATTTGGGGTAGGAGTTTCACTAGCACATGTCTTTATTTATATTTCCTGCATCCCAGTTTTGGCTATTAATGGGCTTGATGAGTTGATTAATCTGTTGTTTCCAATGAGCTTCAAGTTACGCAAACAAGCAATAGACAGTACAGTTGCTTTTATTAAAATAATTATTGTGTCAAATGCAGATTCCAAACAAGATGTCAGAATATTTTATTCTAAGCCAGTTGCCAAGAAAAAACCCCCCCAAAACAGTGAGAGTGTACACATGCTAGGGAAAATATTGAAAATGAATCAACTCACCAAGACAGATAGCTCCAAAACATAGCCAAAATCCTACCCTCAAACCTTCTAAGTAAGCCTCAGGACTTGCCACAGTCTGGAAACATCATAATCAATCAGGAGGGTCAGTTTTGATTTCAAATGAGTTTGTGTTGCCATAGTCATTTTTTTTGTGCTTACTAAGTTATTTCTGGTAACTATTCCTTCTTCTTGACTTCTAGATTGTGTGGTATGAACCTGTTGGGAATTTAGATCCGTATCAGTACAATTGGAAAAAGCACCAAATGATTACAAAAACAGAAGAAAACAGACTTACTTGGAGTAAGGTGGTCAGACTTAATCCAATTGCAGCGCCAATTTCTGATTGGTCCATTAATCAATAATAAAAAGTCGTGGGATTAGCATTCTGATCATCTCTTATATATTAAAGTTAAAACAGAAGACAAGGGAAAACCTAGGATTATCAAATTGCAAGAAAATTGGAAAGGAAACAGCAATTAAATGCTCACGTGACACCGTGTGGAAGACTCCACCCGTTACGGCTTGCTCAGAGTGGCTGGCGATCTGACTACCGTACATTTTTGCACAGGGAATCTAAGAGTTTTTGAGGAAAAATCCCAATTAATAATCCGCGCTTGCCTAGATCAGGGGAGACTGATGGACGCGTAGACGAGCGTTTGTTAAAAATAGAGATTCCAGAGTAACTAACCACAAAGCCAGGTCCAACGACAGAAAGTGCAACCGAAGCAAAGTTGTAGGTCCAATAACTGGCCGAAGGCTTCATGAGGGCTGATAGCAGACAGCTCGTTGCGGTGCCCATGCAGCCAAAGACTATAAGGAGTTGTGTCGGGACAATGTGAGATAGGAAGCCAAAGGTTATGTTCAGAAGGAGTCCTACGACAGGCCTTTGTCCGTCATAACGGGACTAGTAAGCAATTTGTTTCTGTCTCCAGAAGGTTTGATCAATCGAGCCAGGAGTTTTGTGAAAAGTGATCAGGGACTTACAAGGGAATGAATAGGACGGCAGTTTTGTGTATGTTTAATTCCAGAAAATCTTGCAGACTATTTGCCAAACAAGCATAGTTTTTGGAATCAAATTGAAATCAAATTGAAATCGAATGAGTCGCTCATTACCTATATATTTTGGGTATCGTGTTATGAAGAAACTCAACTATTCATGGAACAGAAAGTTTTGACTGACGAAGCCGAACCAAAGCAAGCAAACGACCATCAAGACGACCAAAAAGCGGTGCTGATCTCTCTTGAACAAGTCAAGTTTCAAAATAGGTTCAGTAATTTTTTCCCAACCATTACCATTCTGAAGCGACTGGTTCATGCGGCTCTCGAGGACCTTCTGCCAGTAGACGAAGCTTGCCAGAATCAGCATCGAGCAGATGATGGCCAGAAGGACGATTATTTTACTCGACCCCTCTCGAGAGCTGATAGCAAGTGACAAGATAAGTCCCGTCAATCCGGTAATAATTAGGAACCCTCCTAGCCAATCGATGCTTCCCGGGTTGTCGAGTCTCTCCTTGTCTTCCGGAATAACCAGGGTTGCAGTTACACAAATTCCAAGTGCAGAAGCAGCGCAAAAGTAAAAAAACTGTGTATAAATTTCAAAGCAGGATGTGATGGTTAGCACAAACATCTCAAGTATGATGCACCAGGAAAAAATAACAATCACTTGGCTACAAGTGACATGGCAAATTACAAAGGGGCCTTTTTACTTCCTGATGTCACTTGTAGACACGTAATCATTGTTTTTTCCTGGTGATAGCCCCTCTTTTGTTCTTGTCTCCGGCCTCCAAGGTCATGAAAGGTTAGAAGATGGGAAACTTACGGATCTCCATCCAGGGCCTGTTGTTTCTGTGATGAATCCGCCCAGAAGCAAGCTAAAAGTAGCACCCAAGGGTAAACCGGCGCTAAGACCAGCAAAGCCGACACGTTTGAGCATGGATTCTGGCTGGAGATGGTTCCCCAGGATGCCAATGACCGATGGTGCAGTGGCTGCAGCTCCGAGTCCTTGCAAGACGCGTAAAATCGAGAGCTGGACATGGGTACGCGAAAGCGCACAGCCGAAGGAAGCTAAGGCGTAAAAGCTAGTGCCTATTTGGATGAATCGTTTATGACCATACTGTTTTTTTCAAGCATGTATTTGTCATAATGGGTCAAGTAGGAGGAATACATTTCAGCATTTTTTCTTTCCCCTTGAAGATTAATACAGCTAAAAAGCCGTGCCGTAATACTTCATAAAATAGTTAAGATTTATTGCCAGAATGAGAAATAAGAAAATGTTGAAGAGCGGTGAAGAGAAAGTTGGAAGAAAGTTTACGAAACGAACCAGATCAGCTAGTCTTCCACACAGCAGCAAGCAACTGCCGAAACCAAGTGAGAAACCACTAGATATCCATTGTAAGTTACTGGCTTCAATATCTACTTTAAGGAAAAAGGAAAAATATATTGTTCAGTTATTCCTTCTTGATACCCGCGTGGATTACAAGAAAATTCTGTGCCTCGGGCTTGCGCCACTTTCTCAAAGGGTATATATGAAAGTAAAATCAAATATCTCGTACCTAGCTCACGTTGGATACTGGGAATCAAAAGGTTCATTGATACCGAAGAAGCATTCTAACGAAAATAACAATTCGTTTTGAAGGGCGAGACGCTCTTTAACTTGCATACCGTTCTAAACCGGAAATGAGCTGTTTACTCACGCTGATGATACTGGCCGCTACGCAGACGATGATCATAACAATAGCTCTGGGCACGGATATCGGCCCTAGGTACCCCTTGGGTGAGCTAGGAACAGTTGGCGATCGCGCCAGGATGGAGAGATAGATTTTTGGCTTGGAGTCCAGGGTATAGGATTTCATTATCTTGCTTGATCGGAACTCGTCGTACCGGACCGTGTTGGTGGACCTGAGTGAATCCTGTGAGGAATGGGGGCTCAAAATCGATTCCATCGGACTTGCTGGCATGTCGTCGGACGAGATCACCAATAATTTTGCGCGTTTGGCGTCGCAGTTCTTTTCTATACAGTGTCAGTACGGACTATGTGATGTTCATTCGCCCTGAAGGATTGAGTAAAAGGAGCAAGAGGATAACCGAAATCCAAATCTTGACTTATAATTTAAATGTTTATTTATGTAAATGTAAATGTAAATGTAAACGTGAATGTGAATGTAAATGTAAATATGAATGGAGGATAATCTCGGAGGTTTGCCGACAAATTAGGTCCAGAGGTACTGCATTCGAGCCAGCAAATTTTGTTATGTATGTACGTAAGGAATCTCCGGGTGAGAGTCCCAAACAAAAGGCACTCCTGGCAGGGTTTGTCCTAGCTTGTCTCACCGAATTCGCCCACTGCGTCCGGGGGCCAATTCTTCTACTCCTGTCCGCACGAATGGCAAAGAGGCATGAAACACCTGAATGACCCGACTCAACGAAGTTGCTCGGTTGCTTCGCGACCTCCGCGGACTCCTTTGACCACCACCCTGCTTTGCGGAAAGGCCGCCGACCCTCAAACAATTCGAGTCATACCGTTGCATCGGGTGAAGCGGTGAAGGCCAACGATCGTCAGGGAGGTTGGTTCACCAAGGATGCTGCTAGTGCGACAAAAAGACACAAGGAGTGGTATGCGTATCTATGTATTTCATCACCTGCTTTCGCGGCTCAAGCGCAACAGGCTCCTCCTCCAAGGTCTCCTGCGGCTTACGCCTGCCACCGGACCGAAAAGTGGTGGCTGCAGTGACTACTTCACTTGATCAAGTCACCCAGATCATCCATGGCTAAGTAAATTTTCCTCTATGTTCTTCTCATTTTGAGTTATGATTTCAAATCTCCAACCACATTCCCCTTGTCCCAATTAATTCACCAAGAAATTAAGGGGTACAAGTTCTCAACTACTTTTTTGCTGCTGCTGGAAGGGCTGACAAAATCACCCGCAGACATTCGTTACCATGATGCACTTGCTGTTGCTTGACACCGAGTGTGTGTATAACACACCAAAGAAAATTGGTTTGTTGGAAAACATGACTGAAAAGAGGTGTGGGTGTGAGTGTGCTTACCCTTGAGGGTTTTTTGTTTTGTGATACCTAATGATGATTCTCACATAATTTCCCACCTGGAAACCACCAGCATCACACATTTTTTGAAAGAAAAAAAACCACTGCAAAAGGGGTTGCATGGGTTACAATTGCTTCATAAAACTACTTCAAGTGTGTTTATTTTGGGCAAACTGGAAAAGAGGGAAGAAAAGGGTGAAAAGAAAGAGATGGGAAGTGGAAAAACAATCTTGATCCAAGTTCATGTGTACCCTTGGTGTGTTCTTACTGTTTACAGGATGATAGAAATATAGAACTGTGGGTATATTACCATTCCTCCTTATCCTTGATGATGCCATCCATTGTACAATCCTCTTCATAACTACTATTACCATCATTGTCTTGATTGCTTTCATCCCCCTCTTCCCCATCATCTACAACAAAATTGTCTTCCTCATCATACAATTCCCCTGCATCTCCCTCCACATGTTACTTGTCAGTGGTGGTGTCTGGGCTGGGCTGAGTGAGATCAGTCTCCTCTCCTTCATCCACATTGCTGCCTTGACCATTGTTGTCAGCCTGATCTTCAGAAGACTCATCACTCAAGAGACCATAAGGCTTGGCCAAGACCCCCCAATACTTTTTGGTGGATTTTGACAAGGCTAGTTTTTCATTGGGGTGTTGTTTGCCTTTAGGTAGTAAGCAGTAATTGGAATTGCTATTGGGGAGAAAAACAAGCAGATTTCTATTTGGGATGGTCTCTTTCTGAGCAGGAATAAGTTCATTGTACCATTTGAGGTTATAGAAATCAATGGGTAACCCTACTGGTGCAATTTTGTAAGACAAATTTTCAAGGGTATTTTATAATTTTCAAACCCTTTGCTGCTGGCATTTACTCAAAGGGTTTTTCTCTGCCATCTTCTTCATCACAATTTCCACACAACAGAAGAAGCAATTTGCATTTTTTGAGTGGTAGGGCAAGGTCTTGATTTTGTAAAATCATTTTCCTTTTACGTCTTCATTGTTGCAGTGAGCTGATATCAGTTCCAGTATTTCTCAATAGAAACTAAGAAGCTTGTGAAGAATATCAAATTCTTGGTGTTTTTTCCTCAACTAAGTTTGAATAAAACAAGTTAGATAAAAATACTTAAGGAAGCAGCAGAAAAAAAATGAATTTACCCTCTCTTGATTCTTATTAAAATTTTTGCCCAATGATTCTTGGGCAGCCTTTACTTCTTCCTTGAGATATGTCTTGTATTTGTTTTATTGTAGGTAGTGCAAAAAGTGGTTATGGGCCAGTAACAGTAAAGTCATGTCTTGTGCCATTTCTGGATCAATATTCACATAAGAGTAGGCTGGAGTTTCAGCAACCTCAGTGAAAGTAGTCAAAGCAGCAATTCAATGAGCTGAGTTGTATAATGAAGCCAAGTCTTCATTGAGATTGGGACACCAGATGCATAATGCTAATTGAGGCATGAGACCTTGGACATATTGAACAAGTTTTATTTTAACAGATGGTATGGCTTAAATTGAGATTGAGATTGAAATTTGAATTTCAAACAGGTGTTGATAAATGCATGCCCACATCCTTCCTACATGTATAGGTATGGGATTACCCCATACCTAGAAATATAGGGGTGTATGTCAGCAAAACTGAATTCAGGTTTGCTTACATAACCCCCAGCCTCTCTGCCTCCAACCAACGGTGGGCTGCTATGCTACACTACATTTTAGATGTTAGCTGCATTCTTCCATGCTAGTTAGCTGCATTTTTCCATGCTAGTTAGCTGAATTTCAAAAGCTAACAAAGCAGCTGTTAGCAATGTAATTCATTTTCTGTCACCTGTGGGAATTGATCCCAGGCTAAAAAGGGGTGGAGGTTAGGCTTCAAGTATTTTAATATGATTTTACGCCACAAACCTTTTTGTTTTTTGGAATTGTTTTTGGGATTTTTTCTTACCAATATTCCTGATTGTGCATCACCTACATATCAACTTCCACCTGCCAAATTCTCCCATAATCCACCTTGGTAAGTCCTCTCCTTTCTTCCACCCTGCTCTCTTCCCTTTATCCTACTGACCCCTCTTACTCCCCTCAGGACCCTTGAAGGTAAGTCCCCTCCCTGATACTCTCCAAGACCTAGCCACCCTGACCTTGCTACCCTGCCTACCCTCACTTCAGCCACTGTCTTGCTCTTCTCACCTATTCTACTCTCAACAAACCGCTGCCCTACCCTCAAACAATCAAATGATTGATCATTTGATCATTTGACCCTGCTACACTGACCTTGCTACCCTGCCTACCTTCAACGCACCGCTGCCCTGCCCTGCCTGCTCATCTACCCTAGATCAAATGATTGATTGACCCTGCTACCCTGACCTTGCTACCTGCCTACCCTTGACAAACCGCTTCCCTGCCTGCTCATCTACCCTAGCCCAGTACCTGCTACCCTCAAACAATCAAAAGATTGATTGACTTGCTACCTGCCTACCGTTGACAAACCGCTGCCCTGCCTGCTCATCTACCCTAGCCCAGTACCTGCTACCCTCAAACAATCAAACAATCAATTGAACCCGCTACCCTGACCTTGCTACCTGCCTACCGTTGACAAACCACTGCCCTGCCTGCTCCTCTACCCTAGCCCAGTACCTGCTACCCTCAAAAAAACAAACAATCAATCAACCCCACTACCCTGAACTTGCTACCTGCCTACCATTGATGAACCGCTGCCCTGCCCTGCTCATCTACCCTAGCCCAGTAACTGCTACCCTCAAGCAAACAATAAATCAATTTCTTGACCCCACTACCCGGACCTTGCTACCCTGCCTACTGTCAACGGACTGCTACACTTGTGAGTCCCTGCCACTACCCTCAACCAACCAACCAACCAATCAATTGATTGATTGATTGATAGACCCTGCCGACTTTGCTACCCTGCCTCACTACCCTTAACCCAGCTACCCTGCCTACAAACTTTGAACCCAGCTACCCTGCCTACCTACCCTGAACCCAGCTACCCTGAAACCAGCTACCCTGCCCTACCTAACCTCAACCCACTCTGTGAGTCTCACCCCACTCCCAAACTCCCAAACTACTAACCCTGGACAATTGATCAGCTTGCTCTGATCATTCAGCCTTTTGTTTTGGTTCCCCCACCTCATAATCATCAACTGAATATATCTTTAACTCCTACAGGTCTACCACGTCTCACATCCGCAAGAGCGAAAATAACACTGTATTTATTTCATTATATTAACTGTGATATCAATACTAATTATTGTTTTCTTTTCCTTTTGCCTATTCTTATTGTTTTGATCCCTGAATGCCTTAATTACTCTTATTGGAATGATTTTAATCTTAAATGATGGATCTTGGGATGACATTGTTCTGGGGACCTCATTGAATCATCAAAGTCATATCAATAAGAGTTCTAAGGCATCTAAGCATCAAAACAAGATGAACCGTCAAAGGGAAAAGCATCTGTTATGTATAGAGAGCTTATAAATAAAAGAACAATCTGTATCATGGCCCAGGGTTATATATAGTCCTCACATACTCTACCAAACCATCCCTTTGAAGAATAAAAAACCCACTCACCACCCAACTCCATCAGAAATCAGTTCAGCATAGGATGAAATCAGCAACTATCACTTTATGAAGTCTGGGATCAATGTTATTATTGATCCTCTTGAAAAGTCTGAGGTGATTGCTCTTGTAGAATTCACACCTTATCAAGACCTCACCCCTTCCCAATTGGATGATCTCAACTATATTTCCACTTTCCTCCACCAGTCCAAACACTTCCTTAACTCTGTCTCATCCTGTACTTTAATTTGGGGTGGGCTCATGTGGACCATTGGTTGGAGAAAGTCTTATGATGGGCATCAGGTAGTTGGCCGGTATATCAAGGAATTTGATGTGGTAATCTTTTCAAAGATCTTTCTCATACTCCCTTTCAACAGAATCAAGATCTTATGAAGAAATTTAATATCCCTTCCTTTCCCAATCTGTCTTATGGCAAACTTCCTGAAGAAACCACCTGCTCTGCCCACTTGCACTTCTGATTATACCCTGGTAGACTCTTCTCATTATGGTATCACATCTGGTCCTTTTATTTTTCCTGATCACCACATTGGTATTGATATTGATCATCAGAATAGTATTGTTAAAATGATTTGGCAAGCTAATAAGTATACTCATTGTACTATGCCTCATTCCAAAAACTCTTCTTTCACTCGTCTTGGTTTATTTATTCAAATCAATTTTAGTCTTGCTAATGCTTGTAGTAAATATTTGAAGGGGTTTTATAAAGATTTTTCTCACTACTTTGTTGATAATTGTTTTATATGTTTTGGTGTATGGCTAGAAGAAAATTAACAGCTAGTTCAATTAAAATCTTGTTTTCATTTGCTATTTTTTCCTCTTTTGTTTTCTGACTTCTAAACTCTTAATTTGCAAGGCTTTAACCATTAAATATTGAATGTGTAATTTTGTGGTTTATTCTTTTATATCTAGTAAGTTAATCATGATAAAAATAAATCCAAGCAGGGAACAAGAGCCATGGTAGTAGTCTTGGGAATTGATTTTAAGAATTAAAACAGGTAACAAAAAATTACCAAATGGAATGTGCCTCAAATAAATATTCAAGCAGGGAAAAAGAGCCATGGAATTAGTAAGCTTGGGAGTTGATTTTAAGAATTAAAACAGGTAACCAACAATTACCAAATGGAATTTGCATTGAATAAATAATTTCAGTGTGTAGATTAGTTTTCTGTCAACAGGGGGAATTGAAGATGATAGATTGTTCCTATTTGCAATAAACATCTGACATGGATCCAAACTTCAACCAGAGAATTTTTTCAAATCCTCACTTCAGAGTCAACTCTCCAATTAAATTTGTTTTTTCAAACCAAACGTATCTCAATCTAGTCAACCTGCACCAGTTCCCAATCAAGATGGAAATATGACTGCTTCATCAGGTGGCCATACCCGCAGATCTTCACAAGTCACCACACCTATAAGGCAATCCGGAATGATTCATCCTTTGCCAGATTCATGCCTGCCAATTGTGCAACCACTTTTATCACAAAGAAGTCACATTTCATCAGCATCCTTGTTATTAAATTCCCAATCAAACAAACAAAAAGACCCTACATCACAATCTTCAAATGAAGAACAAAACACTCCACTCCCTGGAAAGACAGGGAAAGAAACCAAACAAAAATACTCTGAGTCAGCCCATATCAACCTCTGAAGTTCCAAGCTCACAGGTGATTGATTTTGCTCAAGACTCAATGACAAAAATGCAAAGGAAAACCCCAAACGTAGAAAGAGAATTCCTGAATTTGATGATCCAAAGGATTTTTTTTCCAAACCAAATTGGCGTGTGTAATTCTTGATAGCTAAGTGTTTGAAATGAATGTAACCTGATATCACTGTTAAAAAAAGCTGGTATCTAAAATGCCATCAACCTATACCTGCATGTGGTGCAAGAAAGATGTCAGGGTTTCTGCAAGCAGCGTTTCAAATCTTTGTACTCATTGTGATCCTGTCAAAAAGGAAGTATTTCTCATGGATGCCCCAAATGTCATCAAGCAATCACTTCTGGCGCCAAGCTTCCACCAACAGCAGTTGAAGAGGACAGAATCAAAGAGACTCCCCAACCTGGATTGCTCACCAAACATTTGGACCTTGTTGAAAAGTTTAATAACCAGGTTCTCAATCAGAAAATAAATCTATGGCTGTTACAACTATCATTGCCTTGGAATTTTGTTGAAGACCCCTATATCCAAGCTGCCTTCTCCTATTGTCAAGCTGGAGCAAATTTGTTTAAAAGAAAGTGGGATGCAACTTCTGGACAAGTGGTATACTTGGATTTACAAGAGGCTATGATCCACCGGTTGAAGGTGAGTGATACCATTGCATTCAATTACATGTAAAATATATACTTATTTTCCTTTAAACAACATTCCAACAGGATTCTGAGAGAAAGTTTATCTTGATACACAACATTTGGACCACAAAAGGAAATCACTTTGGATTTATTGGAGCTTCTTTCTCTTTTATTGATAAATATTGGAACCATCTAGTGCTGCATCTGAATCACAAGCTAGTTGCCTGGCACCACAAGGGAAGCTTGCTGGCTGAACCTGTTGTGAACATATTGAAGCAAAATGATTTACATAATAAGATAAACAGCCTTGGATTCATCACTGGTAATCTGCCAAAAATTTATTTATTTTTTGTGCTATAAAAACATGCGTTGCCAGACCACTGATTTGGGATCAAATAACAACACAATGGCAGAAACAATGCACTCCAAACTTGTTTCCCTGGCCCAAACCACAGATTTGGATTGGAACTACAAGACAATTCATATCAAGTTCTTTTGTCATGAAATGGCACTTGTTGTCAATGCTGGATTGAAAGAATTGGTCCTTGAAGCTCCTCCTCCACCAAAGCTCAAAAAGTCATTCCTTGGAATTTTCCCATTTTCCAACAGAATGGACCCAATAATTGAAGGGGACAAAGAAAAGCAATCTGTAGATTTCTTGGTTGAAGACAGGGTGGAAGATGAGACGGATGTTGATAGCAGAAGTGTTGATGAGGATGATCCAGACCTTGAAACTGATGATGACAACAATAATGAGGGGACCAGATCTGAATACAAAACCTATGATCAAATCACCTCAAAGAACAAAAATAATAATATATCATGAACAAACAGAAAGTATTCTAATTATTTGAATGAGTTAACCAAATTAGTCGGTTGATTATCTTTTAGTTATTTATCTTAGTAGCAATCAATTACTAAATCTTTCCTTCATCTTTTTTTGATATATAGCTGGACCTTGTAGTAGAAATATTACCTCATCAAGTGCAAGCTTGTTCCCACGGAAAATTGAGAGATGTATTAGTAGTCATATGTGGTTGAAAGACGGTATACAGGTGGCTGGAAATTTTTCAAAAGCTCAAGGCATTGTGAATAGCTATACAAATTTTTCCCAAAAAAAAATAATGAAAATAAATGATAGTTTTATATACAGACAGTTTGCATAATAAGTACTATCTGACAGCCTTCATATTATCCTTATTCCCTGGACTATATTCTTTTACTTTCTTTTTACTCTTTAATATTGATTTATGAGAGCATCTTCTGGTCCACTATGGTTGAGTTGTATAGCAGGGTGCTACACTAACATTTAGTGTAGTTGGAAAGATTGCTATGCTAACAGTTAGCATAGCTGACAAGATTGCTACGCTAACAGTTAGCATAGCTGACAAGAGCGCTGGGCTAACAGTTAGCGTAGCATTTTTTCCAGCTAAAACCGCTAAAAATAAGCTCACAGGAGATTCCTGCAGTGCATAGTGTTAATGCTTTTTTTACTCAATGGCACTGACAGTACACTAACCTGTATCCTTTCTGTAAATGAAAATGTTTTTAGCTTTAGATTCCCAAATCTCTGGCCAACAGTAAATTTGTGGTTGTATGGCTGAAAAAGCTAAAACTATGCTACACTAAAGCTACTTTAAAGTAGTGGGCCCACCGTTTCTTGCAGTGAATCTGATATGTACTCTGTGGCTGAAATGGGCTATTTCAAAACAGGTCAAAGATATTTAACTAGAAGGGTTCCCCCCAGTTACAGAGACCATGTTGTCAGCCTGCTACTGATTCAGAGACATCCTGAACATAGAAAATTATACCAATATACAACTTATATTCTTAGTCTCAAAAGAATGCACACCTTAGGTCTTTTGTTTCGAAAGAAATTATTAAAACAAAACATATAACACAGAATCTAGATATAACTTCTAAAGTATAAAGAAAACTGCAAATATTATTTCAGATTCTGAATCTACATGTAAATTCACCTAGGGCATCTCAGCAAAAGTACCCCGTAATTATTACTCCTTCATATTCCTTCACAAGGCCTTCAAGTTTTCATATGACTTAAAGATCTACATAAACTTAAATATATGCTAGTAGACTATGTAATTAAGAGTAATAGATTTCAGTTATGATGCATAAATAAGGTTTGCATCATCATTTCCATAGTTACATGTACCTGGCACCTGTAATAAAAGCCACAACAAACGCTGCAGCCATAGTTTTCCTATTAAGGCCAAGATAGCCCAATTTGTTGGTTTTAAATAGACTACTGGTCCAAAAGGAAGGAAGAAACAAAAGTATTCACCTTACTGAGAACATTAAACCACTTTGTGCCTTTTGAAACATGTAACTAAGCCCTACCGTAACCAAACCAGTTATACAGGTAACTAGGGCTTAGTAGAAGACTAGACCAGGAAAAACGGAGCTTCTGTTTCGCCCCCAAGAGCCCAGAATGGATATATAAACAGAACTTCCTTCCCACAAAATGATATCCCCATCTTCACTTACATTTACCAGCTTTTACCCACCATATCAACTAGCCTTATGGCCTATTATATAGTCAGTTTTTGCTTGTTTTATACCTGAATTTCATTCAACAACCCTTTCAACTTTATCAGCACTCAACAACCACCTGTTACTCAACCTGATGAGCTCTTCTGGACCACCTACAACTCCCTGAAGAACCCCTGACAGGAAATAGAAGCAGTAAGTCTATTTCCTCCATTCCTTCAGTAGTTATTGACTAGGTGTACTCCTTGTTCAAAGGTCTAGACTTTCAGGTACCCAAAATACCCCCTGTCCACTCAGGTCCTGAATATTTTAGAGGGAACAGTAAATACCAACTCAGGCCCCTCTGTTATAGTTTTTTTTTATATCTTTTCACCTTTTTTACCCACCTTTCACTGCACAACCTGCAGCTGTTTTTACCTTGCACCCTGTGTAGCCAGAATAATCCAGTTCTTGACATCACGGAGGCTGACACATGTAGTCTCTTAAACTGGATGATTTCCTTCTGGAAACAGAGACCACACAGTCTCTTTGACTGGAGGAAATTCCTCCGGTTGAAGAGGCTTCATAATATCTTCAACCAGTGCAGCAGGAGACTTGTGTCAAGTTTTTACAAAGCTCAGTATTGCATGTTAATATTTCAGCTCAAGATGAAGATGTGATGGAGGGAGATTGCTATCTTGAGGGATCAAAAGATAGTACCGGGGAGGATAGGAAAAATAGGTTGAGGCTCAGACTCAATAAGTATTAATTTGATCAGAGACTGACTCATATACACAAATAGAGAGCCCCCTCAGCAAGATCCAGAAGGAGGCCTAACATTAAGACCATGTACAAAACAAACAATGAGACTAGACATTGTCAGAATTCCAGTCTTTGTCTCTGCTCACAATTCTCATAAAAACTATTCATCAAAAACAATCATTATCATTTTATTCCCAATCACTCTGAAATCAAGCAGTTTTACATTATTATCACTCAATATTATTGTTTTATATCACTCTACCAATCAGGTAGTTTTAATTACATCACTCTGCTATTTGGCAGTTTTATTTCTCTCTAGTATTTAGCTAGATTCACATCACTGTCACTGCTTATGCTTGTAGACTTTACAGCATATGCTTTTATTTGTTACAAGAAAACCACATTTCTGCCATTCCTGTTGTTTTGTATTTAGCCAGATTATTTGTCAGCTGAAATTAATCATCAAGTTTGAGCATAAAATTATTTTTCATCCTGCTCCCAGCTCCTTGGTCCAATCAGACCCTCCACAAACATTGCCCCCTTTCTCGAGTTTCATTTCCTGAAGGTGAAATCTTGACAGACATGACATGTCAGGTAACACAACAGGAAACTGGGACTGGGACTGGGACTGGGACTGGGACTGGGACTGGGACTGGGACAGGAACAGGAACAGGGATGGTGAAAGGAACAGGAACAGGAACAGGAACAGGGAGAAGAAAAAGGGAGCCAAAACTTATGCCTGCTGGGAGCCCAGACCACCTGCTAACACCAACCCTTGAGTTAGAGTTACACATACCTTTTGCCTGTTTGAAGGTCTTTGCATTGGATGACCAATAAGTGCTGGTGCACAGCACAGTCCTGTGGGCAACACAAGCAACCATTGTACAGCCAAAAAATGGCTCAAGATTTTCCACCTATTTTATTTTGAAAAAAGCTTGGACTTTTTTCATTTCCAAACTTTAGAGTTATGGGCTTATGTCATGTGTGAAAACCTAAAACATGGTTTTATGCCTGACATAACCGTCATGTGATGATGCAAGGTTTGCTGTGCAGCCCCTATCTGACTGATATTGACTGCCCTCCCCTTCTTCCCACCAACTCAAACTCAAAATTAACCAACAAAAACGCCGGTCTCCCCCATGGTTTACCAGTTGCATTCTCTGGCAACCAAAATTGCAGTTATTCAGATGTCCAAGCAAGGTCTTTCCCCCACATTGATCAAGGACTTACTAGGTTTTTCCTTCTCTCCCCAATCATTTTGTTGATGGATCCATTTATTTGAAGAAACCTGCTGCGTAATCAAGGATCCAGATACTTATGAAGGCCGTGGAAGACCAGCTAGTCTCACCCAAGAGGAGGTCAACTTCATGATTGAGCTTTTCTGTACTGAGCCCGGCCTTTTTCTGAACAAAATCCGCAAAGAGCTCTACAATGCCTCTTGGGTGCTTCTCAGTACATCTGGTGTTCATTGAAACCTCATTGAAAAGCTCTCCATAACTTTGAAGAAACCAGAGACAAAGAATATTCACAATTAACTCACTGCAAATTATTCTTATGTTGAGCGCATGGAATTCTTTCCTGTGAATTTTCTAGTATTCACTGGTAAGTTTCCCTTTTTTTAAATACTGCTTCTCATGGGCACAACAGGCTAACATTATGTTTTTCTTTTTTGTCAGATGAGAGCTCCTTTACGGAAAAGGATTTGCTCTGATCTTTTGCAAGTTCAAAGAAAGGGACACCTTCAGCAAGGTTTGTTATTGACCAAAACACAGAGCACTTGAGTTTACTCCCAGCAATCTCTATTAACGGACTAATGGCTGTAAAAACCACATTTGAGACCTTTGACGGTTGTAAATTTGAGTATTTCTTGCAGTTTGACTTGGTGAGTACCTCTACTTTATCCCTGTAAATCCACTTGGCTGACCATCTCTCCTGTAGCTCCCCGCATGAATAGGTACCCAGGACCCAACTTGGTTGTTGTTTGAGACAATGCAACTTTCCATTGAGGTGATGAATTTCACCAACTGTGCAACTCATCTGGTGTCCAGCTCCTCTTCCTCCCTCCGTACTTCCCTGAATTGAACCCAATTGAACTCCATTATCATTATATCTTATCTCACACCAGTCTCTGCCGCTTCAAATTCATTTTAGTAACTTATAGCTAGAAATCTCTCTTCTGCTCCTTTCTCTACCTCCTCAATGTCACTTGTAGCTAGCAATGTTTTTTTTCTGTCTTTGTGACAGTTTTTTTTATCACACTAGCAACAGAAATGACAACTTTTGATTTAAAATGAAACAATACCACAGGATTATCTTGCCAGATGACATGTTAGCCCATTGAAAAACATCACATTAATCTCTGTGACCATTAAGAGAGATAAAACAAAAAACAGATGGGGGATCAGATTGATCTTTTGGCTGAGACGGCTCAAAAAAAACATTAAATGGTCAGATTTTTTATACATGCTTCCCTAGGCTTGTTGGATACAATTTCAGGATTAAACTGCTCATTTTCAACAAAACAGGGCTCTTGGTGAACTTCTTGACATTTTCCCTGAGCTGGACAATGGTTCCAGGAGATAAGCCCCAACAGCTCATCTCTTCCCTGGTGATGGTATTGGATTGAAAAAGCCTCGGATGGGTGATATTGTTGTCAGCAAGGATCTTCAAGGTTTCTTGCTTTTTGCTCTCCTTATACAACTGAGGATATGTCAGATTCAACCCCAGACAATGAAGCGCCTTGCCAAGGCAAGGCCGGATCTTCAATAGCTGATATTTTTCTTTTCTTGGTTGACAACAGCTTCTGGAACTTACGCTCTGCAGGGGGTGAGTAAAGTGAGAGGCCTTTTACAGGTTTTATCTGGAAAAAAACAGAACTAGCATCTTTTTAATAAAAGTTTATTTTAAAATGATTAAAAGAGAAAACTCCTCACAATGGCCTGGGCCCAAAATTGGACCTTATTTGTTGTGAGTGGTATGAAGCAGGTAGTATCTGGAGGTTTGATGAATACTGGCATGCTGTGCTTGTATTTTACATTGGGTAAATGAATAGCATAAAGCTTATTCATCACCACATTCAGCCCATTAAAGTCCAACACAGTTGGTTCAGTGGAGCCATCCATGGTAGTTGAAGAAGCGCTGGCATTCTGGGCAGCTGTCTGAGTCAAAACATGTGTTTTAATCTCAACAGCTGTCTTGGCCTGTTTAACTACTGCGGTCCGATTTTGCATCTGAACATCCAGGCTTGCATTTGTATGATCTCTACCCATATCAACAATAAATTCAACCCAGTGAGAAAAAGAGGGCTCATTGTTGATTGTGTAATTTTTGGCCTTCTTAAACTCCGCAGCTCACTTCCCAACCATTGAAAGCTTCCAATCAACATGTGGCAAACCTGTAGTAACAGTGTTCTGGATTAGGCCGCCACTGCTCTCCAAGTGCTTGTCTGCTTTGTCAGCAACAAGGTTGCAAAGATCTGCAAGGCAGATTGATTGTGCTGCAAAATCAACCACAAAGTTCCTGGTAGATTTAACCGGGAACCACATGGATTTTCCTTGTTTCATGTAATAAAGCTTGAATGATGTGCTGAGATGCACCATCTGTGGCTGCATGCAGATCCAAAAAAACATAATTTAAGTTTCTTCTATCAACCTTGTTGAAGGAAAGAATCTAAACTTACAGGCAGTTCAGCCGGTGCAGGGCCAATGCCATGGATGCAGAAGCTCTTTGCATCAGTGAAATATCCGGGGGGTTGTGATTGTTTGTCCATTCCAAAGAGGTCATAGCCAATTTGAGACATTGATGCAAGGCCGTAGACTGATCTTGGTCTCCACGGTAGGGTGTGTTAATATTTCAGCTGAAGGCACTGAGGAGGGGACTGGGACCAAGCAGCAGGTTCTGAGGAAATAAGGCTCAGAATTGATACTTTTATTTCATACATGAGGAGCGGACTTAAGTAGACAACTAGAGAGCCCCCTTGCAAGACCCAAAGGGGGCCTAGACATGACTAATCAATAAACAGGACAGTTGGCCGGGGACAGGGGACAGGACAGGAACAGGAACAGGAACTGGGGACAGGGTACAGAACATCTCACCAAGATGAACTGGTGACAGGAACAAGGGACAGGGAACTGGAACAAGGAACAAAGCCATACAGGAGAAAACAAGGCCACTTGGCCTGACAGGAGGAAGGATGAGAGGCATGTGAGCGGACTGAAAGGTCAGAATTCTGACAGGGTGATAAGGGTAGCTTCATATTATTAATATTACAGCACCCAATCATGACTATTTTTGATGATGTCATTGGTTATCACAACAATGTCAGAAAGTTGGATTAAACCAAAAATTCAAACTCTAAAGTTTTGAATTTCACAAACCCAAGTCCAAGGTTTATTCAAAATACAATAAATGTGATTCCTCAAACTTTCCACACTGTGGAACGTCTGCATTGCCTTCCAGTAAGGGTTGCTGCCGGGACTCAGGAAAAGATGGCGCCCAATGGGGGGCTCGAACCCCCGACATTTCGGTCGCAATTTCAGCATAATGCGTGTAAAAGCCGAATGCTCTACCGACTGAGCTAACCGGGCTGATTAATGAACGGTTTGCCATAGTTGAGAATATATCCAGAACGCAGCAGGTTCTCCGATTGCTTTGCCGACTGCAAATCCGAGGATTGCTGAAAGATTGAAAATGTGAACCATCCTGTTAATTTCTGCCTATCGGCTACACAGAGATTGTCTGTCAGAGCCAGAGGCACAAAAGTAAACAGGGGTTTTGTCTGTTGTCTGTACACATAAGCAAAGCAAGAAGGAATTTGACCTATGAATAGAAGATTTTCAATAAAACATCCAAATTGTCATTCTTTCTTACTGAACTATTTACTTTAGTTTAGGTCATGTGTACTTTACTAAAATAAACATTTTTTTACATCTGTAAAATTGAATCAATCATCAAAGCAAGGAGATTGAAAGAGAAACTAGAGGAGAAACAAAAATCAAAAACAAAGGGAAGATTAATGACCCTCTACAAAATAATCATGAAAAACAAGTTCAAGCAAGTCATAACTGAAAGATGAGAATAAATTAAAGCGAAAATAAAAAGTCTTTAAGGGTGAGATGAATGGACGGATGATGCTCCAGTACTAAACAAGACAACGGCAAAGAAGAAAATAAGAGAAATAAGAGAAAAGCTGTTTTGAATTCTTCATCCTTTCACTACACAAGTCACACACACATGACACACGCAAATGAACAAACAAACACGCTCACAAAATCAAAAGGAATAGAGAGTTCAAGGTAGACAAAGAAACAGTAGAAAATAAAAAAAAACATGAAGCAAACAATCGATAAGTTAAAGGAAATAAACCCATCAAGAAAGTTTCCTTTCTGAATAAAGAAAATCAAAAATTGGAATGAATGTGGAGATTATATCGAAAGGTTTCTTCTCCAAGATCGATCCGTTTTTGGACGTGTATGTTGTTTACGAAGCTGATCCGGATCCAGAAGATGACCGAGAATGACGTCTGGCATGGGATGCGTTCTGAGCGACCGCGTCGGCCAAGTCTTCCATTTCCGGGTCCGCTGTCAATAACAAGTGTTTGATGCATTAGTACTTTTTTGATACTTTTCCGATTGAATCAACATCAATTAATGAATGGGGTAAAATGTGCATCTCTTACCTTGTCCTTCCATCGCTTCTCTACAAATTAAATGTAATACAAACCGGTCAGTACGAGGAATAAGCACAGTGCGAAAAAGAAATTCGACTGACTTGATCATACTGATCGTGTTTTCCAAGCTCCTACGACGAGTTGAAGGACTGGTCATGGTGGTACCCAAGCTACCTCTCCTAGCATGCCCACGTTTGAATTTTGGACTCCCACCGGGAGTCGTAGGAGAGAAGCCGAGGCCTTCGACAACGGGCGTCCCACTCGCAGAGCCGATTGTTGGCCGGTCGGGTGTGCCGGGCAAGGCCGGACTGGTGGGGACCGATGAGCTGCCAGATGCGTAGTCGCCGAACGGTAGACGACCATCACCTGAACCAGCCAACGAGTTCAGCGTGCCCGATCGTGATCGTGATCGACTCGTATCTCCCGCATCGGCTGCACCAGGACTCCTTGATTCAGCGAACTCCTCAAAACCTTCCACATCGGCCGCATCAATCAACTCTGGAGGTAAATGTTCATTCTCGATATCCGATTTGCGGGCTTGGTCGAAGCCAGCCTTAAGAATATTCTCTTTAATTCCATCCGCTCCATTTGCCAAAGCTCCATATGGTAGCTTGGCTTGCGCAGTCGTCGATTTCAATTCGGATACCGCTTCGGCCTCTTCACGCAGGACTGCAAACACTCTTGACATCTTTCCGACCGCCATAATCTTGTTCTTGATCGCTTGTCTCCGCTCTGCTGAAGCAGCTGCCGATGGTGAGTCTGGATCAGATTCGACTTCCTCTGAAGCCAATGGCAGCTCTTCTTCTTCTTCATCCAACTCTTCCTTAGTGCAAATCCCGAGAATCGCAATCAACATGTCGGTAACTAGAAACAATCCGCTGTCAATAAATGGATCTCTTTCCGAATTCTTCAATACGTGCAAGCTTGTTTGAACATACTCTTTTCACCCACAAATGGAAGACTCCAAGTGAACACATCCATGAAGTTAGGTAGCCAGTAGGGATGTGGAGTACAGTTGAACTGTCGGATGTTCATGACGTTGTTTTCATACTTCAACACGGCTGCCTTGTTGTTATAAACGTCCAAATAGTTGGGGGCTGAAATATGGTCATTACTGATGGAAAGCCAGTAGTCTTCGTCTTTTTATACATACGGTATCTGTTTGAAGGTCGCACGTAGTTCGGCTTAAAAGATTGGGTATTACTTGCATACAAGAGAAACTCACATACCCAGCATCTTGAGCTTCATGTGCGCGGATGATAGACAAAAGGCCGTTCCTTTCCAGAAAAGCACAAGCAGCTTGATAACTGGGCAATGAGAAATCGGGTGATGGACGTTTTTCTGGTAATGAGTACTTCCCAGCAGCCAAGAGCATCTTGGATTACAGAGGACAGAAGGCTAGAGACACACCTGAAAAAGAACGAACAACCTCTCACGTGGTTGTGAACAAAACCCTCAGCGGCTTTCTCGCTCCCAAAATCTTCCAATGGGTCGGCCCAAAGGATATCACACATCAGGCCATGGGTGGGGGGTTCACGGAAACGATTGACCTGAGAAAACCATAGTGAGGGGGTTTGGAGTGCTGAGTTCGAAAAGTGGCGAAGAAAAAGTTCAGGGTATGATGTACTTACACCTTTGAGATCATCCAAGGTTTGGAGTTCCGGACTAAGCCCACCGTGGATACAGAGGAACTGCTTGTTCATGACTGCGGCGAGAGGTAAAGAACAGAAGCTCTCCATACATGCATCATAAACCCGTTCAGAGTACTTGTGCTTGCATTCGAGTTTGAATGTAAAGTAATCGGTCAAATGCCGACATTCGTGATTGCCTCGCAGTAGGAACAAGGTATCTGGGTACCAAATCTTTAGGGCCCAAAGATACAGAACACACTGGTGGACGGGGAATCATCAAAGATTGGGTAGGTAAGCTTGCAATGTATTTAAAAGAGGTGGCTAGGGACAGGGGATAGAGAACTGACTTCGATTGAGAAATAGCCTCGATCGACATAATCACCCAGGAAGAGATACCGCGTTTCCGCCGGATTACCACCGACCTCAAAAAGTTTCATCAAATCAAACTGAAGACAGACCCGGCCCGAACAAGTACAGCGATCGAGGAGAAACAAGATCAGCATGATCGAGCGAGGTACAGGGTGTGGAGATGGAGGAGGATATCAACTGACGTATTGACCGTGGATATCACCGCAGACGGTGATCGGGGCTTCTACTTCAAGTAAGTTGGGTTCAGTTTTCAAGACTTCAGATGCCTTATTTAAAATGAAGAGAGCCTGGTCTTCGGTCAATCGACCTTCGCGATAGAAATGATTCTTCAAGAATGCAACATCACTGAGACCCAACCAATATTACAAGGAAAGATCAGCAAGCCGGAGAAAGATGTATCTAGGAGAAGAATAAAAGGCAAAGAAGAATGAAGGGGGGACCTACGGTTTGGAAGGTCAACGGTACTAAAGAATTCGGCATCGGTTGGTTTGAGGAATGCGGGGGCTTGGACCTCCTTGACGACTCTTTCCTGGGTGCTGACAATCGAACCATCATCAAGTGTGTGGAGGGTGAAATCAATCTCAGGTAAGGTGAGTCTGTCCCTGATAGATTTGAGACCAGCTTGTTGTTGCTTGAGCTTGGCAGCAAGTGAGTTGGTTGAGTCGCTCGATTCGGGTAGGCCGGTCGACATACTCTCGATCGCTGGAGATGTGGACAATACTTGGTTGGTCTTCGTTTGCTCTAGTCTTTTAGTTGCGTTTCTTTAGTAGACGTTTAGTTATCTTATAAAGATATTAAGCAGTTGGGGAGAGGTGCTGGGTGATGATGGTGGTGGTGGTGAGGATGAGTGATGGTGGAGTTGAAGGATTGGAGTGGGTACAAAACCATTGGATAAGCGGTAAAATCATGTCAGAAACCTACCAGGGTCAAGTCAGAAAGTATGTCGTGTGAAAACCGCATATTCGATATATAACTGACCAAAAAGATTTTTGTTTTGTCAATCAACACTAGGGACTGTTATACTTGATAACACGGAACGAGTGTCTTTGGACCCAAGCACACATGTGGTTGATGGTGGTGTCACTGCTGCTAATACAACGAAAGAAGCAAGATTGGAATGATTGGCACTACTGAGAAGATCTTACAAATCGTCAGATCACAATTGATAATTGTATATCTTGAATTCTTATGGACTACTTGATTGGTCTTTTGTGATTTCCAGATGAAGAAATTTCAGGGGATGTGTTTATCTCTTTCCATGATTTCATGCTCTACTTTGGATTTTTGGGTGGTATTTCAGCTTGAAAGTTTCTGATTCTATCCAAGACAATTGTGAATACACAAACAATAGGGTATCCCACTGGTCTGATTTCTCTGGTCAGGCTGATAAAGGCAATAGTTTTAATTTCCAAATCAAGCTTCAAGAAAACATTGAAAGGGTCAGCAGTCCAGAAAGTGGCATTTAACAA